>OX392464.1:31382255-32069635 GCA_947623515.1 Neoascia interrupta | reverse complement strand
GAATTTTAAATTAATTCGTATAAATAAATAATTTTTACAAAAATATTTTTAAAAAAGTATTAATAATGAGAAATATTTCTCCATTTCATATTTTATTTATGGAAAAGGTAATCGAGTCAGTCTTACCTTTTAAGAAATAAAATGTATCACAATTTAGATTGTTAAATTACGGAATGGAACTTACCTGAAAAGAAAAACAAATAAAAAACATTTTTAAATATGGTTAGGATTTTATAAACTTATATTATAAAGTAAAATAATTAATATATAAAACACATACAACGTAAGATAAAAACATTCTGCAATATTTTGAGCTCTTTTAAAATGCTCAAAAATAAAAAACTTTCTCGTTATGTTTGCAAAATACAATATGGAAATGAAGGCAAGACAGAATGAAATGAAATAGGCAGCGAGCCCTGCCTAGGTGTATATTTAAATTATGGAAAAAAGTCCTCATCGAAGAAATCAAAAAGAAAACAGAAATGCTTATCAGCTTGGAATTTCCCTTAGATTCATCTTCATGATTTTTTGTAAAATGGTCTTACATACGCAATTCCGTTTCCAAGCTTCTTAATAGTTAGTGGATTAGTAGATTTCAAGCGTTTCGGACTTTAAAGTCACAGTTGGAAATTTAAATGTTATAATAACACACAAAATGGAAAAATTCTGCAAGAACGGAAGAGCCTTGAGGATATTGTTGCCAATAGCAAACGAGGAAATCTCTATTCCTCTAAATTTATTTCTTCGATTTATCAAAGCCTAAGGGTCTAACCTAAGGTCAACAAGGACTAATTGAACTTCAACCGTCTACCAGAGCAACGTCATTTTCGAAGGATTAAAAGTTTTGAGTTATAATGTAGCAGGAGTAACAAACAAATTATATTTTGAAAATTTTTTTAATTACATTAAGGATTTCGATATTTTTATTTTATTAGCAACTCATGTTTTGGATTACGAAAAAAATTAATTTTAAGGCACAATTAACAAACTTTGAATTGAAATGTATTCCAGCTGTAAAAACAAGCAACTTTGGCAGAGGTAGTGGGGTGAAGTTTATGGCTTTGAAAAACAACTCAAAGGAGCAAAAGTGATGATCAAAGAAGTGGATGAAGCTTTCGTTCTGGAAGTAGAAATAGACGGCAAGTTAAATTATATTGTTCCAGTTTACTTTAATGGGATTCACTGGCAGAGGGATTTCGAAAAATTTAGGGATTCCCTAATTGCACTGGGTTCAACGGACCTAGTACTGGAAGGATAAGCATCTCCCAAAATAGCTTCTACAACTTACCGACTCTCAGAAGTGTTCGCAACTCAAAGGACGAAGTCAGTGACAGCAAAAGTGCGAAAATTCTCGAAATTTCAGATGATTTTGACTATTTCGTTTTGAATGGTAGCTGCGATGGCGATGTGGATGGTAAATTCACTTTCCTTCGAGGACCAGCTTGTTCAGTCATCGATTATTGCTTCTTATCAGGATTTTGGCTCGGCGTATTGAACACCTTTGTGGTAGCCCCTAAAACTTTTTCGGATCATATGCCACTGGAGCTTGTTTTTAAAATCGAGTTTTCGCCCGCATCCAACTCTTCGGAGCTTTCCTTGCTTTCCTGGAGGCATGATTTCCGAGATATTTTCCGGAAAAAATCTAAATTTGGAGCTAGCGAGTTGGCGTTATTATGCATTATGGCGTTATTTCCATTAAAGGCGTTATTATGCAGAGCAGCGCCCCAAGTCGTTCCAAGGACCAACATCGTTCGCTCTACTAAGGTTAGTCCGCAAGCAAAAACAGAACTACGTTTTAAAGTTCTGTATGACTCGGCAAAACAAATTTTTTAAAAACCTTTGCCGCTCGAAAAAGCAGACTTATGACTTACAAACTATGGCAACCCTAAAAAAACGCAAGATCGTCAGCGGATTTTTGGAGAGCAGTGAAGTTAGTTAACGGAAAGAAAAATCACATTTCTGCTTCTATTCAAGCCGAGAGATTCTTAATGCCAAGCAGTTCTCGCCTCTTTTCCTTTATGCTGCCCCATTATTACTGGATGAGTTCTTAGACGCACCGATATCCCAAGACGAAGTCCAAAGAGTAATCGATAAGGCTAAAAACAACAGGGCTCCAGGCATAGACCGAATCCCGTTCGAGTTCTTCAAAAATTCCTCTGCCGAATTCGTAAAAGCTCTAGCAGCCGATTTTAATCGCATTTTTTGAATCCGCAGATATCCCAGGAAGCTTCCGGCAAGCTATAATCTATCCACTGCACAAGAAGGGGGACCTAGATGACCCAACCAACTACAGAGGAATATCGTTCTTAAAACACTTCGACAAAACTCTTCGCTGCAGTTTCTTTTCAACAGACTGACATCTTGGGTAGAACGGAAGAATGTGCTCCACGAGGTTCAGGCTGACTTTAGGCGGAGCTACCCAACGGCTGACCAGATATTCTCTCTTATAAACATAGCTGAGATCTAAAGGGTGATTTTTTAGCTGGTTTGGTTTTGGCAACACTGGTTTTGACAGCTGACGTGTGTTTAGTACCTTGTGTCACTGTCAAACAGCTTCAGTTTGGTTTGCAATTTAGCCATGGATCGTCCTTACAAACGAACAACGCTTGCAAATTATTGAATTTTACTATCAAAATTCGTGCTCGGTTCGAAATGTTCATCGCGCGCTGCTTCCATTTTATGGTCGTCATTCTCGACCTTCTGAGCAGTCTATTCGGAAGATTGTGACCAAATTTCGCACCAAATTTACTTTGTTGGACATTAAACCACCAACACGTTTACGTACTGTGCGTAGTGAAGTAAATATTGCGGCCGTATCAGCTAGTGTGACAGAAGACCGCGAAATGTCGATTGGAAGCCAACATCCATGCATTCATTCGTGAGATACCGGCCGATATGTGTGAAAGAGTATGCCAAAATTGGACTCAGCGGATGGGCTACCTGAGAGGCTCAACATTTGCATGAAATTATCTTTAAACATTAAATTGCAAGGTTCAAACTATCGATTCAAATAAATATTTCATTAATTTTTTCGAATTTTTTGTGTTTTTTTTTAAAAAAAGTTCTCAACCTCTTAAAAAATCACCCGTTATAAAAGGAGGCACAAGAAACTGTACACATTTTTCGTCGATTTTCGAGCAGCGTTCGATGCATTGGCTCGGAGGCCCTTTTCTACAAGCTTCTTCAGATTGGTTTCTCTACCAAGGTGATAAATGTTTTGAGATCCATGTATGAAAACAACGTTGCTTCTGTATGGGATGGCGTCCACCTTTCGGAGGAGTTCGAGACCACTATGGGAGTTAAGCAGGGCTGTATTCTAAGCACGCTGCTCTTCGTTTGCTATGTCAATGACATTACGGATGCAGTTAAAGGTGGAATTGAAATAGGGAACATGAGAATACCGGGCCTTTTGTTTGCAGATGACATGGCCTTTTTATGTATTTTAAGTATGGGGTTACTCTTCTTTCGAGCTCGTCGAAAGATTCCTGCTCTTTTTCATCAACAGGATTTTTAAGCTCCCTAGTAATACGCCAAATTACATGATTCATCTAGAGACTGGAATAGCGCCCCTCTTCTTAGACACACTCAAACTACACATCGATTATATTGTGAGAGTCATGTCAATGCGGAACGAACGATTACCGAAGGTAGTGCTTTTGTACATGCTAAGAAATCGGGCAGCTTTGTTCGAGGGTGGAGCGAGCTGGCATCTGCATGCGACTTTGATCTTCTAATCGACCACGAAGAGGCACCTTCTTGTCTAAAAGAGATACTATATTCCTTGCTGGAGAAAACAGGAGGGCGGCTTTTCGACCAGTTCATTAACGAAGCCCGATCTTCGCAGCACAGAACTTTCTTCAGCAAGTTAAACCTCCGTCTGGGCAATGGTACCTATTTTTTGTGTAACAGTACTAATCTAAGGATGAGTCTAATTTTCAAAATAAGGGGAGAGCTTTTGCCGCTTAATTACATACCACATCGCCTTGATCTTCCTATCCTGTTCAGTTTATGTAACCGAAGGGAAAGAGAAGATATATTCCACTTCCTGCCGTGTTTCCCATCCTAAGTGAATTCCGTCTGCAGATCTTCAGTACTGCTACACTCTGCGCAGAGGAAGTATTAAGCATACTTAATGGAGACAGGGGATGGGACCAGCTTTATAATTATGCCGCTAGTGCTCTATCTTATAGAACCCGTATTTTGAACGAAAACTTCTAATTATAAGAATATAACCAGTACAATTATTTTAATGTCAATCTGGTAGACAATAAAATTCCTGCCAAACCAAATCGGCTTTAGATTTTCTACAAATTGCAATATGTTATTATCTAAGAGATTAATAATATTGTAAGCCCAACAGAAAAACTGTTAAAAATATAGTCACTACTACTACTACCCTAAGGTCAAACCCTAGGGTCTACTTCCTAAGAAAAATGTTAAGAGTAATGCGCCACAAAACGCTTTGGTCTTGCCGGTTCTGCTTTATGGAGTTAAATCCTGGACAAAAAAAAAGGTGTCTGAATCTTTTGAAAAAAAAAAACCTTCGTGGACTTGCCGTCCGAAGCCTAGAAAACAGTCATCTGTTTCAAGAAGTTAAGGAAAACTGTTGGGATCACGGCAACAAAAGAATTGGGTTTCTCCAATTGGAACAGCGCACCCGTTAGCGAGTCATATGTTATGTACGGGTGAATAATGATAAAAAAATATGTGAAAAATTCAGTAAGATCCTTTCTGCATCACTTCGGGACTAGTAAAGCAAACTTTTAATACTCAGAAAAATATTCTTTAACTCCTCATCTCAGCTTACTTAAATTGAATTCATTTGATTCTGCCCTGACCATCATATCCGTTTGGGGACCTTCAAACAAACGAGCTTCCAAAACTAAATGCTGTCTACTTCACAAGTGTAAAAAAAACTATCTCTGAGCCTAGCGCCATTCTCAATAAAAGGCACTTACATCGCTGAAACCGAAAAGCATCATTCATCATTTCTAGTTCTTCTTTTATAAGAACTGCTCTAGTGGGCAAGCCAGCTTCATTCCATCCCTTTAAGAATAAGGGCTGCATTACCTTATACGGATGAAATAACGCTCATCACAACACCATTGGTCTGATTTTGAACGTACCACGCTGTATTGAACGTCGTTCATTTACAGAACACCACAAATGTGGAACAGACGGCCTCAAGTGTTTTTTTGTCGACATTATACACTCCTCAGTTGGTATTGCCATGTTCAAACGAGATTTCCACAAATCCTACGATCCCTCCCTGTCAAGAAGGCAATTCAATATTCCAGCGCAATCGCGAAAGAAAGGAAGGACTTAACATCTGGATCACAAAAATGCAACGACAACAGCACTTATTTGGCCTCAGTGACGAACAGATCTAAAACCTGCGGGTTTTATCTGAGGCAAATTGGCGTACCCCTCACCTGGACCATTAGGAATGTAGTACAGTGGGAGGGTTATCATCCATCCATTTCTCAGTTGTTTACATAAGTACAGCATTACTCCTCTTGTATCTTCGCTAATGAAGCAGAATACTAACATGAAAGACAACGGATTTGTCGACCAACATCATGGCCGTTAGTAAGCCATCCATCCATGAGGAGCGAGGATAACGGCAACATCTAATACTATCACCGTCAACAGACCTTACCTGCTGAATTACTGAAGGCAGTCAACGAGGGGAAAAAACCATGAAGCAATTTAATATTTATTTGTTCGGGAAGAACTAAACTAAGAGGGGAGCAATGTGACATACGACTGAAAATGTGCCCAAAGGAAAACCGATGGATGATTTACATTCCGCGAAAGATGACTTAAGAGATTGGTCTTTAGAGGTACCGAACAGCACTATGATTAAAAAAAATATTGTTGAAGTATAAGTATGATGCCCCAGCTTAGGCCCCGATTCTGTTACGTAGAGCGTTTCAAATATTTTTTCGCTTTGTACAAAATCAATAGTGTTCCGCAATAGTCTTTTTTTAGAAAATTATCGAAAAATATTCTGCATTCTTCCGAGAATAGCTTTTTTGCAAATCCGAGGCTTAAAATATTTGGCGAGGTTGTGCTTTACTAAACACGAAAAAATGTCTTTAAGGTTTTAATTTCAGGAATAAAAAAAATGAGAGAATAAAGAAAATTAAAAACATGGAATGGAATTGAAATTCTTGCAGGCTAAGTGCTCAATTATTGCGATTGTCTGGGCCTATTGCGAGCGTTTGGGTACATTAAGAAAGGTGCAAGGCATTGAATACTCAAATTATTCATGTAAGTAGATGTTATGTGCAAACAGAGAGACGTGAGTAAGTGTAAAAGCTCGTCTGTGACAAACTTCTAACTACCTGACCCTATATACCGTGTAACACCAAATCTTCAAGTTTCAAGGCCCGAATTCATATCTTATTTGTATAGGCCACGCCCCCAAAAGTGGGCATGGGCTGAAAATAAAAAAAAATGAATTGTAATTTCGTAAGGTTCATGAGAAAATACGGTAAAGCGAAAATATTTTCAGAAAAACACCGTTTTTTCGTAGAAACGCCCTTTAAAAGTGGGCGGAGCTCAAAACTGGAGCAAACTTAGCAAATAGTGGTATCTTTAATATTTGTCAATTTTTGTCAATTTGTCAATATTTGATTTTTTAGATTAGATTTAGATCTATTATTTTTTATTTATATAAACATAAGCAGCCAGAAGACTATTACAATTAAATATAAAAATACAATTAAATAAAAAATAAGAATAGATTAATGACGTTCAGTATTTAAATTTAAATTAAAAGAAAAATAGAATTGAACGCCAGATCAATTGACTAAACAATACAAACATTTAAAGTAAGAGTGGGGTGCCCCTTAAAAACTTAAAACAAACTAAATTACTAACAACGTAAATTGATGAAAAGATAAATTATATCAGAACATTAGAAATACGAGATTATATAGCAATATGATCGAAGTTAAAGAGCCACATCTTAACTTGTTTCAGGAACGTTCGAGGTATTGTATTTGACCTGATTGATCGAGGTAGTTGATTAAAAAGTCGATAACAAAAAACAGAATAAAAATTACGCAAGGCAGCAGTACGGAAGTTTGGAACAGATAAATAGTTAGAAAGATTTTCACGAAGATTATAATCATAAATTAAGCGAAAATTAAGATTACCAGACTTCATAAAGAATATTTTTCGCACTTTAAAACAATACAAATGACGAACAGGAACAAAGGAAAGCTAGAATGTCTGCTAGGTTTACGACAAATTTTCCGTAGGACAGATTTTTGCAGAACCAGCAAAGGTTGTATTTTATTTCTGAAAATGTGCTATAGAGGTTGGCTCACATAGAAGCCAGTAGTTGGCGTGGTCTTTGACGGATTGAGCCAATTTTCACACTTTTCTGTGCAACAAAAGAACCAAGCCGTGCACCAAGTTTCACCTCTCTAGCTTGATTTTGAAGACCAAGAACCTTTAAACATACAGGCGGACGGACGGACATGGCTTAATCGATTCACGTGTCGGTCTCGATCTCGATCATATCAGGTCTTGCGGGTCTGCGATGATTATTTCACTGTGTTACAAACTATGCATTAAAATTAATTTACCCTGTGTCGAAAATAACTAGGGAACAAATGTTGTTGGTTTTATGTGCATTATTTATGCAGAGATAATGTAGGCTTTTTCGACACCCGAGATGGAGGTGGGACTATGGTGCAGATGATAGCACCGGACAGATGGCAATCGGACGGTCCTGGGTTCGATTCCAGATCCAACCAACTATTTTTGCCAACATGCCTTGTTAAGTAAATTATAACAATTATGATGACAACTAAGCCGTACATGAACCTCTTTTCAGACGTTTAGCCGTAGACTGAAGTTGTATTGTAAGTATAAGCGGTCGAAAACGTAAGGATAAAAAAAAAAAAAAAAACCGTGTGTGGTTCACCGACAGGGGATTATCCTTAAACCCCTAATTGTCGCGAGTAATACTCTACCAAAAATAGAAAACAACACATTGAAAGCAAGAACTGTCCTGACCTCACATATACATATGTACATGCTTTCAGAAAAGAGCTAAATCAAATGTCTCAGTGTTTAATGCCTCACTGTTAGCGCTTTTCCCCTACCAAAAAATTGTGTTCTTTTTTTTCTTTAATTATGTATACTGTAGAACAATGAATTTCTTAAATCTAAATCAACATTTTTTTTTATAATTTCAATCATTTTTAATTTCCTTATTTTAATTTTATCTAAAAAAATACTTTATTCTTTGGAGTATAAATTAACTTAAATCTGAAAGGCAATGAGATTCTCTTCTTAAATACTGCTTTCTTACTGTCGAATCATTATACTGTTCAAAATGTTTGCATAAAAAAATAAGTACTTAAAAAAGAAACAGGGTATTGCAAACCCGAGACAGGTTTGTATACTACTACTGTGGGCAGTGTCCCAGGCCGCACTGTGATGACGCCCCAATCCCTCCCAAACGATTCCGCCTTCAGTTTTTGAGCACGTTAGAGACAATGATTGAAATATAGCCCGTTTTTTATTATACCAGGTTATATATAAGTCTAAAATTAGATACCATGCCTTATACTCGCCGGGTTAAGCTATCGGTGCCCAGTTGTTTCTCGGTCTAAATTTGACCATCCCTCTGGTTTTTTCCTTATGTATAAGCTGTATATTTCGTGCTTTTCTTTTCAGCTGAAACTGGTTTTTTCACTTAAATCTTTTGTGCAATGACCCAATTTTAACTCAACTATGTTTTGACGTCTTAGTCTATTGAGTGAAAATTTCATAAACCTGACATAATATAAAAATGGTACCAAAGGATCTAAGCCTTCTGGTGGGACACATTACTAATTTGAAACTGAAGAACGAAGTGAGTAAACACTTTTTCATGTCTGGCGCCCTTTGTGTGTATTAAAATTTACCTGAAATCCTTTTGAAATTTCAAAAAAAGGAAACATACCTCGGTGGTGAGACTTCAACAAAATTTAATACTAATTAACAGCTAAGTAGGCTTAAAGGATAACAATAACACCGCAAAGGAATTTTCCAACATACAAGCACTTACTGCTATAACGACAGGATATGAATATCATGTCAAGCATCGTGTCAAGACTCTGAAATTCCTTTGTTACTAATCGAGCTCTTTCCTATAACCACCTGACACAACAGTACGAGTCCATTTATCAATATGTAGCAAGTTAGTTAAAACACTAAATGGTATAAATATCATTAAAAACACATCTAATTGCCCGGATCAACATCTACGGGCCAAGATGAATCTCACAACTTCACATAACAACGTCAATAATTTCCACATCCCAACAATTCAATTAGACAAGCATCCAGCAGCGCTGCGTCTTCCATTACTTCGTCGTTGGCGATGACGGTGGTGTCTTCAGCTTCTTCGGATGGAGATAACGCCGCGCCGCTATGCACCTATTTAAGTCGTGCCGCAAACCGACGACGTCAAACAGTTTCATTAGATTTCTATCTTAAAACAACAAAGCCAACAGTCAATTGGCGACTTTTGGCGTTGCTTTCTGCATGCATCATCATGACCTACGACAACAATTAGAAGAGGAATCTTGGCACAAGTATCTCTTATTAGCGGATCGCACTGTTTGCCTGCCGTCGTCATATATAAGATCTCTCTTTGCCTTCAAAACACTTGAGAGATGTAAACAAAACTCAAGTATTCCTCTCTCTCGCAATAGGCTTCTCTTTACGTTTTACAAGAAAAGCCGGCTTTTGGTCGGTAATACAGTGCGGAAACCACCATATGGACTACCCACAGACTTGAACGCGTCACAAGAGTGTTGTTGTAAGCATGTTAACGGTTTGTTGAGTATCTCGAACGTCTTGAGGCACTTTGTTGGCTTAATTCACTTTCGTTACCATTTAATTCGCCAAGATAAGACCACGAGAGAGCCAGTCTCGTGTAGATCGTCGTTCGAGAACGTGTTGTATTTTGGAGGCTAGATCACACCGACGACGTCGGTTTCTTTGGTTCCGCAGTCCCGTGCTTTGTCTTGAGTATCTGATCTGTTGAGCGCTGTTTTGCATTGGAAATCAATTCGTGAATTTTGAGAGTGATTTGTGTGATTCGAGTTATTTCGCCTCGTTACTCCGAGGAAGATACAAAGTGAAAATTAAATGGCAAATCGGTATTCAAAGTCGATTTTTAAGTGCGAATTTATTTAGCAAATTGTTTAACAGTGATTGAGTTGTGGAAAGAAAAAAATAAATAAAAGAAAGCCAGTGTTTAGCGTTTAATATTCGAATTTGGATTATAATTACACAAAGGAACTCGTTTTCAAGCAGTTAATTGAGTTGACCGCAAAAAAATATGTTTTTTGTGGTGGAATTGCTGTGGCTAGTGCTGGGTATGTACTTTCGGAAACAATATATTACAATGTTATAGAAGAATGTGTGTACTACGTTTCGAAATGTACAAACTATATTGAGTTTAATTTGAAGTTTATAAGCCGCAGAACCCCCAGAGAGTTGTAAACGCGTGTTGGAATATTTTTCTACTGGCTCTGGGCGGATTTTTTAATTAAATAGACCTTAAGATGTTAATAGACCTACGATGGCCATCTAACACCCGAGTTTATACTAATTAATCATGTTGTCAGAATAGGGAAGTATTTAAGCCTTTGGATTAATCAAAACTCCGATAGAGCCAACTGCATTGCTTTTTATTGTGTAAGATTTTAGCTTTACTGTACAGATTTTCAATTTATTTTTGTTTTACTTTTACGATTGACAATAATTACATTACCAGTCATGTTATGGACTCAAGGAGATAACAAACACCCTGTCGTAGACAAGAGGTTGTCTAAAGTCAATAGGATGATAAAAAACTCTCATTTCCTGAAACTTTTTATGATTTTCATTTTATTCTTTAAACTACATTCGACATAAAGAAACATTTTGGAAAGCTTTCAATTTCAGTGAAATATTTTTTAAAATTAACCATAAGAATGATTTATAAATATTAGAAGAAAGTTTTTGCGGCGAAAAATTGATAAAGGGAACAGATCGACACAAATTAATGTCACTTTCGATGGATTTAGTTCGTTCAGAAAGTTATTATAATTTTAAAAATACAGACCAAATTCTGATTTTTTTAAAGTGACATCTATTATGTTAGCTTATCCGTTGAGTTATTTAATTTTTTAAATTTACATGCGCATATTTATCACATATTTATTTTTGGTTTGATGCAAATTTTCGGATATTAAAAAAATCCGCAAATATAATTTTTCTTGTCAAACAAGGAATCGAAGAAATCATAACGAGATCTGCAATTCTATTGCGTTTTTTTTTTTTGCTTTTATTAAAATTCATATGTTTATTCACCTTATAAACTTGCAACATATATGTTTTTTTTCCAGGATGTGGAAACTTAAATTTTTATTTTCATTGCTACACAAAAAATGTTAAATCTTCGGTGATTTAATTTTTGGTCAGTGAAAATTTTTTAGACCGTGCATCACATTTATTAAAAAAAAACATGTTTTAAAAAGCACGTCGCTCATGCTTAGTTTTTTTAGTTCAAAAACTAGTAGCATTTAGGGTAATTTGAAAACTAAGCGTACAATTTTTGCTTGATTTGTAAAAAAATGGCAATATTTTGAGTGAAATTTGATCAATATATACTCAATTATTTTTTAAATAATAATTTTTATCTACTTAACGGTAAAAAATTGATTTTTTCTTTACTTCGCTTTATAAAAAAATATCCCAAAAATTTAAAGTACTACCGACATTTTTCAAAATTTTTAAAAATTTTAGAATTCTCTTCAAACGCCCTAAATTCAAATCCTATTTCATTATAATCGGTATTACCGTTAAGATAAAACAATATTTTCAAAAATAATTTTCGAGTTTTCGAGCTAAAACTCTTTGATTGTCATCAGCAGAATCTAGATAGAATCGAGATAGTCATAGACACAAAATTTTCTTCGTGATTTTTTCGAAACTACGTCAAAACCACAGTTTTGAACTGTTTTACAAAAATTTGTCTTAAACCAATATCGGCGTTTAACAAAGTGGTTTAACAGGTTATTAACGGAAACATATTTCCTATACCTTGTTTCTCAAAATTGGTTCAATATTTTTAAAAAAATTCAATTCAATTCAAAAACTCAATTTTGTTATGGACAAATTTTTTACTATCAGGCGGCAAAATATTTGCATGATATGTGCTCAAACACTTTTCACCTTTTTTACCCAAATTTCATGACCACAGATGAGGGTCGGAACGAAGACTGAATAAAAAACTGAGATCTTTGCTTTCACTCCAAGCTCAGCTTTCCTGATGACCGGCCGGCGCATTTCCTTTACTATTGCTCTAGCTTGACCAGTTCTACAGGACAGCTCAATGTCATTTCTCCAATCTTTCGTGAAAAAGACCTCGAGATACTTAAATTTCTCCCCCTGTTTTATCGGAATTTATGTCAAATTTGTGGAATTTATGTATTCTATTAAAACAGGTGGACAAGTTTAAGTCAGATTTAAACTGCGGGAATGTCAGAGGCAACGAGGACAACTTTTTTAAGAACAAACAACGGTTTAATTCCAGTTTAAAGTTTCATAGGAAAATGGATTATGTTTTTACTACTTTTTTAAGAAGCTTAGTAAACAAGAACTAAAAAAAAAGAAACTTAAGTTAAGTGAATACTGAACTTTAACGAAAAAATCCAACTTTTTGATAATATCGAAAGGTTTTTGAGAAATGAAGAGTTGAAAATGGACGACGTTTTTTAAAGTATGTGAGGCCATAACTTTTAAAGCACTTAGTGCACAAAGCCATTATTTAACACACGTATAAAGCAACAATTAACAAAGTGCTTAAGTCATATTCTTCAAAATAGTTTCAATACTGCCGTTTTGACGCATTTTCGAAAAATAATCGCAAAAATGCATGAAAAAGGTGTATTATATTAAAAAAAAACACGTATCAGAAATTGTTCGAATTCAAGTTCTTCTGAGATTTATTTCAAACACATAAAAGCATTTTCAAAAACATTTTTTTATAATCTTCCAGTATCTTAACGGTAAAAGAAATCTTGCTCAGATTTGGTTAAAATACAAAGCGTACCAAAAGAAAGCTTTTTAACCCTAATTTTTTCGAAGCCTGTTTAAAAAAACGATATAATAAAAGGAGCTTGTTTACGCAAAAACCAGTGGCCATTGAATTTAAGGCAAACATCAAAAATGCTAGCGCAGATGCTAGCAGTGCATTTGGGAAAAAAAGTCTAACGGGAACTGGAAAAAAATTCAAAAATAGTTGTTTTCTAGATTTGAAATTTAAAAATTATAATAAAGGTCGAAAGAATGTTTTTTTCGCCCATTCTATCTCCCAGACGGTGTATAGCATAATTTAAAAAAAAAACGCGCATAGTCTGAAATTTTATACAAAGCTATAGAAAACCGCGAATATTCAAAAATATTCAAGATTTGACTCAAAAAAAAAAACTTTCGAAAATCATTTTTTAAAGATTTGTAGTCCCACAATGGTAAAGATGTTGAAGTATATAACGTTTAAAAGGCAAGCTGACTGCGTTTAAAACGTTTTAAAATTGCCGTTTGCAACTTCAAGTTTTTAAGCCTATTTTTAACCAAAACAAAATAAAAAACAGCTGTTTTACCGTTTTCTGATAAATCCATGCCCGCAGAATTGAAGATGAGCGGCAAATGCTAGCGCAGGTGGTTGGTAAATTAAGAAAAGAGTCCAAGTTCAAGAAAACGTATGCTCTTCCCTCTATTTTTGAAACGATTATAGGCAAACTTTTTAAATAAATAACCGGCGCAGTCCATTTTTCGGGGAGGTGGAGACCGTCAAAACAAACGAGTTTTTTTTTCAGGTGACGATGCGATGGTAGGATTCGAACCCAGACCTCCGGCGTAGTAAGCACACAATACACACTTACCACTACAATATTTACCCAATACTTACCCACAACATTTTTATTACATAGAATTTTACACAAACTGCGCATATAGATGAGCTTAGCCTACAACAAAATCCGACGGACCGCTCGTTTTGAAGTTTCCTTACCTTGGCTTTACTTAAAAAAAATCAAAATTTTGCTTTAACAAGCGAGCAAGTGCAAGAGTTACCCCGTCACTTTACCCGTTAACACCAAATTTAAATTTTTTTTTGTCTGTTTCATATATTTAATGTCAATTATTGGCCACGCCCCCGAAAGAGAGCGTAGGCTGAAAATTTAAATCGATTAACTCTAATTTCGGGGGGTGCCGTGGCGTAGTGGTTAGTGTGTGTGCTTACTACGCCGGAGGTCTGGGTTCAAATCTTGCCATCGTCACCTGAAAAAAAAGACTTGTTCTTTTTCATGGTCCCCACCTCCGCGAGGGTCTGACAAGCCCTCCGAGAGTGTCATTTGTCTTGAAAAACTTCACAAAGTGCCGTTCGGATTCGGCAAAAAATTGTAGGTCCCCTTGTTTGTAAGGAAATTAACTTAAAAGTGTCAATAGAGTCAATAGAGTGGGCGGTCCGATTTTTGTCTAATTAAAGGCTTCTGACCGACATTACTCTCCACCAAAATTTGAGTTGATATGTTTTTTCTATCTTGACCAAAAGGCATTTTGAAATAAAATGTAAAGTTGAGGTTGTCTGACATTCAAGTCATTTGTGGGCGTGGCTGTGAGCGGATCTTCTCAATTTCCATGCTTTGCCTGTACAAAATAAGAACCAAGCAACGCTGCAAGGTTGGTTATTATTTTGTACAGTTTCACTTTCTTGGCTCAATTTTAAAGACCTTAAAACTGCATACATACAGACAATCGGACGGACGGGCGGACATGGCTTAATCGGCTCACCTGTCGGTCTCGATCATATCTCTAAAAGGTCTTAGGGGTCTACGGCGATTATTTCACTGTGTTACAAACTATGCATTAAAATGTCGGGTATAAAAAGCAGCATAAACAGAATTTTATTGCTTTGCAGAATTACGAAAAAGGTGAATTTTGAAAGTCTATATTATATTTATGTTGTCTAGAGGGTATATGAGTTGCACGTTTTTAAAAGTTTTAACATGACTTCTAAATTTGATTTATTGGTTTTTATTTGTTTACAAAAAAAAAATAATTTTCAAAACTGGAGTAGGTGCCTACTCGTAAAACTCTCATGTCAAGAAAGCTGCATGAAAGACCGTCTACCACCTGGGGCTAACATTGGATTTAAGAGTACTCATTAATGGCGTATTCTTTTGAACACCGAACTGCTTCACCGAGCTGTCAAATAATACTCGGTGTTCGCGACAATTCCAGCTCGGTGTACACTCGGTTTCATTGTCTACAGAACGACAAAGTGACGAATTGCTTTGAGTTCATTTTGTTTACTTTTTTTTTCATTTCGTAGCGTGATTTTGTTGGCGCCAGTTTTGCACTTACTGAAAATGAATTCTGAAAGCCCTAAATTTGAGTTTTTAAGCGTTTTCATACAATTTCAGTCGTGTTTTAAATAATCACGAATGAAAATTAAGCCGAAACGTCACTTCACATACACAATCAAAGCTACGGTGTCGACACCGAACTAATTCGGATTTCAAAAGAACATTTACATGAGCACGATTCCGTTCAGGTGTACGGGAAAAGAACAATTTTTTTCTGTATTCCTCACAAGTTTCACTATTCGGTGTTGAAAAGAATACGCTATAAGACTCATAGCCATAAGTATACCCCGTTGAAATAGCAACTTAATTTCCGCACCTGCGGTTTCTGCGGAACAAGGAACCTTGTGAACAATTTCCAATGTACCGTGATGTATTGGAATTCTATAGATAAGTGAAACTGGCAGAGCATAAATGAGCCTTTACACGACGCACGCCACTTGGGTGATCACGATCTGTCAGTTTTTGTAAGAAACTTCGACTTTGAAATTTGTTGTTTTTTAAAAAGCTAAAAAAAGATCAAACGCTTAGACTAAGTTTTGAAAACTAACAAAATGACGCGTCACTTGTTTACCTGTTCAACACGTCTGACTTCCCGTTTCAATCGTTGCATATGTCTTAGGCAACACAAAAAAGATTCTTACTACATAATTCCTTATTAACCTTAAGTTCAGAGCACTGTTTTCCGGAAGTGCCGACAGCGACACACCTTATCAAGAGCATCTTCTTGAGGCATTATTCTTAAGCACGCTTATAAATCTTAATGAGACCTTCACAAATACAATGTTATGTAAATATTTTGCGCTCAAGAGATTAGTTCCATATTAAACACCATTTAATCGATTATCATATAATTAAAGAGGTGAACAAACCATGGAAAGAATTAGAAAAATATTTAAAAGGTGGCTGACCTTCAGATGGGTATACAAGATGGGCTTGCTTGCGTGATATGTTATTTAACATATCGGTGAAGTCACTTACCTTTTTTCTACAATAACAGACAGGTAAAAGATGGCTAAGAGTCATGCAAAAGCTTAACGAAAAATAAGTAGGTACGTATAGGTACTTCAAATATATCTCAAAAATTTTTTTAAATATTCATAGTAATATACCTACTAAAGTCATAAGAACACTCTAAAGTTGGAATAAAAAAAAACTTTAAAAAGTAGTTTTTTTACAAAAATATCCCCCAAAAAAATATACGACTCGACAATCTGGCAAACCTATAAAACTTCTACCAGCAAAACCTTAAAACTATCCCATTAATTCTAAATTGGTTTTCGTTTTCATTTTGTCTACACTTCATCTTATCGCCGGGTTGAATCAAAAACTCAGCCCAGTAATGTGTGGATATAAAAAATTTATGCAAATTGAGTTTGATGACTTTGTTACAGTCGCGAATGCCAGGCAACAATTTTCTCATGATATGTCATGCCGCCATGGTGTAGCTTCTTACAACAACTATACAATTTTAAAAGGCGGAAAATAGACCATAGCTTTACAGTCACGCACATGTTCTGCACTAGATGGAGCACCAATTTTGGTACAACACCGATGTAGTGCAATAAATAAATTATAGTACAAATACTGTCGATTGCATAACATCGAAAATTACTATCCGTACAAGGCCCGTCGCAATGATAAATGTTTTACACGGTGTTGCTCCGAGGAATTGTAATGTTTTCAAAGTGATAAGCATTTTAAATTGTGCTGAAAATTTAAGATTGACTGAAATTGTGGCTGGGCCATAATTAAATTGAAATTGGAGCTAATTGTGGTGCAGCGATATCTATGAAAGTTTAATCGAAGAGGGGTGTGGTGGACTGAAGAGTTAATAGAACAAGAACCTACCTAGAGTTTGTTGCCAAATTGAAAAGAAGCTCACCAACTACAAATTACCAAGTTGCTGGCCAATTAGTTAAGCTTGCATTCAAAGTTTCGTTGGAGAAGGCCGTTATTGAAAAGAATTTGAATGTCTATCAAAACCTTGGAACTAATTTGCAGAATTTTGTTGTGTTCACAATAATTTGTATGCTCTTGACGGATTTTATAGATAAAATAAAATCGTACGCACGCAATCTTTAGCAGAGGGTTAAATCATATTTATTTTCCGACATTGGAAAGATCGCCATATTTGTACACATCCGTGTAGAAAGGATCAAAATGTCAAATTTTTGCGCCGAACCTCTCACTAGAGAACCTCTCACTCTTGACACTAGCGTAAACTATCAAGAGTTAACAAAAACGAGGCATATGAATTGCGTGAAATGGGACATTTGTGACAGCTGAGAAGCGCTTTGAAAAGTCGCAAAAAAAGTTTGAAAGGTCAAAAATTCTCAAACTTTAAAGAAAAACCAGTCAAGAAAAGCAAACAAAGCCATATAATGACGTATCGTACTAACAGGTTTCGTTTTTGTCGCTCTCCCTCTTCTGTCATCTATCGTATTTTCATAACTACGCCATTTAATCAGTGAAATCAGCAATTCAATGAAAAACCGAAAAGGATCAATGCGGTCATTTCCAATTAGCAACGTATCTTTTTGGATATTTTTTCAACATTTCGTAATGATGTTTTGAAAACTTATCGTGCTACGAGAATTTTTCGCATTAGCGTTTCGCAGCTATATCTGACGTATTTGGGTGGTGCAGTGATACTGTACCCGAATTATTGCCCCGGTCGGGACAAAAAAAGTTTTTTTTGCACGCCTCCACCTCCTTGTGATAAGACAACTCTCAATTCGCAGGCGGCAATATATTGTAGATCCCCTCCCCTTGTAATACACACAGCAAGCATGGCTGTGAGATGATAGGTGACGGCTCTTCTGAGCTGACGCTAAAGCCTTCAGCCCAATGATACCGTTGCGTCCGTCACGTTGAAGTAGACAACAACTGACAAATGAGTAAAATATACACCGTCTTATGGAAAGCGGCCCATAGAACAACTTCATGATGACGAATGGAAAAGTCAAAATACGATACCTGGTGG
The DNA here is from genome assembly GCA_947623515.1 of Neoascia interrupta. Taxonomy (NCBI): domain Eukaryota; kingdom Metazoa; phylum Arthropoda; class Insecta; order Diptera; family Syrphidae; genus Neoascia; species Neoascia interrupta. Next base: position 32,051,224 of record OX392464.1, on the reverse strand, counting down.
ACAGTAGAGGAATATGTAGAGACCAAACACCTGGCGTATATTCAGTCCCTTGTAGCTGTGGGTCGTCTTATGTTGGGCAAACAAGACGAAGCATCGCCACCCGCTTGAAGGAGCACATTAGTGCTGTCAGCAAACGTCAGCGGGAAAAATCGGCTATATGCGAGCACATCTTAGATAATCCAAACAAACATCATTGGATAAGCTTTGATGAGGCTAAAGTTCTTGCCCGCGAGCCTCACTATATGCCCCGCCTAGTTCGAGAGGCTATTGAAATAAAGCGCCAAAATTTCAAAAGAGATGACAGTTTAAAACTTTCTCGAATTTCGGATCCCATAATAAACGTTACACGGTCGATCCCGAACAGGCTTCCACCAACCACCACCAAGCGATATTGTGAGCACTGTTTGCTCCCAACTACATCAAACGCATCGACGAGAGAGCATTTCACCGCCACAGCCTGCGTAGTGTTAATCGCCCATAAGGAACTTCAGGCAATTTCCCGGTGACCTCGCTCAATGAAACTTGAGCGAATCGTTCGGGGTGAGTACGCTTAAGATCTCGCCTTTAATAAAACGCGGCATATCTTAAAAACTTAAACAATGTAGAGACCTGCAACAACGTCAAACTTAATAATTTGACAGTTTGTTAACTGACAAAAACTTCAATGCTGTTTTCCCGCCTAAGTTTGATTGGTCAGTTTTGGTTATTTTTTCTCCAAGTGACAAGTAAATAAAAGCCGGATAATGAATTTGGGGATTTTTTAAAAGCTGGATCGCATTTCCACTTTTCCAGTGAAAAACACACGTTCTTTCGTCAATAAGGAACGTGTGTTTTTCACTGAGTTGTCAGTTGTGAACTTCGACGTAACGGATTCATTGGGCTGAAGGCTAAGTTTTTTTTTTTTGTATGCGTCAAAAGAAAACGAAAAAGTTAAGTTTTAAGTCGCCAACGAGTTGCGCAAGTGAAGAGTTGTAAGAGCAGAAAAATACATTGACACATCGAATTTAGTTATTTCTGAATCACACTTAATTTGGCGTAATTTGCAAAGACATTAATTAAAAGAAAACTTACACTCTCGCTTTTGAATTAAGAATGAATCTTGTTTTATTTATCTGCCAGTTTATATTGATCCTTTTAGTACGGCTGTCAAAATCTGACATGCCATTTTTGTGACAATCCTTGCACCCCATTTTAAGCGTGTAATACACGTGCATAATACACCGGAACGAAAAAAGTAGCTTCATGTAGTTAGGGTGTCTGCTACCTCCTTAAAAGCCCATCCCTGCTGTTTTGAGCAGCCTTCTCAACTCATTGTTCATTGCTTCATCCGGCTCGAAGGACCAAATGTTATTTCTTAATAAAACGTTATTTTGCGTTATTCACAAAGAGATCAATTAATAGAAAACATAAACCCTCGATATTGAGTTAAAAAAGATGATTTCTTTTTTAGTTGACAGTTGATATAGAGACCTTTTAGTTTGGCTGTCAAAATCTGGCATGTTATATAGTTTTATTCGTTGCACGAAATTTTAGTCGTGTAATACGCGATGCAATTCGGTTGTTGATACCAAAAAGCTTTAATTAAAGGGATGCGGTTTCTTAGGATTTTTAGGCAGCAAAATAGGGCGAGTACTTTTTCACTTGTGGCAAATGTCATTGTTGCTCATGAGAGCGAAAACAAAAGTAAAGCTCTTCGATTTGTCTGGTGGAGAGGTTAAATCTTAAATCTTTGTAAATCACTGTAAATTGCGTAAAATATTATTTTATATTTCAATATTAATCCGTTTGAATACCTTCCTAAAAGCCTGAATTTACTAAGTAGGAAAAAAAAAAATCAGGAGCGTCTGTCTCAAAATAAGCGACTTTTTGGTCGGCGTTTGTTATCCAGGTTAGGGTTGGCCAAATATTATAAAAAAAAATAAATAGAGTGGCGCAACAGCTCGAGGTGAACCAGGGCCAACTTCTCAACAATGTATGCTGGTGTGTTAATTTCTTTACATACAAGGGGACCTACAATTTTTTGCCGAATCCGAACGGCACTTTGAGAAGTTTTTCAAGACAATTAATACTCTCGGAGGGCTTGTCAAACCCTCGCGGAGGTGGGGACCGTGAAAAAGAACAAGTCTTTTTTTTCAGGTGACGATGGCAGGATTCGAATCCAGACCTCCGGCGTAGTAAGCACACACACTAACCACTACGCCACGACACCCCCTTGGCCAAATATTATTAATATTAAAAATTTAAAATAGAATTGACAACATTTAAATGTATGTCAGTTGTTTAAAATGCTCTGGAGGCTACATCATTGCTTTCTTAGTAAACGAATAACACAAACTTTGGTGTTTTCGTGCAGAGTTTTCGTGTTCCTTACTGGGTGAACAACAGCTTTTTTGTTGGAGCCGGAACTCTTTTTCCCCTGTATACTATTATTCTTTTCGTAGGCTTCTTTTTTCTCTTATTCTTACCCCGGGTGGATTATACCCCGCAAAGGTGGGTTATACTCCACCTCCGAATATTCATAAATTCATAAATCGGTAGCTTCGTTTACTAAGGAAAAAATCAAAATCAAAACTCCCGGAGCCCTTTCGATTTGTCAAATAAATGTCAAAATATGTAAGTAGAGACAAAATATGTAAGAGTAAGACTTTCAACACGATCGACGAATGACGAGTGACGTCGTCGTTATGCGTTGGCCCGTATGATTCCATCGATTAAAAATTATTTGACAACTGACACGAGGCTATACGAAGCTCTCTGGCGCAGATTGTGTAACAACCATAAAGGTTTTGTTATTGTTTTGTTAAACAATATAAAATAAAATAACAATTTTGTTACCATTGTTATTTTCTCGATGTTGATGGATTCCATTGCCTTCAGCGTTGCCTAGCTATTTTATTTTTTTTATAATAGACTCGCGATCAAGGGGTTATGTTTACCCTTAAGATGCGTAGCACATCACGCGCGGAAATAATTTGAGCGATAACATAACCAGCGGAGTATTTCATAAATGCATCTGGCATGCATCTAATTGTTGTCCATTTTATTTGCATAGTGGAAGAGAAAGAGGTGTTTAATATTCGGTACCCACTATATCTGGTGAGCATTTCCCTATCCACCACCTGGGGAGGCGGCGAATTGGGGATCAGCTTCTGAGAAGATACCAGAACCCGATCGTTCCCCTGTCAAGATTACAATTTCATTAGGCCTAATAACTGCATTATTTTCCCAGCCATCCCTCACTGGATAAAAAAAAAAATTATACGGTGTGTCGAAGTCAATCAGGGAGGGAATTTCATCTGCTAGAGTTGAGTTGCCTGGCAGTAGCTCCGTCAGCATCGTAATGTTTCCGTAGCTACTGCTATTGAAATGATATAATTTAATAATTCTAAACGCAGTATTACCAACAAGTTTTTTTATCTGTAGATCAAGCGGTGTTGGGTGCAGCACAGTGTGCAAAGCTTCCGTGGGTGTAGTACGGAGCGTCACCTGTGATGGCTATACAAGCCGTTCTTTGAACCGCTGATAAATTTACCATTAACTGTTTTTCTGTTCCTACAAGGTTCTGTACCACAAGGTAAAGTGTCTGATTCTTCAAATACGTTTTCTTCTTAGTCGACTTTAACCCAAGTCGATTTCAATCCAATGTTAAAGTTCAACCTTTGTTGTACACTAGACTTCAAATGATGAAGGCGAATCAGCTTAAACGACAAAAAAAGACTCGTTAATCACAGACTGCACTAATTATGACTATAGTGCACACTTAATGGCTTACACATTAGCCTGAGTATAATGAACACCCTTAAACGAAATATATCTGAGGCAGTTATAATTCTATAAGCCTGAAGTGATGCGGCCATATCGCAGCAACACTTTCATTAGTCACAACGTATTAAACAATTACAAAAAAAAAAAAATATGCACCGCCTTTTACAATTAAAATCCGTTGCATTCAATTTGCATTATTTATTGCTAAATGATAGCATATTTCATTATTTTCTCACAAGAGATAATATTTTTGCGTGTGATTTTTTTTTATGGAATACAAATTAAGTTGTTAATACGATTACAAGTTGTTTTTAAATCATAAACTGCAAACAATTAAATTAAGTCACTTTTGTAGATCCCTGCATGATGGGTTTTTTTTACACTTTCTGTGTTGGTATGTTAAACATGCTGTCCACACGCATTATTTATTAATCCTTTGGATGGGATTTTTCGGTTTGTATTTCATTTAAATTAATGCACTTCCAACAATAGATGGAGCTGGGAGTCTTTTTTTCCTTTGTTTACGCAAAATTGATTTATAACAGATAAGCTGTTGTTTTTAATTGTTGACACTTATTGTGAATGGACTCTATTGTTTAGTAGGTATAATTTATTTTTCTATTTCCGAAAAGCACCACAAGAGGAATATTGTTGTGTAAGTGAGTTTGTACAAACCAGAGTGTTACTGCTTGCCGCCAATAAAATCTATTGAATAACTCAACGACGAAACGGAATAATATCCCAGGAAGAAATTCACCGTGCGAACTAAAATATGCCTGAAATATAGATGCAAAAAAAAAACTTACAAATCACATCGTAACCTTAGGATAAACTTGTGTTTAGCGAAACTGAAAAACCGGTTTGGCTTTTAGCACGTATTTAAAGGGTTTTAGTGCGACGTTTTGAGAGCAAGTATGCCTTCCATATTGTTGGCACATTTTGTTCAAGCCCCCGTTGTCCAATAGCCTTTATAAAATTAATTTCTTAAGGTAAAATGAGGTGACGAAGAGTTTTAAATAGAAATTGTGTATGTTTTAAGGTAGATAGATGTTTTTTGAGCAGACATAAAGTAAATTTTAGAATAGCGGGTTGGTCATGCTGGTTGGACTGGAAAACAGGGAAGTGTTTTTTTTTATAAAGCGACGTTTAAAAACAAAAAATTCAAATATTTTTCGGATGTAGTTTTTAACATTTCCAGTCATGAGTTTTACTCTTCGCACACATTGAGAGGACTTTTAACTTTTTACCGATTTTAAACGGCCGGCGCGTATCATGATCATCATCTGATAAATTTTACTCTCGGTTAAAGAAAAAATTATGTAAACATCCCGTGCTTTGATTTGAACCCACGAATTAAATTAATTACAAATTTTTCAGATTGAAACATTTTGCAAAAGAAAAATAATTTGGCGGCTGATTGAACTCTAATAAGAATTATGCTTATCTTTTGACGAGTTATTTCGTTATTCCATCGATTGATGAAGCAAAATTTTAAGTCCCTGCGCCGATATTACAATATTGAGTGGGCCATGGTTTCTTTTTAAATCAGAAGATATTTTGACACTGACAGTTGGTTCCTGCTCGAAATCTGGACAGAAAATCCGTATCATTCCGCTTAAGCAATGTTGGGCAATATTAAAAACTTATATCCAAAGCGAGTGCTGCGTAGCCCAAACAGTACGCTGCCACATCAAGTGGCAGTTTCGTGCCGATTCTGGAGTGGTGGCATCATTAGATCATTTTTCTTCGAAATGAGGCTGGATCATACAAGTAATCCGTCAGCTACAGCCCGAACCATCAAAAACTTTAGGAAAATTGAAGTAACAGAATGCGCTACTGTGAAGCCAGCAGTAGCGCATAGTTGTGTTTCATAATTAATAAGAATAACTGATCTTACTAATTAAGCCATAATACATAGATATGATGTAATTTTGTTCATTTTATTGCATTTTTAAAAACACACTTGTATTTGGCTCACCCATTCTAGCTTCGGAGTTAATAGTTCTATCTAAGCAAGAAAACGGATCACTAACGTTGACGCTATTTACCTAAACATGACATTGTAAAAATTTCAGCTAACGTTAATGGCAAAAAGCGTCCACATCTGCGTCAGCCCAGCACACTTTTATTGTTCCACCATTATTTGCTTACAGTTTGTAAGAATCCAATAAGGAATCTTGGAATAACGATATCAGTAAAACCAATTGATTTTTAACTCCTCTTGAAATTCTCCGGCGGGCAAGTTAATTCAACTAACACGAAAATTCAAACGTCAGGCCGTGCTTATACCGGTGCTTATACCCTTTTTACACCGAATCAGAATCTAGATTCAATTAGAATCTGTAAGAAGAGTTCCATAAATTTTTACAAATTTTCATGCATTTGTAGAATTCAGAATCTAGACCAGAATCAGGTAGACAAAATCGAATACAAATGTACCAGATTTGTACAAATGTACTAGATTTGCACAAATGTACTAGATTTGCTCAAATGTACTAGATTTTTAATTGATTTTTTGGGAATCACCCGAGTATTAAATCAAACACACCTTTTTTATTAATCAAAAGAAGACAAAAAGACAGCTGATGAAGTTTGTTTTCAAAATAAAAAGGCAAAATATTGTCGACTTTGATTGCTTACACTTTAATTGTGAGATGATTTTTAAGTATTTTTCAGTGCTCGTGCTTAAGTTTATCAATAGTATTTTTTTTTTACTTATTTGAAGTAATTTAACTTGTGGCCACTGTGACAAATCGGACAAGACCAGCCGTCAGAAGGTCAACTGACCGAAAAGTCAACGGAATCTAGATTTTTTCGCACTGTGAAAGCGTCAATTTGATTTTGAAATCGAATTGACGATTCGTCAAACCTGCGTTTGTCAAATGTTTTGAAGTAGACCACAAAAATTGAATAAGTCTCTGCATGATATTTTTTTGGCATTTTTTATAAACCCTTCATACTTTCTCATTAAGATTTGCATTATAGTCACAGTGACCCTCAATTGAGAGGAAATTTGGGACATAATTTTTAATAAGTGTGAAAGCCCGAAAGCTCAAACACAAAATTACAAATTAAATGAGCTGGGCCGCTAAGTGGGACGAAGTGGTACGATGTGGGACGCAAGTTTGAATGTCTGGCGTAGAACATCTTGAGCGGAAAGAATTTAAGTTCGTCCAAAACGAACGCTGATCAACTAGTACGGAACATGAAAACTCTACAAAGGAACACCAAAGCTTACCCCCGCAAGTGTTATTCTTACGGGTATAAGCTTTGACCGCATTTGTTACTCTGAAGGAGCGTTTGAAAGGCATAGTTATTTCCGTGGAGGTGGTATAAACTGGCCACCGAGATCATGCAATTTGACCCCGTTAGACTTTTTTTCTTGAAAGTTTTTTTTTTTTGAAGTCGTAGGTCTATGTGAATAAGCCACAAACAACCAAAATAATCCACTCCATATCGGTCAAAATCAGCTCGATTTATTTGCCAGCCATGGAAAATTGGACAATTGGGATGCGCGCCAGCCAGAGAAGCCGCGGTCGACATTTGAACGATGTTATTTTCAATACAAAAATTCAACTTTGTTTTATTTAAATTTGAAGGCAGAAGTCGCTTAATATAAGACTCTATACTTGGGTTTCTCGTATACAAATGGTATACGAAACGACTTTGCTCGAATATCTACGTCTGTCTTTTATCTTTCAGGAAGAATCGTCTGCTCGTAGATGTCTTTTTGACCCATCGATCTTTTGCTTAACACCTGATTGCGTGTGCTGAGATAACGACAAAAATGCGGAACACTTCCTATGTAGCTGTCCTACGCATCGGGTAGGGGCGTTTTTAGGCCTGATAAGGTGAGTGCCTTAGGCCAAAGCTCCACGTTACTGAAGATTCTTCTAAACCGTCTTCGTAAAACGGGAAAGCTAAGTCTGCACATTAAAAACATAATTCACAAGCGATTGTTATAATATTTTTAGAGAACGACCGGATTTTCATCAGGTACTTCGGAGCATTTTTTTGTTTATTCCCTTCTTATTCAGAGACTTCTAAGGATATGGATTTCACACACGCACATTGCATCGGCACATTTTAAAAAGCTACGCACGGCGTGCATAAGATTTCGATATAACATGTTGACAAACAAAAACTTTATGATAAGACGCCACCGATCTTCCTTCGCGACTACGCTCAATGAATTTCCGATTTCGGAATCAATCCCAAACTTAAACTGGGACACTTTGCTTTCGCTAACTTTTCAGTGAAAAAAAAAACGACTTTTACCTCGAATGGATGAAATTTTGGTACGAAATACCACAAACACCATAACATTAACATTTCCTTTTGCGTCACCGTTTACCAGTAAATACACAATTTGTCATTTGCGAATCCAACGATACTCGGACAGGCACAAAAGTAATCGCAACACAACGAACATCACCTTTCGCCAGACAGTGTGATGCGGCTGCGCACACTCTACGACTACATGATTACCAATCAGGAACAGAATGCCGCTCATAAGCCATTATTACACGCTCCGTATGTGGTTTTATAGCCCATCACATCGCATTGTATGACTTCTAAAATTGGCTAAATTGGCTTCCTCGGCGCGCGAATCATTGTCGGCAGGCATGCAATGAAATTTCGCGAGGAGACATTTGACTATATCGTAACGAGAAACATATCTCGCTTTGGTTTTTTTTTTTTGTCTTACCGGTCAGCTTCTCGTTACGAGCCAGCTACAAGTGTCATTGACATTCAGCTGCCAAATCGCCTAGCCGGCTTGCAACTTTCTTCCTCGTTACAAAAGTATTTACGACTACGATTTATCTAGAAACAAAAAAAAAAAAACACGGGCCAACCAATGGGTCCGAACTGGTAACATAGTCGAATGTATTAATTTATGTTAATTTAATGTTTCACTGTCGAATGGTAAACGCACGAAAAACCATCCACCAGCAAAGAAGTGCAACAGCATCTCAGCAAGAAGTCTATCTTCATCTTGATCTTCATAGAAATTTGCAGCTTTTCCTGTTTCTCGGGCGGAAAACTACTAAACGGTTGCTTCTGGCCAATGCGGCGCGAGACAAGTGAAAAAATAAAACCAACAAATTTCAAGATCAATGTTATGTTTTCACTTTTTCTCAAATCCAGATCGAAGGCATTTCCAGAAACTGGCGACGGCGACTGGCAATGAAAGGTGTTCGGCGAGCTTGAAAGCAGGAAAGTCCACCAGCCATGGTTCGTTGAACGGGTTTAATTATGGAGGATTTTTCCACAATCTTGATGTGGACACACCTTGTGATACACTTTTACTTGTACGGCGGCGGCAGACCTTTTCCATATTTCCCTGACGCTCAATTGAATTGTTGTCTCGAAACGAGCTGCGATTAGATGTGATTGTAGGTAAAATTTTAAGTGGAATACCCAGTATGGGGCGTATGAGGAATTAGAGTCTTTTTCTATAGCAAGCTATGGGGGTTGAGTTTTAAGCGCGCTTAAAATATCACAAGTCATAGGCATTGCCATTAAAGTAATTGGCTCCGGGTGCGCTTGTGAATGTTGGCTCTATTGAAAGCTGTTATTGGCAGTTGTTAAAGTCATTTTAATTTTGCCGTTTAAACCCATCATAGGAATAAGTAGTGATTAGAAAAGAGTTAGTACTTCATCATACTAAATTGGTAGTTCAGGAATCACAATCTTTCTGGGGGTGAAGTATATGGGCGTTCGCAGAAACGAATAATAATTTGGCTAACATGGTTATTCTAGAAATGCCAAACGAGTGAAGGATAAGCATATTATATTTTTTATTTTATCATGGGAAAAATATTATGTTCTAATGTCCTAAGTCAATTCAATTCAATTCAATTTTATTTATAATGGTGAGTACAAATAAGACGTAGTCTTTTAATAGTACAATGTCTATGGTAACTTTGCAATGAAAATTAAAATTTATGTCAAACTAAAAAAAATAAAATAATCAAAAAAAATTAACTAAAAGAGTGTGGAAAGGAAGATTACAGGCGGAAATAATAAGGATTTGAGAAGGTATGGAATGATAGACGAGGAAAAGGTAGTAAGAGAAAAAAAAAGGGTTAATGATGTTGAGCTGTGTTGTTGTGTTGTTATAAAAAAAACTTAGTGCGGCATTTTTGAATTTATTACTTCCAATTATTTGTTTAGTTGCGGCGGGAAGAGAGTTCCAGAGTCTGGTGGCATTGATGAAGAAAAATTGGAAAGAGTTCAAATAATTAAATGAGGGCATTATAAGATTGAGTGTCCTAGTGGATTGGGCGAATTGTAGTTTGTCAAATAGATATGCAGGCGACCTATTGTTTACAAGATTATGCATTCACTGGCAGCGCCTAACTTTTAAATATTGTTGAAAAGTACAACTAAGTACTTTTTTGTGATAGTGCGATATGTGGTCGTATCGGCGTAGTCCATAAATGTACCTGATTGCATCGTTAAATGCAACAAGTAACTTGTGTAGAGAATGGGAATCGAGCTTACAGTATACCAAAGAAGAGTAATCAAATATCGGAACAATTAAAGTTTTGACAAGCCTTAGTTTTGTATCAACTAGAGTGAAGCTGGAAGACAACTGAAGTTTTCGCAAGCACGCATAAATACGGCCTATTACGTAATTAATATGGTTAACGGCGGAGAGCGAGCGATTTATCTTAAAACCAAGATTCGTAACAACATCAACAAACTGAATCGGATTATTGTTTAAAAAGATAGGAGGAAGTTCACGAGTATCATAATTTTGCTTAGATATTAAGATCAACTGAGACTTTCCTGGATTCATTTCTAATCCATTAGAAAGCAACCAGCTATGGATTTTCGATAGATCTTCAATTCTCACAAATAGGTCTTCAACTAGTCCGATTGGGCGAGATAAGTATACCTGGGCATCGTCAGCATATAGGTGAAAGGAGACATTAGATTAAACATTAGGCAGATCATTTATATAAATGCAGAATAACAATGGCCCCAATATCGATCCTTGGGGTACTCCCGATTGTAAGGCTATGTAATCGAAGGATTGTCCATTGAGTACAACCCTTGGGTAACGATTGCCTAAATAACTACATATAAGTCGCACCGATCTTTCACTGAAACCAAAATAAAACCTGAGTTTCTGACACTGAACCCCATGGTTTACTCTATCAAAAGCCTTGGAGAAATCAAGCAAACAGAGTACTGTAAGGTGATCATGTCGTATTTAATTCTAATGTCGTCGAGAATCGTCGTCATGTCAGAGGAACAACTATGACGTGATCGAAATCCAGACTGGACAGTGTTGTTGAGGATCTTCTTCAAGACTTTTGATAGACACGGCAAAATACCACTAAGACGAAAATCAGTTGCCATAGATGGGTGTTTTTGGTACCGGAAAAAATAGTTTTCGAAAATGTTTTCATGTTTTTCAGTTAAATCTTCAAAGTTTTTGAATATTCGAAGTTTGCTTTAGTTTTGTATAAAATTTAATAAGATGGACTATGCCCGGTGTTAATTTAAAAATTATACTTTATACCGTTTGTGAGATAGAAGAGGAGACATGCGTTCTTTTGACCTTTTTTATAATTTTTTAAATTTCAAATCCATAAAACAAATATTTTGAAGTTTTTTCCATGTCCCGTTAGACTTTTTTCCAATGGCACAACCAGCAGCATGGATGTTTTTTTTTTAATTCTTTGGCCACCAGTTTATGCGTAAACGGTAAAACAAGCTCCTTTTTTATTTCGTTTTTTAAATAGGCTTCTAAGAACTTAGGTTAAAATCGGCAATTTAAAAAAAAATTGACGCAGCCTTTCTTCTTTTTGTAAGCTTTGTACTTTAACCGAATCTGAAAGAGATCGCCTAAACCGTTAAGCTACTAAAAGACTAAAAAAAATTGTTTTTGAAAATGCTTTTATGTTTTTGAGTTAAATCTCAGAAGATTTTGAAATTTCAAAATTCATTATAATTTTCCTTAAAATTTTGAATTATTTCTGATACGTGTGATTTTTTTCATAGAATTCCACCAAACACAACAGGAGATAAGGAGGGGGGGACACACGTTTTTTCATGCATTTTTGCGATTTTTTTCGAAAATGCGTTAAAACTGCAGTACTCAAACTGTTTTTGAAAAATATGACCTTAGCCCTTGGTTTACTTTGTGTTGCTTTATACGTGTGTTCAATATTGATTTTGAGCGATAAGCCGTTCAAAAGTTATGGCCTTCAACACTTTGAAAAGCGTCATGCATTTTCGACTCAAAGCGAAATGTATTTTCGACTTTTCATTTCTCAAAAACGTTTTGAAATTTTCGAGAAGTTTTATTTTTCAATTAAAGCTTAGTTTTGCCTAAACCTAAGTAGTGTTTTTCTAGTTCTTGCCTACTAAACTTCTTAAAAAAAAAAAAACACTGAAAAACATTAAGTCCATTTTCACATAAAATTTCAAACTGTTATTACCGTTATTTGTGCTTAAAAAAAATTGCCCTCTTTAGATTCTCTGACTATTTCCGCAGTTTATACGCACGCCAAATTTTCTGACTTACTTGTCGTCTTCATTCGAAAGATGAATGTCTTGCCGATTTCCACGATTGGAAACGACTGAAAAACAACTGTAATAGAGAAGCCAATCAGTCATTTTCCAGAAGTGGAAATCGTCAAGGCATTGGTCTGCCAAATTGAGAAGCCAAGATAGATAGCCTTATATATATAATCTTGTTCGTTTTTAAGTCTTCAAAATTCAGCTGGAGAGCTGTTTATTTGGGAAGAAATGGCTTCGTTCTTATGTTGCACAAAAAAGGTCTGAAAATTGATCCAATCCGCCAAGGACTACCGCCTACGCTATTTCTTGGCTTGAATACAACACAATCTGAGATTATTATTTTATTTTAAAGGACCTTTTGACCAAATAAGTGAAGGCGTAGGAATAAAAATTTCGGTGTATACTGTATAGCAATTATGGGCAGACCTGTTGGACGATTCAAAAATTGGACCGCCTATGCTATAGACTATGTCTACTTTAACCATGTTAGATCTTTTAGAACTTACCGTCAACTTTAGAAAAACATCTTTGAAAATTCGCTCTGAATCGAAAAAAAGTATGACAAAAATCAAAGGCAAGGCCAAAATTTGTGGGGTGCCGCGGCGTAGTGGTTAGTGTGTGTTCTTACTACGCCGGAGGTCTGGGTTCGAATCCTACCATCGTCACCTAAAAACTTGTTCTTTTTCACGGTCCCCACCTCCGCGAGGGTCTGACAAGCCCTCCGAGAGTATCATTTGTCTTGAAAAACTTCTCAAAGTGCCGTTCGGATTCGGCAAAAAATTGTAGGTCCCCTTGTATGTAAAGAAATTAACACACCAGCATACATTGTTGAGAAGTTGGCCCTGGTTCATCTCGAGCTGTTGCGCCACTCTATTTTTTTTTTTTTGTAAGGCCAAATTTGATGCCAATTATCGAGCTCCGCCTACTAAATAAGAATTAAAGGATCTAATTCTGAGCCCACTCCCATTTATGGTAGTGTGGCTCACACAAATAAGTGACGATGCGACATATAATATAGATTCAGCAGTTCTCCTCGCATTTTAAAAATACAACTTATTTTTTCGGCGGAGTTGCTATTTGTAAAATATGTTTTATTTTCTAGGTTGTGGAATTTAATCTTCGCAGACGATATCCGTATAAAGTTTTCACCCAATTGTTTTCATAAGAAAGTTGAATTTTTCTTATATGGAAGTGAGGCTTTCTTCAGGAAGTATGCTAAAGCATAGAAGTATGCTAAAGCAAGAAGTATCAGGAAGTATGCCAGCAAGATCTTTCTATTCACAAAGAAGGCACCCTTTTGTCGCAAGTACGTGCATTAGTATAAGTTTTGGTAGTCTTTCGTCAGTCATTGCTTTAACTTTGGGTATGTTGTTCACATGCAGCTCCAACGCTTCGAGGAACAAAGGCGGGAATCCGGTATCCAAATGAAGCATGCAGTTGGGGGGTTATTCGGGAGTCTGAATATTCTTTTTAAGAATTTTCACCTGATACCCCCATACGTGTACCCCACACGTGTATCTAGAAAACTTTTAGTTTTGCTGAGTGCGACACATTTTTATTGGCGAGGCAACGACTCCAGATACTCGCGCTTGCTTCTGCCAACTTAACTTAAAGATGTCTGCTGAAGTTTATTTTTGGTGTAATTAGAACTCCAAGGTTCTTGTATCCACAAACCACTCCAACAGATTCTCCAAAATAAAACCATTTTTTATTCGTAAGTGTCTACCGCCGTCATAAGCTTGGATTAATGCAGGTTGACAACAAGATTCCAGGTTTTCCAATGCTGATCATCAACTTGTGTCCATCTACTGTGTCTGTTAAATATAGCACGTCGTCAACATATTAAAGTCCAGCGATCGTTTGGCTGAACTCGAGTTGAGGATGTCATTGATAAATAGGATGAACAACAGAGCGCTAATAATACGCATAATATGACTCGCCATCCCAAACATACGCCGTGTTGTTCGCGTACAATTTTGACGAGGTTCTGTTGCAGTAAAGTTTGTAGAACATTGCATCACGAACAATGGTGTCCAAAGCAGCCCGAAAGTCTACGAAAAAAGCATACAATTTTTTGTGTTTCAGCTTATACGGTCGATGGTTGATGGTTGAGAACTTCTTTCTAAAGCCTGCTTGAATAGTTTCGCCCAGGTGCTAAGGAAAGATATTTCCCTATAGTTTGATGTCTCCTTTTTTTTAATATGTTCGTGATCAAGGGATAATGACTACCCTTAAAATGCGTGTTAAAAGTGTTATGCCTTTACGGAGAAAAGCAATAGTATAACCAGCAGAATATTTCGTAACATGTTGCATGCATCTTATTGTTGTCTATTTTATTTGTATATTGGAAGCGAAAAGGTGTTTTGTATTCGGCTAAACCTAACCTGGGTAACAGACGCCAACCAGAAAGCCGCTCATTTTGAGACAGACGCTTCTGGATTTTTCGTTTGTTGCTGGTTTTGGCCCGCCCCGGATATTTTCCATACTGGTGCCCAACATTATCTAGTAAGCATTCCCCTATCCAGCAACCCCAGAAGGGCTTGATCCTTGAGATCTCCGTTTTTGTGCAACGGAAAAATAATTGATTTCTTAAAGCTGCTTGGGACAACAGCCTTTTCCCGACGTTTCGTGGATTGGTTTTCAGATTGGTTTCAAGGAATTGTTTTTTGAAAAGTGGAAAACCAACTTTTTCAACAATAGTTGAATAATAAATCTTTAAGTCCCCTTTTTTCCCAACGTTTCGTTGATTACTTCTCCACTTTTTCAAGCAAGCGAATATTTTTAAGCAATAAACAATCCGTTGAAAAAGTGGAAAACCAATCAACGAAGCGTCGGGAGAAATAACAACCACCAAGTGGGAAAGTGCAACAGTGCGTATGTAAAAACTTCAGGCCGTATGTGACGGATTACAAAATACCCTACCCCACCAAAAAAAGAAACTGCCACGCCTCCAAAAAGTGGGCGGGCTATAAAAATATAGCTGTTAAATTCTTTATACTAGGTGTTTGCATACATTTCGGCCTAAAAATCCGCCTATTTAACTCAAAAAATCACATTTTTTTAACGCCGCGCCCGTAAAGGTGGGAGGAGGCATATACTGTACATTTGTTTGTATATAACAATTCATAAAATGCTAATACCTAAATGCTAATAATGCTAATAAATATAAATGCTAATTTTTAGTCAAATTTCATATATATTTATGAAAAACAGTAATTTTAAGCTAAAGTCCCTTAAAAAAGTGGGCGTGGTCTATGAAAAGGCCAAACTTTTACTGCTAACTCAAAGACATACCAAAAATTAGTGCGCTCATAGACAAAATTTGATAAAAGTATTTTCTTAAATTAGAGATGGTCACACATACAGGCCTGTTGTGGGCGTGTACGTGGGCGGATTCAGCTTATTTTCAAACTTGATCTGAAAGACTGGACTTCCAGCCAACTCAACACCTTTCATCCCACTAGCTTAAAATTAAGGCTTAAAAGTTATTTACATACGGACGGACATGGCTTAATCGATTCTCCTGTTGTTCCCATTCGTATCTCTAAAAGTTCTTAGGGGTCTACGGTGTTTATTTCACTGCATTACAATTTATACAACAAACTTAATATACACTGGGTAGGATATAAAAAGTCCAGTTTTCCTACATAAATTAAGTTCTTTGCATGCTCCTGACAGACTTTCATCTTGACAGACAAGCCATACGCTAGGCCAGAAAGACGCCCCGTGGATAGGATGAGATGGCTGGACAAAATTCAAAATTTATTCTCGAAGCGTGGAGGAAAACAATCTGAAGAACTTTACTTTGAATTAATTAGGGATACCTATATATTCTTCCATTTCCATTTATTTTTTAAATTATTTAGCTGCCACAATATTTGTTAACGTGAGTGAGTGTGCGATGATTTATATAGAATTTTAACAATTTTCAAAATTAAAGCTATATTTTAGGAGTCTGCTTTTAATTAGAAACTCATTCAGCCTTTTTCTTTAAACAAATTCCTTTGGTTAATTCCAGCATCATGCCAAGCATGCCAAGCAAAAAAAAATAAAAATAAATAATTAATACAGACAGTAATCCTGATGAATGCTAAGCTTATTACCTTTTGATCTTCATCGGTTGTCTAACAGAATCGAGGTCTGTAATAAATCAAGACTTTCCGTCATTTAGTTTAGACAATGAAGTGTGAATTCTATGGTATAAAGCTAATTGTGGGCACAAATATTTTGAATTGTTAATTGGAAAATATTTATAGAAAAGTTCGTTCTTGGAAGCTGCTTACGACTTGGTAATGAGCAGGTATTCAAATTTGAATCCAATCAGTCGATCCCTTCACTGCGAAAAGAAACATAAAAAGGCTCTTAACATGATTAAATTAATTTGCACACGTATATGCATGAAATTGATGGTCATAAAGTCGTAATAAAGTGCCCCACCGGACACAAACTAAATCAATTGCCAAATTCAATCAAAAGTACTCAAGCCACCTTCACTTAAAATAAACTCTTATGCCATATCCGTCCAAAGTATTTTGCATAAACATTACCTACAACGTTTCACTTAAAAACGGTTATAACCAAAACGACCGGCTGACGATCTGCATCTATACACGCGGCATGTACGAGTTTGTGTATGTGTATTGCCCGAAATCTAATCAGACCAGAGTACAATTTCTTGTTTCTTGTGCCAGTCAACTTGTCGTCGTCCTCGTCAGTAACCTTTTTACTTGCACAATCCGCCAATAATTACCATCGCCCGGGAGGACGCAATTCGAATGGACTTAACGCGGACAATTGACAGATGGCGAAGCGCCTTAGGAGACTACTTTCCAAATTGCATCAATCCAATCGATGTTGTATTTGATTGAGGGGTCGTCGCCTCGGCTGAGGACAACACACATTTGCATGCAGGATATGCGGCTGAAGTAATGTTTTTGCTTTCACATTAACAGCAACATGGTCGTAATCTGTTAATGCATCTCGTCGATGGAATCTCGTCTCTATTATCCATGACCTTAGGTAACTTGTGTTTGAAGGTGTCCGCAGGTGTTAATGTAATAATTTCAAGTACTTACCTACCTCTCTTTTTTTAATTCGTCTAAACCAGTCTTAATGGAGTCGCTCTGTCGATTTGGATAAGCCTATTCGATGAATATTTATAGTGCGACTATCAAATCAGATTATGTATATGCACCTGTTAATTGACAACACATCTTGAATGCTCTATTCAGTTGGAAGTCAATGGATTATGGTTGGGGCCTTATCTGCATTTTGGAGGCTACTTTCGCTTGTTTCGTTGACTTTTATTACCTTTCACAGGCAGAAAAGTGTCTCGAATTTTCGCTTTTAATTTCGTTCGCAAAAAATATCAGCAAATGACCGAAGAAGAAAGCCAATTTAGCAATTCATGCAGACGAGTTTATTGTTTTAAATTTTTAAAATATGGAAACCACTCGTGGTTAACTTTGTAGTTTTTTTTGTTTCGGGTGGAGGATTTTTTAATGGAAGCAATGATATAACATCAGCTAGGAGGAAAAAAAAACTCTTACTGCATAAACATTAAAAACGTTTTAAATTTATTCTTCACCTTGAGAAAAGATCGGAACGGTTGCATAAGTCCCAAACGGTATTGTGCAACTTTCGCTGACATTATCACCAGTTTTATGATTATGGAGGCCATAAGGAATCTTTTAAACCGTTTCTCGTTGTTTTTAAGTGTCACCAAGCTGAGTTAACAGCCCTTGACAGCTTAGGGATAATGTCTTCTTTATTTCTTGTTTATTTTGGAAAGCTTTTTGCTTTCGGTGATTAAGTAGGCAACATCGTCGTCATCCATTAGATGCATATGGCATGTTGACTTTTACTTCCTAACTGAATAGTCCAGAACTCTTCTCTGACATTCTGCACCAAACCTCAGATTCAAGGTGAGACTTTGCTAGCACGGAAATTATTTTCTCATTCTTGTGCCACCGTACGTCGTTTTGCATAATCTTTTAAGATAACACGTCACTTAGAAGTGTTATTAATCAAGTGAAACCTGTTAGCAAAAGGTGAACGTCGTTTTGCTGTTTTTATTGTTTTAAATACAGGCATAAGCACTTTTCTAGAGAAGATGTCTATAAATTTTCGAGAAATATGTTTATTTGAATTTAATACAAACAGGCGAGGTATTTTTTTAATAAATATTCAGAAATATTTATTAAAAATTAATAGTCCGAAATATTGACGGTCAAGTGGTTTTTATCCGTTAACCGTTGATGATTAGCGATATAAAAGTTATTTAAATGGTTTTAACATCTATTTAAGAAGGATTAGAACAGAAGGTTCTTCATTGCACATTTTGTCGTAGTGACGTTTATAAAAATGGATTTTATGCTCCTCGAGCTAAGGTATCAGACCTGGATGGATAAGAGAAAAGGCAGGAGAGGACTGATACACTTTGATTAGGAAACACTTCTTGTAGAAGCCTATACGTGATATTTTGAATAATAAAACTCGAATACAACGCGGTGCTGCCCAAATTTCATTCCTTTCCGGAGTGAACTGGGAAAGTGGGAAGCACTTTTTCTTGAGCGGGTAATGAGTCCAATGACCAGTGCAGCTAACTTTTTCACTTACGCTTTATGAAAGTAATGATAAAACGACAATTATAGACAGGAGACATTGTATCAGTGCTGCAGAGTCATATAACTTCGCTATTTTCAAGTAGCCTATAAGATTAAGCACACGTTCTCCCATCACGCATAGTGGTAAGGTTTTTGGTCTTTGGTGCACTTCCCCAGACGTGAGAATAATGCTTCGATTTGGGGTGCATAAATGTTACCCAGATTTGAGGGTTTAAAATTTTTTTATCACCATGGATTTCGCAGACTTTTAGGCAATGTTGTTCATGTGATCATTTCAACGTAGGTTGTCATTCACAAACATTCAAAAATAAAACCGTCAAGTATGAAGTTATACACGCAGCGGCCAGTCGGCCTTTGTTGAAAGTTAGGCTCAACCTTATTATGTTTAGTTTGTGCAAAATATGCTTGTTAAATATTACATAGGTACTGATTGTACTTCTATTTATTTTTTTTTCAATTCTGCTGTTCTAATGTTGAGCAAAATTTAAGCTTCCTTACTCTTTTTTTTTATAATGTACTCGCGAACAAGGGATTGGCTACCCTTTTAATGTTTAGCATCTCACGAGCGGAAAGGATTAGAAGAAGGGGAAAGGGATGAGAGGTACCGGTGCACTCTTGTTTTGAACAGTTGTGGGTTGTATTGCGTAGGAAAGAGTTGTCGTGGTAGGACATTCCACATTCGCGTTGTACGGCTTATGAAAGAACCTCTAAACTTGACAGTACGCCCGAAAGTCGGCTCAAGGGTGAACTGATGAGCATTCGATCGTTGGCGAGTATTACGGTTGAAAAATTTGAGGGGTGGTTGCAAATGGCTATTTCGTTGGAACACTGTTTGTAAAAAAACGGTAAAACAGTGGCAAGCAAGAGACATTGGGTCAATGTCCGAGTGAGTCGACTTTGCAATATTTCTGTCACCTTTGAGTTTTATCGCGCGTTTCTGGATCCTATCGAGCAGGTGCAGTGTTGTTTTAGGAGCACCAGCCCAGACATGGGAGTTATATTCCATTTTAGGGCGGATATATGCCTTATATAAAATAGCCAAATCAGAAGGGGTGAAATATTTCTTGCACCTTTTAAGGAAACCTAGGCATTTCGCAGCGTTCTTGGCAACGTCGAATATGTGGTCATTCCAAATAAGGTTGTTATTGACACACATACCGAGAATGGAAAGCGTTTCGGTTTCGTCGATTCAAGTGCCATTCATGGACAATGGCTGGGTGTTTCGGTTTTGCTTCAATGACAAAAGACAGCATTGAGTTTTAGAAGCATTAAACTCTACTCTATTTTGAGATCCCCATGATACAATGCTGTTAAGGTCAGAGTTTAATGAGTTTGACATACGCTGCCGTTCCAGTTCAACTTCCGAAGAGCAGGGACGAGGAGCTGAGAACGAATATGAAAAACTGAGGTTGCTGTCATCGGCAAAGGAATGAATTGGATTAGTAGTAGTAGACAAAAGATCATGTATGAAGATTTAGAAGAGAGTCGGAGACAAAACAGAGCCCCGGGGAACCCCAGCGTTTATTTTGTGAATTGCAGACTTGAACCAATCCAAGACAACTTGAATTGAACGGTCCGAAAGGTAATTACTAATCCATTGAATAAGAGATTCGTCGATTTCAAATGCACGCATTTTCGACAAAAGAGCTTGATGCCAAACTCTGCCAAATGCTTTTGAAATATCAAGCGCAACAATCTTGCTTTCACCATGAATATGCAAGGAATGGTTCCACTTTTCAGTGAGATATGCCATCACCAGTGGACCTTTTGCTACGAAAACCGCATTGCCGGTCATTAAGGAGTTTTCGTGATTTAAGATATTTCATAAGCTGATAATTAATCAGCGATTCCATGACCTTAGAAAGAAGGGAAGTTAGTGCAATTGGACGATAGTTAGAGGGAGAAGAAGAATCGCCTTTTTTAGGGACGGGCTGGACAAATGCTGTTTTCCATCTACTCGGAAAGAGACCTGAGGAGAAGTACCGATGGAAAAGCTTTCACAATGGTTTTGCCAGCGTGGAAGATATTCCATCTGGACCAGCGGATTTGTGAATGTTGAGATCTCGAAGTACTCTTTTGACTGTACGAGTGCGAAAATGAATTTGTCCCATGGCATATTCGACGCGCTCAAGTACAGGCGGGGACATCGCAGAATCTGGGAGCATGCAGCTAGCAGCGAAATGCGCTGCAAGTAGATTTTTTTTGGCCATAGAGGTGACAGCTAGAATTTCATTGTAAACGAGTGTTGGGATGGAAGATGAGGCACAGTTTTTAACATTTTTTACGAAAGACCAAACGTTTTTACTACCCTTGGGACAATGTAGTATCTTCTGCCTCAGCTTTTGGTCGTATTGGAACTTAACACGTCGAATATGAGCATTACAATCATTTCTGGCTTGCTTAAACTTTTTTCGGTTTACGTGAGATGAGTTGGCCTTGTAGTACCGAAAACATAACTCCTTCAACCTAATCGCCTCTTTACAGCTCGAGTCATACCACGAGTTCACCTTAGGTTTGATACTCTTAATCCTGTGAGGGATGAAAGATGTCATACCAAGGAGAATGATGTTAGTTATCATATCAGCAGCAGCATCTACGTTGCTATCGAGAAAGCGCAAGGACCAGTTAAAACTCTAAATTGTTTCAAAAAACAGGGTGGCAAAAAAACTCCGATTTTTTAAACTAGTACCTAAACTTGTTTTCTAAAGCTTTTTATGTTCAGGTGGTTTCATAGTTAAGCTAAAGTTTTTCTTAAAGTTTTAGAACATGGATTGTACCTGTTATTAGAAGGGGGGTAATGTTTTAAGTCCCGATCCAGGGTATATTAAGTTTTATTGTATAGTTTGTGAAATAACCACCGACAGGAGAATCGATTAAGATATGTCCGTCCGTCCGTATGTAAACAACTTTTAGGCCTTAAAATTTAAGCTAGAAAGCTGAAAATTGATAATTGGACTGGAAGTCAATTGGACCAGATCAAGTGTGAAGGTAAGGTGAATCCGCCCACAGACACGCCCACTACTTGTATGTTCGACCGACCATCTCTTATTTTAAAAAATAATGTTTTTCACACTTTAGCTATGTTAAAACGATGCTAGCACACTGATTTTTAGTACGTTACAGGTTACACTGCTTTGTAATTGTCTTTGTCTTAAAATTACTTACTTACTTACTTACTTAAGGTGGCGCTACAGTCCGGGGTGGACCTGGGCCTCAGCCAACAAGCTTCGCCAGCCAGCTCTGTCTCTAGCTAGCCGTCTCCAGTTTCGCACGCGAAGTTGGCTGAGGTCCCCTTCCACTTGCGTGCGCCACCTGAGTCTCGGTGCTCCTCTACCGCGTCGTCCCTGCGGTGTGGATTCGAAGATTTTCCGGGCCGGGGCGTTGGTGTCCATCCGCTCTAGATGACCCAGCCATCGTAGACGTTGTGTTTTGACTCTTTTGGCTAGGTCGGTATCGCTGTACAGCCCGTACAGTTCGATGTTATATCTCCTCCTCCACTCTCCGTCTATGCAGACGGGACCGTAAATCGTCCGAAGAATTTTCCTCTCGAAGCAGCCTAAAGTGTTTTCATCCGCCTTTGACAGGGTCCATGCTTCTGCACCGTAAAGCAGGACTGGGATGATGGGGGTCTTATGCATGGACACTTTAGTTGCTCGAGAGAGGGCTTTGCTACTCAATTGCCTTCTTAGCCCAAAGAAACAGCGATTGGCAAGAGTTATCCTTCGTTTGATTTCAGCGCTGGTGTCATTGTCTGAATTGATAGCGGAACCCAATTGCATGACAAAAGTTGTAGATATTACCATTTTCAAACTTTTTATACCCATCTGTCCGTCTGTCCGTATGTATGCAGTTTTGAGGTCTTTAAAATTGAGCTAGGAAAATGAAACTTGCAGCGTTGTTGCTTGGTTCTCATTTTGTTCAGACAAAGTATGTAGCT
The DNA here is from genome assembly GCA_947623515.1 of Neoascia interrupta. Classification (NCBI taxonomy): domain Eukaryota; kingdom Metazoa; phylum Arthropoda; class Insecta; order Diptera; family Syrphidae; genus Neoascia; species Neoascia interrupta. Next base: position 32,028,358 of record OX392464.1, on the reverse strand, counting down.
CCGCCCACAGCCACGCCCACAAATTGACTTGAATGTCAGACAACCTCAAATTTTTATTTTATTTCAAAATGCCTTTTGATCAAGATAGACAAATCATATTAACTCAAATTTTGGTGGAGAGTAATATCGTCCAGAAGCCTTTAATTAGACAAAAATTGGACCGCCGACTCTATTGACCATGCCCACTTTTAACACCTTAAATCTTTGAAAACCAGTTTTCTCGGTAAATTCATTTCAAATCGAAAAAAAAATTTATGAGAAATATTTAAGAAATTACCATTTGCTAAGTTTGTTGCATACAAAGCATTGAGCTCCGCCCACTTTTAGGTTGCGTTTTTGGGAAAAAAAAACTGTTTTTTAAGTATTAATATTCAATATTCGTATGATTCCAACAAAATTAGAGTTAATTGATTTTAATTTTCAGCCTACGCCCTTTTTTGGGGGCGTGGCCAATACAAATAATTGACATTCAGTATATGCAGCAGACCAGCCCGGCGAACTTGCGACTTGCGAACTGGCGCTTAATTGGACATTGCTCTATGCAATTGCTTTAAACTGAAATTTGTCAAATAGATGAAATTTGAAGAATTTTCAGAATAGATAAATTCTGAAATTTGTCAAGTCGCTGCGAACTCGTTTTGAAATCAGCGAACTGCGAATATCTTGACAGAAATTATGTTAATTTGATTTTGTAGAAGGGTCAAGTTATAGATTATTCGATCGTTTAAAGATTTTCGTGATGCGATTTCAATTCTGAAACAGTATTTTGGAGAAGTCATTTGTTCACCAGTTCGCTGGTCGCAAGTTCGTTGGCTGTGAAAGCTCCTTAACGGCATATGATCGAGACCGGATTCCGAATCGTATAAGCCACGTCCGTCCGTCTGTATGTATGGCACAATTAGGCTGAAAATTTGTGCATAGGTTTTTTGTTGTTCGAACCAGCACAAGTGTTAAAATTTTTGAAATCCGCCCACAGATACGCCCACAATCGTTGTAAATGAGCAACTACCTCCAGAGCTTCCAAAACTTTAAGACTTTTAAGGCAAATCGCTTAAATTTTACATTTATCATCTCTTGATGATTGTAAAATATACAAAAGCAAAAAAAGTCGTGAAACCTGCCTTATTAAGTATACAATAGCATCGTTTTAAAGGGTAAATTTAAAATGCCATTTTATTCAATATTTTTGCCCAAATTTAAATTTTTGTATTTAATGTATTATGTATAAAACACTTAGTTTTACATTTTGTTCATAGAAGATTTTGGGCCACGGCCACATTTGAAGACAGAACTGATGAAAAACCTAATTTTGACAGGCCTTAAAAATAATTTAGGAAAACATATAAAAAATAAAAAAGCCATTGCGTAAAACGAGACTCCATTCTAGATTTGACTCTTAAAAAATTTTAAGCCACGCTTTCTTAGGGGTCAAATACACGGTAAATATTGAATTCGAACCAAAAAATTACAATTTCGCGTTCATATAAGCGTAACTTGGAGACATCTATGCTTATATTGATAGTTTGTAATAAGGATACCACGCCCCCTTTTCAAAGGAGTTGTTGTAATAACCACAAATCATAAAAAAAAATAACAATAAAAGCAGTAATTTACGGTTGGGATGGACGTTGAATATCCATTGAACGTCCGTTTTACGTACTAGTACACACTGTAGCAGTTACTTACTGGTTCTTAAATTTTAAGAGAACAGATTTTCGTTTCTTCGTTTTATAAATAACTTTGAACGCAGTTAGTTTGCCTTGTACGCGCGTTAAACTAAACAAGTTAGCGTTAAGTTCACGCCGTTAACAAGGCAAACTAACTGCGTTCAAAGTTATTTAAAAAACGAAGAAACGAAAATCTGTTCTCTTAAAATTTAAGAACCAATGAGTAACTGCTATAGTGTCTACACACATAAACTACGCATAAACGCATAAATAAGGCCGTAGTTAAGATACTAGAAAGGTGTAATTATTTGCAAATGATTTAAATTATTTTGATTAATATCTTAGATGTTTTTGAATCTTTAAAAATATGCTATAGATTTCCTTAAAATTTTGGTCAATTTCTGAAGGTGTGATTTTTTTTAAATGATCACTCCAAATAGCACCAAAGATAAGGTAAGATAAGGTAACTCATCTTCGGAGTTTTTGCCCAACTACAAAACTTTTGAAAATAACCACCAAAAAACATTTCAACCTCAGATGAAATTTCAAACTGCAATCAAACCGTAGGTACAGAAAAAATTGTGAGCATCCGTTCTCCTTAATTTTTTTCAGTTTATAAACACCCCAAATTCAGTCTTTCCTCTACCTACCGTTTAGAAGTAACAACGGGTTTTTGATGGACGGACAACGTGGCGATAATCCGTAAAAAATTCCTTTATCCATTTTTGGACAGGCCGCTAAAAAAAGGACTTGCTAAAGTGTCGGCGATTATAACTAGGATTATACGTGACTTTTGCCACGTCTGCATCTTGTAATGGTATGGATTGCTTTCAGTGTCTGAGAGCCTTTTTTTACCTTGCAACTTTTTGATGTGGGTCGTAACTATAGATTCTTCGGAGCGAAGCCTCACTTTCATGTGTAAGCTGAGTATTGGGTTCAGTAGGAAGTTGCAGTGTTTTGTATTCGCAGGATGCGACTTCAGCTTTTCGGGAGCGATCATTAAAGATCATAGTGAAAGCTAAGCTTGACTACAGCAAGGGCCATGTGTGTTGTTTTTTGGATAGCGATCGTCAATGTTCATGTCGACTGGATGTTGGGGTCGATAACATATGAAGGGTCAAGTCCTTTTTTGTCCAAATTAAACTGGTGATATTAAAGTCTTATCATAACATCTTAAATTTTTTTTAAGCAATCCAAAATAAAGTGTTTCTATATCTATAAAAACTGCGCCGGCCAGTCATCAGGAGAGCTGAGCTTGGTGTAAAAGCAAGGATCTTGGTTTTTAATTCGGTGTTCGTTCCGAAACTGAATTAAACTGAAAGAATTAGAACGCTGGTACAGGCTGCCAAAATTAGATTCCTGACGTGCGTTGCTGGTTCTACTCTCAGCGATAGAGTGAGAAACGTCGGTATTCGAGGGAATCTTAGTGTTGGGCAGCTGCTTCTCCGAGTGGAGCGGTCGATTCTTCGATAGTTTAGCCGTTGTTCGCATGCTCCTGGCAGACTTTCTAGACAGGTCGTGCTAGCCGAGATGCGAGCACGTCACCCCCCTGGTAGGCCATGAAACAGGTGGTGGGATCAGGTAAAGAACCTCTCCGAGTCCTACCTGGAGAATGTGCCTTTCTTGGGTTGGTGGCGGAGGATCGAGAACGATGGAAGGACCATTTGGCCACCCTCGCTCCGCGACCTTGTAGAGGATAAGCGAAATGTTAAAAATGTATGTTTTATCGTTGTTTTATTACCCTCCCAGTCTACTGCATTCTTAAGGGTCCGCTTGTGGGGTACGCCGATTTGACCTCAGAATATACCGGCAGGCCACCCGGTTTTGGATCTCTTCGTCACTGAGACCAAATAAATGCTGTTGTCGTTGCATTTGTGTGATCCATGAATGCTTAGGCCTTCCTCTCCTTCGCGATTGCGCTGGAATGTTGATTGATATTGCCTTTTTGACGAGGTTCGTAGGATCTCTCCTTTGAACGTGGCAATACTAACTGTCGTGCTCTTTTTTTTCTGGAGATATGTTCTTTTACATGGAAGCTTCCTCGAATCTTCGTACTTCTTATTCTATCTCGCTTTGTTACTCCTGCTGTCAAGCGAAGCATCTTCATCTCAGCTGCCGTTAATTCGAACCATATGTAAGCGCCGGACGCACAACTGCGGTGTAGAGCTTTCCTTTCAGCTTGGTGGCATTTTTCGGTCACACAAGATGGCGAAGTTTTCTCACCTCTTCATCCACCTAACGCTTACGCGATGATTGATGTCGTCATCACAGTTTGCTTTTCTATTGACTATAGATCCCAGGTACTTGAACTTTTCACACTTGGGAAGCACCTTTCTATTCAGAGAATGGGCAGCACAGGTACTCTGTCTTCTTTTGGCTTACGATACCCATTCACCTCTAAAACATCCGCCCATATATCAAGTTCTCGCTGCAGAAATATATGATCTTCACTTATGATGGCCCCATCGTCAGCGAAGAGTAACTAATGTATTTTCGGGTCCGTCAGGACTACAACGAAAAGCGAAGGACTTAGGACGCTTCCCTGGTGTACACCGAATTTAATTGAGAACTCATCAGTGACTCCGAAAGGGCATCTTACTCTTGCCTTTGCTCCATCATGCATGTCCATGATCATCCGCACGTAGGCTTCCTCGTTTTCTTAGCTCCACCAGCACCATATGCAGATCTTTAAGGGCATCCCGATGTTTTTCCATTATGATCCTTATGCTTTGGATTGCATCAGTGGTTGATTTGCCCGTGACAAGCCCACACTGGTCCTCAGATAGCCTTATTATTTTTCATAGTCGACTATCTAGTACCCGCTCGACGATCTTCATTGTGTGAGAAATAAGCTTGATAGAACGGTAATTGTCACCGCTTCGTGTATCACCTTTTTTTTAAACAAAGGAAGGAGATAACTTTCCCTCCACTGATTAGGCATTGGATCCCCTCTTATTAGTTTGGAGATAAAGGTCGTGAGCCATCTGGACCCGCTGTCTCCTTTTTTTTCCAGAACTCTGAGGGCATCTGATCTGGCCCAACCGCTTTTCGCTTTTTCGAGTACTTAACCGCCTTCCCAACCTCGTCGACTGTGATGTCTGGTACTTCTTCTCGGTTAGGAATAGTCTCTTCTGGAAAGTGGTGCCTGGGAAACTGTTCGTTCAAAAGTCCCTCACAATACTGCCGCCACCTGTGAAGAATTTTGTCGTCATCCACAAGAAGCTGTCCCTGAGCATTGTTGATGAACTTTGGCGAACGAATCTCCTCGGCGTTCCTGTTTTCTGTTTTCTAAAATGCATTTTCATATTTTAGAAAATATATTAATAATTTCTAAGATATGTTGAGAAAGTATTAATACACCTTGAAGAATTACATATTCTTAATGAATCACCTATTAAATTAAGTAAACATTTTAGATACATAAAGAAAAGTTCTAAGCTCAACCAAAACATAATGAAACTTTCGGTGAAAAGCCCACGTTTAAAAAAAATCCAAATTGCATTTTAATCAGTACTTAATGTGTATTTTATGACTCTATCTACAACCCAAAGACCCTTTTTAAAGTCTTTTTTAGTCTTTTATAAGACAAACGCACCCAACCCCGACTTTTGACTCATTAACCCCGTCTTCTTTTCTTGATGTGCGTAATCTAAACTCAAACTATTAATTAGATTTGTCTGTCACAAGCAATCGTTTCATTTCCCTGATTTCAAACAGTATCTATTGTAGCTAACTATACAGTGGTGCCACACTGCTTGGCATTGTGAGTCAAACCCTCCTGACGGACTGACATAACACCTTCATAATATCATCATACACGTTCCCTACGTCACTCATGTGGAATCACTTTCTTAGGAAAGCTATTATTACAGGCAACACATATACGACACACTAGTTGGTGTACTTCAATGCATTGTTTTCTTTTATTGTCGCGTTCACATTCGCATAAAGTGCTTTGAGTATGTCTTGTATCAGTAGCGTCTTCCTTCGCTTTACGATTCCATCAGACCGTGGAATTCTTTGCTTTGACAGTCTTTTACGGATTATGTCATTGATTGTTGGCATAACAACATCATTCATCTTCTCTTCGACGCATCTTTCTCAATACCCAATTTGACAAGTGTAGGAAATTGGTTGACCAAGTTGGCGGGCTTCACATAGAGCTAAGGTGATAAACACACTAGTCACGAGTGGATTTTTATCACGGATCAGAGCAGTAACTCGCGGGTGCCAAACTGCTCGGCTAATTGAAATGTCATTGCCACGCTTAGAGGTTTGTTGGGGCAAATAAATGCATCTGAGACGTGGTGATAATAATCAGCCTTCACCATGTGAGCGATTAAGTAATCCGCCGTAGAAAAATATATCAAAGCTTTCCTGTGTTTCGTATCTCACCTTACCGCACAGCTCATTTATACACGGAATCAATTAGACCCCGGTGCGGTAGTAAAATGGTCTTATTTTGCCGAAAAAAAATATCTAAACACCCACAACATCTTATAAAAATCGAGCCATTCATGCGCGTCTATAGTGAGGTGACAAATTATACTTTTTCTCAATTTTCAGCAATCAGAGATAAGCCTCATGAAATTGTCCCCTGTCTGGTGCGAAAAATTCAACGAATTGATGTTCAAAACTAAACAAAAAAAAATATTTCTTAAATTTTTTCCAGGAGTCCACACAATATCAATTGAAATGAGTAGAAAAAAACATGTTGCCGGTGAAAAGTTTTTAATTAAGTAATTCACTCCAATCGAATGGCGCGCGAAGGTGTCACTGTCACAATCACTGAACAACTGTCAATGGAATAATTGAGAGGCTTCTGAATTCGATTGGAGATTTTATTTTTTATAGCCAAAATTGCATTTGTTATACTCGAATTGTTTTCAAAAAAAAAAAAATTGAGGTGATACAATGTGATTCGTTCCATTCTTTGATTTTTTTTTAAAGAGACAAACCGGGACACCGTAGTCACATCTGAAAGAATCGAAAACATCCTGGACCAGCAATTAACTAAACCGACAAAGAATGTGTTAAGTCACTTACAAAGTACCACATGGTTAGGTTACCCGCAAATGGGTTAAAAAAAAAAAACTTGCAAATTCGATTTCGAAACTCCTTTCAAATTAAGCTGTCACTACATGTTGGCGTTGTGATAATCGTGTGACAAGACAAAGAAAGAAAAAAGAATTGCTTAAACAATCTACCAATGAAACGAGATATCCTTTCACCACCTGACAACATGACAATTCATCGACAATTGATTCTGTCACAGCACAGGACGATAAGGAAAAATGTAGATTCCTCTACGAAATGAAATTTCCATTACTCTCGTCTTTGGAGGGATTCCAAAATAATCCTCAGAACATGTGCTTCTATCGTGTCCTAATAACCACATCTCGTTGTCCACCTCAGGTCATGTGCTATCCGTTTTCCTTTACTGCCTGGCACTGTGCTAAATCTGGAAACTCGTGCTAAGCTAACGTTTTTCGGACGTCTTTCTAATGGGTAGCTGGGTATCACTTGTCTACGCTGTTTTTCCTCTTTGAATCAGACGACAACGGACAATTCAATCTAAAACTGGAACTTCCTTTAGGGTATGACCACAGATACGGGGAAAAAAACTAAAGACCAAGACCGTGTATAATCGTTTGGATATTTGTCCCAGGACAACGACGACGTCGACACGGCTCAACATTTTCATTTGTCTCATCCGTCTGTGGATTGCATTTCTTTTTACTAAATTATCGAGACACAATGTTGTCCTGGAATAGTTTCGTCGTCGCGTGCACAGAATCCACTAGTCCCTGACGACAGCAGCAGCGGTAAGAAGACTCACTCATGTGCAACCCACACTAGTGTCCACTTATTGGCGAATCGTGATAATGAATGAATGCCATGGATATTCACGAAGGCCAATTACGTGAGCCAAAGTAGATTCCTTCCCGGTATGGTCCGCATTCACAAGCCACAGTCGCAAAAAAGCCGCATCCTACATACAACCAACAACACTCTCCGTAGGTACATGTCCATTTGTCACCCGGATCCATCATAATTTCCATCAGAACCCACCTAGGGGGACTGTCCTGCTGGGTCGTAACCACCCCCTCGTAGAATGGACTGCGACTGATTTCAAAACCAGTTGTTGAGTTTTGTATTGCTGTCGGGACAACGGCAACTTCGAATGGATATACGGGCCACAGGTAAATATATCTAATACCATCGTCAACGTCTGACGAAACGGAATACCGAATACCTGCACGAGGAAAATATTACCATCGGTGTCCAGTGCACGTATTCGGGATTCCGGATTTTTGTATGCTAATCACTGTGTCCACAATTCATTTCGGAATTATTATGCCATTCCCATGGTGGTTGCATGCGGAATTGTTCTTTAAAATCACAACCGTCAGCAGACCACACCACACCACACCCCACCCCACTAGAATGCTGCATCGTACTTATATAATTGCTGACGAAAGGGGGACCTTTTGTCTCGGAGTAAGGAGCTGTGAAATGAAATTCACACAGGGATTCTGTCTGCTTCAAGGAATAAATGAGCAGATCCGAGACTGGGCTTTTGAGGGCGTCCATTCTGGTCTTAACTATTTTCGCCTAATTAAGAAAGCTTTGTCTCCGGCTCAAATGTTCTGATTTCCTTATGCGATATGCTTTCAACCAGTCTGTGCCGTTCATAAATCACTCGGGTCATGTCGGACTCATTTCACAGATGATTAATGCTCGGATTTACATAAGTAAAATCACGAGCGGAAAGAAGAAATCGAACGCTATATGTTGATGAGAGCTTTTCTGGGTATAGACGCACAGTGAGATCAAGAAGAGATTTCGACGATGTCAAATTCTGCACACAGAAAGTAGATCATGTCAATGAGGTTCGGGTTCAGTTGTGAAAGTATCTACAAAAAAAATAAAACCAAGTTTTTCCCTCCTCTTTGTGATTGTATTGCATATTTCACGGAATATTATAGATCTTGTCAAACGAGTCAGATGTGGGCAATTATTGTGCCAATTTCTTTTGGTCTTTGGGGAAAAGAGTGAAAAGCCCGCAAGTTGTTTGAATTCGATTTTTTTGAAGAATGACACCTTTTGAACCGACAGCAGATGAAATAATTGTCACATTTGTGACGCAAACATGACGAACAATTAAAAAGGGTAAAGAAACTTGTCACTCGGTATTAAAACTCAGTTAAATGTCAGTTATGTCCGCTGTAAATGTTTCGTTTTTAATTTGGGAACCTTTGACTTCTTACAAATCGCTTAAGACTTCAACCAAAAGCACAAAAAAAAAGTGTAGTAAAAAGGCATGTTATACAAATTTTATATCTTTCATGTTAACATATCGGGTTAAAGGTAGATGAAACATTTATGTTGCATACACTTTCGTTTTAAATAGAAATTTGCTTAAAATGTAACAACTTTTTTTAAACGAAAGAGAACTGAAGACTTCTTCGTCTTTAATAAATTACTGTCAGGAGCTATCAAAGCCATAATATCAATAGGTATTCTTATTAATTAAAAAAAACGGAAAATGAGCTAAAAATAGTAATAACAAAATATTTTAAAGAATCACGAAGGGGCTATAATTGTAGCTCATAGTGAGTTATAGTTTTAGTAAGTGTCCAGTGAAGTTCCTAGGCAGATCTGTGTTTGCTATAATTAAGAATGTAAAATCATACGGAGAAGAAGCAGTAGACTCAAAACCAATCGGTTTTAAAGGCCTCTACGCGGCCTAAAGGTAAACGAAGAGCTAGGGCTAAGCTAGCCCTACGTTTTCACAGTATCGGACAGTTTGCCCTTATCACACATGTTATAGTATGCAACTACGCACTAAGTACACAGTAATTTTATCAATTTAGGGCATAGCCTCATTTTCGGAATTCGCTGCACTCCATTGTCTTACGAAGCAAAAATAATTGCGACACAGCGTGGGTTGCTGCTGCTAATCGAAAATAAGTTTTAAATGGGATGGAAATGACTGATACTCGAAAGTACCTAATAAATATTAAAATTGATATTCCGTTAAAATTACGCTAAAAAAACTAGTGGGAGGGTTACAATCCGCTTAGGCGAATCGTTGGATACCCCATGCCAATTGACCAATGTCAAGCTCCAAGTTGTGTCATAAATCTTGGTTGTTAAATTTTAGTAAAGAATCTCCTCCCTAAGAAAGGGGCGTGGCATCAACCCCTTCTCAACAACATCGTATTTTTGTTTATATTTTTTATCAGAAGTGGTATACACGTCGTTGACTGAATTTTCATAATAAAAATTTGGTTTATACTTAAAAACGCCCCCAAAAGTGGGCTTGGCGAAAATTAATTCACTTGAGTTGATAGCTTACGCACATATCTGAACATTTTAGATTGCAAGTTTTTTTGGATTTATAGCAAATATATCAAATAAAAACCGTTTATTAGAATGCATATTAAGTATGACCACGCCTACAATGGGGCGGTATTCGCTTTTTTTAAATGCCAATCACAATACACTTCAGCGAGGAAATCGCAAACCAAATTTCAGCTTCCTGCGACGACCTTGATTTTTTATGCTATTAAGTAAAGTAGGCGTGTCAGTGGGCTTATTTAAAAAAATTTTACACTTGTACTGCTTCGGGACCTAGAAAGAACAGATATCAAGTTTCAAGTTCATAGCTCAAAATTTAAGGCCTAAAAACTACCGACAGACGGACGGACATGGCTCATTCGACTAACAATTCGGTCTCGATCATATGCCCCTAAGGCCTTGGGGGTCTACGGTGATTATTTCTCTTTGTTACAAACTATGAATCAAAATTTATATACCCTCGGTCGGGTATAAAAAAATTTAATATACCTCCTATCCTATGGGATGGGGTATAACAAGTGAGTAAGTGCAAGAGTTTGCCTGTGACAAACTTCTATATACCGGACCCTATATATCATGGAACACCAAATCTTAAAGTTTCTTGGCCCGATCATACATAATTTGTAAAGGCCACGCCCCCAAAAGTGGGCATGGCTTTACAATTAAAATCAATTAATTGTAATTTCGTGAGAATCGTGAGAAAATACGGTAAAAGATAAGATTATTTCAGAAAAAAAAACAGTTCTTTCCTAAAAACGCCCCTTTAAAGTGGGCGGAGCTCAAAACTTTGTATGAACAAACTTAGCAAATAGTAGTACCTTTAATATTTGTCATATAATGTTTTTTCGTTTTGAAGTAAACTTTCCGAAAAATCGGGTTTTTATAGATCTTGTCTCTAAAGATTTTGTCTTGTTAAAGGTCTTGGGCCAATATTGGTCAGTACCAAAATTAAAGCTCCTGTGCGTTGTCTAACTTGACCAAAAGGCATTTTGAAAGAAAATGTGAAATAGAGGTTGTTTCACATTCAAGCCAGTAGTGGGCGTGGCCGTTTTCACACTTTGTCTGTGCAACAAAAGAACCAAGCCGTGCACCAAATTTCAACCCTCTAGCTTTATTTTGAAGACCTAAAACTTTCACACATACAGACGGACGGACGGACATGGCCTAATCGATTCACCTTTCGGTCTCGATCATATCTCTAAAAGGCCTTAAGGGTATTTTAAGAGTCTTTTAACTGTGCATTAAAATTACCCTTGGTCGGGTAATATACCCTTGGTCGGGTAATAAAAATAAACAACGGTGAGCATTTAATATAGTAAAAAGGGTATTTAAATTAAAAGTAGACCAATACACCCAAGAAGCAGGCACTTCTACAGGGGAACAAAAATTAGAACCATGGCTTAAAAGGGAGGCAAACAAAGACTTAACCAGCGGTGAGATAAAAAGCAAGTTACAAAAAGTTTTAGGCTCGTGATCTGAAGAGGAAGACGAAATGTGTTTGTTCCGCATTTGCTGTGAGACATTTTGTCAGAGCCTGTCTATTTCTGGTATGTTATGCACTGGGGTGAAAAATGAGTTCAGACAAAAGTTTAAAATTTTATTAAATTTTTTTTGCATAAATAACATGAAAAGGAGATTCTTGATTTTTAATTTTTTATTGCCAAACGAATTGCACTTTTTTCGTATTATATTTTAGTTTTAAACAGAAAAGTTATCTAATTTTACTAAATTATTAGCTTTGTTTTTACGTCTACTTTATTAGTTTTTAAAGATATATCCTGATACATACTGAATAGGTGTTGCTGATACTTTGGATGGATATTGTTGTTGAAATCTGGCTTTTTAATTCAATTAAGGTTTGGCTGACTTATTGAATTGTTGAAATGGTTCAACGAGTAGGCAATTTTTCTAAATCCAAGTGGTAACACAATGGACCTACATAGGTCCAAGTGTGTTGGGTTCTTCGAACCCGACAGCCACTTATTACCAATATTGTAGGAGAAGCATAGGATTTAGTAAAAAGTGTTACTTTTACCCCACTCAAAGTTAAGATAAAATTTCTTGGAAATACTTACTTACTTACTTAAGGTGGCGCTACAGTCCGGGGTGGACCTGGGCCTCGGCCAACAAGCTTCGCCAGCCAGCTCTGTCTCTAGCTAGCCGTCTCCAGTTTCGCACGCGAAGTTGGCTGAGGTCCCCTTCCACTTGCGTGCGCCACCTGAGTCTCGGTGCTCCTCTACCGCGTCGTCCCTGCGGTGTGGATTCGAAGATTTTCCGGGCCGGGGCGTTGGTGTCCATCCGCTCTAAATGACCCAGCCATCGTAGACGTTGTGTTTTGACTCTTTTGGCTAGGTCGGTATCGCTGTACAGCCCGTACAGTTCGATGTTATATATCCTCCAGGGAGTCCATGCTTCTGCACCGTAAAGCAGGACTGGGATGATGACGGTTTTATACATGGAAACTTTGTATAAGACCCTCTCTGGACAAGCTCGAGAGAGGGCTTTGCTTCTCAATTGCCTTCTTAGCCCAAAGAAACAGCGATTGGCAAGAGTTATCCTTCGTTTGATTTCAGCGCCCGGTGTCAATGTCTGAATTGATAGCGGAACCCAGGTAGACAAAGTCCCTAACTACCTCAAAGTTATAGCTGTCGATGGTGATGTTTTGTCCAAGACGTCGGTGTTGGGTGTCTTTTCTTGATGACAGCATATACTTGGTTTTGCCCTCATTGACTGCTAAACCCATATTCGCCGCTTCCGTCCCAATACTCACGAAGGCTTCACTGACATCACGCTTTGTTCTACCGATTATGTCAATGTCGTCTGCGTATGCAAGTAGTTGAACGGACTTTTGAAAGATTGTACCTCTGGTGTTGGCGCGAGAGTTCTGCACAATTCTCTCAAGTATGATGTTAAAGAAGTCGCATGACAGCGCGTCGCCTTGTCTAAAACCTTTTTTGACATCAAAGGGGTCGGTGAGGTCTTTGCCGACCTTGACGGAACAGCGTGAGTTTTCCATCGTCATCCTGCACAGACTGACGAGTTTGGCAGGGATGCCAAAACTAGACATTGCGCTATATAGCTCGTCTCTATAGATGCTGTCATACGCGGCCTTGAAATCGATGAAGAGGTGGTGTGTATCGATTTGGAATTCCTGGGTTTTCTCCAAGATCTGCCGCAGTGTGAATATTTGATCGATGGTGGACTTTCCTGGCCTAAAGCCACACTGATATGTGCCTATCAGATTGTTGACAAACGGCTTCAGGCGTTCACACAGTACAGCAGAAAAGATCTTGTATGCGATGTTAAGAAGACTTATGCCTCTGTAGTTGGCACAACTCAGAGGGTCTCCTTTCTTCAGGATCGGGCAAACAATGCTGAGGTTCCATTCGTCGGGCATGCTTTCTTCCGACCATATCTTGCAGATGAGCTGGTGCATGCTCCTAACCAGCTCATCGCCAGCGGATTTAAAAAGTTCGGCAGCTAGGCCGTCTGCTCCGGCTGCTTTGTTGCACTTGAGCTTAGACACAGCTACTTTCACCTCCTCCAGGTCGGGTGGGCGGTATCGTTCGTATGCTTCGTCGGTAACGTCTTCGCCCGGGTTGAATGGTTCGTTCTGCCTGACAGCGGTATTTGGTTCTTCCTCGCCGTTATACAGTCTGCAGAAGTGGTCTTTCCAAATCCTCAGCACCGACTGCGATTCTACAACGATGTTCCCTTGATGGTCCTTACAGGCTTCAGTTCGAAGTTTATACCCTTGGCAGGACCTTTTGATCCTTTGGTAAAACTTTCTAACCTCATTCCTGTTGTAACATCTCTCTATCTCTTCAACCGCGCGCTTCTCGTGCTCTCTCTTTTTCCTTCGGAGAAGCCGGTGCTCCTCTCTCCTCCTCTGCTCGTAGAGCTCGCGAGCAGCTCTAGTCCTTCTGTGCAGCGCCGCTTTGTATGCTTCCTGTTTAGCTGCATGTGCTTGCCAGCATTCATCGTCAAACCAGGGGTTTCGTTGTGGTCGCCGTGTGAAACCCAGCACTTCAGAGGCGGCGTCTCTGATGGCATTTTGGCAATGTTGCCACTGGCTATCAATACTTGATGCTGGTTGCATAGGACTTCGTAGAAGGTTTTGAGAGACTCGGTTGGAGAAGGACCTGGCGATCTCTTGCGATTGTAGTCGGCCGACGTCAAACTTCCTCACAGTATTTCCATTACTTGGCGCTGGTCGGGATATCCGCAGCCGTACCTTGGCTACAACAAGGTAGTGATCCGAGTCAATGTTGGCCCCTCGGAAAGTTCGGACATCCATGATACTGGAGGAGTGCCTTGCGTCGATCGCACGGTTGATTGATCGGGAGATCTCCATGTCCCTTTGTGGATATTGAGATGCGGGAACTGTGTACTAGCTACCACAACGTGTCGCCCCGCAGCAAAGTCGATCAGCCTGAATCCGTTATCGGAGGTCGTGTCGTGCAGGCTATACTTTCCGACAGTACGACCAAAGATGCCCTCCCTTCCTAGCTTGGCATTAAAATCGCCTAGGACAATTTTAATGTCGTAGCTAGGGCACTGCTCATAAGTTTTGTCCAGGAGCTCGTAGAACATATCTTTGGTCTCGTCATCTTTCTCCTCTGTGGGGGCATGTGCGCATATCAGGCTAATGTTGGCGAATTTAGCCTTGATGCGGATCGTCGCGAGGCGCTCGCTTACAGGGTTGAAGCTCAAGACTTTTTGCCTAAGTCTGCCTCCAACAACGAAACCACATCCAAATAGGCGCTGTCTTTGATGCCGATAGCAGTCGCCGTAGTAGATGTCGCAGTTTTTCATCCTTCTTTTGCCCGGCCCGTCCCACCGCATTTCTTGGATGGCAGTAATGTCTGCCTTGCAGTCGTTAAGGGCCTCCGCTAGTTGCTCGGCTGCACGTGGTCTGTTAAGGGACCTAACATTCCACGTGCAGATCCGGAGCTCGTTGTCCTTTTCTCGTTTGCATTGGTCGTCAACAGTAAATCCGTCCGAATCCGAGGCTTGTTTCCGCTTCGTGACTGGTGTTTCTTTACGTGGCCGGGAAGTCACCCCGACGGCACGACCCCCAACCTGGAGGACCAGATCCTTTGCTTAGCTCTAAGGACGGAGAGCCGGATAGCCCGCTCCTTATAGGCCTGAGCTCCGAATACGTCGTAGTAGCCCATATAAGGTGTTCACTAAGTAGTTCGGCCTGACTGGAACTATGGACGCCACCGTTGATTCCATCTGGGGAATTCCTCCGCTGCCGTCCGGATGCAAGGAGAAGTGCCTTAGTGGGAACACTCCTCCCCCCCTCTCTCGTCTGCTACCCCCAACAACCTTCCAAAGGGGTTGGAACCCAATCTCCAGTTGAGGTACTAGGCACCCGGTGTTCACCACGGGGAGGTGAGAGTAGGAGTTGATAGACAGAGGTGGGTTTAGAAAACCTGTGGATGCTTGTATCCTCTTGAGTGCACATGTCTATCCTTTGACCACCAAATACAAGGACCACCAATTCTTGGAAATACAAGGTAACAAATTTGGACGAAATTCTCGAAAGGGTAAAATCAAGGGTGGATGGTCATTAAGTCATTAAAAGTCATAAGTCAAAAAAAACGGATAAGATTTTAAAGTCGTAAAACTCTACGAAAAACTGAGAAACGTTGCATACAGTCAACCTCGCGCGTCGCGCCTACCCTTATTCCCCTGATGACCCCAACAGTTCATGAGACGACGAAGAACTTTTATTCAAAGATTCTACTGAATATTTCAATTGAAGGATTTTCGCAAGTTTCCTTACAATTTGGTCAAAATTTCAAATTCCGTGTTTTACATTATCGGTATTATGAACGCAACCCGTAACATGTGCGGAATTTGCACAAATGTTACGTTTTTTGTCAAATGCATAACTTTAAGGGAGGAGTGTTTTCAAATCCCGCTATTCAGAAAAAAAAATGTCTCCACCGGACACTAACCCGCTATTAACATAAATTTTCAAGTTATCCCCTAAAAATCGGGAGATTAACTATAAAAATTAAAATTCTCTCGTCAAGTTATTAGAAATAAATCTCATTTGCTATTTTCACACAGCTCTTTTATGCCACTGTTTTTTGTAGTCTTTTCGCAGACAGTTAGGGCCGCGAAAGGAAAGGGAACTGTCCACGTATGACGGATCTTTTACATATACGCTTTCCATTCAGATTTTAACAGCGAAATCGTTTTCCCGCTCCTGGGTAAGGTCATAGCCTGTCTCTTTCGATTGCAAAAATCACAATAAAATGGTGATCGTGTCAACTATATCGCATGTTTGTCCGGTGGAGACACTTCGCGAGTTCTTTTCAATCGTCGTCCAATAATCGCAGTTTTATGGCCGGTGGAGACGTAACATTAGAAAACAATTAATGGAAGTAATCGATCTTGTTAAACATTCTGAAAAATTGATTTATATAACATAAATCAATTATTTAATTATTTTCCAACTGATTATTTCCTACAATAAACGTGTAGCAAAGACGGCTAAGTGGATCGTTCTCCACCACTAGCTCAAGAAATTCTGGTGTGATCCCCAGGGGGGGGGGGGGTGATCCGCTCGTATCTTGCCTAACATGACATTTCTAGGGAGTCTGTAGGGAGGAGCAATGACAACGTGTCCAAAACAATCAAAAAAATAATTGTTTTACTCAGAAAAGTACCTGCTTAACATTGAAATTCTTACGAATACTGAAATTTCTTACTCTACCCTTTGATTTTTTAGGGCTCTCTTTATGAACTTGATAACCTTTTTAGATAAAATATTGTGATGGTCATTCCCTGTTATATTGGGCTTCCCAGTAATATTGATTCTGTCAAGAGAAGAACACTCTCATAGTTTATTTTTTTTGTCCACAGTGTGATTTCAGTGCTGCTGTGACCCAGTTTGAAGAGGTGTAAGTTTCATACTGCATGTCCAGGGATCAGACCTTTTCTGTTTTGAACAGGTGGCATTAAGTTGACGGGATAATGAGAAAGCACCTAGCCATTGGCAAACAGGGGAGATTTTCAATCCTACAATTTCTTTTTTATAATAAACTCGCGATCAAGGGGTTGTGATTATAGACATTTTTTTCGAATTTGCTCCAAATACAGGGGAAGGGCTCTTTAGATGCGTAGCCCGTTGCGAGCGGAAAGAATTCCAGGATATAAAAGATAGAAGAGAAAAGTATTTCTCCATACAACACGCAAATGCGGATGAGCCAGTACGAAACATGAAAACTTTGCACAGAAACACCAAAGCTGACCCCCGCAAGTGTTATGCCTTTACGGAGAAATGCAAAAGCATATTTCATAAAGGCATCTGGCATGCATCTTATTCTTGTGTATTCTATTTGCGTTTTGGAATTGTATTCGGCCGACCCTGGATAACAGACGCCAACCAGGGAGCCGCTCATTTTGGGACATACGCTCCTGGATGTTTTGTTTGTTGTTGGTTTTGGTCCACCCCGGATATTTGCCATACCGGTACCCACCATATCTGGTGAGCATTCCCCTATCCGCCACCTGGGGAAGCGCCCAATTGGGGACCAGCAACCCCAGGTTGATAAGATGACTCAACGATAGGGGTATTTCTCTCTTAAGTCTTCCGGGAAAATCCGCAAGCTATTGGATTGCAGAAGGGTTCCTTAGAAAAAGAAAAAAGATCTGGAAAAGGCGTATGACCGAGTCCCTCGGGATACACTGTGGAGAGTTTTGCGGGACTATGCGCTAAGTGGGCCTCTTCTGAGAGCCATTCAGTATTTGTATGGAAACTGCAGAAGCTGTGTACGGATAAATGGCGTCAAATCCCGTCCTTTTGATGTGCGCGTTGGAGTTCGCCAGGGCTGTGTTCTGTCGCCGCTCCTTTTCATAGCATATATGGACTGGATGGTGAGGCGCAGTCTTGGCGAGCAGTGTTTCGAATTGGCTGGCATCAGGATGAGCCATCTGCTTTTCGCAGATGATTTGGCCATCCTTGCATCATCCAAAGAGGAACTTCAACGAGCACTGGATAGGTTTGCAGCCATCTGTGGTGATGCTGGGATGAAAGTAAACGTGAACAAATCGGAAGTGATGGTTGTTTCACGAACTCTTGTGCAGTGTACCTTGCACATAAATGGAGTTCCATTAAAACAGGTGGAGAAGTTTAAGTATCTCGGGGTCTTTTTCACGAAAGATGGGAGGGGTGATACTGAGTTGTCCTGTAGAATTGGCCAAGCTGGAGCAATAGTAAAGGAACTGCGCCGGCCGGTCATCAGGAAAGCTGAGCTTGGAGTGAAAGCAAAGATCTCAGTTTTTAATTCAGTGTTCGTTCCGATCGCGGGTGCAAGCTGCCGAAATGAGATTCCTGAGGTGCGTTGCTGGTGTTACTCTAAGGGACAGAGTGAGAAACGTCAGTATTCGTAGGAATCTTAATGTTGCTACTTCTCCGAGTGGAGCGATCGATTCTTCGATGGTTTGGACACGTTGTTTGCATGCCCCCTGACAGACTTCCTAGACAGGTCATGCTAGCCGAGCGCGTCGCCCCCCTGGTAGGCCAAGAAACAGGTGGTGGGATCAGGTAAAGAACCTCTCTGAGTCCCTCCTGGGGATTGCGCCGGAGTCTCTTGAGTTGGTGGCGGAGGATCGAGAAAGATGGAAGGACCATTTAGCCACCCTCGCTCCGCGACCCTTTTAAAGGATGGGTGGCATTCGAAAATGATGATGATGATGATGAAAAAGAAAAAAACGTTAAGTTCTGTCCCTTAAGTACCTTAATATTATACGAGCTCCTATTTTTTCTTGTATCGGAATGGTAGTGTCACTAGTTAGATGACGAACAATTTTGGACCATAATTTGCATTAATAACCCGCCAAACAAAGTCTTATCTGAAATACATAGTTTTACAGCAAAATTTTCTTGGGGGCATATAATGACGCAAGGCAAAGATTTATTTTTAATGTCTTATGGATGTCCAAGCGATTTAGAGTAATGGCTCCAGAGCAGTAGTAATTTATGACAAAAGTAGCAAACAGCCAGATTACGAAATATTGCATTATAAGCATTGTAACATTTTCATGTGTGTTAAGAAAGACCAAGAAGAGTTTCTTTTCAGTATCCAATAAATTTTACTGCAGCGCTAATATAAGAGAGATTGTAAACATTTTTATTTACTTAAAAAAATAACCTCGTTTCAACTCAACTACCTTCTAGGAAGTAATCTAGCATCTAAAAAGCCATAATAAAAACGTCTGACAACTTTAATCTATTTTCGCAGTTACCTCATTTTCAGGTTTAATGACCCCACACACCGATCAATTGATTGTTTCCCTTTGACCGCAATCAAGAAATGGATTAAATTCTAGGAAGATTAAGAAAAGGTTACCCACCTCTAAGTTCGATTACAAACGCCTAATTACGACGGAAAGAGTTTTTGCCCACATTATACCACTTGCAATTTAGTTATGTTTACAGTTCAATACACTCTTGAGTCTAATTACATTTAAATTGAATTAAATTAAAATAATTTGTACAAAACCAATAGTTTCCATGATATGAAAAGCCAGAAAGGTGTAACGAAAGCAATTCACAATCACATCTGTTCGATTCCCCAGATTTTATTTATTTATCACCATCACCAATTAGGTTTATTAATGCGACCACAAAAACTACACAATCCCTGGTGTTCACAAATTATCAAAATGGCCCAAAGCAAAAAAGTTCACAATTTTGAAAGTTTAGAGATGCGGTTAGGAAGTGCACTCAAATGAAATTTATGAAATTATGCGAGCGCATAGCCGGAGTTATTCAGCCGGATAAACATTTACTTTGCCATTAATGGAGTTGGTAAATGGCCAGGCTATTTGCATTTGGATTATAATCCAGGTGCACGGGAATACCTATACAGTGTCCTTCGACTGAATGCAATGTTTGACAGTTGAATGCATTCATTTTATAATTAGCTTTGGTTGAAAATTTTAGTTTTATTTTGCCTTTGTTCCACAGAGGGTGAAGTTATATAAGTTATTTGCTTACATATACAACAATAGCTTGAAGGCACGTGAGTCAAGTGGAATATGTGCACACATGTTGGAAGAAAAAACTATCCGCAATCTTTGATTTATCAATTAAAAAAAAAATTGTGGTAATACATCGAGCGATAAAGGAATTCGCGTCATGCTTGTGTGTTTTTTAATGCATCGATAAGCCAAGAAACCACATGTAACTATCTCAAAGATTGCCACAAAAATTGTTATAAAACTAATTATCCACAGCGAGGACAGTTTATTAACAAAATTCCTTGTCTACTTGCTTTTTAATTGATTAGTTTTATTAGAAAATCAATTAATATGAATTAGCTTCAGATTTTTGCTTAAATCTTTGGCTAGTTTAAGACCTAATTTATAAATTGTTGGGAAATAAGATGTGATTCCTTACCAACTGTTAGATTTGGTTTTCTTACCTGAAACAGAAAAAAAAGAGGTAAATTAGCTTTTTTTGTTATTAAATTTTTGGATTAAGTTTAATACATAGTTGCAACCTAGAAAAGTGATATGGCCGAGAACGGCAAGAGAGTTGATTAAGTCAGACCATGTTCAGTCAGTGCGTCCGTCCGTCAGCCTGTATGTAAACAACGTTTAGGCCTTACATTTTTAGCTAGAGAGCTGATATTTGGTAGATAAGCCGAAGTCCATTGAACCAGATATTGTTTGTATTAAAATAATTTTTTGATTAATTTTAAGGTAGGTACTGTCATAATTTTTATATTTAGAATTTTTAGTTTTGGTACTTAGTTTTTGATGATTGATTATTGATTTTTTCCAAACGCTGAGTAATTAATTTAATGACTCAGATATATAAATGATAAATTAATTTATTTGATTTAATTTGTTAAAAAAGTAAGAGAAAATGACGATCGATTTTTAGCGAAAAATTTAGTTGATAAGATAGAAACAGATCAGAAGTTAAAGACATTTTATATACAGGGTGTTTCAGTTTAGGTGTGACAAAAAGCTAGGGCGTTTGAAAAAAAATTGTATGGGAGGATCGGTGTATTCCAGCCCGTTTAGCCGGGAGGGGCGATTTTCTAAAAATATGACTTAAAACAGAAAAAAATATTAAAAAGCAGTGGTAACACTGACATTTTCAAGATATTCCTTTTTGTTAAGCCAGAAATCTCTTTTTTTTTATTTTGCTTTTAAATAAAGTTATTTTAGAATTAATTTTTAGACTCAAAATTTAAAAAAAAAAAAATTAAAAAAAAATTGAAGTAAATTTTTTCTAACTTTTAAATAACATAAGTTCATTTTTTTTTTAAATTTGAATGCTTTTATAATAAAATTGTTAAAAACAAAATAAGAACAAAAAAAATAAATTTTTTCTAAAAAAAAACGGCAACTTTTTTTTTAAGAACCTTTTTTAGTTGCGTGACTGCCCCTGCAGCAGAATTAATTTTTTTAAGGATAAACTTTTATTTTATTATTTTCTTATTTCTATTCGGAGCCTGGTATTTAACAGAAAATATATCGTACAAGGAACATACTAAAAAAATATAAACCATTCATTAAAATTCAGAAAAAAATCAAAACATAAAAAATTCACAATCGTGGTTGTAATGACTTCAAAATGACTTCAATGACTTCAATATGACTTCAATAGTTTAATAACTCCAAAATGAATCAAATGACTTCAAAAAGACTTCATGAATCTTATGACTTCAAAATGACTTCAATAATTTCATGACTTGAAAATGACTTCAATGACTTTACGGCAACCATAGAAAATTGCTTTCATATGAATGCAATCATTGAATTTCCTGAATTTAATTATTAATCAATGACTTCAAAATGAATGGTGATTTTAAAGTATGAACTTAAAATCTTTAAGGGAATTCATGTGTGAAACATTAATAGAGATAAATCAAATGAGTTAAAATCTGAAATGGTTTAATTACTTTGCAACTCTGTCGAACATACAGGCTTGCAGTGAGCGTGTCTGTGGGCGGATTCAACTAATTTTCAAACTTGATCTGAAAAACTGGTCTTCCAGCTCACTCACCAACATTCAGCTTTCTAGCTTAAAATTTAAGGCCTAAAAGTTGCTGCATTCATATCTCTAAAAGCTCTTAGGGGTCTTCGGCGGTTATTCGGCGGAGAAGCCATATCCGTCGGTCCCTCTGAATGTGTTAAGGGTTTGGTGTTCAAAATCAAGCTTGAGAGCTTGGTTCTTTTGTTGCACAGACAAAGTGTGAAAATTGACTCAATCCGTCAACGGTCACGCCCAGTAGTGGGACTTCAATGTGAGACAACCTCTATTTCACTTTTTTTTTCCAAAATGCCTTTTGGTCAAGTTAGACAAGGCATAGGAGCTTTAATTTTGGTACTGAGCAATGTTGGCTTAAGACCTTTAACAAGGCAAAAATTTGAAAATGTAGGTTTAAAAATTTGCTGAATATTTGTATTCACACTATGTCTCCGCAAACTTCTGTGGGCGTGGTAAAAAAGTGCATTTCAGTCTAAAATTTATGTAACGAAAGGTTATATTATTTTTATATTTTTTATCCAGTCTGCTTTTTGGAATCGTGGCAACTGACGGATTAGCTTTATCATAGGCACTGTTGCACTTTCCACTTTTTTTGTTTGTAATTTTTTTTAATATTTTATACCCCGCCCCACCCCTTGACATATTATATTATATCAAGTTTGTTATATAGAGAAATAATCACCGTAGTCAACCTAGACTTTAAAGGCATCAAGACCCTAGACTAGATCCTAGGCTTGAAATGATCAAGACCGATTTGTGAGTCGAATGAGTTGCGTTCGTCTGTATGTTAGTAGTTTTTAGGCTTTCTTTCCTCAGCTAAGAACTTGAAACTTCATGTCTGAGCTTTCTAGAAAAAAAAAGACCGTCAAGAATGAAGACATACGCGGAGCGGTCCGTCAGCTTTTGTTGAAGGTTATAGTCATCTATATTGCGCAATTTGTGTAACATTCTATTTATTTATTAAAATTATTTCTGGATATATTTTACAGTCTGTAATGTACTTTTTTTCGTAGTGTTCCTGTTGGGTTCTGTACTGTTTCCTACTGTTCTTATATTGGGTGATTTTATATTGGGTTTCGTTACTATAAAAATAAGCTGACAAAAAGCTTTAACGTTTCGAAAATAGAGGGAAGGACATTCTCTTTATTGGCCTTTTTTAGGATTTTTATAATTTAAAACCCATAAAACAGCAATTTTACAATTAAACAATCATTTTTAATTACCGTAAGACTCTTTGATCAATTTTACAGCCACCTGCGCTAGCCACTTTTCAAAGAAAAAAATTTGCCACTTTTCTCAAATTCTGCGGACATGGATTTCTGAGAAAACGGTAAAAATATGCTTTTTTTATTTCGCTTGTTTGATTGGGCTTAAAAAAAGTTTTGAAACGTTTTCGATGCAGTTCGCTTGCTTTTTAAACATTTTATACTTCAGCCAAATTTAAACAAGGTGGTCATAACCGTTAAGGAACTAGAAATCTTTAAAAAAAAGTTTTCGAAAATGTTTTCACGTTTTTCAGTTAAATCTTCGAAGTTTTTGAATATTCGAAGTCTGAATAGTTTTTTTTATAAAATTAAAGAAGATGCCCGGTATTAATTTAAAAATTATACTTTATACCGTTTGGGAGATAGAGGGGAAGACATGCGTGCTTTTGACCTTTTTTATAATTTTTTAAATCTCAAATCGATAAAACAAATATTTTGAAGTTTTTTCCATGTCCCGTTAGACTTTTTTCCAATAGCACAACCAGCAGCACTAGCCTTGGATGTTTTTTTTTTAATTCTTTGGCCACCAGTTTATGCGTAAACGGTTTCAGACACGTTTTTTTCATGAATGTTTGCGATTTTGTTTCGAAAATGCGTCAAAACTACAGTACTGAAACTGAAAAATTTTTGAAAAATATGACCTAAGCACTTGGTTTACTTTGAGTTGCTTTATACGTGTGTTCAATATTGATTTTGAGCGATAAGCCGTTCAAAAGTTATGGCCTCCAACACTTTGAAAAACGTCATGCATTTTCGACTCTTCATTTCTCAAAAAACCTTTGATATTTTCGAAAAGTTTTATTTTTAAATTAAAACTTAGTATTACTTAAACCTAAGTTTCGTTTTTCTAGTTCTTGCCTACTAAACTTCTTGAAAAAGACACTAAAAAACATTAAGCCAATTTTCACATGAAATTTCAAACTGTATTAAGCCGTTATTTGTGCTTAAAAAAAATTGCCCTCTTTGGATTCCCTGACTATTCCCGCAGTTTATACGCACACCAAATTTTGTCTTTCTACGACTTACCGTTCAGAAGTTATAAAGCTATTGGACGGACGGACGGACAACGTAGCGATACCATAAGAGGTCCTTTTTCCATTTTTGGACGGACCGCTAAAAATGTAAACATTTTTAAAATCCACCCACTGACACGACCACTTTCCTTAATGGCATAAAAAATCTAAGCGGGCGTAGGACGCTCAAATGTGCGTCTCTTCTTAAATGTATTTTTATCGCAGTAGTTCATAATAAGACATGGCAAAATAAAAAAATGCCATCATATATGTGGGCGTGGTCACATTTCATTCATTTTTTTTTTTGAATTGTTTTTCGTATAGTAAAATTAGCGATCTGTAACGTTTTTATTTCTTCACCTCTTACTCATTCTCCAATTTCTAAGCGACGACAGAGCTCACGGTACCCTATCACACCTAACCGACTTTTAGAGCCGAAGGTTACAGAACCCTTCGGCCCATCCAGGCAGAAAGGAGTGTTATTATATAAGAACATTCTCATAATCACCATTTTATTTATTATATTTCCTAGAAATACGAAAAACTTGGATCAAAAAAGTTCAGGTACAAACGTATTCTTACACTATGTCACTAGCAGCTTAAGCTTAACTGAAAAATTTCACCACACCCTCATTTTGGGGCGGTTTTAAGTAAAATCCAAATTTTTCAAATAAAAATGCAATCAAAAAAATATCTTCTAAAATATTTGAACAAAAAATACAATGTTAGGAAAGGGGTTGATGAAAGGCCTTTTTTTATTGAAGGAAATTTTCAACTGATTAATACTGTATACAGTACTGTGCATATTATTCGCAAACCAAAAATACACCTATTATTTTGCACACCACTGTATATACAATTTACAAGTTGATAAATATTTAACAATCAAGATTTATGACACAATTCGAAGCTTGACAGGGGTCAAATGGGATATAATATCCAACGATTCGCAAAGCGGATTTTAACTCGACCCCTATTTATTTATTTTTAAGACAAACTGTCAGAGGTAAACGAAAAATATCGTATCTTAATTACCGAACATTACTGATCGTTTCACTCAAAGAAGTAAAGAATGAGCGTTGAAATTCTCACGAATACTGTCTTATAAGTTACTAATTCTCATCTTTTCCTAAGGCGAAATTTTTCAAGAGCGAAAAACTTAGAGGCTTGAAAAAAATGGAATCAGATACGGCTAAGCTTCTCACGAGATACAACGTTGGCTCTTTGGAAACGATTTATGTCGCCAAAAATAGAAGGGGGTAAACTTAAGAGTGTCTTGGCTGCGATAAAGTGTGCAGCATCATAACCTGTCCGTGAACCACATACGGTTTTTCTTTCGAGCTACGCTTATCCTTTTTCTCAGTTAAAACAAGGTTTTTGGAAAACTTTCGCAATCCGAACCCGTGAATTTCAGGCAGTTGTGCGGACACTAACAGCTGCATAGTGGTAGAAATTGAACTCAATACCAAACGAATTTATAGTCGTTTATTTGTGTAGGTACCTTCTGGCAACACCTTCTGGTAAACAATCATAACCACTCGTACAATAACATGTAGAGGTTTTCGCAGACAAAGAGTCTCCTTACTTTCGAAAAACTACATTTTAAACACTTTTCAAGAGCTGAATCACATTGTCGAAGTACGTATACCCCTTGATTCACAAACACTACAATCAACCTTCAAGCGCAACAATTTTAACTCAATTACTGGCTGGCAAATTTATCAACATAAATCGCCTGTGTATTACAGTTTTTTCAGGGGTACTTATATGCCTCCACGGAAAGTGGCTTTCATGTTGGACTCTTTTAACAGTAATTGTCGCTTATTAACAGCAGCAATTAAACACTCAATTGATTGCCGGTGAATTAGTCACAAACATTGAATTAGTTGTCCAAGAAACAAATACCAGCCTCCATGGTCAAAAAACTTCCTTTACCAGTTCACTTCAACTTGGTTATAACATCTAGTCGTTATGGTATGATAGGATATGGACAACAAACATGAAACTGGGCCAACTTATTGCAACTAACTATTCACGCACATAATTTGCAGCCATTATGCACGTCCTTCCGTTCCCTGAGAGTGCGAGTCTTGTATACCAACAATCAAGACATTAAATAGCTGCAATTAAATCCGTGAGAGAATGTTATGTCAATTAGTAAAAGCCATGCTGTACACAAAATGTGAGTAGGTCGTCGTGGGAGATCGTTTATAACTGTTTTTTTTTTTCAGACATTCCAAGTGTGCGTAGGTAATTAACGGCATTTTAAGTATTAACCTAAATAATTTTACGAAGATAAATCTATGTGAAGTTTAATTCGCTTCCCAGAGAGGTGCGATGGACTGCGATTAATATCCTCTTTGGAGAAAGGCGAACATTCGTTGCGCAGTTAAATAATACCACTCATACTTCACCGAGTGAGCTGGAAAAAAATTAACAATTAACAACAGGAGACTGAGTCATATTTCGCTCGTCATTATGCAACGGCTTCGGCTCCTTTCGCATTCACTTTGAGTCTGAGCTTAGCCACATCGCCTGTCTTTGGTTACCTGAATTCCAAGGAGTTCGCATGGAACTTAATATAGCAAATCCGCAATTTAGTTAGAGAATACCAACTCGCTATAGGTACTCGCTTGGGTTCATTATGAAAATCAGTAACAAAAAGTAAACTTCTACGGCTCGGCTGGGTTCACATGTGACTTGCGGACAGCGTGAAGCCTTTGGTCACCTTCGATATGCTGCTTACTGAAGCAGAACATTGTATGGGACAGTTGTGAGTGTCAGTCGTTTAGTTACTTCTAGTTGCATAATGTTTGAAGCTAATAACAGTTCGCCTTAGCAATTAAAAAAACTGAACAAACATTTTTTTCTTGTTACATTTTTCTAGTTTCTTAACAAGTGTGCTACTGTGAGTGCTGCCCAAAGGTTAATGGCCACGATTTGCATTAGTAACAAGTTTCTTATAGGCTTCCGGTCTACCTACTCTTTTTGAAAGTACGTGTCTGAGGTGCTTCCAATAGGCACTCAACAAAACACTCAAACTGTTGATGATTTAAAACAAAACTTGTTCTTATTAAAACAATTTTAAATATTTGCTAAAATCAAACAAATCGAGGTGTTTTGGGTCGCTACGGTTATAAAAAAAAGTGATTGAGGTCTTTTCTCGTTGAACTATACAAATTGATTACAGACTCGAACATAAAGACTCTCGTGTTTATGATTTATTATCTCGAACACAAATGTGTCTTGAATAATGAATAATT
Organism: Neoascia interrupta; assembly: GCA_947623515.1. NCBI lineage: Eukaryota > Metazoa > Arthropoda > Insecta > Diptera > Syrphidae > Neoascia > Neoascia interrupta. The sequence continues at coordinate 32,000,761 of OX392464.1, read as the reverse complement.
AAATGTTTTAAGTTGAGATTTTTATCACAAATTATAACAGCTGCGTGTTGTTTCCTTGTTTGTTTTAAATTTTATTTGTTTTAAATTAATTAAGTTGGATATCGGTAACACTAGTCAATATTTATTAGTTTTTTATCGGTTAGCCTGCCGGCAATAAAATAGAAAGTGCCTACATATGTATTTGGTTTATGCTTATGCGACTATATTTTAAATTTAGAGTCTAAATAAGGGTATGCTAAAGGATGATTTCACAGTGGTATCATGAATAAGACTTAAGTAGAGTACGCTCCCATACTCAGCCTCTGTTCCGTTTCCGCTGCCGGTTTCGCATATTAGCCGTAAGCTCCTTAAAAAGGCTGTCAAAGCAATTTTGTTTTGTAATTTTTAAAATATTTAAATTAAAATTTTTAGTGTGTCGCGTTGGCTTTTCAGGTTTTCCATTCACTATGTTTGCTGCATTTATGTGCTTTTTATCAAAATAAAAGTGATTTGTATTATTTGTTGTAAAAAACTTGAGTCGTCAATGATGGAGTCTTTAGTGTGTGAATAAATAAAAATTGATTGGAAGACGGAGTCCGCTAGAGTTAATTGCTCGACAAATTTCTGCCCTTTTATATATAGAAGCAAACGCCAAATTTTAGCGCACAATACAAACTTTTATAGCATAAATCGGGATAGTAGAAAATTTCTTTGTGTTTGGGAATACATTAATGCCACCACATCGTCGCCTTTGATTTGAAATAAAAATATAGACTACACGACGGAATTGTGCTAAACAGTCGCGCCAGCACCAGAGGCACGACCTTTCAAAACTTCGTACAATTACTTGCAAAGACAAACGCATTGACATACATGCTTGTAAGAATCCCAGCGTGATGTCAGTTTCCAGCTCAACTTTCGTGTGTATTGATTTGGAAACGGCGAATGTGCCTTTCCCAGTCAATGGTGCCCAGTTTTATTTGAACGAACTGCCAGGGATTCCCCATTAAAGACCATTAGAAAAAATATTTAAGACATACGTCAGAGTAGCAGAAGCAATAAACAAATTGCGAACGACCGCATGAATACCAAATACGATAACCGAATCGGAGTTCAACGAAGGAGACCTGATATGGCTCTACAATCCACACTAAACAAAGAGAAAAACGTCCTAGCTGCAGCAGGACTTGGGAAGGTCTTTCAGGACTGGAAATTAATAATGTGGTTTCCCGAATCTAACGAGGCTCAAGAACGAAATAAAAGTAAAAATGTGCCTGCTCGGAACGAACAAAACTAAGAGGGAGACAATGTGATGTGGCGACAAAATGTGACGATTGCGAGACTCCTTGACGGTTGACAGATCACTTTTTGGAAAAAATATTTTATTAAGCTTGGAATAAACCAAAACCCTGTCCTGCACAACAGTATAACCGTTAATCAGCTGGCCAACTCACCCCACAATGTCAAAACCAATGATGATTGCAATCATTTTCAAAGAGCGTCTCTGATGTTGGATTGTACGTTTATTTACGATCATTTATAAATAAACGTACGAACATTTATTTTTCTAACGTACCAGCCAACAATTTTAGAGGCAGATATTATACCCAAAACACAATTATAATGTTTGCAGAATTGCGAATTGTTGTCATTTTACTTTTCAATATTTAATTTAATTTTGTTTGGCTTTCTCGTTCCCCTGTTATACATTTTGTTCAGAGAAGATTTTGGAAGCGGATTTTTAGAAAAACCTTAAATTTTTTCATAAAAGCGTGGGTTTTTATCGGTCTTTAGTTCGATGTTATATCTCCTCCTGAGAGTGGAGGAGGAGATATAACATCGAACTGTACGAGCTGTACAGCGATACCGACCTAGCCAAAAGAGTCAAAACACAAAGTCTACGATGGCTGGGTCATCTAGAGCGGATGGACACCAACGCCCCGGCCCGGAAAATCTTCGAATCCACACCGCAGGGACGACGCGGTAGAGGAGCAACGAGACTCAGGTGGCGCACGCAAGTGGAAGGGGACCTCAGCCAACTTCGCGTGCGAAACTGGAGACGGCTAGCTAGAGACAGAGCTGGCTGGTGAAGCTTGTTGGCTGAGGCCCAGGTCCACCCCGGACTGTAGCGCCACCTTAAGTAAGTAAGTTTTCTGATTTATGACAGAGATTAAAGCGGGAAGATTAAAAGTTAATCTCAAAGTGTTTCCACCGAAAACGGGGTGGTTTTGACATTTCTCAATGACATTCCTTTGTGTCAAATGGCAATGTCTGCTCGTCACGTCCTCTGCGCATCTTCTTGAAAAGGTAAGTTATTTGGATCCCGGGCAACCCGAATTTAAAAACAAATTAAAGTCATAGATCATTGCCACCGATTTTTTAAATCTACGAAACGAACTAACCCGTTTATGTGATTTTGGTTCACCAATTCGATAGGAGACCAACTCGGTCAACATTAACCAACAGTACCAACAATAACATTCATAATTTTGCTGCAGTAGGCACTTCTCAGTGCATTTAACTACTTCGACAGGTCCAACCACATCCACATCAACAGCAACATCAACCGTTCTGCGCATCCCTTTGCACAACACAGCAAACATAGCTGAGTTGATGAAACCAAGCTGTCAAATAAAGGTTTGTTTGATTTGTTTCGTCAGATAACGCACAGAACAAGTTCAAATGACGCACAAATTCATGCGTTGAAGAAATTAATCACGCGATTAATTTTTAATCTCTTCAGATTAGTGTCCGGTGGAATCACTCTATGAAGAACTGATTGCGACCAAAAGTGTTTTCATGCTTTTTCAGGAATCTAGGAATAAATTGCGAACCCTTTTATGGGATAAAACGACCGCTAGTATGCGCACAGAATGTCTCCAGTCTGGGTAGAGGCAATCACGTCTTAAAAGCTTGAGTTATTGAAGTGAACTCTTCCATCAAACGGTTTGATCTTTTTTTACTATTCAATGAGTTTCAACTCGTTAGGCACCGAAGACTTCAAGCACTTTGATTACTCATGAACTATGATTCTAATGCTCATTTGTAGGCAGGTATAGTTTTTATACACCCTTTTCTTTCGAGCTTTTTATGTTTGTTATTTTATAAGCCGAGAAACACTTTGACTAATGTATTATTCGTGTTACACGAATCATCTGCTTAGAGGCGCATTCGACGAGGGCGTCACCCGGTGCGCTGATACGAGTAATTAATCGCCATTGGTGCCACTTGAACTTTCCTCAATCCTCAACGCACTTCGCACTCAAAGACTCCAAGAGTCACATAATCACATTCATACTTTGTACGTTAGATGCTCACAAATCCATCCGGAGCAGCACAAAAGAAATGTTGCCGCCATATCACCCCACAAAGGCAAAACACCGCCAGTTGCGAAAGTAAAAATTCCCCAAGCAGTTGCATTCGCTAGAGCTAAACATCCATCGGCACTGCACAACTAACAATCAAATGTCCATTGGACAACGTTTAACGATTGTTGAATTTACGATTGTCCACATTGTAATCAGATCACCAACAAGGAATATAATTGTCACGACTCTATTTATATTCTGTGGACTTGGCAGCTCTTTGCGCCGATCATCCAAATGCAATATACACGGGACACGGTAAAGCTTAGGTTAATATACGGGTGACAGTCGGAAAACGATCGCCATAACAGCTCGGCGATGCAGCGAATTGCATTCGGCGATGTTAAGATCGATATCAATTGTCGGTTATTGGGTTGCCTACTTACTGCGTTCCAATGTGTTGTACCAGCCTGTTAAAGTCGAGTTATGACTGGTAATGTTCCAATGATGGCTTCCTCCATTGAATGGTGTTGTATGCGGTTGTCCCTGGGGAGATGTTGGCGATCAAGTCAAACACGAATTGGAGGAGAACCATCTGATTGAGATGTTCGTTTGACAGATGTTTGAGGGATCAAAATATTGTTTTGAATGACATGTGCGTCAGGATGAATGACCTGAGTGTTTTATTTGTTTGATACCAACTTTAAAGGTTTCCCTATCCTGAAGCTAAGCATTAGGAAACATCGTCCTCTTCCTTCTCCTTTCACTAAGGCTTTGGTCGCTGTCGAAATTTTATAAAAAAAAAGAAGTGAGGTTTGCCGTAACCTCACTTTTTACCCATAACCGATAAAAATCACCATAAGTGCCCCTCGTTCCAATTACTACCGCAGCACGATTTGCTATTCATTCCGAGTGGCTTCCTTTTCCTTTTTCAGTTAAAACCACACATAACTCAAAGCTGTCCTTCACTTTCGAGTTACTCTAAGCACTTTTCTGCCTGACGCTGCCCCTTCAAGTGCACACACAAAACAGTTTGCCTTAACACGTTTGGCTTTCACACCACTGCCACACAAGACAACGATGCTAAACAAAAAATGGACTTAATTGAAAAATGTACTCGCAAATCAATGGAAGCAACCCCGACTACCTTGCCTACCCAATGCGGCTGCTGTATGCAGGCCTGCAATGACCAAATCTGTAAAGTCGATCTCATTTCTTTCACAAAATATTCCCCGCAGAGCTGCAAGTTGCCTCGTAATTTTGAAGTTTACCTAAGCTCCATGCACACGTCCCTGAGCACAGCGCCACCATGTGCTGCTCTACATCATTACGAATAATCCCATATACGTAATTCCATTAAATTTAAGTGCACACACCGCAAATGCAAGTCGTCGCCGACGTCGTCTGTCCACATGTGCATAGCCCGGATTCGCAAAATCTCGAATATCTTCCCTGGTTCCCAATCGAGCTACAGAGGTTATCGGAAATTTATCGACTGAGTACTTTAAGAAAACTCGCAAAGTTTCGGCTGTGAAATTGAACGACTTGTCCCTTTTGGGTCGCAAGTCGCAGAGATTGCCAATTGCATAACTTGGACACACACCGGTACGCTGCAGGACCGGTATATCACGAACTCTCAAGTACCGCCTAATTAGTTCATTTCGAGACGCATTATGTTGTGATATTATGCTTAACGAAATGGCCAGAAGCACATTGTGCTCGTTGGCAGCTCCACCTTGATGGGTAAGACGAAAAAGTTTGGACAGATTTGCTCCTGCTCATGAGATGGTATCATAATCGTGCAGGTGTGCTGAAGATTTTCCAAATGGATTTACTTGCGATGGCCTTCGTTTGAATTGGTGCTGCCGGTGCAGGCGCTGTTTTGCTGCTGGACGTGATACTCCAGTTTCAGTCAGAATGGAAAACGTGTGCGTAGGTTTAGCCAGGGTTATTGGTGCTTGTTTTACATAACCCGCCTGGAAGGCGTGCACCACATCATGATGGCAATATTTGTATAGGGAATTGTTAAATTGAGTTTTAGGTGCCCCAGCTGTTTAATTGATGTGATTTATGGTTTATTTCTAAGAAAGCATTAAGTTTGATGGATTACAGCACAAGATTCATATTGTTGAGCCTAAATTCAATTGTAAACGTGTGGGGAACACTTTGATCTTCGGTGTAACTGATGGTTTTTATCGTCAATCTGGGATTGGTTTTACATGTAAATTACACTATGAAGGTGGAGCTCAAACTGCACTGCACTTATATCACGGTTTATATTCGATGCTACATATCTCGATGTTGGCTTTTAAATGTTCATAAAGAGAAGATTCAAATAACTTCAGAATTGACTAATTTATGGGAGATAGTTAATTACAGTGTGCACAACACGTAGTTCAGTCTTTTCGTAATCGACAATGTAACTTTCATGAGTGCTAAGCATTCCTAGTTCAATCCATCTTCCTGGCTCTAGGCTGTTCAAAGTATGTTCGCAATGCATATGCTTTTACATGTTTTTCAAGTTCAATCAGCAACCCCCAACTAAAAAATATATTGATGGCGGTGAGGGGTGGGATACATGTCTTCTGTAGTCTGATTGATGCACATAACTCCGGGAGTATTGTAGACTCAAAGTTTCGTCCTTGATCGGAGTGTAATTCCATAATCACACTGAACCAATACAATACACCCAGGGATCCACTATCAAGTCGACAAGGGTTTTAGCTTTGTGATTTGGGATCGAAATTTTTTTGGGCCACTTGCTGAAGTAGTCAACAATTCCAAGGATTTAAAGACTACCGCCATCGGTTTTCGACAGCAATCCTTTGGTTGGGCTAGGTTGGGTTGCTGTCCCCGCTGGGCAGGGACACCTGAGGACCTAAATGATGACTGCCCGTTTACCCGTTTGGGTGGGAGGGGTCTACGCAACCAGTGACGGTATAAACCTGTACCGAAGGTCACCAAAGTTTGATTGGTTGGGACATACCCGAGGGTAATGAAGGCTGGGCGATTTTAATGCCAAGCTAGGAAGGGAGGGCATCTTTGATCGTACTGTCGGAAAGGATAGCCTGCACGACACGATCTCCGATAACGGATTCAGGCTGATCGACTATGATGGGGGGCGACACGTTGTGGTAGCTAGTACACAGTTCCCGCATCTCAATATCCACAAAGAGACATGGAAATCTCCCGATCAATCAACCGTCAACGAAATTGACCCCATTGCGATCGACGCAAGGCACTCCTTCAGTATCATGGATGTCCGAACTGTGACTCGGATCACTACCTTGTTGTAGCCAAGGTACGGCTGCGGATATGCCGACCAGCGCCAAGTAATGGAAATACTGTGAGGAAGTTTGACGTCGGCCGACTACAATCGCAAGAGATCGCCAGGTCCTTCTCCATCCGAGTCTCTCAAAACCTTCTACGAAGTCCTATGCAAACAGCATCAAGTATAGATAGCCAGTGGCAACATTGCCAAAATGCCATCAGAGACGCCGCCTCTGAAGTGCTGGGTTTCACACGACCACCACAACGAAACCCCTCGTTTGACGATGAATGCCGGCAAGCACATGCAGCTAAACAGGAAACATACAAAGCGGCGCTGCACAGAAGGACTAGAGCTGCTCGTGAGCTCTAGGAGCAGAGGAAAAGAGAGGAGCACCGGCTTCTCCGAAGGAAAACGAGAGAGCACGAGAAGCACGCGGTTGAAGAGATAGAGAGATGTTACAACAGGAATGAGGTTAGGAAGTTTTACCAAAGGATTAAAAGGTCCTGCCAAGGGTATTAACTTCGAACTGAAGCCTGTAAGGACCATCAAGGGAACATCGTTTTAGAATCGCAGTCGGTGCTGAGGATTTGGAAAGACCACTTCTGCAGACTGTATAACGGCGAGGACGAACCAAATACCGCTGTCAGGCAGAACGAACCATTCAACTCGGGCGAAGACGTTACCGCGAACCATACGAACGATACCGCCCACCCGACCTGGAGGAGGTGAAAGTAGCTCTGTCTAAGTTCAAGTGCAACAAAGCAGCCGGAAAAAACGGCCTAGCTGCCGAACTTTTTAAATCCGCTGGCGATTAGCTGGTTAGGAGCATGCACCAGCTCATCTGCAAGATATGGTCGGAAGAAAGCATGCCCGACGAATGGAACCTCAGCATTGTTTGCCCGATCCTGAAGAAAGGAGACCCTCTGAGTTGTGCCAACTACAGGGGCATAAGTCTTCTTAACATCGCATACAAGATCTTTTCTGCTGTACTGTGTGAGCGCCTAAAGCCGTTCGTTAACAATCTGATAGGCACATATCAGTGTGGCTTTAGGCCAGGAAAGTCCACCATCGATCAAATATTCACACTGCGGCAGATCTTGGAGAAAAATCAGGAATTCCAAATCGATACACATCACCTTTTCATCGATTTCAAGGCCGCGTATGACAGCATCTATAGAGACGAGCTATATAGCGCAATGTCTAGCTTTGGCATCCTTGCCAAACTCGTCAGTCTGTGCAGGATGACGATGGCAAAGACCTCACCGACCCCCTTGCTGTCAAAAAAGGATTTAGACAAGGCGACGCGCTGTCATGCGACTTCTTTAACATCATACTTGAGAGAACTGTGCAGAGCTCTCGCGCCAACACCAGAGGTACAATCTTTCAAAAGTCCGTTCAACTACTCGCATACGCAGACGACATTGACATAATCGCTAGAACAAAGCGTGATGTCAGTGAAGCCTTCGTGAGTATTAGGATGAAAGCGGCGAATATGGGTTTAGCAGTCAATGAGGGCAAAACCAAGTATATGCTGTCATCAAGAAAAGACACCCAACACCGACGTCTTGGACAAAACATCACCATCGACAGCTATAATTTTGAGGTAGTTAGGAACTTTGTCTACCTGGGTTCCGCTATCAATTCAGACAATGACACCAGCGCTGAAATCAAACGACGGATAACTATTGCCAATCGCTGTTTCTTTGGGCTAAGGAGGCAATTGAGTAGCAAAGCCCTCTCTCATCATCCCAGTCCTGCTTTACGGTGCAGAAGCATGGACCCTGTCAAAGGCGCATGAAAACACTTTAGGCTGCTTCGAGAGGAAAATTCTTCGGACGATTTACGATCCCGTCTGCATAGACGGAGAGTGGAGGAGGAAATATAACATCAAAGTGTACGGGCTGTACAGCGATACCGACCTAGCCAAAAGAGTCAAAACACAACGTCTACGATGGCTGGGTCATCTAAAGCGGATGGATACCAACGCCCCGGCCCGGAAAATCTTCGAATCCACACCGCAGGGACGGCGCGGTAGAGGAGCACCGAGACTAAGGTGGCGCACGCAAGTGGAAGGGGACCTCAGCCAACTTCGCGTGCGAAACTGGAGACAGCTAGCTAGAGACAGAGCTGGCTGGCGAAGCTTGTTGGCTGAGGCCCAGGTCCACCCCGGACTGTAGCGCCCCTGAGAGAAAGCTCGGCAGAGGCAACCGATTTCGGTATAAGTCCGAACCTCTTGCTTCTCTGCTAAGAATTATCCTCGGGGATGGGAAGGTGCAGGAGTAACCGGTTAGGTGTGAACCCTTGAAAAGGAGAGGTAGGGGTAACCGAATCGGTATGAACCCGTACCAGGGGGAAAATGTACCAGTGTTCCCACAAGAGCGGAGAGGTGTGGGCAACCGAATCGGTATGAGCCCTTACCAGGCCGGTCCTGTTGGGAAAACCTTGGGGGAGGTGTGGTGGGGTATATTTGGCGCTTTACAGTAGGTGCTCTTTCGCCACCATAGAGTTTCGATGTGGAGGAGGGATGGGTTGTTTAACACAGTTAGGCTTTTAGCCAGTTTGACCCGGAGATAAAGTTCATTATCCTCTTGAAATCGAGTCGCGCTAGATCATTTAGATCATCAAAGAAGCATTTACCTAAAGTTTTCCTTCTCAATTTCGATAGGGCGGGGCAGTTGCACAGAAGATGAACCATGGAAATGAATAATTCAATCCTTTCAAAGGAAGTGCATTTTAACTCCTGGTTTGTACTTAAGGTCCTTTGCTAGACGTTGTTCATTTTAAATGTGCTTTACAGACAGGCCTTGGGGATGGGCTTTCATCTGAGTTTTATCGGACTTTTTTACAATTTCATAACGTGCATCGGGTGCAAGGGAACGTTTGATAATTATTTCTGTCGCACGACTAAAAGGGCCTTCCTTGCTGTTAGAGTTAGATACGCAAACATCCTATCATCCCGGGTCCAGCACATTTCAAATTGACAAAGTATAGCAGAGCACGTGGTGCACTCTCGACGTCGTTTCTTGCACTTAGCCAATAAAGAGCGTTCTCATATCCTATTCAGGATGTTTTTGATGCTCAAGAAGCGCTTACCAGATACTCCAACGTGTATTTCCCGTGTTATCTCCTGGGCTTTAAACAGTGGATCCACCAGCTGCATCTTTAAGGATTTTTCATCTGGCTTTTCCCATTTTCCCCCGCAGAACGCCATGTTAAACATGGAGAGAGTCCCACTGCACCCATGGCGAGCACCCCATTGCTCCAGTCTTTTGCAGGTTCAGATCTTATTCTCTGGACAGAAATATCTTCGTTCTTTTGCTATTGTTGTACGCAATGTTTACAATTAGACTCATGTAGTCTCCGGGATAGCGCGTTCGCTTCGCAGTGCAGCGAACTGCGCAGCCATTTGCGTTGCTGCGCCTCGAATCTTGAGCCTGTAAAAGTTCGATCTATTTTGCTATTTGCCACTCAGCATTTTTGAAATAAAGCAACCATTTGAGAGCTGCGTGATCTGTACGCAAGATAAATTTCTGGCCATACAGGTACTTATAAAAATGTTTTATTGCTGTTCTTGTTAAAGCTACAAGTTCCCGTCAGGTCAGAATAGACCTTTGCTTACCCGTCCCGTCCATGGTGTATCTGCGACAAAGCTGCGCCAACACCATTGGTAGCGTCTGCGTCCACAATAAATGTTTTGCCAGGGGTGGGGTAGGCTTGTATTAGCGCCTCACAAACTCGCTGCTTAAAATGCTGAAATCTTCTTTTGCACGAGCGGACTTTTCGGCGAAGTCCTTCACAAATCTCTTTTGATATGTCGCAAGGCCAAGAAAGTTTCTTAGCTGGTGTCCGTCTTTGGAAACTTACCAACTTCTTACGGCTTCGATTTTCTCTCATTCGTCTTTCATCCGACATTATCACATCGGCATCCAAACGTGTCCAAATAACTGTCTCTGAAAAGGGGTGACAGAACTTCATTGCTTATCAATCAAAATCGCCTGGAGACTCACAGTGTCGTTGTTCTCGGAAGGATCTCGAAGGCTTGATATATTTACACTTGCATTCGAAGTTCTAAAATTACCTCGTGTCCTTCATGAAGTCCACGCCAATGACGCATTCTTCACATTATGTTGGCTGCCAAGAATGCATGTGAGGAGGTCAACCCCGCTCATCTATTTGTAGACGTACTTCATCGTACACTTTTGGGGCTTCTCCCGTAGCTGTCTTTTGACTATAGCAGTTTTACATATTTTAATAGTCAAGCCGCTACGCCCACATGGAGATGTTTAATGAAACGCAGATCAAAATGAACTTCAGCAAGGATGCTGCACACTAAATTATACATTACGAAAACTTTTATTTTTCATTCTAATAGGCAAAGTGGGCGTGTGAATGGGAGGATTTCAAAAAATTTTAAACTTGTACTGCTTTGGGATCCAGGAAGAACATCATCTGAGTTTCAAACCTAGCTCAAAATAAAAGGTTTATCTTTCAGTCAATGGACGACGGAAGGACATAGACCATTCGACTTAAAATTTCGGCCTCGATCATAAAAGAGATCATACAACTTTTAATGCTTTTGCGGTTGTTTGATAACATTTCACTAAATTTTCGGATAAGCTGCGTATTTTATTAATTTTAATGACCGCAATTGGTCAGTTTCCAGGTGACAAACGTCAATTTCCCGGTAACCACGCTCGATGCAACTCGATGTGAAACGTTCGGGGTGAGTTTCAGAATTGTGCTCATTAAAATTAATATAACACGCGGCTTATCCAAAAATTTAGTGAAATGTTATAATAGAGCTCACATACATAAATGATAATATGAGCTTCTTTTCGAAGCTTTCTCACTTTTTAAAAGAAAGTCAAATGGGGAAATTTTTAAGAGAGTGCAAAACATTACCTTGGGCCCATTCACATCTTTTTCTTAATTCCCTCTATATTCTTAAAATCGGTTTTCTAATCGTTTGTAAAAGGGTTAATTGCAAAAGTACTTCTGTATGGCTGCGGTGTCAAAAAGAAATGTCAATCTAAGGCTCCCGAATTTGGCTTTTCTGTCTTTTGTACCCCTGGAAACCTACGCAATTAATATTTTTAAAGAATAAGCTACATTTTTTTTGTTATAGGAACTTCGTGGCATCCCAAAACTTGGAAGCATAAAAAATTTTAAAAAAAATGGTCTGATTTTGTCCGCAGCATTCAAAGCGATTGCTAAAAACAGGCTACTCTCTCTACTCGCATGTTTGCAAAAAAAAAAAAAAAATTGGTTGAATCTAATTATAAGATGTAAGTCAAGTGTGTTTAATGAGCTCCACATTTCCAAAAGATTCTTACAACAACTTACTTCTTACGCAACATCATGCAAGACATGCCACCATTGAATTCCTTTACGTTGCAGTCTTGCAGTTCCTATACCAATTGCCAAGAGCAAACATCTGGCCGCCATTAGAAGACACGTTGACCTGCTTCCATAAGGCATGGCAGCACGGCAATTGTGAACTGACTGCAAATCGATCTGAATTCTGAATCCGTGAGTACTATTTGCTTTTATTTATGTTTGCATCGACTTGAGACGACCTTGCAATATCTGCATCATTAATTTGCACCACATGACAGCCTTCTGACGGCTCTGTACGTAAAACAGAAATTGTTTCACTGATCTTGTTCAAAGTAAGTGGCTCATTTTGCCTTTTTTTCTTGTTCACGACGATTAATTTCATTCTGTGCATTCAGTGGTTAATGACAGCTACCACCGGATAGATGCTGATCTGTTTTTCTGGGTACTGGCCAACAGACTGGCAACAAGAAAGGGGGTTTTTTGTGTAAGGAGCCCAACTTCATGTGGTTGTCTGACAGTTCACTCTACTCCTGCCTAATGAGTAGACAAAGTCGTGGGGTATTCGACATAGTTTTTTGTCCAATTGGTGGATTTTGGCTCCTGCCCTCAAATGAAAGTATACTTCTTGCTGACTGGTAGAGTTTGCCCATTCACTTATCACGATTTCCGGATACGGGAAATTGTTAAGAAAAAAAAAAAAATAAATTATGAAGTATTACGGTTAGTCTGAGGTGGTGCACAGTCAAGTCACCTTTTTAAATGAAGTGGAATCGTGTGCCCAAGGGGATCTGTGGGGTGAACACCAATCGACCAGGTGCAAACCATTGTTGTCACTGTGAGAATTCTTTGTTTTCGCTGATGCTGAGTCAGTCAGTCAATCATGCGCGACTTTGTAGACAATTGAAATAGCAGTATGATTTACATCACGAGTTTAAGTGCATTATAGGAGCTGTTGGCTTCTTGCTTGTGATTTTGGGAGTCAAAAATGACTGAAGAAATTGCTTCCTTGCCGCAAGGGATCCAGGAACTAGATGCAAGATGATTTATCGAGGGAACGTTAGTGTAACTACTGATTTATTGAGATACTCTTGCTGCAAATCATAAGATAATGTATGCTAATAGCAATACCTACCGTTTGTGTGCCTACCTAGGGCCAGGCTCGCGAGGAAAGGGTTGATGGAGTGTTGTGTAACTCAGCTATTAGGTGAAAAGTATCAAACACGAATATCTGCGTAAAAGCCAAATCTTTTCGAGAAACGTTGCATAAAACGCCTCAGAGTATGCTTTGCAAAAACATAAAAAGGTGCATTTAAGTTTTTGCAAAGCATCCTTTAAAATGAAAAACATCTGCCAGCAGTAAGATTTTTACTTCTGGAAAATTTACTGAAAATTCAATACAAACATAGAAAATGCGTTTTATTAAAAATCTTCTAAAAGATAGAAGGAACAAACTCCTTCCAAACAAATCAAGTCGCAGCAGTCTAAAATTTAAAACTCATTCCTTCGATAAATTTCAGTTAGTTTAGAAATATTTTTCGAAGTTTCTATTTTCAACAACTTTCTTGATTTCGTCAAGTTCTCACCAAAATCTTTTAAAAGTTTCTGAAAAAAATTCTTGTATATACAACCAACACAATTCGAACAGTCGTGTGCTCAAGATAAATTTTCGGCAATTATTTTTAACATATGCACATATATGCAGCACAACCTAAATTAAGCAATGCGTAGACAGGACATCCAATCTCAACGGACCCTGACTACTAAGCCATCCGATGCTGATGCTCTGGCAGTGCGAGGCTACAACATTGGACAAAAAATCGGCGAAGGCAGTTATGCGACCGTCATCTCGGCCTTTTGTGAGGATGACAATGGAATCGAGCTGAAGTTAGCTTGCAAGATTATCGACAAGAAAAAGGCGCCACCCGACTATCTGAATAGATTCTTTCCCCGAGAACTGGATATACTGACGAAAATCGATCATCCAAACATCATACAAGTGCACAGCATTCTCGAACGCGGACCAAAGATATTCATTTTCATGAGCTTTGCCGAGAACGGAGATCTTTTGTCATACATCCTGGAGAACGGGAGGATCGGTGAACTTCAGAGTAAGGTTTGGTTCCAGCAAATGGTCAAGGCGCTACAATACCTTCACAATCACGACATCGCCCATCGGGATCTCAAGTGTGAAAATATTCTACTGTCGCAGCGTATGAACATCAAACTAGCTGATTTTGGCTTTGCGCGATACTGCACTGATCAGAAGAGCGGCAGAGCCGTTCAATCGCAAACCTATTGTGGATCGGCGGCGTATGCTGCTCCAGAAGTGGTGGCTGGAAATCCGTATGACCCTATGATGGCGGATGTTTGGTCGCTGGGAGTGATTCTGTTCATAATGCTGAACAAGAAGATGCCATTCGATGATGACAATGTGAAGAAGCTGCTGGCGGACCAATTGAACAGAAGATATACATTCCGACGAAGGTATGAGAAGCAGATAAGTGATCAGGCCAAGGCGTTGGTGAGAGTGCTCCTGGAACCAGAGCCAAAAGTGCGCTGGAACCTGTTAGAAGTAACGAATTGCAGTTGGCTGACTGAGAGCACAGCTGCGGCTTCTAATGAGTAAATTACAATTAAATTAACGTTCATGGGTTCTGGCATGTTTTGAAATATATCTTACTTAAAAAAATTGGCTTTCTGTTTAATTTTGAGAAGTTTTTTTAAAGCCACTAGTTGACTCCTTTCTACCTTGACTATAAGGTCTCTGCGATGGTGAGTAATGAAGAACATTCAGCTGGCAAATAGGTCTCGAGAGCTGTTGAAAAACCTAAACTGATTTTTCTGCACTAAGTCTTCCAAATGAAGAATGTTTGAATACCAAGGGCCGCGAAGTTTTTTTATTCTTTCCTATGAGAGGCTACAACTCACTTCTTTTTTTTCTTTGCAGGAATCACTGGTGCCATTGGAATTCAAATTTCCCCCGAAGCCGGACTACGAAATGCAACTAACGCAATAATAAGAACCGCATCTGATGCTGTCCTTGCCACACCAATGGGAACGGACGCCAATCGGACCCTCGGATCAGTCATAAGTACTTCGGAGCGAACCCGTCGTTTAATACCGTACATGGCATATTATTTACCACCAGCCGAGTTCCCAATCAACCAACAATATGTGGTTCAAATGGTAAGTTGAAAGTTTTGACTGATTGCAATAAACCAGGTGCAAAGTGCGTTTCTAATTTCAAATCTAATCCGGATTGTTTGCAATGCATTCGAGGAAACACACACTAAAAACTTAAATAAATAATTTGAATTAAATGTCCTTCCTCGTCGAAACAGCCATCGAAACAACTTCAACATCAATCAGCGCAGAAATCTCAAAAGCAGCAGCATGCACCGCCTGCCATACCGCTGCCCACCGCCTACGTGCACATGAAAGTTCCAATAAATAGTCAACAGTCTCATCACAATCATCATCATCCCCAATCGCCGGCTTTCAAAACAATCGCGTATGGGGGCCAGCATCCCCTGACACAGCTGAAAGAGAATAGCAAACTTGCGTTAAAAGTGCCTCAACTGCAGCCTCTTTTGCCACCATCGGCTGCCGGCGGCGGCGTTACGCAACGGGTGTCGATTCCCATACCATACAAGGATACAAATCAAGCCCAGGTAAGTGGAACGAGACCCCACGAATGCTGTGTTCAAGGTAATTGTTGTTTTGTTCGGTCTTGTAGCACAAATCGATTGTTCAACAGCAACAATATCATCAGCCTCAGTCAGGGGCGGCGGTTCATTTGCAAAAAATCAACATGACACCCTTTTCACCAACAAATACGGTGCCTGGACACTTTATTCCTATTATTTACACCAACGAACAGGGGAATAGTATTCATTTCAAGCCATCAGCGCCTCAGCCAGCTCAAGTGGACGCTCATCAGCAGCAGCAGCAGCAACAGCATCAGCACTACCAACAGCAACAGATTCATCAATACAATGAGCAGTCGACAATTGGCCAATTGGAGGAGCAACGTCAGCAAACCCATTCGAGTGCCAGCCACCACAAACAACAAAATTCCGAGGATTATCTCCGTCAGCGGACGCATGGAGAGATTGTTGTCAATATACCGGCAGCTTCTCCGTCGCACCCTACAGAATCGAGGCCGAAAACTTTGTCGCAACTCCAGCACCATCCGGATCGCCAAAATGTTCAATATGTGTCTTCCACTCCAGCGCCAGCACCAAGGTAGAGTATGACTTTCCTTTGCGACTCACACGGCAGTGTTAGCGGTGTTATTTATGAACTTTCTTATAAAAGATGAAGTAAATCACAGATACATTGGGGACGAAGCTATTTAAAAATTAGATTTTTTCTTAACTCATTGGTGAGTTTTTGGTGCTCAGCTAATATGTAGCTACATACTCTCAAAAAAAGCGCTACCAATAACAATTTAAGTGTATTCAGATTTTTGCGCACTTGGGCACTTTATTTTAGTGATCGAAATTCCTGAGACTTTTTTTTAGTTATCTGCGTTTAGGCTAAACAGAGATCAACCCCAAAAATTTGTTTTTCAATCAATTTCGATCCGGAGTTAATCTCGGCTTAACTCGCCAAAATTTGTCGGTTATTTCCGGTATAGTGTCCGCTATTTGTTCAAAATAGTTTTCCCTGACTTTCGCTGACATTTTCTGATCATTTTTTAGCGGTCCGTCCACAAATGGAAAAAGGACCTCTAATGGCATCGCTACGTTGTCTGTGCATCCGTCCGTCCAATCGTGTTATAACTCCTGAACGGTAAGCCGTAGAAAGACAAAATTTGGTGTGTCTTTAAACAGCGGAAATAGTCAGAGAATCCAAAAATATAAGCAGGAAATAAGCGAAACTTAAGTTAAGTAGATACTAAACTTTGATGAATAAATTAAATTTTTTCAAAATATTGAAAACTTGTTTAGAAATGAAGAGTTGAAAATGGATGACGTTTTTCAAAGTGTTTGAGGCCATAACTTTTAAACCGCTTTGTGCACAAAGACACTTTTGAACACACGTATAAAGCAACTCAAAAACTAAGTGCTTAAGTGAAATTTTTCCGAAAGAGTTACAATACTGCCATTTTGACGCATTTTCGAAAAAAAAAAATCGCAAAAATTCATGAAAAGACGTGTGTCACCCTTCCTTATATCCGGTGTTGTTTGGACAAATCATACGAAAAAATTCACACGTATCAGAAATTATTCAAAATGTTAAGGAAAATTAGAGCGAATTTTTAAGTTTCAAAACCTTCTGAGATTTAACTCGAAAACAGAAAAGCATTTTCGAAAACTATTTTTTTAAATCTTCTAGTATCTTAACGGTAAAACCGATCTTGTTGAGATTTTTTCAAGTACAAAGCGTACAAAAGCAAGCTGCAGAAAAGAGAACTGCGATAAAAAAAAAATTTAAATTGCCGTTTTGAACCTGCGCTTTTCGAAGCCTTTTAGAAAACGAAACAAAAAAGGAGATTTTTTTACCGTTTTCGCAAAAACCGTTGGCCATAGATTTAAAAAGGAGCACCCAATGCTAGCACAGGTAGGTGCGCTATTGGAATTAAGTCTAACGGGAACTGAGAAAAAAATTCAAAATAGTTGTTTTATGGATTCGAAATTTAAAAAATTATAAAAAAGGTCAAAAGGAGATATGTCTCCCCCTATAGCTCCCAAACGGTATAAAGTATAGCTTTAGAATAAATAACGGGCATCGTCCATCCTTTGAGATTTCATGTTAAGCCAAAGCAAACTTCGAATACTCAAAAACCTTGAAGAAATGACTCAAAAACGTATAGATATTTTTGAAAACGATTTTTTAAAGGTTGTTAGTCTTTTAACGGTAACGACGATTTAATTTAAATTTGGCTGAAGTATGGAGTGTTTACAACGCAAGTTAATTGCATTTAAAAAGTTTCAATATTGGCGCTTACATTATTAAACAAGCGAAACTTATAAAAACAAACGAAATATAAAACAACATGTTTTACCGTTTTCTTAGAAATCCATGTCCAGTGGAACGCAGCTGATTATAAAATTGAAAAAAAGCCTACGGTAATTAAAAAAAAAACAAATTTCTGTTTCATGGATTTTAAATTTTGAAAATGGTAAAAAAGGCCAAGAAAATATATATACTTCCTTCTATTTTCGAAACGGCAAGGGGCAAAAATTTGAAATAAATACCGAACGTAGTTCATCTTTTGAAATTAAAAAAAAAAACTAAAGCAGTTTGGAAATAGTTTATGGCTTTCTAGATGTGCTTGAAAACACTTTAGTCGACAGACTAAAATGATGCTGCTAGCAAGTATGTGTATCCATAGTAACTTCTGGGCCACATCTTTTTCATCACCCAAATTTGACGGAGGCACAACCACGCGAATGTTAACCAACATAAGGAAAAAACAATAAGCATATAACAGTTCAATTTTAAGAAAAAAATATATAAAAATTAAAGGAAAAGTTTTATGCCACCCTTTTAGTGACAAATTTAAAAAAATCACCCAATATAAGAACAGTAGGCTCCACTGCGAAAAAGTATCAACAGAATGTAAAATATTCCCAGAAATAAAAGCAAACAAATAAGTTTTACACAAGCTTCACAATTAAGGTTAGCCTCACCTACAGCAAAAGCCGACAGACCGCTCCGCGTATGTCTACATATTTGACGGTCTTTTTTTTAAATCCTTGAACAAAATTTGCAAAAAAAAAATAATAAACAAACAGTTGTTTCTAAGGTCCAGAAGGTGAATAGTCTTTATCGATAACTTTTCGAGTAATGCAAAATTTAAAGCTCAATTCGGCTAGTCATAGAACAGTATAGATACCCTGTTCTATAAAGGTATAGAGAAGTATGAAAATATACAAGTTCTATTTTTCTATAAGAATAGGGGAAAGCGTGGCTAGTTGGGTGCAGGTGTAAGTCGACTAGCTGGTGTTTATTTCAAAAGTGTGACATAAAATGCATGTCCTGTCCATTCCTGCGCTTACATTCCATATGCTACCTGCTAAGGCTTCCTTAGTCTCAAGTCTGTGGCGCACATGTTGCAGAAATATTTTGAGAAAACAAATTTTTGCGATTATAAGTAATTTTTTGCATTCTCCTTATTTATTAATTTTTTTTCTATTTTTTTCCAGAGCTTGGCTTAAAGCTTTTTTCCAGTTAGGTAGACAGGTGCCTATATGAACTTTTTGGATTAAGTGTTTGTTTTTTAATAATTTTTGTTTTTCCTTGATAAAAATCTTGTTGATCGCCAAATGGTCCTGGTCGGGCGGGGTTAATTGACTCTTTTTGGGTACTCTATACTTTTTTAAAGGCCTCCGAACGTATACACCTAGAGCGAAATGCAGAACTGAGTCTGGTTCACCTTATATATCAAATTTCGTTTCTTATCCTTCCTAAATTAAAAATAAAGATATACAAAATCCACGTTTTTCAGAATATTTTTTTTTAATCCAGCCTCAGAATAAGGACGGCCTTTACCCAAAATGTTGTGTCTAAAAATAGCAAAATAAGGAAACGAAAAAAAAAACACCCGAGAATACCTTCACTTAATATTTAGCAGTAATAGTTAATACAACTCGTAATTTAACTTTTAATAGTACCGAATTATAATAGGTGCTAACAACGGTACGTTTTGCAACCGTGAAATGTTAGTTCTGAACTATTTACGAAAAAGACCCGCTTACTAAGGCTCGAGTTGTTTTATTGGTCTTTATAAATAACAGTTTTGTAACAACAGCGTACTTTAAGAGGAAAATTACGGTCCGCTTAAGCGTCAAAATTTTCCAATCGTTCGGATCGTAGTAAAAAAAATATTAAGAGACTGCGAGTAATGGCGATAGGGTTAGCCTTGTGCACTATTTTTTAAACTAAAATCCGACAAGTTATAGCCGAGATAACCACGGAAACTCATCGAAATTTTCTCAAGCCAATAGAGCGATGTGAAGAGGGAAGAGTGGGCCAATTGTGTTAAGTAATAATCATTAAGTATTAATCATTATTTTTTTTAATCAACTGTAGAGACCACTAATTCGATCACCATTTATTTCAATAGGTTTCGCCCTCCTACCTGGGCGAAATGTTCACACAGTTCAGTGGAAATGTTCTATCTAAGAGTACGAACTTAAAATGCTTTCCCTTACTTCTTTCAGTATTCCCTGGCATTCCCTGGCTTTGCAGTCGAGTGGACATAACATCGAAATCGGGAAAACAGTTCGAATTGCTTTGCCTGATTTTTCTATGTGAAATAGCTGTGTCTCTGTGTATTGGGTGACAGTTGGATATGCCAATAATTTCAAGGGTGCCTTGACATAAAATCAATCTTCAAATTTGACATTAAGTCTCTTTGTGAACGTGACGTTAGAGCAAATTTATTTTTTACAATAGGCATTACGACACAATTGTAAAGTGTTATCGAAATCTTAAATCTGCACACAGCAGGTTTAAGCTGGATGTTACACCAAAATCAAACCTAAGATTGACAGGAATTCTTGACTAGGAATTAAACACATCTGGCAAAATAAAGATTTTTAACGCCCTTAACGGGGCGCGCATCCCCAAGTGATGGGTAGAGGAAAGCTCTACCGATATGTTAAGTATCCAGAAGGAAGATATTAAGGTTAAAAAAGTAATAACAAAATATATTTAAGAGCGTATTACTCAATTTGACCGGCTTCCTGGTCGCTATTCTATAACGTTGTGGAACTGATAATTCAGCTGGTTTACCATTTCTTACACTCGTAAGGGCATAACACTTGCGGCCGAGTTTTTATGAATTTTTTAACAAATAACAGTTGATTTTTTATGATTTCCTTAGCAGGTTTTGCTTAAGCAGGCTTTGTTCAGTAGTTTTTTTCCCCTCTTTTTCTTATAAAAAGAAGAACATGTTTTCGCAGCCTACAACAAGGCTCATCACATGAAATTGATTCCCGCTCAAGTTGTCGCGAAAAGACGCAATCATAAAAAAGCTAATTAAAGTTTGTAAAACAACGCATGTGTTTTTTTTTTTTTTGATTTGACAAAAATTGCGTTTACAACTGTTGGTATTCATAGTAGTCCGGTTGAGGGTTTATCGACACAACTTCTCGTTAAACGGTTGTAAGTTTCTTCATCTCGATCGATACATTATTAGGCTCAAGGGGACCGAAAATATTTGCCACTTTACAGATGTTTTGCCAATAGTCTAGTCTCTAGTCTTCTACTTCTAATTGACATTTAAATCGGATGTTCATTGTGGCGAGTGCGGCAAGCAATCACTTCTTCACACCAAAATAACAGACCGTAATATAACTCATATCGTTCAAAGGAACCTAACACTTAAACCAACTGGTCATTCCTCAGCTAACGTAGCTTTGTTTGCCACAGTTACACTTCTTGTACATTGTCACAACCCATTGACCAGCCATTGTTCATCACTCAAAGAATAAATAATATCTCTCATTTCAGCTCAAACTTTCGGCAGCAGCACCGTCATTCCCCTCAGCCGGCACATGTCTTCGAACAGCAACAGCAATACAATCCTTCCGAGAATCTAACACCACAGCAAAAATATGTTATTTACTTGCAACAGCAGTTGCGGTACAAGCAACAGCAGCAAATCCAAGAACACCAAGAGAAACACGCTCAGCTGGAAAAGCATTTACAACAACAGTCTCAATCGCATCAGCACCAACAGCAACAACACTATCAAGTTCAACAAACAGGACAACAGCAAAATCGCCAATATCCCCAACCAGACCAAATTTATGTCGTGAGTACAACGGCCAGCCCACCACCACAAGTCTCATCGTCTACATCGCAACCGTCGACGCCATCAGTCGAGCGTAATCAGAATCGCTTTAACGACAAGTATCCTCAGCACAGTCCCATCAACCACGTCGTCTATCAGCATCCAGAAGTGATAACAAACCCCGAACAGATTTTCCACCCAACCAACAAGAAACAACCACTCTCCCACAGATATCCCCAAAATCAATTGCAACCTCATCAATATGCAAGGTGAGTGATGGACTACTTTGTGAAAGGTGTAGACCAATTACATCGTCTCCTTTTATCCACAGCAAACCAAATTACGGCGAGTACATCATTGACGACCCCAAACAGGAGATCGAGGAACATTCACCGGAAAAAGACCAACACCAGGCCATTCGTCCACCACCGTTGCTGTTGGGTAGCAGCTCCAATCCACCACCCCCACCCGTTGAAGTTGTCGTCACATCACCTCGGCCGTTGTACAAGAACCAACCCACCCTCCGATTGCATGCAATTTCACCTACACCACGTCCCCCATCACGCCCCTATACATCGACTCCTTTTGAGTCACAGAAAATCACACCCTCTCCACCGATGGTTTTCGTTTCGTCGAAACCGAAATACACTCAACTCTTTCCAACAGCCTCACCCACCCCAATTAAATTGAAACCCTCACAGAAGTATGTCGTCAATCCGCCCAAGTATAGTGCGCGCCTGCCGGAAGAGGACCCACTGCCCGACCTGAAAACATCATCGCTGGCGGAGATTTTAAGAAAACTCCAAGAGAGTAATCACCTGCCACAGACACTCACTCCGGATAACATTGACAACTCGATAAGAACACTAATTAAGATTCTGAACAACCTGAAGCATTCACAAACGATTGTCGAGAACCCCGCCCAGCATCACGAGGAGGACTATGACTACAGCAACGCACCCATCGAGGATGAAGGTGCTCCAGCTCAACAGGATTTAAGTGCTCCAAGTAATTGCATTAACACCTGTCAAATCACACTCTACTCTAACCTCTTAATCGTGTCTTTCTGCGTTTCCCAGTAGTTCCCAAACCAGGGCCCAATTCGGGGCGACCAGGAATCGACTATCCTACGTTGGCCAGAATACCGGCAACGTCTTTCGACTGCCAGGAGCAAAGATACAAGGGATTCTTTGGCGATCCAGAAACTAATTGTCAAGTGTGGCATTACTGTGACCTGAACGGTGGCAAGGCATCGTTCCTATGCCCCAATGGCACTATCTTCAGTCAGGTGGGTTATGTTGTTACATTGTTGCAGAGTTGTTTATTTCATCCTGACCCTCTTCGGGCGGGAGTGGTTAATGTATGTACTATAGTCAGCCGCCAGCAGAAGAACATTAAGTTTTGTTTGAAGAAAACTGTTCGTGTTTTCTCGAAGAGCCCAAAGGGTGTGTTTACAACGCAAGAGCCTCAAATGAGCGTTTAGTTAAAGGATGCATGCATTACTGGTGCAACTTGTGCAAATAGGAGAGCGTACCGCTAAGGTAAGCCTTCAGGCAAAGATGTTCTCCTGAAGGTACAGGAGTAATTCGTTAATGCACAGGACTTGCAGGTGACTTAGCTTGGCCGACGATAAAACTTTATAGAGGCGAATGTATAGGGCAAAAGGATTTCGTTATCTGTATTAGGTTATCTGTAGAGAGTAGAGAAAATATTTATTAATACCTTTTACTCCGCTAGAAAGGGGCCCTTTGAAACACTTTATCTGCCGTCCTTATTCTCATAAAGCTTTTATTACTCTGGCTCTAGAGGCTTGTCTATATACCAAATAAGATTATCCTGTATAAGACCGTTTGAGGCCTATTCTGTGTCGGACTATGGGGTCTATCTGAGGTGAATGAGAGTATCCGGTTTCGTCCCGAGACGAAAAGGTTTCCCTAAATATTCTTTGTTTTACAACGAATTGATAATAATAAACTCTACGCGCTGAACAACGACAACAGTTTTGTTGAAAGGATGTGCACTTGAGATGGCTACGGAACCGGAGCGAATCGGAAAGCCTTTAATTTAGTGGACTCTTTAAACTTGTACGGGTGGAATATGCAACAGAGAACAAGTTTGCCTCGTGTGGCGTGCACAAAAGAACGGTGACATCGGCTTCTTAGGATAGGAGAACCGGAGGCAGTAAGCCAGCTTATTCAATCTACGGTAGCACCAAATTGGAAGCCCCAGAGTAGTAAAATACGTATTTGATATTTGAAAGTCTAGTTTGTTCAGCGAAAAATCATGTGAAAAAAACTAGGTTACCCTTACCATTAAAGACAACTTTACCAAGCCCAAAAACAAAAACGTCAGATGGATTCTTAAGTACCACATTCTATAGGCCACTTAAACGATGCAGCTTCTGTCAGCGATAAGGGTAATCAAAATTGAATTATTGTTGTCATTTCAAAAGTGCAATTGTCTGCCGGATCTTTTACAAATTTTCACCAACACCCTCGTCGACGAGTGTTATTCATTAACTCATTAAATTGATTTACTTTCTGCACAAGCAGACAAACTGAAGTGCACCTCAATATACTGGGCTAATTAACAGGTTTATGTCGTGTAACCTCTTTGGCTCATTTAACCCTTAATTGGAGAATCACTTCGTGCGAGAATTCCTTCTTCCTCGTGTTGGGGGTTAGATGCGGAGGAAACTGTTGGAATTTATTTCCTCGACCGAAAATTACTTTGTTGCCAACTTTGTCACCTCTCCTTTGTCTTTTACAGATTGCCTTAACGTGCGACTGGTGGTTTAATGTGAAGTGTGCGACAACCCCCCAGCTATATGTGCTTAATGAACGTCTTTACAAATACATTCTACCGTTTACGCCGAAATTCCCCGAAGACTATAGTGGCCCGCTGGTTGATAAGTATGTATTGCTAGTGTTACCTCTGCAAAGTGCAGCAAGGACTCGAGATTGTTTATTGTATTTTCAGGTACTTGGCTCTAAAGTTCAAGGAAATGGAAGAGAAAATGCGCCGCGAAAAGCTCAAGGGCCGTGAAGAAGACTCCGAAGACAGTAGCACTGATTACATTACACAAACCTCATCAGAGGATGGTGCAACCGAGGTGGCGGCGAAAAAGTCAAAGGAAGGTGTTACCACAAATGGAAGTATTTTATCGACAATTGGAGAACAAAGTTCGGAACGGAATCTGTTGATAGACGAGGAGAATGGTGGTCGCATTGTCGCTAGTCGAGAGACTGTGCCAGATGCGTATAGCACCACACAGACGACAACAAAAGAGTTGCCATTGAGTTTACAGCCAATTGTGGTTTCAACAACTGCCTCGCCATTTGCCCCACAGTCGGAGGAAGATGATGCGAATAGACCCATTGGGGGCGAGAAGATTAGCGTAGAGAAGGTTGAGGTGATAGAAATAAAATCGGACGGAACTTCGGGTCATTTGATACCGGAAAGTAGATATAATGCAGCTGCAGCGGACGATTAGTGTTTTTTTTTTAGGTATGTCCTGTGTGTGTGAATGTGTGTACGCGTTGTATGATTTAACTTATAATAAGGCTAAGAAGGGATTACTTTTAAGTTGGAATATTAAAAAAAAATAATTCAAAATTATTGTTAAAAATATATGGGAACAAAAGTTTCCCAAACCGGAAGCCACACGAATTAATACTAAAACTTTAGAATAAGCACCTCCCCAGACATTTTATTTAGGAAAATGACACTGACATGGAAAGGCTGTTTGAACAAAATGCGCATTCTCATTCAAGCTCTTACACAAAAAATTAATATAAAAAGACCTTAATAGACATTTTATGGCCACATGATTTTAAATTGTAGATCCACCCCCTTAGCCAATCTTAGTATATAGTTTTAAGTAAATAATTTCCACAAGTTAGCTCAGGTGTATGAAAACTTTTTGCCATTTCATCCATTTGAGCCACTTTAGTGTCGCTTTTGAATAATTGTAATTATTTTGTGTAGTAACTACGTATTCGCTAATGTACTGAAATGTATTTCCATAATTATTGTAACATTTAGTCCTTGTAATCTTTCCTTGTACATTATTTATTTGTATATTATTTAATTGAATAAACGAATGACAAAAAAAGATCTTACCTTTTGTGCCCTTTTCAAGTTTTCTCTTGTCTGCTTCATTGTCTCCAAAAAGCTGATTATCTTGTCCTTGTGGTTAGCATTCTAGGCGAAAAAAACCATATCAATAAAGGATAACACTCTTTTTTACAACGAACTTACCTCCACAGCTAATGTGCAAACACGATGCATATTATGTGCAACACGTATGCACTGATGACAAAGAACATTCTGACAATCTTGACAGAATTTATCGCATAAGCGTTTGTGTATTTTGCAGAATTTTTCTTTAGGCAAGTCCAACTGCAGCGTCTGCATCTCGAACTCGGACATCTTGTGCTTCTTGAGGACCTTACTGTTTTGGTGCACCGATGTAAAGCAACGTTTGCAAAAGTCAACCTTGCAATGCATGCAAATACCGACCGCAACGGCCTGCTCGCATTCACTACATTTTTGTGTGAATGACTCCTGGGCTAGCATGCCGGGTTGAACTTGGTTGGACTGTCCATGTGCCTCGGATGATAGAAATGATTTCGAATTCACCAACTGGCCGAGGAGGCAATAATTCAAGTCGTAGCTTTTCTTAAGCCATCGAATATGTTCGAATTCAATGGGTATCAGACATACGGCACAAACGGGATTGTGACGATGCTGGTAAATGCAATTTTCGCATATGTTGTGACCACAATCAAGAAGTACTGGGCGGCTGCTATGGGGTTTATTGTCTAGAAGTAAATTACGAAAAGTGGTGTGAACAATTGTGCAACTTAAGTGATGAGTAGGCAATTAGTCAAAGTAGACTTTTTTGTATATTTTTAAGCCAAAAGATGCGGACCCATCAAAATCCCGGCGTACGGTCTTATCGCCCAAAACCACAAAGCCCAAATTTTTAAGTCATAATGCCTAAAAAATTCTTAAACAATTTGTTGTTGTAAAAAAATCTTCAATTTGGGGAATATGACATATTGTTTGCGCGTTGTGACGCTTTACACCATGAGATTTGGGCGCTGTGTCGCTCTTTTGGGCGTTATGACATTTTAAAATTTAGGCGTTATCGTTTGGGCGATTAGATCAAAAGCATTAGGTCTCATCACCCAAATTACCAACACCCAAATTTACCAATTTCATTATGCCCAAATTATTATCACATCGCCTTAATCTCTAATGTAAAAGTCGAAGAGACACCCGGAGTCTTTTTTTTAGAAGTTACCCAAACACTGTTTGTTTTCTGGGATTTTGAGTTTGGAAATGAACAAAAAATTTCGCAGTTTCGCTCTGAGCACCTGCATGTGAGGCTGAAGGCCGCCCGGCGTATTAGTCGAAGAGACACCCGGAGTCTTTTTTTTTAAGAATCACCGAAACACTGTTTTACTTTTGGCACTTTGAGTTTGAAAATGAATTATTTGGGCTTTGTGGTTTGGGCGGTAAGATCTTATACTTTTAGTAATATCGCTCAATACCACAACATCCGAATTTAAAAATGTCATAAAGCCCAAAAAAATTTGTTGTCGCCAAAAATTTGTTAATTTGGGCGATAAGACATTTCATTTGGGCTTTATGCACTTTACACCTTGAGATTTGGGCGATAAGTCGCTTTTTTGGGCGTTATGACATTTTAAAATTTGGGCATTGTGGTTTTGTGGCGATAATACCTAACCTAATACCTTGTGGCGATAATACCTAACGCCCAAAATCCCAATTTGATTCAATGTAGGAACTCTATTTCTCGAGTCCGGTACACACTGGCGCGAAGAACTTCTAATATGGCAGTAAGAACAGCCAAAGAACAGGCATGGAAAAAGTTTGGCGAGAGGTTGGAGCACGATTACAGATCTGCAAACAAGACATTTTGGCAGACTATTCGCCGACTCAGAGGAAGGAAGTTGAATATCGTTCAAGGGGTTAAATTAAGGGGCGGAGAATAGTCCTGCAGTAGATGAACTCAGTGCCGCGATTAAATCGCTTTAAGTTGGCAAGTCTGCTGGAGTTGTTGAAATCCGGCCAGAAATGCTCAAGGCAATGGGTAAAGAAGGTGTTTAATGGCTGACACATTTAAGGTGGCCAGGGAAAGCGGAAAACCACTTAGTGATTGGCAAACAAGAGTTATAGTGCCCATTTTCAATAAAGGGGAGAAGAGAGATTGCTCTAACTATAGGGGTATATTTATCTTAAGCCGTCGGGGAAAAGTATTCCCGAAGGTGTTGGAAGCACGTTTCAGAGCTGTAATCGAGCCTTTGTTGCGGGAAGAGCAATGCTGCTTTTAGTTTGGCAGAGGCGCAACCGACCAGCTTTTTGCTCTGAAGGTTATTCTTGAGAAGGCCTGGGAATATATGCCAAACTGGTCTACGCGTGTTGTAGACATGGAAAAGGCCTATGACGGGGTTTCTCGGGATAAACTCTGGAGAGTTTTGCAGGACTATGCACTGAGTGGGCGTCTTCTGAGAGCCATTCAGTCTTTGTATGGGAACTGCAGAAGCTGTGTGCGGATAAATAGCGTCAAATCCCAAACGTTTGATGGATGCTTTGGACTTCGCCAGGGCTGTGTTCTATAGCCTCTCCTTTTCATAGCATATATAGACTGGATGGTGAACCGGAATCTTCGTGAGGTATCTTTCGAAATGGCTCGCGTCAGGATAAGCCATCTGCTTTTCGCAAATGATTAAGCTACCCTGGAATCGTCCGAGGAGGGACTTCAGCGAGCACTGGATGGGTTTGCGGCCATATGAGGTGAAGCTCGGATGAAGGTAAACGTGAGCAAATCCGAAGTGATGGTTGTTTCCCGAATTCTGTGCAGTGTACTCTGCACATTAATGGAGTCCCATTGAAACAGGTAGAAAAGTTTTAGTATCTCGCGGTCTTTTTCACGAAAGATGGCAGGCGTGATACTGAGTTATCCTGTAGGATTGGCCAAGCTGGAGCAATAGTAAAAGAACTGCGCCAGCTGGTCATTAGGAAAGCTGAGCTTGGACTGAAAGCAAAGATCTCAGTTTTTAATTTCAGTGTTCGTTCCAACCCTCATCTATGGCCATGAAATTCGGGTAATGACCAAAAGAATTAGATCGCCGGTACAAGCTGCTGAAATGAGATTTCTGAGGTGCGTTGCTATTGTTACTCCTAGGGATAAAGTGAGAAACGTCAGTATTAGTGGGAATCTTGGTGTTGAGCAGCTGCTTCTCCGCGTGGACCGATCAATTCTTCGATGGTTTGGACAAGTTGTTCGCATGCCCCCGACAGACTTCCTAGACAGGTTATGTTAACCGAGATGCAATTGCGTCGCCCGCTTGGTAGGCCAAGAAACAGGTAGTGAGATCAGGTAAAGAAGAACTCCGAGACCCGTCTGGGGATCGCGCCGGTGTCTCTTGAGTTGGTGGCGGAGGATTGGGAATTTTCCCGCTTGGCTCAGAATCCTGGCACACAACAACGGCGCAAATGTGCGATGACCTAAATGTTGTAGCAAAAATGTATCAAAAAAAAAAAACGGCTGATGTGACCTGCAACGAATTTTAGTGACCCACTTCGATCCTAGTGACTTAAAACAATTAATTATCGAAAAAAGTGTACAATAACACTTTTTTCGATAATTAATTGTTTTATTTCAGCAAATTAGAAAGGACATTCTTTATTAGTCCCTAAAATGCAGGTATTGGTTTGCTTTTGGAGGTAATAAATTTTTCAGGGGAAAAAAAAGTTCCGTTAGGCATACTTCATATATCGCGAAAATCAATCAAAATTTTTCTCATCCTAGTGAACGGCAGTGTATCTGCTACCAAGAAGATAGGTGACCGAACAGGAAGACTTAAGCGAAATACAGCCCGAGAGTTAGAGCAACCTCCTTGTTTTCTTCTTTTCAAATGGACACTATTACTCCTATTTATCAATCGCTTGGTGCTTTCTCGCTATCGCAGCTTACTTAAGTGTCATGTGTTATGTTAGCCATTTAACACCTTTTTCACCCACTGTCGCGAGCATTTCTGGCCGGATTTCCTCAATTCCAAGAAACTTGCCAACTTTTATCGATTCAATCGCGGCAGTTGTCATTTGTCGGAGGTTGCTACTATCCGATGGAGCACTCAGACACAACTACTGGCCCATTGTACTACCACGCGGACACCTTACTTTAATGTATTTAGCTTGCCCGTCTTTCGAAGGAAAACGAGAAGGAGCTTCAGTGATGAAGAGCTTAGGTGTTCGGCACTCACCACGTCAGCCCCAAAGATCCGCCACCTAATGCGAGCAAAGGCAGGACAGCTACATAGGAAATGTTTCGCTGTATCGTCGTCCTCTCCACAGGCAGGACAGGTGGTGGTTTCGCTCAAGCCTAGCACATTCAAGTGCTTGGTGACCCGTAAGGACGCCTACAAGAAGTCTGCAATCGGTTCTCCTGAGAGATAGAAGAAAAGACGCTGATCCCTCGCAGATGTCCGGGCGTAGTCGTTTGGTCTGTCTGCACCCATCGCAGTCACGCCAGCGAGCCCTGAGCTCACGAGAAACTCAAGTATCAAAGGCAGACGTATCAACAGATACAGGCAGGCCTAAGGCAGGTTCAGGTCCTGAGAAAACCTCTTCTGAGCCTAGTCTGTCAAGCTCATCAGAGTCATATTTCCCTGGATACCAATGTGACCTGGAACCTTAACAAGATTCACTGCATTTAGCCTTCCGACTAAGTTCAACAAATATCTGAGTTCGAGCACTGTCATCAGAGCATCTAGAGCAGAGCCCGGCGGACTTGGGAAGGCCCCTGTGCAACCAAGACAAGCCGTTTTTTGGACTTTGCCAAAAGAGGCAGTAACACGTTTCCGCGAAAGCCTGTTCCACTAAACAACCGATGCATATGAGAGGAGTGATCTTACCATGGCCGTATAGATCCAGAGGACCCTTTTCGGAGATAGGCCCCATGTTTTGCCAAAAGCCCCTCTACACTGCCAGAAAGTAGACAGTGCTTTTTCAGTTTTGGATTCAACATGCTTGGACGAAAGAAGTTTTCTATCAGAATTACTCCCAAATATTTGACTTCATCGGATATCGGGACATTTTTAAGCACGAGTTGAGCCAAACTAGTGACATTTCTCCTTCTCGTAAAGAGAACAACCGTAGTTTTAAGAGGATTCACTGAAAGCCCATTCCTAGTGCACCAATCATCGATCAAGTCTAGGGATCTCTGCGGCTGAGAGCACACAGTCCCTAGGTTTGAGCCGACATAGAGAACGGCGACATCATATGCGTAGGCTTGTGTGTAGGTTCCAGGAAGGTTGAGAGCCGATAGGAGAGTCTACCACCATGCACCATAAAAGGGGAGATAGAACGCCACTTTGTGGACAGCCCCTGTTTACCCCAGTTATGACGCACTTGCCACAATCTGCCTCGGTTATCACCGTCCTGCGCATTAGCATTGACCTAATCGCGGCAGTTACTTCATCCACTGTGGGCCGTCCTGCTATCCACCCTTATTTCGTCAGGGGTCGGATTGCCACCATCAGTGCCCTGTTGGTGCGTATGAATCACTTTCATTTGAAAGTAAAGTACCATCCTTGGAGTTAACGCCTTGAACAGTATTCAATTTCTTTCCTCTGAGACGACGAAAAGTTAGCCCAGACATACATCTAATTTGCCGATCCGTAATCGTGCTCCAGTCTCACGTCAAACTCTTTCCATGATTGTTCCTTGCACCAGACTCGGAAATTCGTTTCCATACATTGATTCTACACAATTTAGGCTCTGCTCTTCTCTCTGATGGCTTCTTCAACTCTAGGTGTTTTAAGCCACACCAAGCCGCTTTACTTCACAAACATTTCTTATATGCCTCGGCAATAATTGTCGATGAAGAAAGTTCTTTTTTACGAGCTTACGTGAGATTTTCGCTTTACGATGCATAGTTATCTATAATCATATAAAAGCGCTTCCACGAGCACAAGGCAAAGCTGTCTGCAAATGTGCGCTTCCCAACCGGTAATTCTAAACGACAATACAGTCGCAGGCGACAATATTGAAATAGGCTCAAATAACTTTGGGCCTTATGGAAGCGACGAAAGAAGAAAACTCGTGTAAGCTCTGAAAAGACTCAGTAAAGACTGGACTCGCCGATAGAACTGTATTTTAGCTCTATAAGGCCAGGCTAAGCCATTGAAACTTGAATACGGCACTCAAAGTAGTAGGTTTAAAAACAAATTTGCCAATAGGCACCTACCTAGTAGAAGTAGAATTCTTGTAGAGTTCAAACAATCCATTTCAACTGTTTTTCTTATCTAATTAGAAATCTGTTGCGTATGTTTATGTCCGGTGCAAAATAGCTAAATTAAGCTGTGATACAACTCATTTAATTACAGTTACTTCCATAAATTCAATGACCTACGTATATAGGTACACAGTATAATACATGTAGGAAAATTTTTTCAAAAACAAAAGCCCGACTTATTTGAATTTACCTGAGCTCGCTTGTACCAACTCCAACAGAGTCAAGCGGCTAATCAAATGAGCCAAATTCTCTTGATTTTCGGTAAACAGAAGCAGGAAATAGTTTGTTTGTTTGTTTAGAATCTGTATTATTCCCAAGAACGGGCGCAAGCCAACGTGATCATCTGAAGCTGGCTGAACTATCATATGACGCTAAAAGGGTCGACGGTCATCACTACCTGGACCGAGCCACTGCACGCTTGTTGAAATAGTTTCATTGCTGTACCTAAATACATACGGCAGGTTATTAAAATCGAAGTACAAAAACAGCTGCACGCTCGTGGAGTCACAAACAATTTTGAAAAAATGCAATCAACTGGTGCCTAGCCGGATGCAAGCAAAACAATTGAGCCCGCTCATGCGCTGTCTGGGTGCAAGTAAAAGGCGACGAAAAACATCGAAAACATGTTGTGTTTTTGGCAATAATAGGTATGTCAAATTATATTACTTTCCAAATAAAGCATGCCAAATTAATATATAAACTGAATAGGAAACCTTTAAGACCAGTTACCTGTGGCCGACACTTTGTATTTCACGTCGTATTCGTGTTCGCATTTATCGCATCGTCTGACATGGCGAAGAGTGAGGGCGACAAATTTTTTGTCAAAAAGTTTCGCTTGGCTGCTGCTTGTTGGTAACATTTTGAGAAACGTTTATAAATGATTTTCATATCATAGTTCAAGTCGAATTGTTAATAAAACTCCGATTAATTCACTTCACAAAACTGAATAAAAAATTAGCGAACGAAGGAGACCGCACTCAAAACAAACTGTAAAAATTTTGCGTCGCAACTTTGCGAATGCAAAAATGACAAACGGCTACGGCACCGGTGACAGTGACAGTTGAATTAGAAAACATACGGCCTCTGGTGTTGCCGCTGTTGCACAAAAATTAGGTACTAAGTTAAACAGGTAGTGTACACGGTGTGATTGTGATAACTAATCTTGATCCAAAAATTCATGAATAATACTATTCACTACCGGCACAAATTACTTAATAACTAGATATTCAACTTGTGCGTCCCCTTCCCCCCAAAACCCATTTGTTTATTTGTTGTATTTGTTTTTGAGTTTCGTTTCGGTGAATACATGTGAGGACCGCCAAAAAAAAAATTGATTAACGTAGACGGTTGGTGAAAGTCCGCCAAAACTGTGAGGTGAGTTTCACTTTGACATCTGAATTTTTTTCTAATAAGAGTAAACAAAAACGAAGAATTTGTAGCTTTCAATTATTAATTTATTTATCGTTCCAGCATTGATGAATTCAAATAATAGTTCTGACCATCATCAAAAATGTGATCATCGATGTTACTTTAAGGAACCTGATCCCCTGAATGAAGCAAGAAAAAGTGTTGAATGGAATTTCAAGGAAATTTTGAATATCCTACATTACAGCATCAGCAAACGTATTGATTGCCAGAGCTGACTCAAGACGATAATGGAGTTGAACGAAACTTATGAATTTTTCGGGCATAGACACCATTGACACAAATTACTTAATAACTAGATATTCAACTAAAGCGTCCCTTTCCCCCCAAAACCCATTTGTTTATTTGTTGTTGTTGTTTTGAGTTCCGTGTCGGTGAATACGTGTGAGAAAAGTAAACAAAAATTTGAGAGCCCGCCAAAATAGCGAGGTGAATTTCACACTCACATTTGAAAAATTTAAATACATATCTTAAAAAAGTCATAAAAGATAACACACAAGTCATTAAAGTCAAAATGACAATTCTGTTTTAATTTTGCCCACACTTGGGGTGAGCCTACATTGAGACTACAAAATCGTAAAATTTAGTTCATTTGAATGTGCCTGGAAATACTGGAATGCTTATGACGGTTATTATTGGATACTTTTACGAATTTGGTCTTTTTTTCAACATAGTTCGGGTCACAAATTACTTAATAACTAAATATTCAACTTGTGCGTCCCCTTTCCCCCAAAACCTATTTGTTTATTTGTTGTTTATGCTTTTCGGTTTTGCGACGGTGAATGCGTGTGAGACGCTTATTATTATTATTACGCAGTTGGGCTTTTCTTTTCTCCAGAATCGTTCATGTGTTATTGATGTTCAGTTTTTAATTATGTAGGAATGCAGAAAATATTAGTTATTCAGCAAAACAAGAGCAACAGTTAGGAAACAATCGAGAAAACTTCCATCTTAGGAAAAGGCTTTCGACTTTTATTTATTTATTTAAGTTATTTTGTCCGAAAACGGTTCTGATCTTTTTCTTGTATCAATGTGTTTGTAAGAATTTTCTTAAGAAAGTGCTTAAACAACAATTGGCCATATGATTTTTTCATATGGAGTTTTTATACCCCATCCCATAGGATAGGAGGTATATTAAGTTTGATTCATGTTTGTAACATAGAAAAATAATCACCGTAGACCCCCAAGACCTTAAGGGCATATGATCGAGACCGAATTGTAAGTCGAATGAGCCATGTCCGTCCGTCCGTCCGTCCGTCCGTCTGTCGGTAGTTTAAGGCCTTAAATTTTGAGCTAAGAACGTGAGACTTGATATCTGTTCTTTTTAGGTCCCGAAGCAGTACAAGTGTAAAATTTTTTGACTTCCGCCCACTTTACTTAATAGCATGAAAAATCAAAATTGTTGTAGCAAGCTGAAATTTGGTATGCAATATTCTCACTTAAGTGTATTGTGATTGGCATTCAAAAAAAAAGCGAAAACCGCCCTCTTGTAAGCGTGGTCATATTTAATATGCATTCTAATAAACGGCTTTTATTTGATATATTTGCTTTAAATCCAAAAAACTTGCACTATAAAATATTCAGGTATGTGCGTAAGCTATCAACTCAAATAAATAAATTTTTGCCACGCCCACTTTTTGGGGCATTTTTAAATAAAAAATCAAATTTTGAATATAAAACTGCAATCAATACGTGTATACTGCATCTGATAAAAAATATGATAAAAAAGTTTATGTTATTGAAAAGGGGTTGATTCCACGTCCCTTTTTAAAAAAAGAAGATTCTTCACTGACAAATTAGTAACACAATTAAAGTTGATAGAAACTGAAATTTAACAACCAAGATTTTTGACGCATTTTGGAGCTTGACAGTGGTCAATTGGGATGGGGTATCCAATGATTCGCCTAGGCGGATTGTAATCCTCCCTCTAGTTTTTTTTTTTTTAAACTGGAGAGAAATGGAGAGAAAGACCAAAAAACCGCAGCAGTATTTTAATTTTTCATAAAATTCTTTTATCATTGTCTTTCTTGTTTCTTAAGTTTGCAGTCGGTAGCTTGCAGTATTGGTAGTCACACGCTTGTGTATTTTGATACAGGTTTTTTGCGTTTATTTATTTCTGGAAGATTTTTTTTGCCTTCAAAGTTGTGATAACTTAAAACTTAAACTTGTCGTAAGAATAAACCCTAAACGGAATTAAGTATTGCTGATACTAAATTTTATATGAACTTTTTATGTTTCGTTTGTATTAATTACAGGTTTAATGTACATAAAACTCAAATCCGATTACGGTAAAAATTATTTTAAGTTCTCACGGAAAGCAACATTCATGTAACACGACCCCAAACTGCGACTTCCAGATATTGGAATTCGTTACAATTTTTCTCCGGTAGACGGAGCAAAAAGCTGATTCCGCCATGATTTCGTGGTGAATCACTTGAACTTCGTGGTGAATCTCTTCAAGTATGGAATACATTGACAAAATGTGAGAGTATGCATGAATTTCCAGGCATTACCAAGGCAACAGCTTGTAGGCCCCCCGGCTTTCCAGTCTAGTTGAATATCTAATTCATTAAGTAATTTGTGGTGCTAACTAATCTTGATCCAAAAATTCATGAATAATACTATTCATCACCGGTTAAGTCGCGTAATCACAAGGAACAGAAACAGGAACAAAAACAGAATTTCATACATTAGCAACGCAAAAAGCATTCAGCGAATTTAGGTTTCAGTGGCTAATGTATGAGATTCTGTTTCTGTTCCTGTTTTACGTTGCTTGTGACAACGCGGCCTTACAGTCTCCACCGGCAATTAAAAAGATTGCCGATTCGAAGAAAGAATCAACGATTAAAAATAAATCCCTTAGTGGGTCCAATGGATAAACAATATACAATAGAATAATAGAATAAATTTAAGACGAACACTCTGTTTCTGCCATTTTGGCTCTCAAAAACAGGAATAAATTTACCGTAGGTTCAAGTGGAATTTAGATGTTATTTTTATGCCTTACATATATGTATTTCAGTGTCTTGATTAGGAATATGTTATCAAAAATTGTCGGTTAAAAGTTATAGCGATTCAAAGTTTCAATTTTTCCATACAAAGTACCTCATCTTAGACTTTTAATTTCTGCCAAAGTATGTTATAGAAATCTGACAAGATTCGCTGTTAAATAAATTTGCTTATGGAGACAACAGTGTTTGGGTGGTCCGCTTCGCGGGTTTGAAGGATTTTAACTCCCTTTTCCGCAGGGTTTAGCCGCTCCGCTAAGGGTAGGTGTAGTTGTCTGGCAGGGCCGGCCCCTTTGGCCATTTACGGCTACGTTAAAGTTGCACTCTTTTTGAACCTCTTTGGCTTATAACTTCTAAACTAGTCCAGACCGACAATTTTTAATAGCATATTCAGAATCTAGACACCCAAATCCATATATTTAGAAAAAAAAATCAAATACATTTTACTTGCACCTACGGTAAACTTATTTCCAAAAAAGAATGGCGATGTAATTTCACAGGGTCGAAAAACGATATTCGCTGTTAAAATCACAATAGAAAACTTACTTGAGACAAGATTTGTCGTGCAGGGTCAGTTTCAGTTTCGTTTTATGATTCTCAAACACTGTTGCAAAGGTACAGAGAATAAATTTGTGAATGGGATTTATGAGAGGATTAAGGTTTATTCGCTTCCGAGAGGATTTAAATTTGTATGGTGAATCGCGTGATTTTTAGATGATTTAGTAAAGATTTTCATTAATCGCGGATTTGTGTCCAGTGGAGAAATGGTATAAGATTCATTCAATATGGTGAATAAAAAACTTAATAGTCCAGTCAAATGATTTTTTTTCCGCTTTTTAATATAGTTTTCTTAATATGGTGCACCTAAGCCCAGCTTTAACCAAGTTGTGGTAATCCCTGAACAAGGCGAGTCCAGAGTTTACCCACCAAGCAAATTTTCAGTGCAAAGTTAACTCCGACAACAAAGTTGTAAAAATCTTCGACTCTCGAAATTGTTGACTCTCCCAACTCTCAGTTCACATAGAAAAGCACAGAAAAAGAAGTTAGAGCTATTCTCAGATGTGATTTTTCACAGAAACACGCCAATCAGAAAAAACATAAAAAGAAGTTCATACTGTTCTCCAGAGTTATGCAAGATTAACTCAACAAATTCGACAAGTTAAGTCGAGACTTAGGCCAGATCTAAGCTCACTGAAAATCTCAGAAAAGCGGATAATCTTGCACTGAAAAACCGGCCCCTGGAGGTAGAGCATTCTGATGAAACAAAGAAGATAACACTTTCTATAAAAGCATACCTTGGTTTTGTTTTCCTCTAAATTTAGAAAATAGGAAGGCAAAATTTATTCATTAGTTGGCAGCTAAGCCTTAAAAATTTTTAAAGTCACACCCTTCCAATCGTTCATGAAGTGTATGAATTTTTGGGCTTATAATTTCGGCACTTGAAGCACATGTTAGCCAAGCTCATATCGTTTAATTAGTTAATTAGTGAATATGGCTATAACTGGCAGGTAGCACTCATTGTGAATGAATGAATGCCTCGCCAACGTCGTTAAGACCTTTTAGAGATATGAGTGAGACCGACATGTGAATCGATTAAGCCATGTCCGTCCGTCCATCTGTATGTGTGAAAGTTTTGGGTCTTCAAAATCAAGCTAGAGAGCTTGACTTGAAACTTGGTACACGGCTTGGCTCTTTTGCACAGACAAAGTGTGAAAATTGGCTCAATCCGTCAACGGCGACGCCCACTACTGGCTTCAACCTCTGTACTGAGACAACTTCTATTTCACTTTTTTTTTTAAATGTCTTTTGGTCAAGTAGGACAAGGCACAGGAGCTTAAATTTTGGTACTGAGCGAAACTGGCCTAAGACCTTTAACAAGGCAAAAATTGGACCGCCCACAATATCGACCATGCCCACTTTTAACATGCTGGAAAGTTTCACTTTCATGTCGGAAAGTTGACTCCAAATCGAAAAAAAAAAATTATGACAAATATTAAAGATATCGCAATTTGCTAAGTTTGCTCCACACAAAGTTTTGAGCTCCGCCCACTTTTAGGGGGCGTTTTTAAGAAAAATAATGCTTTTTTTCTGAACTGTTCGCTTTTACCGTATTTTCTCATGAGTCTAACGAAATTACAATTAATTGATTTTAATTTTAAGCCCATGTCCACTTTTGGGGGCGCGGTGTAAACAAATAATATATGAATTCAGGCCAAGAAACTTTAAGATTTGGTGTTACACGGTACATAGGATCGGGTATTTAGAAGTTTGTCACACACAAACTCTTGCACTTACTCACTTGTTTACTGTAGACGCTTGTTTTTGTATGTGAAGATAAAATAAATTTGCTCTTACCTTCCAGCCCAAATGCAACGATTCTGAAATTTTGATCACCAAACACTGACGGAATATTTTGTTTGATTTAACATCTATTGCTAGTCACAGAAAAATGTTCAAAGTCACAGATCACCGCCCTTAGCCGATTCCATCTTGGTTTTAGAATTCAACAACAAACTTAACAAACTTAACCGAACTAGTTTGCTAACCGCTTTTCAAAAAATTTCAGCCACCCTCTTAAAATATTTTTTTGTTTAGAATTCCTCACTCCCTTCCTGACAAGTGGTTATATTAAAGAAAAGCAAATTAAAGAAAAAACTTCCTCAGTAAATAAACCCGAAGGATCTTTTAAAAAATCAAGATTGAAAAAAAAATACGTCCCCTATAAAAAAATATTGAAGTGGCAGCACTGATCAGTGTTCTACGCATTGCGAATACAATGGAACTGAAACAAAGCTGAAATGCAGCATACTTTTAGATGCAGTGGAGTAAATACTTACAGTGTGATCAAAAAAACGCCGTACGCACTAAATATAAAAGTTAAGCAATAGAGCTCCGTATTTATTTTCCAACTAGTATACTGTAAAATGATAAACTTAAATTTTTACCTTTTGTTGCTACCAATTGAAACGAACACCACAATTTTTTTTTTTATTTTAAATACACAAGTTTAAATTCATTTAACTAAACATGGAGTCCATTAAGTCATTCAAGCGCTCCTGCCGCTGAGACTCTCCTTGACGGAACAATCGCAATTCTTCATAGTCCGGATCATCGGTCTCCAACTCGAAGCGACACATTGGACAAGAGTTAGCCTATGGACATAGGAAAAAAAACACTATCGAAAAACACTCTCCTTTTTTGTTTCAAAGCCAAAATCACACCTTTTTCAGCCACAAAAGAATACACTCCTCGTGAAACTCATGCTTACACGGCAGTACTTTGTACTTATCACCTTTTTCCCCTGGTTGCTTGCAGACAGCGCACTCTAAGTCCTCGTCATCTTCTTCCAGTTCGTGGACAGGCAATTTAGCAATTGCCTTCTTCGAGGCTTCCGGAACTTCAATCTCGATGTCGATGCCATTCATAATAGCCAGTACCTGAAGGCGCTTAAAGTGCTTGGCAAAGTCTTCGGGTCCATTAGGGCCAGTCGGTTCATGTCCCAATTCGTCAAAGTAGTCAGCCATAGTTCGCCTGCAATAATAGGGAAATTGTGTACACGTAACTCATTTTAGACAATCAAAAACACATCTATCAATAATCTCAATCACATTCAATTGCCAGAGTGTGATCATTCCATGCAATCGATCCAAGTCGATAAGCCTGCCATTGTGGCAATTAGCTCCTCGTGCGCCACTATTGAAATCCAGTCGTGTCGCTTTCATTTCGGTTGTCGCTTGCTTCGTTAGGGGAAAGATCTTGAATTATGGGCTAGCGAAATGCCAGATAAATTAATTTGTATGGCATCGTTTAATTTGATTGTGATATGCAGTTGATATCGATGATTATGTAAACTGATTGGGAGTATTATATGGGCGTCTGTTGAGAGGTAATAGTAACGTCAAAGTCTAACTGGTCTGGTGCTAGTGTCAACTTTACTGGGAGGATGAGAAATCGAATACTATGTCTCCACCGACAATTAAAAGAATATTAGCGGAAGACGATTAAAAATAAATCCTTAAGTGGCTCCATCGGACAAATATAGGATTAATTTGACACGAAAACTCTGTTTCTATCATTTTGGCTCTCAAAAGAGAGTGGCGATGTCATTTCCCAGGAGCGAAAAACGATTTTCTCAGTAAAATTCACAATAGAAAACATACTTGTGACAGATCTGTCGCACAGGGACAATTTCAGTTTCCTTTTTTGATTCTCAAAATGTTACAAAGTTGCAGAAAATAGGTTTGTGAATAGGGTGAATGGAATTTATGAGAGGATTTATTTTCAATCGCTAGCCGAGAGGATTTAAATTTGTTTGGTAAATCGCGTGATTTGTAGAGGATTTAATAAAGATTTATATTAATCGAGGATTAGTGCTGGGTGGAAACATGGCATAAGAAAAAGAAAATATGGGGACTTGGAATTCGAATTGCCAGTATGTAGATTAGAACCGAGTTTTTTACAACTACACAGAGTGCCCTGAATCTTAGAGGATGGAAGTCTACTGTGAACTAGAATAAAAACCTTAAAGGCAGTTTCACAACTAAGCTTTGGCTTCATCTTCGTAACGCGCCGCGGCGTTGGCTTTTAATATTGAAATTAAATTTTTTTAAAAATTTATAAAGGGCCGCCTTCTAACGTTTTTTTTCAACTAGTGCTTATTTCGTGAATGGTAACACTTAGCTCATGTCTGATTAGACAGATAATTAGCTTTATCCTTCCGCTGAACGAATAAGGTTGTGCATACGCTTGAACAACGCTGGGAAATATTGCGACATTACTTTGAAAATCATGGTAATGTTGCAGAATGTGTGCGATAATTGCGTACGGATTTTGGAAGAAGAGTAGCACCGTCAGCTTGATCTTGGCGGGTATGTAAACAGGCAAAATTGTTGCATTTGGGGCACAGAAAACCCGCAAACATACATTAAAAAGCAGATACACCCAAAACAAGTCACTGTTTAGTGCGGATTTTGGTCCAGAGGCATAATTGGGCCATTTTTCTTCGAAAATGACAACGGAGTGGCCGTTACAGTTAATGGCGATCGTTATCGAGCCGTGTTGAACGAATTTTTGTACACAAAAATTGAAGTGGGAATGTTGGCAACATTTGGTTTAAACAGGACGGCGCTACGTGCCACACAGCCGAAGCTACACTCGATGTTTTGCGCCCTGTTTTTAAAGATCGCATTATCAGCCGCAGGGCTGATGTCGTTTGGCGACCTCGGAGCTGCGATTTGACACCGTTGGACTATTATTAAATAAAAGATAAGTAAAAGATAAGTGTAACGCCGAAAAGCCAGAGACAATTGACGCTTTAAAGGACAATATTCGTGAAGCCATTGGTGAAATACAGCTGCATACAATCGATAATGTGCTTAAAAATTGGTCACAGTAATCCAATGATGAAAATCGCAGTGGATTGGTCAATAACTGAAGGTCAACTGTGGATGAAGATTGCAGACAACATGGGAAAGAATTGTAGAGAGTTAGGGAACATCGCGAGGAACCACTTACAATGGCAAGCAGGCGCGGTGGTCCATTTGTTATACTTCCACAGTTGTTATGTTTCCACAGGGCACTAATCCGCGATTAATATAAATCTTCATTAAATCATTTAAAAATAACGCGATTAACCATTCAAATTTAAATTCTCTTGGCAAGCTATTACTAATAAATCCCCTCCAGAAACCACTTTCAAACCTTTTCAAATACCTTTTTAACAGTTTGAAAATCGAAAAAGGACACTGAAACTGTCCACGTATGACAGATATGTCAGAGTTACAATTTCGAAGAAAATTTTTTTCGCTCCTGGCAAATGTCATCGCCACTTTTTTCTGAGAGCCAAAACGACAGAAAAAGAGTGCTCATGTCAAATTAATTCTATATTTGCATGTCGGATCCTCTTTGGAAAATTTATTATTAATCGTCTTCCGCTAATCCTCGTTTTATTGCCGGTGGAAATAAAGTATTAGTTGATATAGACCTTTTAACTGTTTGATGTCTACTGGTATTTTCGAGTGCGGTCTGCCAAACAAAGTTCCTTTTTACATGAAAAACGAACAATAATTACACATAAACTACTATTTTTAAAAATTAAACCGTGTGTTGTTTGCTTATGACCGCAAATGGGTTGATGAATGGGTTCATGAACGGAAAGTGGGTTCATGAACGGAAAGAGTACAACAACTTTTTCTTTATCGGTTTACCCTACGTTGGGTAGTTCATGAATTATTTGCACTTCTGCAGAAAATATGAACTTTTTTCATATAAAACGCGTTTTGTTTGGCATCCCTGGGTCGAAAAACGTGACAGACGTCAGATTTTAACAGTCGGTCTAAAAAGGTCTCTTGTGAACTTAGTAGGTAAAAATTCTTAAATTAGGACGAACTCTTTGCTGTAGCATAAAAACTGTAAGCAGGATGCACAGAGAAGCTTTGACTCCGTTTCGGCCTGACGTATACGAGTTCAGCCATAATTTTTCAATGTTTCACAGCACGATGGTTTTTCGGATTTAATGTTTCGGCTTTAACGATCGAAAAACGTGACAGACGTCAGATTTTAACAGTCGGTCTAAAAAGGTCTCTTGTGAACTTAGTAGGTAAAAATTCTTAAATTAGGACGAACTCTTTGCTGTAGCATAAAAACTCTAAGCGGGATGCACAAAGAAGCTTTGACTCCGCCAAGGCCTGACGTTTACGAGTTCAGCCATAAGCTTTCAATGTTTCACAGCACGATGTATTTTCGGCTTTAACGTTTCGTTTGGCAATCGTAAAGAGAGAACGTAATTTTACGTCTTGTGAGTTGTGACTCAAAAGCGAAGCTCAGTTTACTTAGTTGGTTTGGCGGACAGCCAAACAGGTGATCAAAAATATCAGATATTGGAATGTATGCGCGCTGAGGATAGTAATTTTTAGCAGTGGTACACATTAAAGCAAATCAATCACTTAAAAGACGAAAAAAAAAATAAACAAATATATTTTCTGAGGAAATGTCATATCAAAGCAAATTCAAAGCCGATGCATTTTGACGGAGCGAAGACAAAGCCTGTTTGTCAAGCCGCCTTTAGACCTCCGCAAACATGATACCAACTTATCGGGAAAATCAATGCTACTTTGCTAGAACCACCATAATCAGCTACATCACAATTGGCACACTCAAAATATTTATAATTTTTTGTTTGTTTATTTTATCCTAAAACAAAATTAGTTGCCATCAAAATGTTGTAGTCAAAATAAATAAAATCCCCTACATCTACAACTAATGTCCAACAGATTGGGTACCTGTTAAATAAAGCCTTAATTATTGCAACATTTTCTATTTCCATTAGCCGTTTATCGCAATGTTTTTAGATTGTTTATAAAATTTCGAATAAATTTGCCAGGCGGATGCACGAGCGCAATTGACGGCTGTCGAAGACAGTGGTCGTCGGGTCCATCGTCGTCGGCGGTTTCCAACCAACCGTCACGATCAATATTTAAACGCTGCCAAGATCGTATGAATTTTTTTTTTTTCAATTAATTTCAGACGCGATGGATGAATATTTTAATTTCTTGAAAACTCAAAAACGATTATTTTTATTTTCATTTTAAAACGATGTACTTTTGCACAACAAGCAGGGCTGATATCGCGAGCGCGACACACAACATTATGCATGACGTCTGTATAGTCCCCATTCGTCTTGGGGCGCTTGACGTTCTATTTTAAGGCGGATACTACGCGCTCTGCTGGGAAAAAATGTAAATTCTTTTTTTTTTGCTGTATTTTTGGAACTGCACGTTTTATGCGAGTTGTCTGGCGGTTTTTGGGTTTTTTACTTTTCTGCGTCTGTCAACGGCGAAAATGCTATAAAATTCGAAGCGTAGGCAATTAATAGATAGAGAAAAGCATGTAATATCTTTTTTGTTTTTAAATATGAATGAATTGGGTTTGTAAATTTTTATAATTTGTATTTAAGCTGCTTGACATGCGACAACATTGTCTAGTCGTGAGAATTATGTAGATTGATTTATTTGGGTCTGACAAAGCAATTAAGAT
Organism: Neoascia interrupta; assembly: GCA_947623515.1. Classification (NCBI taxonomy): domain Eukaryota; kingdom Metazoa; phylum Arthropoda; class Insecta; order Diptera; family Syrphidae; genus Neoascia; species Neoascia interrupta. The sequence continues at coordinate 31,956,324 of OX392464.1, read as the reverse complement.
TTGAAAATGGAATCAGTTAAGTAGAATGAAGTCGCCTTTTAAATTTTGTTATAAACAATTTTCTCTGTTATAATCACTCGGACGCTAAAAGCCATCTTACCAAAGTTTTGCTTTTCTCTATAATCAAGAACTTTTGAGTAATAAAAAATAGAATTTTAAGTTTATTTTCCTTTATTATTAAGATTATATTTTAATTTAACAAAACAAAACAATTTAGCATTCTTTACCCAACAGTCAGAACATAAAAGAAGGGTCAATAAAGGCCATTTGAGGATTTACTTTAATCACTAGATACTTTTTTTTTAGTTTTTAGCAAGTATAGGAACCGGTATATCAGTTTTGTAGAAAAATATAAATTAAGTGTACAAAGGTTTTATTTTTAATTTTTTTGGTCGATTAGGTTTTGACAAAATTGGGTTAAATTGAAAACTGCTTGAGAGCCGATTGCGTCAGTTATTAAAAAAAAAAACTAAATGTTTTATAATATGGTAAAGAAGAATATTCGTTTTTGAAATTTTTCACTTACTTTACACCTATATCAACTACAATTTTAAGTCGTGCTGAGACATGTATACAAATTTGGCAATAGCCCTAAATTGATATAATTAATTTCTAATTTGATGCTACACTAAACTTGTTTAATTTATTTGTATTCCCTAAAAAAAAACATCATTTCCTTGTTTTTGTATTTATTGTAAACACCTATAAGAAATTGTATTATATGTATTGTTTTTCTGTTGTCATAAAAGTATCCTATTGCAGGATTAATTATTAGAGGCATTCACGTCTAGTTAACAATATTGTTATGCTTTAATAAATTAATAATTATTAATTGGAAAATAAAAATTAGTTAAAAATATAAAATATTCGTAATTATTTTTTGAATTGACGCTTGTTTTTTTTGGGTTGCGACATTTTTTTTTATTTCGAGTAGGTGTGTCTGAACGTGCATTAAAAAATCGGGGTATGGATAAGGATTTAGGCTACTTGCAAGCCAAACTAAGACTCACTATGCAAAAACAAATCTTGGTAATTTGGCGAGGGCTTAAGGTAATGGAGATATCAAATGGAAATTCTTTAATAATTTTAATGTTATTATGTTATGTATAACTAAAAAAAAATTGCATTTGAAAATTATAAGTCAATTTTCTCAAATATATCAATACCCAGATTACGAGCCATTAAAGTCATCGAAACAGATGTGGCCTGAATATTTTTCGATCAGTAAGTTGGAGCTTATCTAATGTGGATCAAAACATCATTGGCTGGGCTAGCACAAAGGTTCTTCCTTCAATATTTGACCTCATTGGCGCTGATGGAATGTCGAGAAAATGCTATAAGCACGAACTTTGCGAAGTGTACAGCGACCTCAACCTAGTTTAGAAACTAGGTTATATCATTGCTTTCCTCTTCAAAGGCATAACACTTGCGGGAATAAGCTTTGGTATTTCTGTGCAGGATTTTTATGGTCCATACTGCCTCATCAGCGTTTTTGATTGGTCGGGATATGGTTTTCTCTACTCTTTCTTCTATTTGCAATCCTTTCCGCTCTTGATCAAATTCTCATTTTAAAAGTAGTCATTGCTTCTGGATCGCGAGCTAATTGTATATAAAAAAAACTTCGCCTTATCATTTAGGTCTTAGGGCGTCTGAAATATATAATGAATGGACCCTGTAAGGTCGTTGAATCTGCCCCCGGAGATCATTGCAAAAGATCGCGCCTAGTAGACGAGGATCGCTTGAATTGTGCGACTGGAAGCAGTTTACCAGGGACCAAAGGAACGGGAGAAAGTTCTGTTTTCAAAAATCTGCCTCTTTCAAAGTCTCATTTTAAGCTAACTTTTTACTTTTTTGAAGTAAAGCAACGAAACAAGGGACCTTTTGCACGATAGGTTCAACGGACTGGTTGTTTTGCGTTTAAGCTGACGTCACCTCTGACTTAACGCCAGAAGAATTTCAATGTCAAAGCTTAGTAAAATAAAAAAAAAGAGAGCAACGAGATATTTTTTGCATGTTCAGAAGTGACATTTTTTAAAGCGTAGCATCAGTCGAACTTTTTTCGTTTTTGTATTTAATACTAAAGCAGTCATTCCACGGTGTTAACTCCGCTTAAAAATGACTTGTTCAATCTTTGTCACGATGATGGTCAGAACCACAGATGATCAAGGGAGCTTCGTAACTTAATTTCAGAAATCAGAAGTTTTCTACGATAAAAAGGCAGGTTTTGCGTTCATCCCTTCACCTTGAGTACAGAATTCTTTTACTTTTGCAAAGCAATTATAATACTGTGCCATTCATCAGCAGAAGATGTTCTTCGAGACGCTTTTCAACTTAAGTGTTAAAAATAATAAAGTAATTAAAGCTGAATTCACAAACAAGCTGTGGTTCCGCCTCAGCCTGACGTTAACGAGTTCATTCGTACTACTTTATGGCTTCCTTAAACAATGTGGCTTCGGCTTCAACGGTTTCGAAATGTTTCCCTAAAGAGAATACGTAGTGCAAAGTTATGTTACCCCAAAGTAAAGTTCTAGTTCAAACGTACTGCTCCTTCTGAAAGATCAAAAGTTTACAAAAAAAAAAAAAGAAATAATTTGTGCGGAGTAAGGGTAGTTAATTTCAGGGTCGATTTCGCAGTCGAAACTTAAGCATCGATTCTGACCACTCTTCACTTGCTCAAGATGTGATTCAGCAGACGCACATGACGAAGCCAAAGCTTGGTTGTGAATCCAGCTTAAATGCCTTGTCATCTCCGGAAACTGCTAAAGTTCCACCTTCCAGAATAAAATTAGCTTTCTTGAAAAGTGCTTAATACTCGGGAGATATAGGGTCGATTCCAAGGTCATATAAAAGGCTTCTTCTTCTTTAAGATCTCACATCACGAGGGCAAGAAAAACTCTCTGAGAGTAAAATGTGTCCTGAAAAGCATCCTATGTGACGTGACACGTATGCGAAGAGCATACACGATGGTGGCGAGCAGCTGATCCTGCCGTAACTCGAACTATTGTGCCTAACTTTTTTACCCTGCGATATTAGTGGGAACTTTTCACTGCTTCTTGGAACCAAACACGGCATTGCCAAGGCCAATTGGTAAATCGACGTTTGGTAACATACCAATATTGGACAACAGTTCAGTCGAGCCTGTACCTACTTCTTTATAGGTGCAGCACCTGGAAATTGACATACACTATCACTATCACTTTAAAATGTGCCTCCGGAATATATCAAGTATTTTTCAGTCAATCCGTTTTTCGAACGCCTAACTTTATCTGACAACAGGCCAGGTGACTTTACGGACCTTTAGCCAACAGCGAAAATGGCAGTGGAGCCACAGTTATAAAGCTTGGTAGTAATCTATAGAATGGAACCCCTAAGCCCAAAGTTATTGAAGCGTTGGTCGGCCTCAAAGGAAATGGTATAGAACTGTTGGATACAGCTAATTGGGAAAAAGTTAGAAAGAGCTAAAACACATCGCTATAAGCCGCACACGATGGCCCGAAGACGCAGTAGAAGTCCTCAAGAAGCTACTAAAGGGAAAACAGGAATTAAAAGAAGACCCCACCTTTACTTAGGATATGCATAGGGTGCTTAAACATATCCGTGCATAGACCAATAACTTTGAACCAACCCTAAAATCGGAAGTTTAGTTAAAAAAAATTAGAAGGCAGGACAGGGCCAAAGCATGTCTAAATTAATAAAAAAAAATCGAATACGATTTTGGAGCTGTAAAGATTAGTTTAAGCATCACAAACAATAGTTTTCCTAATTTAAGGGCTACCAAAAAATGAGCTGACACACTTTTTACAGGAACGAAAACTTACGTGATGTTATCCTTCAACCATTTAAACTTCAAGACGTAATAGGTAATCTACACTGCTACGAACAACTGTGCTTTTTGTGACTATTGCATGCAAAAACCAATCACCAAAATGTATATGAGCCCGCACGTTGCTTCAAATCATAAAACAAAATTTAGAGGAAACTTAATCCAAGCAATTTTGATAAAATAAAATAAACACAAAACGGATTTTTTTTCTATAATTTTTTTTTTCTTTCATTTTTGTTTTCAAATTGTTTATATACTTTGGAAAGGCATTTAATTATTTTCTTTTCATTTTCAATTATTTAAAAGTGTATACTAGAAATTTTTGTTTAGAACTTTTATCGTTTTATTTTGTATTTTAACAAAATTTATTGTTTTTTTTCTTTTAATTTAAATTCTCACCTTTGCTCGAGCTATAAAAAATTTAGTCTGCATACATAAAATATTATTTTTAATAATATTTCTTTTTTTTATTTTATTTAAATATTACAATTAATTTAATCCATCTAGCAAATGTTTGATTGCTTACGAAGCTATATAGAAATTTAAAATCTTAAATTAAAATTATGGGCAATATTTTTGTTGTTGTAAATTGTGTTAAAAAAAAATATTTATATATATTAAAACAAAATAAAGAAATTAAAACAGTGCTTGTTTGAAAGTATATAATAGTAACTAAGTCTCAGCTAAATTTATTTATTTAAATTATATTAAATTTTTATTTTATTTGTTATTTTTTTAAACGAAAAATATTTTTACGAAATATTTATATATATATATATATTTTTTGTTTTGTTTATAAATATAAGTGATACATTTTATTTGCATTTAATCATTTTATCGTTGACATATGAAGACAGGAGAGAGGATTCGGGATAAGGACGTGCGGGTAGGGTGGGAATTTGATAAAAATTTTGACGTTTCGTTTTAGAAAAAAATAAAACACAATACAAATGTGAATCACCGACTGGCGAGTAAGGATTGGGAGTTCTTTGCTGGTAGGCTGTCAGTGCTGCTGTTTTAGTCTGTTATTGAAATTTGGGCGTAGCCAACGAGGGACTTCTCATCGGGGACCTCGCCCGGCTGAATACCGGAACTCAGCTGGAACGTAATAGTCTTCATTTGGCTCCGTTGCTCTATGAGCTGGTGCAGGTTGACAGCCATAGGGTTTGTGTCGAGGGCGTCGACGAGGCCAGCTTCGACCAGTTCCGCGGCGATGCCGTCGGCGGAGTCCTTACCGACTGCAAATTCGAAACGGATGTCATGCAGCTCCCGCTTGACGTTTCGCATTCGAAGAACCAAGTTGACAGGTGGAGCTTCGCCTGTTGAATTTAAAACTGCCGCCGCTGCGTTGGCTGCTGCTGACACGGCTGCGTCACTAGTGGCTGAATCCGCAGGCTCTGAGGTGCACGTGATGGTTCGCTCGGAAAACTCCGAAGATGCTTCTTCGCGTTCACTGTCCGACGAGTCCGCTCGCTCGAGCCGGTTGATTGGGCGATCATCGGATTCCGAGTCTGAGGAATGCTTGCCGTTGTCCTCTTCCTCGCTGGACCACACCCATTCGCCGGTCACTGTCCGGTGAAGGCGGCCCGATGCGCCAGGTTGACGTCGCGAGGCCTTGTGTACCCGAGTCTCCATCGATGGGGCTGTTGCCACTAAAGTCTGAGTAAGATACTTGCGATCTTTGGCCTTTTTGAAGAAGGCATGCTTCAGCAGTTCACTCGCAGTCGGCCGCTTGGAAGGTTCCTTCTGCAGGCATTCCACTATCATTTTTCGGAAGGTCTTGCCGTAGGCTTTGTACTGATCCTTATCTTCAGCGCCAGTGTCCAGGGTTGGTGGATCATTCTGCAGCGTCAACATCAGAACTTTCATCGGTGGGTACTTGTGGTAGGGTGCGGTACCTGTGGCCATTTCGATGGCTGTTATCCCAAAGGACCAGATATCAGCCTTGAAGTCGTATCCGTGATCTTGCTCCATCACCTCAGGTGCCATCCAACAGGGAGTGCCGACAAAAGTGTGTCTCACCTTTTGTCGCGACAAATCTCGTCCAGTGGCAAGCCAAGCACTCACCCCGAAATCGGCGATTTGCACGGTGCCATCGTCGCCCAGGAGAATGTTCCCGGCCTTGATGTCTCTGTGGATTTGCCCGTTGCTGTGGAAGTACTCCAGGCCCTTTAGAACCTCCTTGAGCACTGTTGCGATGGTTGGTTCATCGAAGACGCCGTGCTTGCAATTCGATGTCCGCATCTTGTGTTTGATTATATCGAGTAAGCTGCCGCCCTCGAGAAGGCGCAAGACCAGCCACAGCTCCTCCCGCACCACGAAACTTGTGTTGTATGTCACGACGTTTTCGTGATTACACGATGACATCGCTTGGATCTCTTTCAACAGCTCGTCCATCGATGTGTTCCACTTCTCCAGATTGATGCGCTTGATGGCGCATTTCTCATTGCGAGGCAGGCAAAGGGCTGCATGCACCACGGCTGTGGCACCCACCCCGATAACATCGCGCAGCTCGTAGTCGTCCTTACTGTTCGGCCACGGGATCTTTTCGACAGCACCAGGCGGTGGTGGAGCTATGTTGTTGTTGGCAGCCATTGTTTCTGCGGGGTTCATCGACCGTATCGATGTGGTTGACTGTGAGTGAGCTGGTGATGTGTTGCTGCTGCGGGAGCACGTGTGGATGCTCGCCTTTGATGTGCTGGCAGTAAGCGTCGGTTGCTGGACGATGACTCGTGACTCGTCTGGTGGCGGTGGTGGCGTTGCGGCTATTTCTGCTAAGGGCGGTGGTGCTTCACGCTTCTCGCGTTGGAATCCGCAAATGAACGGTGTGGTACTGTGTTTGAAGTATGTAGTTGCCGATTTGGTGGAGAATGCAACCTCTGAAATAGTCATTTAAAGAAACCTCTTATGGTTTTTGTTTTCGATTTTTTCTTTTCTTAATTTATTTTTTGTTTGATAATTTTTTTATTAGTGTGGATAATAAATAAAAGGAATAGGGAGGGAACGAGATTGGGATAAGCAAAGATGCGTTTTTATTAGATGAACATAAAAAGAATTAATGACGAAGCAAATGATCGTGAAATGAGATGCTCCTATAGCTTTACGTTAACCAACGTGACTAAACACAAGCGCTAAAATTTGACAGTCTCAATATTAGACACGTTTTTATTATGACGGCTATTAGGCCTACGCAATGTCTATTAAAAAAAAAAAAAAAAAAATCGGGGGACGGGCAAACTATTTCGAAGCGTGATTGATAGCAGCAGCTGTACAACCGTAAACAAAAAAGAACGTGACACGTGGGTGTTACAAAAATAGAACGTTTATCAGTTTCGCATAGAAGAAAAGCAAAACAAATTGACGCAAGTCCAAGATACTCAAGTAATCGATCCGAGACCTAGTGCGGTTTGAAGAAGATACTCAAGGACATTTCTCATGTCGCGACGTCAGTTCGCGAGCGAAGCGGATAAGTGCAGACCTTAAGCATACGGTGAAGAATAAATTTATTGTTATATACTTTGGAGAGCAACGGAAAGAAAGAGGTGCAGGAGATATTACAACTCGCCTTAAAAGAAAATACAATTATCTTAAATACTTTTGGTCGAGATGCATTTAAGTGTGTAGATCTATTTGTAAACAAAGAAGGACACTTCATGGAATATTTTTTTTTTCATGTAAAAGATATGGAAAGCCGCAGGGATGCGGGTCTTGGCCTCGACTCTCTTTTTCCCATACGAGACAGTAAAACTAGGACCATGTGGGGATGAATAAGAAATTTTCTTTATTCTGCAAAAGCACACGTGGTGACAGCATTCCCTCGACATCTTTAAGCAAGGTTACCTAAGTATTGGCAAATAGCAAACAAGTTCCTACATGTTCAAATATGGCAAATAGCAAACATGTTCCATTGCTGGCGACAAAATATTACTGATGCCGGTACTGGTAAATTTTAGGTAGGTAGCATTATCCTCATGTTGAAGTCAACCTCGAACCAAATCTTAGCTCATTTCGGTGTGATGTAGGGGAAAATATCTTCGTTTCAGACAACACTAAGCTCACAACTTATTTTATAAACAGGAAACTCTCTTGGGTGCCGGAAAACCGGCTTAAGACCATTAAATTTAGTATTTGTAGCAGTCAAGTTTAAAGATTTAATCGTAATCCTGTGAGTTCCGCGGTCCTTTTTTGGCAGGGACGTTGGAAAAGCCTTAAAAATGATTTCGCTCTGGTTACGAAGGGTCAGGGTGTTAAGCCAGACACAAGGTTAAGGGGTGTTTAGATACCCATTTGCTTGTAATTAATATAATGGCAAAAAAGATTGTTGCCAGTACCACATTCCATTGGATCTTTCTGTGATTTAATTTAAAGAGCTTAAACAATTTGTGCTTGATTCTCTAAGAGAAAAAAGATTTAACTGTGACCATGTGTTTATTTTCCATTTTGTTTAAAGCATAAAAGCAATAAGCAAGCATGTGCGTGTACTGAGAAAAGCATGATGGTAACCCAGTTGTTGTTCCTCTTTCATTTATGGCAAGTTAAATTTGACACTCTGCTTTATGCAAAGTATTGAAGCCAGACTGAGGAGAAAAGGTTTTATCTTCTCTGTACTGATAATAATTAATCTCATACAGAATGTAGTGATGTGCTTAACAGCTCTTTTCCATTACCAGCGATCACAGTGAGCAGAGAACTGTTAAGACTGGCAGCGTTTTTATCACTCTTAAGAGAAGAGGAGAAGCATCAAGCAAACTTGGGCTCTGTTCACATCACTGTTTTTACGCAAGTTTGTAAGCAAAATTTTCGAATAAACTAAAGCCAGAGTGTTATCGTTGATTCTTTCTGTGTGCTCTTTTTTGCTTGCGCGCTTCTTTGCCCAAGATATACGGGAGAGAGGCAGAAAAATATCTGACTTTCCGTACTCAATTAAGAAATTTAAGTATAAATTTAGTGTGTCTTCTACCAATCCTTTTTTTTTTTGTCCCTTTTGCTTGTACGTGTGCCTATGCCAAAGAGGGGAGTAATGTGTCACATTTTGGCATTTGAGTTTGTTTTCGGATTTTTGGTGCTTCACGCAAAGGAACACACAATCAGGTTGGCATAAATATAATGGGTTACACAATGTGTGTTTTTTGAAGGGCAATAACAAATGAGCAACACTAGCAGTAAGGTTGGAGAGCAATCACAGTTGCTCACTGCTATTTTTAAGAACGGTATTATGTGGAGCTGCTATTGCAATCACAGCCACAAAAAAAAAAACTGCAACCAGAAAACAAACTCTTTTAATTTTAATACATTTGTGAATATTTTTTATCTTTCTCTTTCTTTCAAGCACTTTTAACAAACTTCTTTCATTTTTTATATAACATTCATCGAAAGTGGATTGACAGTCCAAAATATATGTATGACTTCAAGGCTCACTGCGAGCGTTATCCGAGTTTAAATTTGGTCAGGGGACAACTTCTTTTTTTAATATCTAAATCGATGCTTGTGACATTATAAAAATAAAAAAAGATTATAAAGCCGAGTTGTGAATAGGGTTTCAATTTCAACACCAAAGACTGGCTTACACAATTAGATCCCCGAAAATTTTCAATAAGTCTTAAGTCAACGGTAGCGTGTATCCATGAAAAGTTACGTTACGAAACCATTTGTCTATCACCGTAGGTAATTAGGACCGTAGACCAGTGCTGTTGTTTAACAAATGGTCAGAGTCAAAATTATTTATTTTGCATAGTTTCGAGCAAAAGGCAATACGTCAGTAAAATTTTGGAAAAAACATTTTTTTTTTACTAATTTTAAGTATATGTAAGTAGAAAATAATTAAAGAACTATCTTGCCTTGGCCAATTTCATATGTAAGTCGTATTGTTTCATTCTTTAGTCGTCTTAGGGCCAGTTTTTCAGTAAACATCTAGTTCTGGGTTAAACTTTTTTTTTAAATGCTGTGGTTTCTTAGAATAAGCAAACTTTTAACACTGAACCAGTGAGTGAGATGATAGAAGATAGAATAGATCTTTTAAGGCCAGTAGGTACGAGACGAAGTTAACATAGGAAGCAGTTTCGCTAACACCTTCAATAATGTTATCAAAATCTACGATTCTCGAAAGCATTTCCAAAAAGCAGGAAAAGAAGTTCAAATATCTTCAAACTCAACCAGCTTTTGAGACAGCTTTTGACAAATATCATTTGAAGAAGTAAACAAACCAACTGTCATTCTACACAGAAAAAAGCCAAGTAAGTCAGGACTGATCGGTATCGCCAACGTTTGGTTAGGGGTTAACCCAACTTTGTGGAACTAAGCGAGGTTGCTCCGGATTGAAAATTACTGAAAAATGCATTTCTGGAGTCGGATAATTTCACGAAATTTGCATGATAAACCATGAAGGGGCAGTTTTTTTTCATTGCTAAATCAACCAATCTTAAGATAGTTCAACTGAGAAAAACCCCGCCAATGATCTTTTCAGTCACTTTGCAGCCGGTAAACTATATATCAGCGAGATATGCATCGCATTCAAAAATAGATTTGCAATACAAGATTAATGAAATAAAAACCTACATATAAAGAATAATTAAAGTTAAAAGGTAATTTAAGCTACAAGTTTTTCCATAACAAAAGGCAATTTATGCACGAATCATCACATTCACTGTCATTCAATGTTATGTAAACACAACAAAACAAGCCAACTGCTTACAATAAATACACGAATATCTGTCTTCTGCCTCCATTAGTGCTCACCTCAGACATAAAAATAATTTGCAAAACCAAAATTTTGCGGAATTTACCGGATGAAAGTAAGCGCGGAATTCCATTCAAGGTGACAAACACCGAAACATTTTAAAATCAAGTCTCAAGCTACGTTTCGTTTTGTAAAAACGTAGAAAAAAAAATATTTCCTCCACACATGTCAGTTCAGCGATTTCTTAAGAAACAAATTGAATCTGGCATTGATGTTGTCTTTAATAAAACAAAATGTTTGGTGTGTTCACTTCACCAATCCTCTGGCATCACATTGACGTAAGTTTTATTACATTTTAATGAATTTCAAGTTTAATTTTTAAATAATTAATAATAACCAGTAAAATGTTAATCAGCTGCAAACTGAACGAGGATTCCTTCATGGTGCCAATTTTTTGAGTTGAAAACACGTTTTGACTGTGACTTTTTTTGTTAATATAAAAGAATTTAATCAACGACTATGATATATCATAATTTTAATGGTTTCTCTTGAATAAAAATAATAATAATAATAAAATGATGAGTAAACAAAAAAGAGCAGGGAAACCCATATCTCTTTGTTATTATGTCGAAAATAAATAACGCCCATCCTTATTCGATAAACATGCCCAGGTTAACAGTTTAATATTGTGGTAAAATTACGTGATAAAAGACTGATATGAATATGGCAGGTAATCAGAAACAGTGGGGAGTAGGGCTAGGGGGAATCCAAATTATAGTTAAACTGAGTTAATAAACATAAACAAAATGAAAAAGGTTCGTGTGTACCAACAAATTTTTGGAGGGGGCAATAAATTCAAACAAGGTAAAAGCAGTGTAAAGACTAATGACTTTTTTTTGGGAAAAAATTGTGTGGATTGTAGTTGGGAAACTGCAACTGCAATTTTGAAAAAGGCTGGCTCGAAACTTAGGGGGTCTTAAAGCACGTAGTCGACGTTTGAAAAGCATTTAAATCGATTTTAAGAAAATGTAACACATCCTTCTATTTTTATGGCAAAGAAATCGAAATTTGAGCTTATGTTTTTGCGGTGGTCGCCCTGGATAAAGACATGTAGAAAATCAACTCAAATTCGCCATACTTTGGGCAGCTTATTATGTTACTATAAGTCAGCTTAAATTTTAACTAACGGGTGATTTTTTAAGAGGTTGAGAACTTTTTTTTAAAAAAAAAACACAAAAAATTCGAAAAAATTAATGAAATATTTATTTGAATCGAAAGTTTGAACCTTGCAATTTAATGTTTAAAGATAATTTCATGCAAATGTTGACCGCGGCTGCGTCTCAGGTAGCCCATCCGATGAGTCCAATTTTGGCATACTCTTTCACACATATCGGCCGGTATCTCACGAATGAATGCATGGATGTTGGCTTCCAGTGCGTCAATCGAAGCGGGCTTGTCCCTATAGACATTAGCCTTGACATACCCCCACAAAAAATAAATAAAATCGTGTCAAATCGCACGATCTAGGCGGCCAATTGACCGGCCCGAAACGTGAAATTAACTGTTCACCAAACTCGCCTCGCAATTGCGCCATTGTTTCGCGTGCTGTGTGGCATGTGGCACCGTCTTCGGCTGGCCTTAGTTCTTGCACCAGCTGTATCTTAAAAGGCTTTACGCCCAAATCCTTCCGCAAAATTTTCCACGTAGTGCTGTAACAAAGGCCTAACTGCTGGGAACGGCGCCGAATCGACATTTCGCGGTCTTCTGTCACACTAGCTGATACGGCCGCAATATTTTCTTCACTACGCACAGTACGTAAACGTGTTGGTGGTTTAATGTCCAACAAAGTAAATTTGGTGCGAAATTTGGTCACAATCTTCCGAATAGACTGCTCAGAAGGTCGAGAATGCCGACCATAAAATGGAAGCAGCGCGCGATGAACATTTCGAACCGAGCACGAATTTTGATAGTAAAATTCAATAATTTGCAAGCGTTGTTCATTTGTCAGACGATCCATGGTTAAATTGCAAACGAAACTGAAGCTGTTTGACAGTGATACAAGGTACTAAACACACGTCAGCTCTCAAAACCAGTGTTGCCAAAACCAAACCAGCTAAAAAATCACCCGTTACTTATCACAACATTTAAAAAAAAAACTTCAATCGACCTCAAGTACTATTCGCAAACATTAAACTTACAAAATTTATGATTAAGGGAAATTACCGTGAAGCTTAAATATATCTCTCAACCTCACTAGTAGTAGATTCGAAAAATGTTCTAATCTAAAGAGTTTTAGTTAAAGAAAGATTAACTTTTATGTTACGTTAAAGGAGTTAAATAACTGAAAGAGCTGTTAAAAAGTGAAAGAATAACTCTTCTGTAGTCAGTCAATTATTACAACGCCAACGAAAAGGACCAGGAGAGAGATAGGAGGTACTGGTGCACTTTGGTTTTGATTTGTTAAGAAGGAAAAACATCTTGTGCACCTTCTTTCACATTGGTGATGTTTTTCTAAAGAAAAAAATACAGTTCGTCCAAAGCTGATTTCAAGGGTGAATTTATGAACATTCTTTCTTGCACGTGTATTGCGGCTGAATTCTTTCAGAAGCGGAATGAAGTTTGGTAGTTCGTTGGAACAACCTCTGTGAAAGAAACGATAAAACAATGAAAGACAAGAGACTTTTGCTATATGGGTAGGGCCTTCTATTAGTTTTATCTCTCGTTTCTGGATCATTTCAAGATTTCAAGTAGATGCAATGGGATCTTTTGTGCACCTGCCCAGACATGACAGTATGTACTTGTATTTCAGTAAGGTGCGAATAAGCGTTTTGTAGATGATAGTTAGATACAATGGGAGAAAGTATTTTTTACACCGCTTTAAAAATCCTAGGCATATCGCAGCATTCTTTAGGACATCAAATATGTGGTCTTTTCAACGCAGGTTGTCATTTTTATGCACAACGAGAATAGAAATAGATTCAGTGACATAAGTGCCGTTCAGATAATGGCCGAATGCTTCTGTTTTGTTTGTATGAGAGTAGACAGCACACCGAAATTTCGATGCTTTAAGTTTCACTTTATTTAGAAAGCTCCACCTTAATATTCTGTTAATATCGGAATTTAGGCGTTATAGTATTCACAATTTTTTCATTTCAACGTCCAAGGGGCTTGGACATTTTTCTAGGAATGAGTATGAAAAACTTAAAGTGCCGTCTGTCATCTCAGAAGATCGTTTGTAAAAAAAAGGGTTGGAGGTAAAATGGATTCTTAGGGCACACCGGCATTAATATGATGACACCAGTTTTGTGACCGTCCAAAACGAACGAGGTAGGACGTCAGATGAGAATTTTTTTTATACATTCTATGGGAAATTAATTAATCCGTACGCACACAACGGATGCGTAGTATACGCATGTCATACTCTATCACAACCCCAAGCTTTATTACGAAATATCCAGTGCAACATCCTTGTTTTTACAGTAAAAATGCAAGAAATTGTGCCACCTTTCGTAGAGACAAGTCATCAAAGCAAATAACTGGCTTGATTACTGCAGAAGACGTATATTGCCGTACGTATATGCAAGGATTCAAGACAGAGTCGCCGTTACAATTATTTGGACAAAGCGCGAAACATTTTTTTCTCGTTTAATTCATAATATAAACTTTTTTTTTTGAACATCCTTCAAGGATAGTGTTGACAAAATAAAAAAAAAAATAACAGTAAATATTATGATTAAATGAAAAGGTCTCACCATTTCTCATTAAAACTCTAGGAAGAATGATCGATATCGACCTACGTTCCAGCATTGACAAGAAGCTACTGTACACAGGTGCAAGGGCAGATCTGTGGAAACAGCTTTACATACGTACGTTCCATGGAGTATTCCCTGCACGGCAAGGTGGGTGCACTGAAGGTGAAATAGAGTGGCGCAATAGCTCGAGGTTAACTAGGGCCGAAGGAGGAGTCATCTCACCACTTCTATGGGTACTGGTAGTCAATGAGATACTTATAAGACTGGGCGTGGAAGGGTATCACGTGGTGGCTTATGCCGATGACCTTGTTTTAATGGTCAAAGGAAAATTCCTACCCACTATCAGCGAACTATTAGAGAAGGCTCTAGAGAAACTTAGCTCGTGGGCAAAGCAGTGCGGTTTGGGTGTTAACCCACAAAAAACCATCCTCGTGCTGTTCACAAAAAGAAATATACCGCAATTCCCTCTACCGACGATTGAGGGAACCTGTCTTCAACTCTCCGATAGAGCATGCTACTTAGGGGTGATTCTTGACAGGAAACTAAGCTGGAAACTCAATGTTGAGGAAAGAGTAAGGAAAGCCTCAACCGCATTCTATACTATGCAGTCGCATTTTCGGGAAAAATTGGGGTCCCAGACCCAAAATTGTCCTTTGGATGTACACTGCAATTGTTAGACCTATTTTGACGTATGGGTGTTTCGTCTGGTGGCAAGCAGCTGGAAAAAACACGAACCTACGCTACATGACAATAATACAGAGAGCTGCATGCATTGGTACGACATCAGCTATGAGAACGACACCAACCTCAGGACTGGAGGCAATTCTCAATATGCTGCCCCTCGACCTCTATATGCAAGTATCTGCTGCCAAAAGCCTTGAGGTTCAGTCAGTCACCTTCAGTCAGTCACGACTACCTTACCCCCTACCTTGACTTCGAAAAGCCTTTTACCTGCATGTTTCCTAGCAGGGATGAGCGGGAATCGGGGAAACCGTTAAGAAATTTATCAATAGCCACATACACAGATGGGTCAAAAATGAGCATAGGCACGGGTGCAGGTCTCTACTCTGAGAACCCACTTATAGAAAAATCAATAAAATTGCCCGATTCTTGCAGCGTCTTCCAAGCAGAGGTCCTTGCAGTCAAGGAGGCAGCCAGCCAACTTTCAATAAGGCCAATACCACAGGATGATATTACCATATTTATAGACAGCCAGGCAGCCATAAAGGCAAAAGCTGCGACTGAAAGACTGAAATCAAATCCGAACTTGGTAAGTGCTGTCGCAAAGAGCTAAAGGTTCTTGGCTCACAGTACAATGTAAGACTCTGCTGGGTTCCTGGCCACAGGAACTTTCGTGGCAATTAAAAAGCCGATAAGCTTGCACGACATAGATCAACATTGGATCCTCATCAAGCCCTTCAATGGATCAAACCTCCATTCTGTGACCTTAGAAAGCGGGTAGAAAACAAGATTCGGATGAAAGCAAATACAAGATGGACATCCTTGTCCACCTGTGAAATCTCAAGACAAATGTGGCCTGAATATGATAAGTCCCGAACTAACGCGCTCATCAAGAGCAAGAGGAAGACTCTGTCGTTACTAGTAGTTATACTTTAACTTTAGGAAGCTACTTCTTCCACGACATCTCAGAACTTTCAAACGCATCACTAACATCTCTTTCCAGGTATGTTAAATCGACAAGGTGGCTCCAGGAACTCAGCACGGCGTAAGAAGGAAGCGGAACATCCACACAACTAGGATTATCCCCCATTGGGTATCACAATGGGTCTAAACAGACCCAGAAGAAGTGCGATGAGGCGCGGGTCACCTCGCTCCATCAGCCCAACAACCTAACCTAGGGCCGACTTCTCAGCAATTTATGCTGTGTGTGTTAATTTCTTCACATACAAGGGGACCTACAATTTTTCTACCGAATCTGAGCGGCACTTTGAGAAATTTTTCAATTCAAATGTTACTCTCGGAGGGTTTGTTAGACCCTCACCGTGGTGGGGACTGTAAAAATAACGATTCTTTTTTTTTCAGGTGACGATCCGATGGTAGGATTCAAACCCAGACCCCCGGCGTAGTAAGCACACACACTAGCCTCTACGCCACAACAACCCACTGCCTAACTTAGTAAGTGAATTAATCAACTTTTAATGAGTAAGATTATAAACTCAAAGCTAGGTGTGACCACCAGAAGATGTCAGCAAGGGAACGCCGCAAGGTGGAGTCCTATCCCCAATCCTTTGGAGCCTAGCGGTGAACGAACTGCTGGTTGCCCTGGAAGGAGAGGGCTGCAGAGTGATCGCTTATTCGGATAACGTTGCCATTGCCATTTCCGGGAAATACCTAAATACTTTAGGACCATTTCACACATACCCGGCAGCCGGGTAATCGGCACCGGTTAACCGGTCGTTGAGAATACGTACTTATAGGCGCGTTCACACCTGCAAACCAGGTTGCCAATACAAACAACGGTCTAGCCGGTGCCGGTCAGCCGGCTGCCGGGTATGTGTGCAATGGGCCTTAAAAGTTCTCCTACAAAATGCTTTAAACAAGCAAACAGTGGGGGCTAAGAATTGTGGTCTAGGTGTCAACCCCAAGAAAACTGAACTCGTCCTCTTCAGCTGGAAATACGAAATCCCACATATCGACGCCCCCTCTATCAAAGGTACTTATTTAGGTTCCCTTCCAGTAACACAGAATTCACCATACCCCAGTTTGACAAGAGCTTCAAGACAACCAGCCCCCCTATGTCCACTTGGAATTATTGTGCTCATTTGGAATGCGAACGTTTCACTTCTACACTGATGTATTAAAGACAAAAATGATGCGGTGGGTATGGGTTTATTCTCAGAAAAACTATATCTAAGTCTCTTTTTCTATCTCCCGGATCATTGTAGCGTTTTTCAAGCTAAATTTGTGGCGATAAAGGAAGACCTGTCCTGGCTTAAGAATAATGTTTTATCTGCCAAGGATGTACGAATCTTTTCCGACAGCCAGACGGCCATCAAGTGCCTAAAATTAGTCTCTATAAAATCAAAAGTAGCCCTAGACTGCCGATAGTCTTCAAAGGAGATGAGGGAACAGTTCAGCATATTCCTCTGCTGTGTGCCAGAGCATAGCGATAATCCAGGTAATTGCCAGGCTGACAAACTCGCCCGGCTTACTCTCTCAATCTAGCCTGAAAAAGGCTCCTTGTCCTAAGGCATTCCAATTGCTACACATACAAACTCATGCTAAAACTGGATGCAATAAAAGAACAAATCTCAGATGGACAGGTGGTAGTACCTGTCCAGTGACAAAACAGATATGGCCAGAACACATTCTTAAGCGCTCTAAGAGTATGATCGCTCTTAATGGATTGCACATTAGTGCTACAGTCGGTGTCATTACAGGACACTGTTTGATAGGCAATCGTGCAACAAGGCTTGGTGTTTATTATAACGACTTTTGCATGCGCTCCATGGATGAGGAAGAAGAGACCTCTCTCCACCTTCTCTGCACATGCCCCGCTCTCGCTAAGAACCGAAATCTTCACCTTGAAGTTTCCTTCTATAATGATCTAAGCGATCTAGACACGAACGACCCCAAACGTGTCTCACGCTTCATTAATTAATAGCTCAAAATGGTTCAATGAGTAGGAAAAATTTCCACATCCATGTGGTAACACAATGGACCTGTAATAGGTAAGTGTGTCGGTTTCTTCGGACCCGACTGCCACTTCAACCTAATCTAATACAAGAATCTAGTAGTTCAATCATGCAACGACGGAAGTCGTAGTGAATCAACGAGACAGTTCGCAAGGAAATGAAGGACACTGATGAAGAAACCCATTAAAACAAGCTTTTAGGACAGTCGAATCGTTGGTGGAAAAATAAAATATAAGACTTATCGTCGAAAAACCCGCTATACAGCTGGATTAGCTGAGAGACTCGCAGGGCCGGAAGAGTGTGTCTTCTGTTTGTGATGGCACGTAGCTAGACATTAATCGCTAGGATTGTTTTTTAAGTGTTTGAAGATCTGCTCAGTGGCATCTGTCACACTCTAATTTTCCAATACAGGGCCCATAAGGGGATACAGGATCCTAATAAATTTAAAATACTATAAAACTAATTTAAGAGTAATCTGATTAGTTTTTTCATTGAAGTCTCAGGACCGACTTCCACGAACGATGAAAAAGTCACAGTTAAGATAACATTGGGCCTTTTGGAACGACAGCTGTCGCTCATGGAATGCATGTGATAAGACTCAATATACCAAAAAACTGTTTCGTCGCTTGTGAAAGACCAGGCTTAAAAGACAAGACTAAAGAATGGTACCACACAATGTAAGATAGTTAACTTACTGCCACAAAAACTATCGAAGCTTGTCGACTCAACGCATAACATTAAGGATTCGAATGCTTGATGTACTTAGAAGAGCAATTTGAACAGTCTTTTTTGTGTGTAAAACAGGAGTCGATAATGCCGCCCTTAAAAAATAGCGAGATGAACGAACTTCTCGCAATCAAGTATGATGGGGACATCCTTTTCATAAATGTGGGGCTCTTCATTTTTTAGCTGCATTCAAACTGTTTAACCCAAATTTATTCTAACTGCAAACCCACAAATTTAACCCTCCAAAGGGTTTTCATTAACTCACAGAAATGGGCCTAGGAATGAAATCATTCTTTTTGGAAAATGTAGACTTTCCGCGTTAAGTGCATCACAAAGCATTCAAGCCATCCACTTTAGCGCCTAACTCTGGCTTAAAAATTATATTTTAATAAAACAGCGTAGGTACTACAAAAAAAAGAATAAGTTCCAGCTCAAACTGGTAAGGTTGTAAGAACTAAATGCGAAATATAACTCTAACCACTTGAAGAGTCGTTATTTGACTTGTGCCAAAGTCTAAGTACTTCGCACAGAGCGCTTAAATTCTTCGAAATTTTATGAAGACACAAAACTCGAAACCATTTTATCATTAGATACGCTAATTAATCCCCTTCTGACACACAAAAAAAACGCTGACAGTCGATCGTTCATTTGTTAAGCTTTTCATGACCAGTTAAAAATTTAAACGAATTAATAGCCAGCATGGATAAACCCATTTGGATAAACAATTTAGAGGTAAATTTATTTTTAATGGCAAAACACAGCGATGCGCACTTCAATAGCTACAACCCAAAATATACACTTAACATTTTTAATGATCACTAAAATTGTATGGATTACACGTTTTACAAATCGCAGACTATTTTAAAAATAAATATATAAAATTAGTTCCGGTAAAATTAACTCGTTTTTTATATATATTTTGTCGAGGTTTGTAAACAAAAAACCACTCACACCACAAGTATTTTTTTTTTTATTTAAGCACTAAACAAATTTTAGCGAATCAATAAAAAGAGAAGAGAAGACCGTAACTCGATTGTTAAAATTTAACACAGTTGTTATCCTCGATAGCAACAGTGTTGCACTAAATGATTTATAGAAAAAAAAACCAAGTGATCCCAACAAACAATTCGATCAAAAGAAAGTGGATAGATACAATTTAATAATGAGAAATCAAAATCGAATGAAAAAATAAACTGTTTTCTTGTTTACGCCACGAAACGCGCGACACGACAACGAACTCGAAAAAAGCAAAACATCAAGACAGCCCCAAAGACAGCGAACACCAGCTGACTCTGCGCCGTGCCGGTAGCGTCGTTGTGTCGTCGACGTAACGCCACTGTTTAGGTCACATGAGTAGAATTGCCATAAATCGAATTCAATCGAACACTGCTGGCAAGATATATCGCTCAAGCGATAGCTGGTGCAAACTGTGAAGAGCTGTTTGATAAACGGTGCCGGGGAAGTCTACACTTTCTTAATTGAAATGTTGATTTACCAAATTTACTTACTGCTTTGGCCATAAAAAAAAAACTACTTTCGATTATGATTTGTGCTCGAATGAACTTCCTTCAAATGCAGTTCGATAAATAATGAATTTTTTGGCTCAACTATCGAGGCGGGCAATTGATTGATTTTAATCGATTTCCGATGACGGAACGCCAAACAAGTGCCAGCAGTGATAGAGTTATCGGAAATGATAGTAATAATTATTGGATAAAAAAAAAACTAGGGAACCTCTGACAAGAACACCTGGCCAAGGGTTACTGAACAGAGAAC
Source organism: Neoascia interrupta (assembly GCA_947623515.1). Classification (NCBI taxonomy): domain Eukaryota; kingdom Metazoa; phylum Arthropoda; class Insecta; order Diptera; family Syrphidae; genus Neoascia; species Neoascia interrupta. The sequence continues at coordinate 31,935,915 of OX392464.1, read as the reverse complement.
TCTAAGCCTATCGGGCGAAGCAATTTGAATAAAACTCCTATTAAACTACCTTTTGAGGTGATGGGTCGGAAAGACGTAGTGTCTACTAAGTTTGTCTGCTGAACCACCTGTTAATTGTTTAAGCAATTTTTTGTAAACTATACAAATTGAGGAAAAGTTCGTCTTAGCTTGACAACTGAACTTTACACTTGCTTCGATTTTCTTGGGTTTAAATACTGCGCATAATCCGAGCGGCGATTGCCTTTCAATCTTTTACGTTATTACAAACAACATCTGCTTTCAACGACACCCTAGGAAGATCAGGCAGTACGCGATAAGATATAATGTTTTGGCCATGGTCATGGCCGGTCATTTTACTGCATGAAGGCTAAAAAAATGATTCATAATGTCAAGTGCAAAGTTGGTTTAAAAACAATAAAAAAATTAGTGCTGATGCGCACTGTCTTGATAGCGGTAATTTATGTGTGCTGCAATTTGGGTAAACGTAATCAAGTATTCACAAAGGTTTGGATTATAGGCAATAAATTGCTTTTAGGTAAGGTCATAGCAAGGACTTTTCTTCCAAATAAGTTTAAGGATACAATGAGGTCGGAAATGTCATAAGCATCAGAATCAGTTTTATAAGATTTTTATTTATCTGACCTTTTACGGAATCATAAATAGCAATAAGGCTCTTTGGCTGAACAAAAGAATGTAAAGGGCCCGCCATCTAACGTTTTTTTTTTTCAACTAGTGCTTATTTCGTGAATGGCAACACTTAGCTCATGTCTGATTTGACAGATAATTAGGTTTATCCTTCCGCTGAACGAATATGGTTGTGTGTACGCTTGAACAACGCTGGGAAATATTGCGACATTACATGGCCGATTTTGCCGAAAAAAATCATCTTTTCAGATGAAGCTCATTTTGATCTTGGCGGGTATGTAAACAAGCAAAATTGTCGCATTTGGGGCACAGAAAACCCGCACGAATACATTGAAAAGCCGATACACCTTAAACGAGTCACTGTTTGGTGCGGATTTTGGGCCATTTTTCTTCGAAAATGAGCAAGGAGTGGCCGTTACAGTCAATAGCGATCGTTTCGGGCCATGTTGAACGAAGTTTTGTTCACAAAAATTGAAGTGGAGGACATTGGCAACATTTGGTTTCAACAGCACGGCGCTATGTGCCACACAGCCGAAGCTACACTCGATGTTTCGCGCCCTGTTTTTGAAGATCGTATTATCAGACGCAGAGCTGATGTCGTTTGGCCACCTCGGAGCTCCGATTTGGACTATTATTTGTAAGGTGCCGTAAAAGATAAGTGTTACGCCTACAAGCCAGAGACAATTGACGCTTTTAAGTATAATATTCGTGAAGCCATTGGTGAAATACAGCTGCACACAATCGATAATGTGCTTGAAAATTGGACCGATCGTGTAGGCTACTGCATGGCCAGCCGAGGCAGCCATTTGAATGAAAATATTTTCCATTTTTAACCGCAAGGATTGTATTTTCAAATAAAAAAAGAAATTTGAGAAAATATTTAGTAGTTCTTTTTATAACATTTTCAAAAAAAAAGTTATTTGGCGGTCCCTTTATATGTACTATTGAATAGTGATTAGTAAAACATGTCAGACAAAGAATATTAAAGAGGAATTAAAACTAAGTAACAGTCTCATTAAAGTCTTATAAGCCTTTATACCTATCTTTAAAAAATAGGTATACTATCGTAACTAAATTGAAGGTAAGGAGCAGACCTTTAGCTGTTTTTTGTACTAAATTAGTAGTTAATCTATTTCTTCTGCTAAATTAATGGCAACGTTTGCAATGGGACGAAACTCTATCGACTGCGCCATAATATGAACGAACAGTAGACACACAGATGAATGCCAATTGAAATGTTACAGAAGAAGCATTTTTGAAGGATATGTGAACAACACCAGTTTGAAATCTCCCGAAAAAAGGAGCAATGATAGTCTCTACCGGCTGCGCCATTAATGCCTATACAGGAGCACTCTACGAATGCTGGGGCAATGCCACTAAGCGGCATGCTGTCTCTCCTTTCTTGTAACAGACTCCACTGATTCATAGCAGCAATGAACACACTAAACAACACAGAATTTCAAACTTCGACTTAATCGAAGAGTGAATTACAGATGGAAGGAAATTTTACTATTTTTCCCTTGAACCCAAATTTTGGCGCAAGGCTGTGATGCAGTCAAACCTTAACCTATATCCAACCTGTGGAGTTGAGGAAACAGAAAAGATTTTTTGTATCCCTGTACTCAAGATGCCACTTAGGTTTTTGAAGAATGGTGGGTTCAGTGCCCGCAATCTGGCCAGCACCAGGCATTTGCAGAGAAAGTGAGAGAGAGTTTATCAATCAAGAGAGGCAATTCTGGTTGGCAAAAAAGGGACCTCTAGCACTGGAGAGTCCTAAGAACCAACAAGAAGATATCGAAAAAACGAATGAAAAATAACCCAAAATAACACAATTATCTAAATCCTATTGCAAATTTTATTTGTTCTGTTTATCAAAAATTATTTTAGTTCCAAACCGGAAACCAATGTCAAAAGCTTATTATATTTTGACTTTAACTTAAGCAACAATTTCTAAAGGATTGTTTACTTATTAACATTTATGTAGTGAAAATGTTACGACAAAAAAAAACAAATTTTCGTGAAATAGAAATGGGACAAGTGAAATGTTTACGCTTTTGACGATGCATAAAATCGACACACATGCTAAGCAAGAAAATAAACACAAGTGGAAAATTTTGGTGGCGCGAAAAGTTGACAATTTAATTATTGTTTCAAATTATATTCAACAATTGATTCCTTCTCTTGGTTCGGTACACATGATTTGTTTTTGTTAGCTTAGTGTGCTGTGACCGAATGTATTTTCAAGTGAATTTGTTCGTTTGCAAATATTTAAAGAACAAATTGAGTTTAGTGCTAAAGGAGGTAAGAGTTAAGTATCGAATGAATATCTGTAAATAAACTTTGCTATTTCAGATTGAAAAAGCTTAACAAGCAGGTCAACTTTGTTGCGCAAAAATAATAGTTTAGGCATGCGAAATGTTAAGTTGCGAAATAATAAGTCAATAATACTAAAATTTAGAAATTTTCAACCTAGCTTGTTGTGTACATATTATGATTAACGTTTTTATTTCGAACAAAAAACTTTAACTATAAAGAATTTTTAGCACTTTTAAAAAGTTTCTTGCATTCGATCAGAAAAGCTAAGAGCTACAAGATGCGCCATTTCTTATGTCGGCATGTGAATGTTAGAAAACTTCGATTTTCATAAAGTTAGAAGTAATTTTTCTTTAATTTGATCCTTAAAATTTAATCGGACTAGTTTTTTAACACAATATAATTGAAGTAGCAGCCTCTTTAACCACCTTTGACCAAAACAAAATATGATCTTTTTTCATTATCTTTTAGAGCCCCTCGGGTGGCATAGCAATGATTGGGTTGCTGCGTGCATTAAGATAGGAAATTTAAATGCTACATACCGACACAAAAGCTTCCGTGAACAATTTTTGAGAACAGTTTCACTAGAATGCACTAATTTTTGTTAATATAAGAGTCTAAAAAAAATGATAAGCTAACTTCAGTGGGTGTAAGAAACTGGAATTAATTTTTAATTATTTTTTAAACAGCAAACTACCTGAGGCATTTTTTTTTTAATTTTTAAACAAAGTGATTAAAGTTCACTGTTATGGTAGAACTGGCACAATTTTTGAAGAATCATAATCCAAGAACTTGTTGATTTCGTTGACACAGAAGACAATTTCGGTGCAACAGAAGAGAGACATTCAGCGGATGCATTCTCGGACCAGGATCAACTGTGCTGTGAACGGGCAGGACGACATTTAGTTCATATGCCATGCGTCTATCCGATGCATTTTTGTTACACAGTCCCGAAAATTTTTCAGTACTGTTCAGAAAAATATATTTGCGGGTGGACCTTTAGCGTGTTAACATGAGATCTTAAATTCCCTGAACTATCGGCTCTGTTTCGAAGTTTTGTCATCACAACTTCAAGACCACTTAAAAAAAAAAAAAAACGATTTGTTAGGAAAGGATAATACTAGACATAGAAAATACTAGAATTGGCTCGGAACAGAGGGAGTGAGAGGATTATGAATATGATTCCTCGGTTAAGATCCACCTTTTTTTATGCACTTTAGACATTACGCTTCCCTTTAAATGTTTCACACCTCACAAGTGAAAAGAATTAGAAGAAGAGAAAAAAATTAAAACAGGTACCGGTGCAGTTTTTTTTTGAAAACTAAATTTTGAAATTGGTAGGAAAGACGGATTGTGGAGGACATTGCGAATTCGCGTTGTACGGCTTATGAAAGGACCTCTGAACTTGACCGTACACTCCATAGGGGGCTCGAGATTGAAGCGATGCACAATCGATCTTTAACAAGCATTTAACGGTTGAATTTCTTAAGCGGAATGCAATTGGCTTAACTGAGCCTATTGACTTCGCAATATTTCTGTCACCAAAAAGTTTTAAAGTCGGACTTTGAACCCTATCTAGCAGCGCAGTTTTTGGGGCACTATGAAATAGTATGAAATAGTCTGATCTAGTATGAAATAGCTAGATCAGAGTAAAGTATTGAGTTGATTAGTTCATATCCTCAGCCTTCAAGTAGGGAATACGCAATTTGCTAGAATGACAAAAATCTAGAACATAAAAAATTTCGAAAAAATGGTTTACAAAATTTCGAATTTACTAAATTTCTAGACTTCGAAAAACACAAAAATCTCGAATAAAATCTAGAACACAAGTTTTTTTTCGAGATTCTTAAAATTAGAAAATTTGACTCCGAAATAGTTTTATATACCCAAAATTGCACCTACCCCAAAATCTAGAAAATCCAATTTAAGCTATGTTAATATTCCGTCAGAACATCAATTTTTGACATGAGGCACTGCTTTGGAATTGGCGGTAGAAAAAAATTTTACCTAACATTGACCACGACCATATTTTAACCAGATTTGAAAAAAAATTTAACTTGCGTGGTTTAAAAAAGTGTATTTTTTAGTTAAAAGGTAGGGTTTCCAAAATTAATGTAACCGCGTTGCATAAGGCACCTAAACGCTATATTTTTTATTCTGTCCACTTTTTTGAGGAGTGACAATTAGTTTTTTTTAGGTAGGGTGGGATATTTTTCAATCAGTGGCAGACGGGCTGAATCTTTTTCTTCGTCGTAAGTACACATTTTTGTCGTCAGAGATTTTAGCTTTTCGAGATCTTTGTCGTTCTAGATTTTTGTTTTCTGCACATGGGGCCAGTCTGCGGACACTTTACATAGACCGCAGACTGATTTTTAAGCAGTGTGTAATCCTGTGATCAGCAGGTTTCTATAACTCTTCCACAAAGCGGCTTGGCGGTCTTTAGATGGTAGAACCGAAAACCATGTTAATCGAGGCGAGGCACATTTTATATCATTATCATCAAGGCATACATTTCAAGGGCAAACACCAACTTTGTACATTTTCGTACGGTGGTGTACTATGGCTCAAATCTAATCTTGATCATTTGAGAAAAAGGCGGTGCCAGGGCCATTCAAAAATTCCTAACATATCAATTTTATTCTATGTTTATTCACCTCAACTCGATGTGAGCTGGATCCAACCGTATTATGCTTTGTATTCTTTACAGGAGGGCTCTCAATTTCTCAACTAATCTTAACCAAAGGCACTTTAAGAAGCTGTTCGGAACAGATTTAGCTCTCGAATTGTTTGTCACGAGAAGAAGAAGTTGAAGAAGCCACAATGTTTAAAAAGGGAGCCTCAAAACTTTCCAACTAAGGGTAATCAAAGAGTGCAGCGTCAGCACCTAATCTCCTGCCATAAGTTCAGGCGCACAACTATGGGTCCAGGTTGTTTTTCCTTTAGATAGGGTATTCTTCCAATTTTATTGCTGTTATATCGTGTAATTTGCCATGATGATATGGCATCAATAACATAATAATAAAAATCAGATTTTAAATTATTGTTAAATCAGATTTGACAGATATTGCCAAACAGCATGGTACAAAATTTTGTATATAACAAAATATTGTATGAATATTCAATCTGCAGATAGATGATAAAAAAAAAACTGAAAAAAACTTGATGCAAATGTGCTGTGGTTCTGATGCCTACCACCGACGCGCGTTCTTTTAGTTCAGACGTTATGTTTTAGTCGAGTGCAAGCGCGACTGGATAATTATCTTGAAACAAGGCGAGCCTGTGTCATTCTTTCGAAAAAAAACGGAGTCACATGACAGGCTTGCTAAATGTTGCACGTATAGGCCTATGTGGATGGTGTACCCATTGTGTCGGGACCTTAAGTTTAAATACAGAACATAAAAACAGCAATCCAGCTTTCAGATAACAGGGAATATATGATAAAGGAGTCAAGCCACTGCGATTGTACAGTGCTTAGCTGTGACAGATGCACAGGGAATCCAGTAGCGTAAAAATTAAGAACATTTTTAGGGAATTCTTTGTATTTTTTTTTAAGTTTAAAACAGGGAAAAGTATTCTTGTGTAATTAACTTTTTTGATGGGCACAAATGAACTTACGTACAGAAGCTTTACAGAACTGTTCTCTAAATTTAACATTTTAATAATTCAATCGATATAAACAAAAAATAAATGATCAAATAGATTCAACTTTTTTTTTTTTAATTAAAAATTTTGGCAGTTTGGCCAAGCAATTAGTTGCCGAAGAAAACAAATTGATTTATTTACACAATTTTACCACCCATGTCCGATGAAATTAAATAAAAATTTAATTTTGCATAACTAACTGTCAATCTAGAGAACAACTTTTGCCACATGAACATTTTTTTTTTTGGCTCAATAAATAAAATTTGTATCTAATTTATCAACGATGGAAAGCACGAGGGGAATTGCATATTTTTAGATATGTCTTCGCCTATACTATGGTCATGTATTACATTAGACAACCGCGTGGGAAAGTAGATAGGAAATAAAGGAAAATTAATCGTTGCCATGTCGTTCCAATTGGCGGCACACAAAAAGTATCTCATCCCGACCCCCTACCCTACCATGTGTAATCCATAGCTGAGCTCAAATTTTTAAATCCAACAAAAGCAGGTGAGTAAATGTTATGTTGATGTTTGAAAGGCGTTTGAAAGTTAGAGCACATTCACATGCTGAGGTTAAGTGCAAAATTTATTAATTATTATATATATAGAAAAAAACAACACAAACTTTGTTTAAAACATAAAATATCGAATATTTTCATGTCCTTTCAGCAGGGAAAAGCACAAGCCGATGCTTAAGTAGAACTCTGGCGCAGGACCACACTCACACACACGACAACACTGTTTGTTACTACTTTTGTTAAGGTTTTACTTTTTATTATTATTATTTTTTTTTTAATAAAGTAAACAAAAACACTAAAAATGTTAAATCGGGAAGCTTCGGTTCAACGCACAATCTGATAACTTTCGTTGGCAAAAAATTGCATCAACTTCCGTGTGATTTTTAAAAATACTTTCGAAGATAATACAGTTTTCGCAGTTTTTTTTTAAAGCATTAAACCGTCCGGTGGTGTTTAATCACCAAGCGCCCGCGCAACAATCTCGTCAACAGTTTAATTTAAATTCGAGCACAAAAAAATTATCACTCCTGCTACAACTTTTTAGAGCGGATTTAATAACAATTCGTCGCTGGTGATTATCACATCAGCAAATATATTATAAAAACATAAAAATAAGTCTAGAGCTCGAGATACTGTAGCTATGTTCAACAATTGATGCCAAAGGTGCAAACTGATTTCACGTGACGTTCCGTATTTGTGTTTTTATCCGACCCGAGTGACCAAAACAAATCGACTATTGGCCGCGGACATTTTTACACACTATTTAAGTACATACATGAATGTTAATTGCGATCGTATGGCCACCGACCGCCACCGCCACCGTCGTCGTCGTCACCGTCGACGAAGGCATCAGATCGCGACGGAGAGCAACAAATTTGAATAAACAATCTCAAATAAACTTGCAATTATGCTCGAGAGGTCCCTCTTGGTCGGCGACGCGCTTTAGTTGAAGTAAGGCAGCAGCGTTTCTATTGTATCGGCCATGACGCAGGTAATCGTCTCAAGCAACTGTCAGTACAGAGTATAAACGCCGCAAGTGTTTGCGATGAGTGAAAATGTAATATCAAAGAAACAACTCATTAATTTAGCAATCTATCATACAACTTAAGCCAAGTTTTTCATGTGCACTTGAGTTTGACCGAGTACGGAGCGGGCCCAGGCGCAGGCGTTACTCCATTTGTGTGAGTTCACATTGCTACAAGTATACCTACTTTATATACAAGTTAAAGTAACAACCCCTACTCTGCCCTTGGGGGTGGAAAGCACAATCACTTGGCGAAGCTTTACGCTAAATTTGTGTGAAAGAATTCACGTGACATTTCAGCTTTGCAGGCAAGTTCAAAGTCATTGCGCGTGTGGTTGCCAACGAAAGGAAGAATCCGTGACAACACTGTCGCGCTGGCTGGTCAATTGGCGCCATTTCAGGCTATTGTTGTTGGTCGCGTCGCCAATCCCTGTACACAATTGTGTGGGCTTGGGAGTTCACAACAACAAGTAATTAGTTTTTATTTAGAAAGCTCTACTATTGAGGTTTTTTTATTTCGTCCATTTCATTTTATTAATACCTTTTGTATGGTTACGTCGAAGGTTGAATGTGTGCGGTGGACGTGGTGGATGACAGCTGACATGCGATAGAGTGATTACAAACATGCGTGTGTTGCTGATCCGTGACATTACAATTGGATTGAAACTACTAGAGGTCAATGGTTTATAAGTGAAGTGTATACAGGCGAGTAGAAAAATTCAAAAAATTCCAGACCAAGTTAATTTTAAGACCAATCACGACACTGGTTCTTAGTGGTCTATCTTACACTGTCCAGGAAACATTCCGAAATTGTGTAAAAGTATTCGCAGAAAGCACCGGCGATTGCGCTTGTGATCAGGCTGAACCTTGGTTAGTGCTTAGCAGCATAAAAGAATATTGATGTCCTTAACAAGTCACGTCTAGTTCCCTAAAGTTTTTGTGGCATCTACACGAAAAACCGCTTCTTTACTAAAAATTTAGAAGTGGATCAAATGGCGCAGTCGAAAAAAGTCGAGACTACATGCGGAAAACATTTTGTGATCTAGCATACAGATAAAGCTTTAGCAATTCATTGAATTAAATTCATATAATAACCGTTATTTTACGAAACATGAGAACATGGCGCAGTCGAAATAGAACGTACAAAATTATATATAAGACCTTAAATGAAGAAAAAATTATAGAATATAAAAACTACAAAGTATGTTATGATCTAAATCATGCCTTAACTGCTGTGGAAGTTTTAACTTGGCGCAGTCGACATTCAATCTAGAGTATATGTAAGGCAATTTGCGTACGAAAATCTGATCAGTGCAAAAAAATTTGTTGAAAACATGTAGCGCATACCTATTTTTTTTACATGTTCGTCAAATGGCGCCTTGCTTTTCATGAAGGTAAGTTCCGTTTGTGTTTTAAAAATGAGCATTTAAAAAAAAAACTGGAACGACGTACCTATTCTACGTGTTGTGAAAGCTTATAACTTGGCGCAGTCGTAAAATGATCGTAAAAGTTGTAAATATAATTTTCATATCTTCATCATAAGCATTTTCGAATGCAGAATTCGTTAAAATGTAAATCAAGAGTTGTTTTAAAAATTGATGGGGCTTTTCAACATTTTAGGCAAGAAGATACAAACTTTGATGGGGATTTGTAACTCCGAATGAGGTGCACAAATAGGGCTAACTGAGACTGGTATAATGAACTAGTTTATTTCCTAAACGTATTCATTTGACGCAATAAAAGAGCTCATAACAACACATCACATCACTAAATATATATCAATAAAAGCCGACTGCGCCACTTAATTTCTTTGACGGGAGTTGTCTAGATGAACAATTTTTTAGAATGTAAATAGACTTTTGTTTTGCAAAATTTATGGGGTTCTTCAATATCCTAGGCGAAAAGATACAAACTTTGATGGAGGTTTGCACTCTCGAATAAGGTGCACCGAGGAGTGCAATTTGAGGCTGGTGTAGTAGTATTTGTTTATTTCATTAACGTATTCGTTTGATGCAATTTAAGTGCTTATAATCACGCATCACATAAAAAATGATAGGAAAAGACGATTATTATTATTATTATTAAAAGTTTTTGAATTATATAAAATTAAAAGAGAAATTAATACAAGTAACCGTTATGAAAAATCAATAAAATGTGTGTCTTAACTCAAAAATATGTGAATTAGCGTTATTACTTCAAATGTACACATGCATAAAAAACCGATTAAGAAATTACATCTTCAAATAAATACATTTTTGAATTAAAACTTTTTGCTGACGTTTCGATTGGTCTTCCAAATTAGTACTAATTACGTCAAACACGATCAATGCGTCATATTTTACGTATTCGGTAATCTTAATCAGCCAAAATCTATAATCGTCTTTTATGGTCTTTATCGGTTTGAATTATTTTCTAACTGTAAAATCAAATCACTGTGAGCTGTATTAACGTCTTCACACAAAACGATTTGTGTTGGTCATTAGCAGATTTTTAGGGATATGCGCAGAAAAACGGTTCAGTTTTAGGAGCTGTCAAGTACAGGCACCTTTTGAAAAGTTTTTTCAATTGCCAAGAGCTTTTACTTTCAAATTGACATTGACGAATATTCGCATGTTCTTAACTTGTTAGTGACCGACTTAATTGCAAAAAAGTGTTATCTCAAGAGATAAGTGCAAGTAGGACAGCGGTATTAAAGAGTTTCTTCATTGTTTGTTTTAAATAAGTGCGTAATCACTTAAGACAGATAATGTCATATTGAATACCTTTGAAAGAACTAAAATGCCGCTTTTTTAGATTGCATTCTGTGATGAAATTCAAGCCGATTATTTATCATTGCACGAATCATTACGATTGATAGCTCTGAACATGTTCACGTTTGTTGGGCTCAAAATGTTTAAGTATAGGTAATCGAGTTCTAAATTTAAAGATTAAGGCTGATTCTGCAAAGTGTTCAGGTTCTGTATTTGTGCAGCTTATGAATTACGAGACTTGAAACGGGCTCCGCAAAAAGTGACATTTGCTTTTGGGACGTCATTGATCTTTTTAAATTTCAATCGATTGTAGTGAGGGAGTTCTAACTTGGCAGGTTAATAAGTTTGAGAGAAATTTCCATCAATGAGTGAGTGTTTGAAAATAGAGCTGATTCAACTTTTTTTTTGAATTGAGCTCTTTTAGAACAAGCTCAAATTGGTTTGAAGTGCTACTTGACTTGTATTGTCAACAGGACTAAAGTTTGAATGGGAAATGACAAAAAAATCGATAGTTTTAAGCCCAATGTTAAAGGAGAGAGCAGGACACACCTAATGTAGGTAAGTTGTAAAAGGCGACTGCGCCAAATTCTTGTTAAAAAGTTTTAACAAGAATTTCAGATAAATGTAACTATTATACACAACTTTAAGTTTGGTAAAGCGCCAAACATGTTTCTTTGTCATCAATTTTCAGCAAAACAGATAAAATCTTATGCAAAAACTACTGACGTCCCTACTGGCAGTTTAAAAATTCTGCCGCAACAACACAAGGTTTAATCTGGAGTCTGTCATAGCCCTCCGGTGATGATATTCGACCCCAAACAGTCTAAACGTGTCCCTGCTCAGTGCCCAGCCGCGAACACCACCCTTACATAACCTAATCTTAAGGGGTCCTAATATGTTTTGCCAAATTCTAAAAGCATTTCGGAAAGCATTCACAATTCCTATATAAATACTTTATCTATTTTAAATTAAAAGTTTTTTTTTAGGGTGTACCAGTATCGCGTGGCAGTGAAGCCGAAGAAATATCCCCAAGATTTAAAAGGACTATTCAAATTCTCGTGCTCTGCCAAAACAAAACAAACAAACCTTTTACTGGATATAATATGAGCTGGATGTGATCACCTCAGCTGTGGCTGTTGTATTCAAATCATAGAACATAAGATTACGACACTTTCGACAAAGTATATATGGCTCATTCACAAATTAGACACGTCATTGCATTCGAAGCAAAACAGATTGCTGATCTGTGATTGGCCAGCCCAGATTGTTGTGTAAACAAACGGTTTTTTATCACGTGTACAAAATGACAGATCCATGCCCACGTCGTCAGGTTTACAGTTAGGACTGTCAAACAAATGTCATAACGAGTGCCGTAATCTTTATATTTTTTCATTCATTGGTGTTGTACACATTATATTACGTAAAGGGATGCGCAGAATGGTTCATTGTTGATGTGGCTTGGATCTGTCAGAAAATTTAAATGCACTGAACAGAATGGTGGATGTTTTTGCTGTTGATCGAAATTGTGGCGTTTGAAATCCTATCAACATATTTCAAGTTTAGTTTTTCCATTAGCGTCATTTTATTTCGTAAAATAAAAATTCGATATCAGCTTAAAATTAATTTAACTACTTCTGTATCTGATTCGTAACGAATTTTCATTGTGTGCGGGGTGGCTAATTAATAAGTAATCATTTGAATCGTGCAATAAAATTTTATTGTATTCGCTATAGGCAACATTTGCGTCAACAAAAATGTCGGGATGTAACATGTTCGGATACATCATAATCAAAAACGAAGGTATACGTCAAGTTAATCTCGTTTTTTCCGGTGCAAACACTTTGGGATTAACTGTTAATCTTCCTACATTGATCTCTGTTGAACCTAATTTAGGAATCCAGTTCAGCTCTTTACTAACTTAAATCCTTTTTTACCGAATTCAAACCTTTAATTGCAGCTAGGCAAGTATAACCCCGCGACTTCTAGCATTTTTGGTGACTTCTGTTTGAAATTTACATTAGTGGTCTAGCAGTCATGTTGTGATACACACAGTGCTGTTCAACAGATTGTACACAACCAATTTTAGTTCATTGATAGAAAGTCAAAAAAAAAATACAAAAGAAAGTTTAAGGAATGCGAAACAAAAGTGCATTTAGCTTCGTGGTCCGAGAGTAAGGGGAAACTACTGTGCTTTACCCCTTCTTTTTATGTTCACTTTTAAAAGACCGTTTTTATTTTTTGTTTCATCTGATTAGACGCACGTGATATTGCATCGGTATACACTTATCACTTAAAAATGTAGACATAAATTTTCTTTTTATTTGGGAATTCAAAAATGGGTATAACTGTTATAATATATAAGAAAAAGCTAAAGTAGGCGCTTACTTCAAGAAAGACCTCAAAATTTGCCGAAGTGAAAGTGTTGTTCCCGTATGGACTTAAAAAAATCAAAGTTTAGCATCCCTTTCCGCATCCAAAATCGGGAAATTAGTAGAAGTAAATTTACCAGTTGTAGGTATAAGAGCAGTTCTCCTCGTGATTTTTAAAGTTCCATATTTGAAACATAAAAAGCTTAAGAAAAAGCTATCACTCAACTTTACACGAAAACAACGAGTTTACTATTTGCAAAAACTTATCAGACCTGAGGTGTTCATACGGGAGGCGTTTCGAATCACTGGCGAAGAGTTGCCTTGTCAGATTAACAGAATCTTTTCATGATATACGAATAGAGGAATCCTTTTTGAACCGTCATCATGCCAGACCAGATAGAGTTATGGTAAAAATATGAGAGATTTTATAGTTCCTCAGAATTGATTTTCATTTCTAATAAAATGACAGGAAATTCTTTTAAAGTGTTCAAAACAACAACTTATTCGACATTTATGATAAAAATCAATGATGTACTGCCGCGTTACCATAGGCTTGAAATAGGTTTAGTGGGATTCGATACTTTTACTTTATTGGAACCGGGCTTTTCTGTAATTTTTGAGTTTTGATAATGCTCGTGTCGTTTAAGCCTGGCTAGCAAGGCGGAATTATTGCGGTGTCTCCATATTCTCCGGGTTTTAGGGTAATGGCAAATCTTTTTGTATTAGAGAAGATTATACAAAGATTAACGAATATCTTATTTGAGTTATTAAACCTGCAAGATTATACCCCTAGATTACTAAAAACCTTTGCATGAATCTCCCAAACATTCAGTTTTCAATATTATTTAACACTTTGGTGGCAGTAGTAAGTACTAAATGTAAAAAAAGTAAATGTAAAAAAAAAAAAAAATAAAAAATATTACAATATCTCAAAACACGTTTTTTTTGGTACAATTAAGTATGCGTCTAATCAGATGAACAAGAAAAAAGTACGCATTTACGTTTTTGCAAAAAAAAACAACATAAAAACGACTCGTTTTTTATGAAAAACTCTCGACTCGACTCGACTTAAGAAATAACATTTTTAAAATTATACCTAACTTTTTTTCTTTTTTAAATTTATACATACACATACATATATATTTAAAAAAAATCTATAAATTAATAAATAAATATATGGTAGGCACATTATGTAAAAAAAAATAATAAAGAAATATAATAAGAATAATTTAATAATTTTTTGTGTGGTGCGTCTAATCTGATGGACAGCACTGTATCTAGGGCTTGGATCTGCCATTGCATTTCTGTACCCCGAAAAAGTTGCCAATTTGTCCGATTATTAATTCTAGGAATTCTGATTTTATAGTCAAGGGTGCAGAAAAGAACAGATAAAGTATGCACTATTGTAAGCAGTGCTAGGATGCTTAAGGAGAGCCAGTTGCAAGAATTCGTGAAGTTGGTTTTCTGCTTACATCGACCGACAGAAAGTTGGGCATTTGTATTCTATAAACTACAGCATAGTTTGTCTACACACTAGCCACTACACTGCAGTATCAACTACAGTAACAAAACTGTTCCGTATACTGTTATTGGCTTAACCGGTCGGCAATTGGCTATAAGATAAACGAAATTCTAAAAATCTGTTAATAACCTTTTTGCACACTCTAAACTCGTAGTTTTCTAGATTTTTGAAATGAAAAAGCTTCTAGGAATGAAACTACTTATAGCTTCAAATGCGATTTCCATTACCAAATGTGCAAACAACTAATTGAACTTCAGTAATCTCAAAAGCCATACTCGAAACTTGAGTCAAGAGCCAAAAAAGAAACAAATTTAGCAAGAAATTATGACTGAGCATACACACACACACACACACAATACACGTTAAAAGGTTTACTGAAAAGTTGTAATGGTTTTTTTTTTCGATACCTACCTACAGATATTCACAAGCACTACAAGTGATAATCACCTCGATAACAAGCGCGCGAGGGTGTGCAATGTGTTAAGATGGTCCAAGCAAATCTGCAAATAGAAATAAGAAACAATTTAGCAGTTTCTTGCGATTGGCAGAAAAAGGTCTAAAAATACACCAAACTTCGTAATTACACTAAATATTATTCCCAATCACGACTTTTGGGTTTTGGACTTTTTGCAATCAACAAGATGATGCTTTCAATTCGATTGAGGGAGTGACAAACGATTTTACATAGATTTGACTTTTGAATATCATTAAAGGCCCAACACAACACAGCCACACAAGAGTATAAATGCAAAAACGTAAACATGTGACACATATAAAATTCAATAAACAATACACAGAGCTTGACTTGTACCACCAAAATTTTGCGCATCAGTCTTTTATTGTATCACTAAACAAAAAACGGTTCCAAGTGAAATTCAAATCTTAGCTGATAGGCTTAACGATTCACGCGCCACGTTTCACAGCCGCTGCTGGTAAGAGTCTGGCAATTCGGCGCCGTTTATCACTGAAACCCTCACAGCTGAAAATGTCTTTTGTTTTGTATTTTGTTTGTTTTGAGTGCTGGCTAAAATTCGGTTCGTTCTGTAAATATTTACAGACACAGAAACAATTTATGAAATATGAATTTTCTATCAGCATGCGAGAATCTTTTATTTGCAAGAGCTCGATGAAACTGCGTATCCGGTTGGAAACCTAACTTCTTTCGGTGGGAGAAGTTAAAAAGACTCAATGCATCGAATTTCTTTTTTTTGGCACGCAGCCATAAGACATGTATTTTTTTCCGGTTGAGCTGATAAGAAACAACAAATAAAAGCTCTTCTCGTATTTATTTCTAGCTACATACTTACATTTATGTATGTTTATGCATTTTTATCAAAAAAAAAATAAGTAAATTTTATTGAATAAACAAGTCAAAAGGTGACAAAATATCTTAAATGCTTTTTTTAGTCTTCACAAAGGCTAAAAAAGTCCTTAACAGGAATAAGATAGGTAGTGGGACACTTTGATTTTAAAACTTGACGGTTGAAATGACGACGCACGTCCATTCAAACTGACCCCATTCAACCCGTGGAAATATTATTTGAATTGAATGGGAGCGCTCTCGCAGTAGTCGGAGTTGAACTTGCACAAGTGGAAAAGCAGAATTGTGACAAACCAAATGTGGCTTTCTCTTTAATTGGATGGAAAATCTTGGAAATATTTGGCATCCATTTTGCCTGTCTTGTTAATTGGAAGGCACAAAACTGACACACGGCATGAACTGACTGAAGAATAAGTCGGCCATTGTTGACACACATGTAACGTTCTTTGGAAACCTTAGATTTGCAGTCATAAAAAGTTAAAGAAACATTTTAAAGTCACAAGTGATTGACAACTTGGTGTGTAACTTCGAAATTGACATTGCTAAAGAAAATATCTATCTTTAAATGGACCGATGTGGCCTTTTTCCTAATATTTCAGTACTTAGAGGGGTTGCCAGCCTTTAGCGACGCACTGACGACATTGACTTAAGCGTTTTCTAGGCATCGCTTGAATTGACCGAAAAATAAAATTCGCGTTGGTAAGTCACGTGGCGAGACTGTTCGAGCTTGTCTAGTACACTGACTCCAAAAAAAGAGATTGGAAGGAAGGCGAAGTATTCTAGGCTATGATTCATTCTAGTGATCTTTATGAAAATAATAATAAATTTCAATCATACATTGACAGTCCAAGCTTGTGCAAAAAAAGGCTTGATTTGGGACCTTTCGGAAATATGTATATAATAGATAAGAGATCAAAGAGCAAGTATCAAGGAGTGGGTTTAGGTCCGCAAGGCCAAATCAGAGGCAAGGACAGACCGCAAAAAAAAATCGACTCTTGATGGCTGACACATGATAGCTCTCTATGCAGATGGCAGCGAATTCCTCGTCAAGGTTTTTCGTGCCAAAAGACCGAAAGCAGCGAAGTGCAGGGACAAAATTATTTTTTTTATTTTGTTCTTAGCGATATTTTAAGACAAACCCAACACCAGAGGCACAATTTTTTAAAAGCTATATGCATTTGTGAGGCGCAGAACATTGAACTATACGAGGCTGGTCAGCAACACCGCTTTAGGTACCAGCGGAGATGGCCCAGGTCCATCACAAAAGGTAGCCCGTGGATAATAAAGTAAAGTTCAAGTAAAAGGTCCGCCATCTAACGCTTTTTTTCAACTAGTGATTATTTCGTGAATGGTAACACTTAGCTCATGTCTGATTTGACAGATAATTAGTTTTATCCTTTCGCTGAACGAATATGGTTGTGTATACGCTTGAACAACGCTGGGAAATATGCGTTTTCGAGCATGTTTCCCAGGAATGACAGGATGCCGATTTTGGCAAAAAAATCATCTTTTCTGATGAAGCTCATTTTGATCTTGGCGGGTATGTAAACAAGCAAAATTATCGCATTTGGGGCACAGAAAACCCGCACGCATACATTGAAAAGGCGATACACCCAAAACGAGTCACTGTTTGGTTCGGATTTTGGTCCAGAGGCATAATTGGGCAATTTTTCTTCGAAAATGAGCAAGGAGTGGCCGTTACAGTCAATGGCGATCATTATCGGGCCATGTTGAATGAATTTTTGTTCACAAAAATTGAAGAGTAGGATATTGGCAACATTTGGTTTCAACGCTACGTGCCACACAGCCGAAGCTACACTCGATGTTTTGCGCCCTGTTTTTGAAGATCGCATTATCAACCGCAGAGCTGATGTCGTTTGGCCACCTCGGAGCTGCGATTTGACACCGACAAGCCAGAGACAATTGACACTTTAAAGGACCATATTTGTAAAGCCATTTGTGAAATACAGCTGCACACAACCGACAATGTGCTTAAAATTGGACCGATCGTGTAGGCTACTGCATGGCCAGCCGAGGCAGCCATTTGAATGAAATTATTTTCCATTATTAACCGGAAGGATTGCACTTTCAAATAAAAAAAGAAATTTGAGAAAATATTCAGTAGTTTTTTTTATAGCATTTTCAAGCCATTTGCAAGCCATCTTTTAGTCTTGCTCAGTTTGTTACACTTTACCGCTCTATCCAAGGCAGTTGGATAGAGACTAGACAACCGTTTCATGCGTCAGTTTCGGCCTCCAAAATGTAAAGCCAGTACTTGGATTTGAAGTTCGGAGTTGAAGTACTCATTTCGTTCCAATGGTATATTCTTTTAGCAGAAGAGTTTTGGTTTTTTTTTAACAATATTTTTATCTAAGATGCACCCGAAATATTAACCTATCCCAGACAAGATTAAGCCTGTCTCCCTAAATGAGGGGCAATAAATGAGTTTTTGTGGTTTGAAGAGGATGTGTTCTTTTTTGTGAGGGTTGACACTCAGACCAGAACTATCCGAACGAATCGTGCGAATTATTTCTTAGAATATCCATTAAGGTGTTTAGACATTCCACCAAGACAGCATAAGCGATCAATTTGCACTTACGGCTTACAAGCAGTTTGTTCAGTTCCCATAGATTCCAAAAGAAATTGATAGGGGAAACATGGTCACACATGGCTATGAGCTTAAAATATAACATGAAGAAGTTAATTAATGAACTTACTAAGTGAACAATCCGCCCCCAGAGCCCGAAATGCAGCTTTCGTCTACCATTGTGTATTTTTTGTAGCGAAGAAAATATTCAATTGAAGGTACAAGCGGGTGATAAGTTGATCATGTCGATTATCCCCGCCAAAACTACCAAGTGCGTCGTCTTTCCTCAGGCAACGGAATGGTTTCGGTCAGAAACTGAGGCAGGGCTGGAGACAGATCTGGCAGGCGAAGATTCTTGGCTGAGGTCCAAGTCCACCCCGGACAGTAGTGCCACCTTAAGTAATTATTGGCTATGCGCTATATTGCGACTAACTGTTGGTGGCAAAAAGCATTATGCGTGTGCAGTGACAGCCAAGCTGCACTAAAAGCTATTTTTAGCCGTCTTTCTTCGTCCAAGATAGTGTTCGAACTTAAGCATTCGTTTAGCTTACCTAGTCTGAAGGCTAAAAAAAGTGAACCTTTTTTCGATTCCAGGTCACACTGGTATCCAAGGAAATGAGAACCCTGCTGAGCAAGGTCAAAATAGGTTTTCTCAGGACCCGAACTTGCGCTATAGGTTTTTCGTGAACACAGGGCTTGTTCTTCAGGGCGTGACTTCAATGGGTACAGACAAACTAAATACCTTCGCCCGGCCATCTACAAGGGGTCAACGTATTTCCTTCTAATCCTCAGGAGAATCGAATGCAGACTTTTTTAAGCGTCCTTCTGGGCCACCAAGGTTTTGCTTTAAACTTGAATGCGTTAGGCTTCACCGAAGCCATCACCTATTCTGCATGTTGACAGGACGACGAAAAAGCGGTTTCCCTGAAGTTCCCGATGATCGTGGTGAGTGCCGAACACTTAAATTCGTCATCACTGAAGCTCCTGCCCAAGACAGGAAAACTGAATACTGCATCTGCATAATAGTACAATGGACCAGTAGTTGTGTCTCAGTGGTCCATCGGATAGTTGCAACCTCAGAAAAAAAAAATCCACCGCCAAAACCTGAAAAGTATCTGTTAAGTTTTTCACACAGATGCCCTTGCAGCATGGATTATCAGTTTTTTCCAGTATGGAATCTAGATTTTGATCAACTTAAACATTTTTGTTTTGGTCAGGGCGTGTCAGGTGCCTAACTGACGATCAAACTGTCACGCCTGTTGTGTAACACCAAATTAGGATGGAGACTGCCTTCATTATTTCTTTGGGATTTCTACCAAATTTTTAACAAAAGAGCACCAACTACAAGCTTGTACAATGAGTTGCAAGCAGTGCTACGTCAAATTAAAAGATACGCGTCTAAAAAGACCCCACAAAATTAAGCTCAACATTAAAGACTCTTTTTCAAACCTTCAAAGCAAAAATGTAAACACAACCTTGGCATGTGCTCAAAACTAAGTGTGCGGTCGTAGTTTGCATTTGACATGCACTGACAACCCAAACTGCTGTCACAATCATACCGAACAAAAAACTATCTACGCCGTGTACACGGTGCAGTACACTTGTCTGACCGTGTGTAAGTGTTGGCGGCAGCGCGCACTTAGATCATAATTTATTTCTCTCAATCCCTCCTCCTTATGGCTAGGAATTGCATAATTAGCCATTAGCTACGGCGCATATAGGTAACATTGATTTATTGATCCGATTCGCTTTGTTTTCAATTCAGTTTGAAACTTTTTGCACCATGCTGACCTTTTGCGGTCATGATCTGAACGTGTGGTGGCAGCTAATACCTTTTGGAGGGTGACAAATCAAAATTTAAACTATTTAGGTCGGAGCAATGAACCAAAAACCTAACAGTGGTTTATATTAGTGGGTGGCTCAGTGCTCCTTTCACTCAGTAATTAACATAACCAAATCAGTTAACAATGGACTAGTGTAGAGCTTACGTAGCATTGAGTTAAGTCAAAGGCATTGGCGGTTAAATAGCGAAATGCCAGATGCTTTATTAAAAACAAGCCAATTACCGTGTGTATCAATAAACTCGCTTGGATGCTGTTTTTAAATAGAATAAAATGGCAAATTCATACTCTTTTTTCACACCCAATTAAGCTTATAGATCCACAAGCAAATGCAGAGGGATTTCGCAAAATGCTTCGACACCGCGATAAAATATTTCGCCGTATTTAGATCCTGTGCATTTAAGTTGAGGCGAAGAAAAACATGTGAAATGGGAGCACTGGCACATTGAAGTTACGCATACGCCACAGTGACTGCGGGAAGCGTGTTAGATTCCGAATACTGGAAATTTGACTTTAAACTGAAAAGACAAAACTGTAGAAAAAATGCTTTTAATGCAAGGGGGGCAAATTGCAATTTGTGAAAAATTAAGACAAATCATCGATCGCGAGGAGCTCTCTGCTGTTGCTGTTTGTGGAACCCCGATGTTTAAAATTGATTCGTAAGAAAATGTTACGCATACGCCACAGGGAACTGACACTTGTGTTTTGCTTGTATAATCTCAAAAAATCAACCTGATTCAACCAAGTTCCGTGGTAACGAAAATATGTTTGACACGTCGAAAATCATGTGCGAAAGATTACATCGCAGACAAACATGACTGAATTTGCGGCATTTTTTGTCAACTGTCCGATACCTAAAAGTAAAATCAAAATGATAACGATTTCACGGAAGGCGGAATTAAGTGAATTTAGATAGCCTCAGCACAGCAGTTTAAGATTTTATGAAGCTTTGAGAAATGTCGTGAATGTATTACTCATAAAATTAAGTCGATAGGTTTGGGCACAAGTAAAAAGGTTTTATCGCACATGACTCAGGCGTTTTTTTTTTACAAATTACGCGTAAAAGCTTTTACGACTTAAACGATGGTGGTGCTTTAGTGGGAGTAAAAGAAAACACGCAAACATTAAACTTACACGTGGATTTGATATGTAGCTAAAAAAATTAGAAAAAAATTTCTGCATGCTAATAAAGTGTAAATGTGGTATGAAAACAACCCAAACCGCTGTGAGAAAAGAACAAAAATAGATTTAAACATTTGGAAACGGAAAAAAATATAGAATTAAGAAGTTCAACATATTCAGAACACAACAGATTCGGTGTCTCAAATATTATTTATGATATTGGAAAAGCTTGAGCAACAAACTAAAGTTAATCAAGTAATATTTGACAAACTGAGCGAGCTAGAGTTTAAACCTCGCAAAACGAATAACAAATCATGAATATGAAGCTCATTAACATACTTACATGGAATGCAAATGGTCTTTTAAAGAAAATCGACGAACTAGAAGTATTTCTACGGAAAAAAAATATTGACCTATGCCTGATTTCGCAAACACACTTTAAGAAGGGATCCGGACCCAAAATTAGAGGTTACATCGACTACCACGCGCATCATCCATCAGAAAATTCGAGAGGCGGTTCCTTACTCTACATCAAAGACTGCATTAAGCATTACAAAAACGAAGAAATTGATCTTGACTCTATGCAAATAACTTCAGTATCGCTAAAAATAGGTCACCTAGATTATAATATTACCTCGAGTTATTTTCCTCCACAGTATAGGCTAGCGGACGACGATCTTACTCCCCTCTTTGACTTACTTGGGTCGAATTTTATCATCGGCGGGGACTTTAATGCGAAAAACACCTTTTGAGGATCACGGTGCAATTCAACAAGAGGTAGAGTACTCTTCAAAGCTAGCATGAAACGTGGCGTGGTTTTCCTTTTGACGGGAAAGCCAACGTATTGGCCAACCCACAGAAACAAAGTACCTGACCTTGTCGACTTCTTAATCGCAAAAGGGGTCCCTCGCCACCTCACAAATGTAGAAGAAGGCTATGAACTCTGTTCGGATCACTCGGCAGTCGTTTTGAAAATCGGCGGAAGTCTAGCAAAAAATGAGAGAGCGCCTAACTAATATTATAATACCCGCGCGACATTGAAGAGCTCATACGCGAAAAGAGAAAGGCTCGAAAGAGATGGCATTTGTCTCGAGCTCCTCCTGACAAAACCATTCTGAATGGGCTATCTAACAAATTAAAGCACTTTCTTCAAGATTTTAAAAGTCGCGAGATTACCAACTACCTCGAAGACTTGACTGCCGATAGAGGGTCAAACTATTCACTTTGGAAAGCCGTGAAGTCCATTAAAAAGCCCATAGTACACTCGGCGCCAATAAGAAAAGATAACGGTGAATGGGTAAAAGGCGACAAAGAGAAAGCAGATGTATTTGCAGAACATCTAGAAGAAACATTCAAACCGTTTTGACGGGGAGCCGTTGGTTGACGATCTGTGTCGCAATGCGGAACTAGACAATTATCGAATGAAAACCGTGACACTGTCTGAACTT
Source organism: Neoascia interrupta (assembly GCA_947623515.1). Classification (NCBI taxonomy): domain Eukaryota; kingdom Metazoa; phylum Arthropoda; class Insecta; order Diptera; family Syrphidae; genus Neoascia; species Neoascia interrupta. Next base: position 31,912,811 of record OX392464.1, on the reverse strand, counting down.
CGTCAAACAATCCGAAATTTGAAGAATAACAAAGTTCCCCAACCTAATTACTGGGGAAATTTTGAAGGAGCTACCGAAAAGAGCGTTAGTTAAGCTTCTCTACATCATAAACGCATCAATGAGAATTTCATACGTTCCACGGCAATGGAAAGTCGCAGAGGTAATAATGGTTCCGAAACCAGGGAAATGCCCGAACGACAAAAAATCATATAGACCGATTTCGCTTCTGCCGATTATATCTAAAGTCTTCGAGAAACTTGTGCTCAAACGACTGCAACCAATAATTGAAAAAAGACGATTGATTCCGGATCACCAATTCGGCTTTAGGGTCAAACATTCAACAATTGACCAGGTCTATCGAATAACTAATGAAATTGAGAAAGCCTTAGAAGCGAAAATGATATGTTCTACCGCTTTTCTTGACGTATCCCAAGCCTTTGATAAAGTTTAGCACGAAGGCCTAAAATATAAGCTACGGAAAGTTTTGCCAGAAAAAATGTATGAACTCTTAGAGTCTTATCTTTACAACAGACTATTTCAAATGAGATACGGGAGCGAATACTCAGAATTGAAATAAATACAAGCCGGCGTTCCACAAGGTAGCGTCCTCGGTCCAACACTGTTTTTACTTTTTACAAGAGATGTACCTCAAGTAGAGACAACGACTGTAGCCACGTTCCCTGACGACACGGCTATCCTCGCTACGGATAAGACAGTCGAACTATCAACGGGAAAACTCCAACGCGCTTTGAATAAAATATGCGAATGGACAAAGGCCTGGCGAATCCTCCTAAATGAGACAAAATCAACGCATTTAAATTTTACTTACAAGAGGGTAATTAACTTACCTCTATTTATAAACTCGTTACAAATTCCGTACGCAAACGAGGCGAAATATTTAGGCATGACCCTAGACGCAAAACCTAAGTGGAAGCCACACGTTAAAAAGAAACGCGATGAACTTGAAATCAAGCTACGAGAACTGAATTGGCTTATCGGACGTTATTCGAAACTAAGCGTATATAACAAACTGTTATTGTATAAGCAAGTGCTAAAACCATCTTGGACGTACGGTATACAACTTTGGGGTTGTACCAAACCAAGCAACATATTTTTTTTAGAAAGTTTTCAGAATAAGACACTAAGAGCAATCGTAAATGCTCCGTGGTATGTAAGAAATAGGGATTTACATCGAGATCTAGGCATCGCAACCATGACCGACGAAGTAAGAAACTTTGCTCGCAAACTTCACACTCGTCTTCAGGGCCATTGCAACCACGAAATAATCCGAACTCCGCGTCGTAAGAGGAAACCGCACATAATGACGGTATTGCAGGTGCTTTCGTTGGAAGGTAGCCTGCCAAACGATATTACTATACAGAAGCTTGAACTACTTGTTAAGGAAACTTAGTCGTAGTCTTTCAAAGATTGGGAGGTTTTTTAGTGAGTAAGAATCTCACACTACTATGAGCACGCGCTTTCGATTCTCATATTGCCTATGAAGGTTTTTACCTACCCACGGAAAAAAAAAAAATATTCAGAAACCATTTGCAGAATATAGACAGGAGAAGACAATGAGTTCGAAATTTGTGGGTTACCTCTTTTTATCCTGAGAAATTTGTGTGTGCTATCGCAGTTGACAGCACACACAAATTATTCCAGGCAACTGTAAGGCTGACGAACTCTCCAAACTTGGGACTACTATCTCCATTTCGCCTGATAAAGGCTCCTTGAGCATTCCAATTTCGACATGCAAACTCATGATAAAACTGGATGCAATAGAAAGAACGAATCTCAGATGGACAAGTCGTAGTACCTGTCTGGTAACGAAACAGATTTATCCTAAGCTAGATCTTAAACGCCCTAGGAGTTTGAGATTTAGCTAAGGCCTAGCCAAGCACGCGACAAGGCATGGTGTTTTTTCTAACGTTTTTTTGCAGGAGCTGTCTTTGCTGTAGAATCTAAAAAACGTATTCTGAGGTTAAAACAAGCTTAAAAATATTAACCAGGCGGTACTTTGTCGCAGACATACCTAGGATGGGACTATCTGAGGAAATAATAAATATACTGTAACGGGGAAAAAACAAGCCAATTATGAAGTCATAAGCGGAGCGATCCGTCGGCTTTTGTTAAATGTTAAGCTTACCGTTAAACTTATTTATTTTTATTTTTGGCCCTTAAAATCTGCAAAGCAGATATAACTGTCATCCAAGAAACAAGGTGGGACGGGCTGGAAAACTGCGATATACAGTATTTCTTCGTTGAAGGCAGACTTAGGCAAAAAGTCCAACCTTTCCCTTGGGTTGCTGGTTCCAATTAGGCACCTTCTCGGGTGTCGAATAGGGGAACGCTTACCAGATATGGTGGGTACCGGTATGAAAAATTTCCGGTACCCAGACAAATCAAAACCAGCAAAAAGAACGAAATATCCAGGCTTCCTGGTAGTCATCTATTATCCAGGTTAGGGACGGCCAAATATTAAATACTTTTTCTCTTCTAACATGCCAACAGAATGGACAACAAAAAGATGTCTGCCAGATGCTTTTATTGAATACTCTGCTGGTTATTTTATTGATTTTCTCTGTAAAGGCATAAAACTTAAGGGGGAAAGCATTTCTGTGTTTCTTTACAGAGTTTTCATCAGCGTTTGATGGATCCGGACTTCCTTTTTTCCTCTATCCTCAAATTCTCGTTTGAGCAATGTCTCTCACGTAATGCTAGCTGCGAAGTTTAGATTGTCCTTAGCGATTTTCATGCCATGCTAGGAAGAGTGGGCACCTTCGGTGGAATCGTCAGAAAGCACAGCTTGTACGACACCATCTCTAACAACGGATTCAGGATGGTGGATTTTGCTGTTGGGTGCCACTTTGGGGTAGTTTAAGTTAATAGGTATACTACTTCCGCCTCTTAACACCCCAAAGGGACATAAAGATCTCACGATCAATCAACCGTCAAACAGATTGGTCATATTGCGACCGAATAAATAAATAAATAAATAGAGTGGCGCAACAGCTCGAGGTGAACCAGGGCCAACTTCTCAACAATGTATGCTGGTGTGTTAATTTCTTTACATACAAGGGGACCTACAATTTTTTGCCGAATCCGAATGGCACTTTGAGAAGTTTTTCAAGACAATTAATACTCCCGGAGGGCTTGTCAAACCCTCGCGGAGGTGGGGGCCGTGAAAAAGAACAAGTCTTTTTTTTCAGGTGACGATGGCAGGATTTTTTCAGGTGACGAAGGCAGGATTCGAACCCAGACCTCCGGCGTAGTAAGCACACACTCTAACCACTACGCCACGGCACCCCACGACCGAAGCAAGACAATATTCCAGTATCAGTATCATGGACTTCGAAACTTTCCGAGGGGCCAACATGGACTCGGATCACTATCTCATTGTAGTCAAGGTGCAGCTGTGGACATCCCATCTAGTGTCAAGAATTGGAAATACTTTGAGGAAATTTGACACCGGAAGGCTACAAACGCAAGAGATCAACCAGGTCCTTCACCAACCGAGTCTCTCAAAATCTTTCACGAAGTCCCATGCGATCAGATTAAAGTGTTAATAGCTATGAGGCAACATTGTGCTAAAGTGCCATCCGAGATGCCAACTAGGTTTCACACGGCGCGCGACCACGACACGGCAGCCGAACTTTTCAAATCCTCTGACGATGATCTGGTTCGGACCATACACCAGCCTCTGCGTGGCTTCTTGCGTGCGCCACCTGTGCTCCTCTACTGCGCCGTCCCTGCGGTGTGGATTCGAAGATTTTCCGGGCTATCGTAGACGTTGTGTTTTGACTCTTTTGGCTAGGTCGGTATCCCTGTACCACCCGTACAGTTCGATGTTATATCATTTTCTCCATTCTCCGTCTATGCAGACGGGACCGTAAATCGTCCGAAAAATTTTCCCCTCGAAGCAGCCTAAAGTGTTTTCGTCCGCCTTTGACAGGGTCCATGCTTCTGCACCAAAAAGCAGGACTGGGATGATGAGGGTCTTATACATGACACTTTAGTTGCTCGAGAGAGGGCTTTGCTACTCAATTACCTTCTTAGCCCAAGGAAACAGCGATTGCCAAGAGTTATCCTTCGTTTTTCGGTGGCAGTTATCCTTCGTATGCAAGAGCTAATGCCCAGGCATGTTCTGATCTCACGGTATGTCATATGACGATCTTGCAACATCAGTTCACGCTCAGCATCGATGTTTTCTGGCACAACAACCGATTTTGGACGACCTTGACGAACTATGTCCTGTGCGATTGAATTCAGAAAACGTTGGCTCGAGATGATGCTTTATTACCAAAAATCGAAGCTAGTTGATCAGCACACTGCTCTTGGCTCAATCAACGACGAAAGTAATAAAAAATCTCCCGCACGAAAATACTAGTTGACAGTAAGTCTGAAGATTTTAGTAAACGAGGGCCGGTGCAGGTGTTTCCCGTACCAGGTGAAACTACTCTACAGCACCAAAAAATGTTTCGTCGATCGTGGAAGGCCAGGCTGAAGCTTACAAGCTGACTTTTATCATGCCGATTTTGCGACGGATGTGAAATAGAGTCGACAGACAAGACCAGTGTTGCCAGACGATTCCCTTTTTTATAAAAAATATTTTTTCCTTTTTTTATAAAAAACAATAAAACTATTATTGCAAACCGAAAAAACCAAAGGAAATACAAAACTGGGGGAAGAACAAAAATAAAGTAAGCAAGAGCGAAAAAAATCAGTTCCATTTAAGCAGGTTTCTGACTGCATATGTCATGGGAATGTTAAGCTATGTATGTACTTTTCATTAAGTCGGTTGCGCATTACTTGCGCATTGCTTGTGGGCTGCGTTCATCGAGTTGAAGCGATTGCTTATTGAATTTTGGTTGAAAGAAAAATTTTTAATTTTCACTGTTAATGACTTTTCCCTTTTTCCCTTTTTGGTCGAATAATCCCCGAAAACGAGGAAAATCTCTGCATCTGGCAACATTGGTCAAGACACATCCTTGGCTACTAAAAAAAAACTCAAGGTACAATCTTCATTTCCGATCCTGCGGGCAATACATATCTTTAGTCTAACTGAGGTGTAAGAAAATTCTTGAGTTTCTGAAACCTTCCTATGATGGCTAACTAGAAAAACCGTTGAGTCACACAATATAGCAATAAATCCCTTTTATTATTTAAAAACAAATTTAAACACCTTAAAAAAATTTGGCTTTTCGAAACAATTATACAAAAACAAAATATGTACTTAAAAAAAAAATCGAAATCAGCTCCGTAATAAGTGTCGCAGTTTCTCATTTACCTAGAACCGTTTGACGGATCAATATACCTATTGACATTCTACAAGGCAACCACACTAAACTAGGGTGACTTAAGAAAAAATACTTGGTTATGCGAAATCATCAACCGGTGTGGAATTCTTTTGGGAATTATTCATAACCCAAATGAAAGTCGTAGCTTTAGTCGTCGGCGTAAGCACGTATCTGCATTTTTCCATAAATGATTCTCACTTGTTTGTCATTGTTTTCTCCAAGTAAAAAAAAAATAGTAAAACAACTAAATTAACCATAAACGGGGAAAACTGTTAAACACGGCAATTTGGCGCGTACCGCTTATACGTGCCCACCGTGACAATGAATTTTGTTACAAAGTATTCGATCTTGGCTTGACATTCGCCAGCTCTGTAGCAGGCAATGAACTCTCATGTTGCATCGAATGTTGATAGACTCGTTTTCGCATTTAATCATCTTATCGCAGCGGAAATGGTGCACTCAAAAAGGCTACCGCACACCACAAGGCTTTTCCTCATTGCAGTGAGTCTTTTCGGTGTGTTTCTGATGATTCAAAAATGCTTTTAAACACTAAAATTAGTCCACACAAATCACTCGGAACGTCAAAATTATTTTAAACGACATTCATTCATCATTGCCGCTGCCAGGAGATATCCCGTGTTTTTTCTCAAGTCGAAAGATCAACAGCTAATGTTGCGTGAGACTTCAAACGGGAGATCTCACTCTATAATTACGTATTTAGCTTCACTTGATACTGATTGATATTTGTGAAGGCATAGTGCATGCAAACAGCTGCGGTTGGTGGGAGGGTGCGAAAAATGCATTCTAACGCCCGAGGTAATAAAGTAATAAATTTTGAAGGCAAATATTTTTCATTCCGGTGGACGTCCGATGAAAGGTGTATCATTTATCGGTGGCAAGTCAATCAGATTTATATGGGGCTTTTGCTTCTGGTTTGCGGTTGCTTGGCGGCTTTTTGTCGGCCCGCCTTAGGGTGTTATACGATATAATAGGTACTCTGAGCAGTTGATGAAAGGTAAACAAAAGTTTAAAAGTAGTGTGGATATATTCGTTGCCATTTGTGGTTTACACTTTCATTTTTTGGATTTTAAAAATACTTAAATATTTGGGTGAAATATTTTAATTATGGTTTAATATGCCCTTTTTAATTGTCCTTGTTTAAATGTTCGAAAAGATTTTATACCCAGACTAGGGTTGGCTAAGAACTTAAGAACTTAAATTGAAAGCTTCAATGGACTACTACCATTATTTGAACTTATTTAGAGAGTATTTAGACTAGTATCCGGCATCCCGTATCCTTTGAAGATGTTGCATCTTGGTTACTTGTTATCATTGATTTTTCGCAAATTTTATTTCCCCAAAAACGACAATTATGTATGCTTACGGACCTACCTATCCATTAAAAAAAGACGAATGCCTAAAAGATCAAGTTCGATATGAAAAATTTATTTTAAAGATCGCCCGTTTTCGTAGAAATAGCACGTTTACACCGAGCATTTAAGCTAAATTCAACATTTCACCCCAAATGTTCAGCGTTTCGCAATATATTTTTGAGTATTTATAAATGTTGAGTTTCAGTTAATATTAAGAAAAGCTCAAAAGAAGCAAAGATGATTTTGTATGCTGGGAGCAAGCATAAACCATAAACTTTAATATCTCTAAATAATATAAAATTAAGACTAAAATCTCATGAGTATCATCACTATCTTTAGCAATAAGTAATTTGTAATGTAAACGTATGATTATAGAATGTCTCAATAAATTGAATTGAATTTCAGTTAAATGTTGAATTTACCCTGGATATTGAGAAATTTGTCGAATTGAACAAACCTCTCAAACTTCCGATTCTCTTATTTTTAAGAGAATTCAAGGCAGTTGACAGAAAATACTCAAACAAAACGTTTGTAATTTGACATAACCCGATAAAATTATTCCGGGACGTATTAAAAAAAAAGGAAGTGTTAACGACAATTTTTGCTGTATGGAGCACTTGATATTTCAGATTTTGACATTGACATAAAATGGTAACTTGACATTTGTAAAAAAGTTCTACAATTGAATTTAGTAAATGACAGTTATTGAAGGCCAATATTAACACCAACTGTTGGCTCACCCTTTAGAGCTTAGAACCAAACAATCCGTTGCAGTTCCCTTAATTCAGTAAGGCATAAAAACGTTGCGCCGACGAAAAAGGTTGCTTAATTCCCACTAATAAAAGTAGGTAACCTAAAATATAACATTTATGTAGGAATTTGCATTTTGCGATTTGTATAGGAACTGCATAACTTTTAAATTTTTAACATTTTTTTGTTCTTTTAAGGACAAATAAACTTTTTTTGTAGAATAGAGTTAAAACACAAGTGGACAAAATGTCGAAAGAAAACACAGTGTGTGGTTCACCGGCATGGTATAATTTTGCACGCTTTACCCATCGCGGGTAATGGACTACGGTAGGATTCGAACCCAGAACACCGACGTTTTAAGCACACACACTTACCACTACGACACGGCACCCCACATTTAAGTGTCTTAAATCTGTTAGTTTACTTTTGTTTGATTTTAAAATACTTGCTCTCTTATGAGAAGCCGTAGGGAGGGATGTTACTCAACGTAAGCATACATTTTTTTAAAGGAGCCTAGGAATATATGTACGTCTGCCAACGTTCGAGAAGAGTTTCTGCTACTAAAAAATATTTGTTAAATTGTAAAATGTTATAATTTCTCATTTTTTCAATACTAAATGGAACATTGAGCGGATTTGCAATATGTGCCGCTCCCAAATATAAACAAAGATAGGTTCGGTAAGCTTTTTCATTACAATTTTTTCTTGTTTTTTAGAATAGATAGGAGATAGGAGGTATATTAAGTTTGATTCATAGTTTGTGCCATGGAGAAATAATCACCGTAGTCCCCCAAGACGTTAAAGGCATTTGATCGAGACCGAACTGTAACTCGAATGAGACATATTACTCTGTCTGTGGGAAGTTTTGAGGCCTTAAATTTTGAGTTAAGATTTTGAAAATTGATATCTGGTCTTTCTAGGACCCGAAGCAGTACACGTATAAAAAATTTTAAAAGCCACCTAATGACACGCCCACTTTACTTATTATTATAAACATGAAAAATTAAGTATCGTAGGACGCTCAAAGTTTGTATTCTTTACTTACTTACTTACTTACTTAAGGTGGCGCTACAGTCCGGGTCGGACCTGGGCCTCAGCCAACAAGCTTCGCCAGCCAGCTCTGTCTCTAGCTAGCCGTCTCCAGTTTCGCACGCGAAGTTGGCTGAGGTCCCCTTCCACTTGCGTGCGCCACCTGAGTCTCGGTGCTCCTCTACCGCGTCGTCCCTGCGGTGTGGATTCGAAGATTTTCCGGGCCGGGGCGTTGGTGTCCATCCGCTCTAGATGACCCAGCCATCGTAGACGTTGTGTTTTGACTCTTTTGGCTAGGTCGGTATCGCTGTACAGCCCGTACAGTTCGATGTTATATCTCCTCCTCCACTCTCCGTCTATGCAGACGGGACCGTAAATCGTCCGAAGAATTTTCCTCTCGAAGCAGCCTAAAGTGTTTTCATCCGCCTTTGACAGGGTCCATGCTTCTGCACCGTAAAGCAGGACTGGGATGATGAGGGTCTTATACATGGACACTTTAGTTGCTCGAGAGAGGGCTTTGCTACTCAATTGCCTTCTTAGCCCAAAGAAACAGCGATTGGCAAGAGTTATCCTTCGTTTGATTTCAGCGCTGGTGTCATTGTCTGAATTGATAGCGGAACCCAGGTAGACAAAGTCCCTAACTACCTCAAAGTTATAGCTGTCGATGGTGATGTTTTGTCCAAGACGTCGGTGTTGGGTGTCTTTTCTTGATGACAGCATATACTTGGTTTTGCCCTCATTGACTGCTAAACCCATATTCGCCGCTTCCGTCCCAATACTCACGAAGTCTTCAATGACATCACGCTTTGTTCTGCCGATTATGTCAATGTCGTCTGCGTATGCAAGTAGTTGAACGGATTTTTGAAAGATTGTACCTCTGGTGTTGGCGCGAGAGTTCTGCACAATTCTCTCAAGTATGATGTTAAAGAAGTCGCATGACAGCGCGTCGCCTTGTCTAAATCCTTTTTTGACATCAAAGGGGTCGGTGAGGTCTTTGCCGACCTTGACGGAACAGCGTGAGTTTTTCATCGTCATCCTGCACAGACTGACGAGTTTGGCAGGGATGCCAAAACTAGACATTGCGCTATATAGCTCGTCTCTATAGATGCTGTCATACGCGGCCTTGAAATCGATGAAGAGGTGGTGTGTATCGATTTGGAATTCCTGGGTTTTCTCCAAGATCTGCCGCAGTGTGAATATTTGATCGATGGTGGACTTTCCTGGCCTAAAGCCACACTGATATGTGCCTATCAGATTGTTGTTATAGTTAGTTAGTTAGTTGTTAGTTTGTATTCTTTATTCTTCCTTAAGTGTATTGAGATTGAAATTGCAAAAAGCGCCTCCATGTGGGCGCGGTCGGAGTGTTTGCTTGCAGCCAAGAAAATCTTTCATCATATGTAAACACATTTCTGTAAACTATCAACTTATTGGAAAAGTTTTCAGCACGCCCACTTTTAGGGGCGTGTTGAAACCTAATTTTTGGTTTTAAATTCAACCTAATTTGAGTGAATACCTAGTTTTTAACATAAAATGACTGTCAACACATGCAAACCATATTTTCGGATAATATATTTCAACAAGGACTAGAATGTTATTGAAAAGGGATCTATACCACGCCACCTATTTACTACAGGAGATTTTAAGCTGATGCGATGTTGTTAAAAGACTAAATTTTTGACATTTGGCGATTCGGAGCTTGAAAGTGGGTCAATTGGGATGAGGTATCCAACGATTCGCCTAAGCGGATCGTAAGCCACCTACTAGCTTTTTATTAGGAAAGGACTAAAAGTTGGCAGCTGCTTTAATTGAATAACGGTAGCAAAACTTTGAGGTAAATGTACGCTTTATGTTAGACGTTATTTGATAAAAAACATATTTTTGCTGCAGATGATAAAAAGATAATTTGTCCTTAAGCCCCTCTACCTAAACTTTTTTGTATGGATTTTTTTATCCTTAGTTTGGTATTAAGCCTATTCTATATACGAACCAAAGAATTATGATGGAACAATTTTGTCTCAAAGCGTTTTTTTAATTTTGGCAAAAAGTTTCAGGTATGTTATAAGAAAAATTTTGGATTTTTGTCCATTTGTTATAACATTTTATTTACAAATAAGTGCATAAAATATCAAAGATGTTCCACTTCATGCTCATTTCATAAAAATGAGTCTCTTGTCCCAAGCTTGAGATTGTATAGAAAAGGCAGACTTTGTAAGCTTAAAAATTCAAAAATTGTCTCACTGGACGCACAAGAAAGCACGCCTCGATTCCGTATCAGAAAAAAAATACCGTTTCACTCGTTATGTCATTTAAAGCAGATTCCCATCACCACAACCGCCAACAAAATAAAAATCCAATTTACTCAAAAGCAAAGCAAGGCCATGTTTGATCAACACACAATTTTAATTTTAATTCATTATGCTGGCTTTGGTCGTTGGTCGGGCTCAGCACTGATCATCCAGCACACAAAAGTTACTTTTGTGCCCCAATTGACTGGGCGATGAAAAAGCATCTCGCATCGTAGCCGGCCCAGTAAGAGTTTTTTTATTTTTAGATTTTGATTTATGCTCGAAAGAGCAAGTTTCAGCTTGATGATGACAGCTTGATACGACAAATGTGTGCGTGTATTCAGAGTACCTATACAGCATTTTTTTCCGGACTTGCTCAACAAACATTGTGTACACTTGGGCTTTTGCGTTTTAATCGGCCAAACAAACGATAATACGATCTATTTTTAGCTTCGCGACTAAAATAACCCACAATCGTGTATCTTCTGTCAATGAAATTATCAGACGCCACTTTGCGCGGTGTGGTGTGCGTTTTTCGCTGTGTTCGATTTGACAGATCCGCTGATTTATGCGGATCGGATAATAGTTCATAGACTTGAAGGGCCCCACGATCACGATGCGACTACAACACTGGAAAACAAGTTGAGGGGCTAAACACGACTGTAAACATTTCAGATAAGACACGTGGTGTGCTGTAATTACTTTGCGGGGTGTTGTTTTGTTTGGTTTTGTTTTTTTTTTTTAATTCGTTTTTTATACTTAAGAATCATTGACGATCGGTTATTGCGTTTTGGAGAATTTTAATTGCAACTGCGAACGATCAAGGCTTGATAGGTGTAATGAGGTGTTAATTAGAAATTAAATTATGCATGAAAGTGAGAAACGGGTTTCGAGTTAATAGTGTGTGTGTGTGATTGAAAATAGCCGACAATAATATTATTGGCACTTGCTTGAAAGGATTCCATACACGGCACAATGATGGGGAACCTTCTTCTATTTTGTTTTGTTTCTTTCCGATTTTTTTTTTTGCTTCTTTTGGGATTGGCAGTGGGTCGTTATCTTAACGGTGGTAATAAGTCATTGGCATTCTTGCGGCACGTTTAGTTAATAATTTTATACAAAGTGGAAACAAAGGTGTCGAGAACAATGGATCTTAATTGCGAATGAGTAGCAAGGTACCTTTGAAGGTATTTTTGGACATGTGTAGGAAGACGTTGATACAGTAGAAAAAACTGGAGTTCGAAGGTCAATAGCGCAAGCGGTTAATACAAGCTCATAAAATTTAATGCAAAACCTAAACCTTAAACTCATTAGACCAGGCTGATTGAGGCTCTCTGATTCTAAAAAATAATCGCCTATAAAGTCCTCTTAAACTAAAACTAAAAAAAACTAATTTTTTCAGTCACCCAAAAAAAATATTATCAACTCCAAGGGATTCTTTAATTCTAGAATAGGTACTGAAATTTATAAAGTTTTAGTAACATAAACTCTTGTTTACTTTAAGTCGGTTGATTATGACCACCCCGTTCCGATTAAATAACCTCGTTTTATAATTATTATTTTTATTAAGACTGGTTTAAATTACAATATTAATTTCAATTCTATAGGACTAGCTGCCAGGGCTATCTGCTAACGTTTAAGACTGCGATGAGACTGTCTGCGTGTATTTTTACCTGATATCTCGGCACTTGTCAATCGGATTTATACATAGGTACAAGGATTCAGAACAGCATCTGCCCAGGAAAAATTTTAAGCCGATACCATATTTAGTGAGCATTCGAAACCATGCCGTGTACTAGAACTCCGAAAATCTAGAATCCGAGATCTCGTAAAACACTTTCTTCAATTTCGAATGCTTAAAATCTAGAAACGAAAAAATCCCGAAAGATTCAAAAAATTTAAAATTTGAGAGCGGGTCATAAGTTCTGTATTTTTTTTTTAAAGTTCTGCTTTCAATATTCGGCTTTTCAAAATTCTGACTTAAGAAACTTTGGTTTTTTTTGAAGTAAAGCTAAGGTAAACAAGAAACAGGCAGGAGGGCTGCCTTTACATATGTTTTTCACGGTGTCGCTTTGTCAAAGTTGCATTTCCAGCACTTTGGAAAATTTAATTTTGAAAAAGAATTTTTACCACGGCAGAATTTTGACCTTAACCCTGTTTTTTATACCCTCTCAGGGTATATTGAGTTTGATGTATAGTTTGTAACGAAGTGAAATAATCACCGTAGAGCCCTAAGAGCTTTTGGATATATGAATGTGACCGACAGGAGAATCGATTAAGCTACGTCCGTCCGTCCGTATGTAAACAACTTTTAGGCCTTAAATTTTAAGCTAGCGAGCTGAAATTTGGTGAGTGAGCTGGAAGTCCAGTCCTACAGATCAAGTTTAAAAATTCGTTGAATCCGTCCACAGACACGCCCACTCCATGCTTGCATATGCGACCATCTCCAATTTTTAAAATATTTTTTTTTTTTCAAATTTTAGCTCTGTTACAATGGTGCTAGCGCACTAACTTTTGGTATGTGACATTGCCTTGTAATTGTCTTTGAGGTAGCAGTAAAAGTTTGGCTTTTACTGACCACGCCTACTCTTAAGGGACTTTAAATTAAAATGACTAATTGAGTAATTACATGAATTTTCTAACTTTTCTGCATACATAAAATGTGCCTCGGCTCACTTTTGTGGGCCTGGCTTTAAAAAAAGTGATTTTTTTAGTTGAAGTCGGAGTTTTAGTCCGAAATGTATGCGACCACCTGGCATTTAACAGTTATATAATTGCATCCCGCCCACTTTTTGGAGGCGTGGCAGTTTCCTTTTTAAGTAGGTAATTTAGCGATCCGTCACAGACGGACTAAAGTTTTTACATACGCACTGTTGCACTTTCCCACTTGTTTTTTCTTAATTCTGAAAATATTCTCAAAAATAAAATAAATTTGACTCAAAAATTAAACTAAAAACTTTAAACTTGAATCGAATTCCTACGAATAAACCAAAACTTCAACTGAAGCGCATCGGCTTAAAAACGCTCTCTCCAAAGCGCAAATATTGCTGTATTCACTTAGGAATACAGATGGCGAATGCGCTAGAACTGTTCAAGGGAGCAGCCCACTTCCCAGGTTGCATCGACACGCCAACGGAATACAACACGGTAACACAGGGCTCTCAAAAGAGGATGGGGACAAGAAAAGATCAGGGCTATGATAAAAGGAAAAAGGTTGGCCTGGGCTATCGATTCCTTCACTCCCCTTAAGGCACCAGGACGGAGAGTTATAATTCGAAGGTTGAAAAACGTTTACATGTCCTGCTTAAGGCTTGGTAGCCCCATACTTTGGGTACTTTTTAAGGAACGTTTAATTACATCAAAGAAGACGCGATACTACGCAGCTTGAGAAGTCCTCATCTGGATAGCAGTCTATGCGACTGGATTTAGCTCATGCAAGACACACGGGGGATCGATAGTTCCCTATGCAGGTAAAGTGTGCAGCAGATGAAAAGTCAGTAGAGGAAGACCACAAGGCGATATCCTCTTTATGTTGGATCCTGGAAATAGATGAACTTACTTTTAAAGCCAGTGGAGAAAAAAGGCTTCGTTGTGAGCGCATATGCATATGATGGAGCAATACTGAATCCAGGCAAATCCTCTCAGGAAAAGGAGGCTCCTTGTTCACCAGGAAAAAGGCAATTCCAACCTTGAAGGCACTAAGAATGGCAGGGATTGAGCGTAGGATTGGGCTCTAAACCCAACTAAAGGGATAATGCAGAAGATCTTGTGAAGCGAGCATATGTGGCTCTATTATGCCAGCGGCACAACGTTCGGCAGTACTTGGGGACTGAAACCACACATGGAACACTGGATGTTTATAGCGTTAGTAAGACCCAACCTAACATATGACGCAATTTATGGTGAAAGGCTACAGAAAGAAAGCATCATCTCTCTAACATCGCCAAAATCCTAAGGTACAACTAAACCTTTTATTGTTGAGCATAAATTGCAGGAGCAATGCGGGTACAATGGCCCAGCCTCTAAGAATTTACCTGCATAGTTTCAAAGCCGTTAATTTTACCTCATCTGACTGCATGGCCTTAATAACCGCTTGGCTGTCAAAATGGATGGTGTTAGTCTTGTTTTCGAGCCTGTGTCTGTATTTAGTTTCGTGGCAGCTTCGAATTGTGGCCGCTTTTTCCGCGTTCCGGCTTAAAAAGGTTGCAGTCATCGTTTGCTTAATCCCGGAAATTCGCAGAAGATGCCTGCACCTGTCCGACGTCCTAGAGCCGTCAGTATATACGGGGAACTCGTGATATCATGCGACTGTCTTCCTATGCCATTCATGTCTTTGCGGTATTCTGGTATCGAATCTTCTGCTGAATTCTGCCACAGTCTAGAAGTCTCCATACAGTCTAGAAAACCAAAGCCCCGACGTGACATCACTTCCGACAATACAGTCGGACTTAGCAAAGTTATCCAAAAACTTATACAGGGCACTGTACTGTGGATCTCCACGCAGAATGACTAGGGGCTAGGCAAGGCATATTAAACAATTATTTGCAGAAACAATTAATGCAGAAGCTGCAGGGATCTTGAGGAAATTGTTCGCCACTTGCTATGTGAGAATGCCTGGCTGTAAACAGTATGAGGCGAAGAAGACTCAGCAGTTACTTCTTCGATAAGCTCGAAGACCTATAAGCAATGTGGGCTGAAGGAACCTCCATAGATTTTGTAAACGAATTCGGAGGGTTCTAACAGCGGTTTCTTTTTGGGTGATATAAAGGCCCCAAAATGGACATATTGAACCCAACTGCTGATCTTACCGAGCCAATAAGTTCTGTTACAGAAGCATCTATCACCATAACCTAGCCTAAGTAGATTTTTGTTAATTTTTATAAAGAGCTTGCGATCAAGGAGTTATGTGCTCTTTAAATGCAAAAACATATCGTGAAAGGAAAGGAAATAGAAAAAAGAAGACAAAATGATAGAGGGTACCCGACGTAACACAATTGCTACGCGTAGAACACCAAAGCTTCCTTCCGCAAGTGTGCAAGCAATGGTATACCGAGCAGAGTATTTAGTTACAGCCCGCCCAGGATTTGAATTTTATCAAGTAAGAAAAGAAAGGGCGAGATAAAAGCTGACTTTTTTATCCAGCTGCCACAACGATTCGGCGAACCTTACCTGTATAACAGATACCTACAAGGAAGCCGATCATTTAGAGAAAGACTTTGCTAAACTTTCTTCCGGTTTTCCTATCTGCCTAACTGAGAAAGCCCCCAATTGCGGACCAGCAATGTCCAAAGGATCTCATATTTTATATAAAATTGTGATTGGCTTTGGCTGCCAACAACGCTCGCAAACGAACCTAAGCTACCCGCTTCGGTTTACAACCTGAAAATTACAGCAGACTATTTGAATTGACGCTGTCCGACTGGGTCAACGTTT
This sequence comes from Neoascia interrupta, assembly GCA_947623515.1. NCBI lineage: Eukaryota > Metazoa > Arthropoda > Insecta > Diptera > Syrphidae > Neoascia > Neoascia interrupta. The sequence goes on along the minus strand of OX392464.1, from coordinate 31,896,645 downwards.
AAGGGTTACACTGATTTCATGGATTAACTGGCCACAACATAGCGAACGCTTTTCCTGATACCAACCAATTGCCAAAATCTCACTTGAGAAATATTTCAGTAATCATCGAAGGCTTTCGAGAGTAATGGTGACAAAAAGTAACATTCAAAAACGAACTATGCAGTTAAATTAACTTTCCTCATATGGCTCGAAAACAATGCACAGATCAGAAATCAAGGCAGCCCACCCAGGGCGACATCAGGCCAAATTAATTAAACGCAAAATTATCACTTCCCAAACAATTACTGTCCAATTAATTGCAGTTCATATACGTAGGAACTCATTCATCACTCTGACAAATACTTCACTTCCATGTTTACATATGCCATCCTCTGTTCGTTCGAAATATTTGCAACTAAACTCAACCCACTCACCGATAAAATGAAAACTGAAATTATTTTCTCACACGACCGGTGTCACTTTTACTGCCCCTCGCAGTCACCATTGCGATTGCCATATCGTCGCAAACATCACGGAGAGCCTCTCGCAATAACTTTTAAAACTTTGAGTTATTGTTGCATAAAATCTCGTGAATTACCAGCACCACCGAGTTAATTGACTCGAAAACGCTTACAAGCAACAGGACAAACGTGTGCCGCGCCGTAATAATTAAAAAGAAAGAAATACAATTTTAGACTTGAGGCGAACCGAAAGATACTCTGTCTAGCGTGTGTCGCAGGTCTACGTACTGATGTAAACTATCTTTAAATCTATCGGTGCACTCTTGCTCCCATGTATCTAAATTTAGAATCTAGCCTACATAGAAGACGATCGAATAAAATCACACATTTGCAATTACGACAAATGAAGAAGTGGAAATTGAAACAGAGGCAGATGAGAAAGAAAGACTGTGCAAAGAAAAACAAACACCACGACAAGGGGGGAGGGCAATAAATTGTGTCGCATCCCTTTTGAGAATGTAACCAGGGGGCTGTAGCTTATATAGCCATAGCCACATTGCCAGATGACTAATCAAGGTTCACGAATAGTGCACACAAAGTACAACTAGTAGGTACGTACATCACTTTGCAAGCCAACAAAACACGAGATATTGAAGAGATTATGAATATAAAACCGAGAATCAAGTAATGAGTTCTGATTTCTGCGAGCTATTTTTAGACGTCGACGACGACGGGGACACACTTGAACGCACTTGAGCTATGAACGCTCCGCTTCCAAGTCCACCACACCATCACTTCCATCTCTTCGTAGTCGAACTGCGTAAGCCAGTCGAGTTGGCAACGCTACTTTGTATGGAAATGCAAATCACAGCCCGTATATCCGAGGAGTTAAGTATTGAGCTTTTACACACTGTCAGATTGGTTTGTCAGTTTGCATATGAGGTGGGAAATTGTCCAGGGATGTTTGGTATTTTGCGACATTCAAAATGAATAATTAGTTCCTATATATTAATGACATGAGCCCATGATAGAGTTTACACCGCAACCATTTAAATGTTTGCATACACAAAGGGGATTTCAATGAGAGAATCAAGGTTGCGTCTGATTGTATAATTTGCCAGATGTAACCATACCACATGCAGGAGCACAGACCTACATCGAATAAGGATTAGTATGATTGAAATGAGAATTCGAAATCGGCTATGCAACTGACGCATAGTTTGGTTTTTGCAACCACAACTAAAGAATGTATTTGCCGATGTCAATAAGTCATTACAACTGACTGAGAAATTGACATTTGTTTTGCGGTCACAAGACATTTGGTTACACATGTACCCGTAGGTAAGTTAATTGATCGAACAGTTTTAAGGCTGTGTTTGGTATTATGAAGCTCATCTATTACTTACATTGGTATGTAAGAAATTTTTTTTGTGCTACACGGAGTAGTACAGAGTACGTTGGCCAATGATTAATAATGTTAAATTGCTAAAAAAAAGTTTTTTTTTTAAGTTTTTATGATTAGTTGTTCAGGGATCAATGGCAACCCTTGCAAGAGTCACACTTATGGGAGTTAAAAGGCCACAAAAGCAAAAAAAAACAAACCCATTCAGTAAAACTGGTTCTTCGCTAAAATGAAATCTTAAGGGCATAACTTTTGCGGGCATAGGCCTATGCGCTGCGGTCCAGAAATTTTTATGTTTCGTACTGACTCAGGACCAGGAGTGCTTCTTTTGCATCGGGAGCTCTTCTCAAATTCTTTCAGCTCACGTGATGAATTTTTAGGGTAGTTATGCTCTGGATCGCTAACTTATTATGTTAAAAAAAAAATCAGATAAGGTGTTCGCCTGGCAGCGTTTGAAATGATCATAGGACTAGCCATTATTATAATGTTTGTAGAATTGTAAATTGTTGCAATTTTTCACTTTTTAATTTGATTTTGTATGACTTTTCCATAGGGGTCGCTCCCCAATATATGGCGTTTTTCTTTTTTAGTTCAGAGTTGAGCACTGAACAGAGCTCGAACATTCTGAGCGTGCCCTGAACCTAGTGCGCTCAGAGTACTCTGTTCTGATTTTGTTACGCACTTGAGCACATATTTTGGTTATCTGTCACAATATGAAAGAAAAGAAAACTTGAAAAAATTGGCAAAATATTGTTACGAGCTGAAAGTGATGCAAAATAAATATTATTTTACCGAACAAAAGTTCATCAAATGCTTTTACTCGGTATTAAAACAACAAACTTCCCCTTTTAATTTTTTTTTAAATTCAGCTGTCATTTCGCTGTGCTCAGAATGCCATTAGCTCAGAATGCTCGGTCAAATTATTCCGAGCACACTGAGCGAGCTCTGATCATGCTCTGAGCGAAAAAAGAAATACAAATCTCGGGCTCTGATTACTCTGAGCTCAAAAAGAAACACAAATTTTTGTTTGACATTTCGAGCTCTGCTCTGAACGAAAAAAGAAAAACGCCCATAAGCAACGATACGTTCCGTTAGCTTTTTAATTAAATTCCCCTATTTTACCTTCCGTCGTTTAAAAGGTCAACCAATCACACTATTATCCATTACCAAGAATCTGGGTATCATCCAAAATCTTACTGGAAACATGAGTATGAGTGGCCTGCATTAAGCACGCATGCATGATTTTGAGAGTTCAGACTATTGTTATGAATAGTAAGCGGCACTTACTGGCAAAAAGGGGATGTTTGAATAACGTTTCTGTTCTTTTCCCCAACAATTCATCTACCACAAATAAAAATAGGTATTTAAGAAGAAACAAATTTTAGCAATTATGTTTTCTGCAATCTCTTTTTTATTGCTTCCAAACAAAATTTAATGTTTCGAACGACAGAATTTATTTTCCAAAAATAGCTACCTTAAACTAACTAAACTAGAAAAAAAAACTTACTCCACTAAACAGCCAATTATCTTCGCCCAAACATAAAATTATTACTGCAAACACTTATAATAAACAACATCAATATTTATTTTTAAACATTTTATTATTAATAAAAAATATTGAATTATTATTTAAAAACACATTAACTGCTTCACACTGATTTGTTGTCTCACAAAAACATAATTTTTCGCTAAACTATCAACGAGCACTATAAGCACTTTAGTGTTTGTGAGAAATAAGAGAATTTTTTTCGTCTCTAGCAGGTGTTTGTGCATCTTTTGTGACAAAGTGTCAAAACAGCAAAGAGGCTAAGCATATGCAAATCATTCACAAAGTGTTAAGGTGAAACCGAAGAAAAGTTTTGAAAAAACACTCGTTTTTACGTTTTCCAAATTGAATTTTACGAAAATCTTTGGATTGTTGAATGACGGGATTCAGCAGACTAATCAGGCAAATAAACTTCTGGTTGGTAGTCGTATAACAGAGACGGGCTTGCTAGCCATTCGAACTAGATTAAAAAATTTTCCACTACGCTGCTTTTGACTAAGCAGTACAACCTATCTCAAAGAACTAAACTATGTTTTCAAAAGACCCTCAACCTCAATCACCCTAGTTTTGATAATGACAACGCCGTATGGATGATTACATTTAAGGCCACCCGTGATATCAAGTGAAGGAGGAGGTCTAAATACAAAACCCGCGGATTATATGGCTTGGCGACACTGACCCACCCAGAAGAGCGAAGGGAGATCAATTCTCGGGCAATGAAAGTCTTTGAATCCATCTTGGAGAGATGGAACAATAGACGAAGAAATAGACTCAGGTTATGCTATTGCAGGGGTCCTCAGCCAAAACAATTACAAGCTCATCTTGGGGTAAATTAGCTGGCTAAAGATGCTTGCTGGCTTAGGCAGCAGGAGGAGAAATTTGCTGCGGTAAATTATTGGTCTATGTTCGAGGAAGTGAATTGTACTGCACTTGGAGAGTATGCCTAAAAAAATCTATTAAGCCCAGGCCCAACTTCGAGATGACAAGGCAGACCAAATCTACTTTTTTCGATCAAGCCATAGTGACTTGGACGACTTGAATCAGCAGGTCAAGGAACGCAGAAGATGGATGTCCGCAGCGTCTTAGTCATGGTGCTTTCATGGGCCGGGAGCTTATTTAAGTTTCAGTTTCTCACAAATCTTTTTCTGAAATTTGACTGCCTTCAAGGTCCAAGTAAAACAGTATTTTGACACACCCGAGACGGAAAGTCAGTAGACGCACAGTATAAGGCCTTCTCTTTTCCCCATTAAAAAACGATCAAAGAACCCGAGGAATAAAGCACATGGACGTGAAAAATCCCTCAGTTCTCATTAATCAACGCAGCTAAAGGCAATTCTCATTGTCTTAACGATTACTCGTAGCGGTTAAACGGAGTGAATTTGTAATGACTTTTTCACACAGAGCTAAACTTTAAACCCGAAAATTCTAGATTTCGTTTACTTTTCGGTTATGTGCACATCAGTCGTCAAAATTATGCACCACCATCTGCTGAGTGTGTTCGTTTTGACATTTGGATGCTGAATAGTAGATTTGTATTAGATTTAGTTGGAATCTAGATTTGCAGTTTAACAATTGAATATAAAACTGTATGGATCATCTAATAGAATTTTTTTAGTATTTGGGTTTTTCTTTATAAACTTTTCACATCAAGCCAGAATCTAGATTCTTATTCAAAAAGAATTCGATTTCAAAATCGAATGCTTTTTACAAAAATAGACAATTCTAACCTTTAGAACACCATGAAAGGAAGAATCGATATTTGACTCCAAAAGGCACAATTTGACTGACAAGGCAGACCAAATCTCCTTCGATCAAGCCATAGTGACTTGGACGACTTAAATCAGCAGATCAAGGAACGCAGAAGATGGATGTCCGCAGCGTCATGGTGCTTTCATGGGCCGGGAGTTTCCACAAGTTTAAGTTTCTCACAAAGTTAAGTTTCATCACAAATCTTATTCTGAAATTTGACTGTCTTCAAGGTTCAAGTAAAAACAATATTTTGACACACCCGAGACTGAAAGTCAGTAGACGCACAGTATAAGGCCTTCTCTTTTCCCCGTTAAAGAACGATCAAAGAACCCGACGAAGAAAGCGCATGGACATGAAAAATCCTTCAGTTCTCATTAATCAACGCAGCTAAAGGCAATTCTCATTGTCTTAAGAGTTACTCGTAACGGTAAAACGAAGTGAATGCATGTAATGCCTTTTTCACACAGAATAAGACTTTAAACCCGGAAAGTCAAGATTTCGTTTACTTTTCGGTTATTTGCACATCAGCCGTCAAAGTTATACACCAACATATGCTGTGTGTTCGTTTTGACATTTGAATGTTTTTAATACTAGATTTGGGGAGTTCTATACTGTTGATTGGATATTCTAAAAGAATTTTAATAGTTTTTGAGGTTTTCTTTATACACTTTTCACACCAAGCCAGAATCTAGATTCTGAGCAATTCGATTTCAAAATCGAATGCTTTGTACAAAAAAAGACAATTCTAACCCATGAACAGCATGAAAGGAAGAATCGATATTTGACTCCAAAAACAATGCATACGTGGCTCAACGCACAATGTGCATGTTGAAGAGCTTACAGCAGCACGCTTTTAAACTGCACTGATATGAACCGAGATATCATTACGGCAACATAGTCCGCACGTGCTGGGTACAAGAGCAAACGAAAAAGCGAAGGCGAACAAGCTTAATAGATTTGAGTCACATTAGAATGCATACTCGCCCAGACTCCCGTCCTAACGGGACACCGTGCTGTGTCATTGCACGCTGGACCGCTAAGCAACAACTTTTACACACCTCGACAGTTACTTTTTCATTGATCTAGCTGGAGGATCTTGTCAGGGGAAACAGCCTTTTTTGCTATGTTTTCACCAAACACAAAACGGAGATTTGTAATCTTGAAGTGTTCTCACGGAAAAAACATAAGATTTACTGGTGAGTAATTTCGTGTTGTAAATTTAACTATCAGAGACTAGCGACAGTGACACTGCCAACTCATAAAGAATACCGTTTTGAAAATTGGAATAGAACACATGTTTTTGACAGATACGTCACACGCGAGTTGTTTTAAAGAATGCCAAACTGCTATATGTGTGCAAAAAAGATCTAAAGAGATGTGTAAGAAGAGTTTATGAGATTTAACTTTGCATTTGTGAAGAAAACACGTAAGAAGATCTACATTTGAGTGCGAATCGATTCAAGAGTGCAGCACTTCTATTTTTTGCTAACAGCGCAGCGGTTTTTTTAATAGATAAAATTGATCCAACCTGTTGGCCTGAGTGAGCTGAAACTTTGAAAAAAGTATGAAAGTGACATTTGACAACTGCGCCAAATTAATTGTTATTTTATATTTCTACTTACTTGTCGCAAAGGGGAAATAATCTTTCAAATCTAATGAAAAATTAAAACAATCTTACAATTTACAAACACTGAAGAGGCTAGAATGATGGACCTGTTTAGAACATACAAACAGATTTAGGACGATGTCCATCATTAAATTCGATTACCAGTCATTTTGTTTAAAACCGATTCACAATAGTCTATTCGATTTACTTGTGTCTGGCAGAAATGTCTTGTCAGTTAGATAAGTGCTAACAGATTAGGGGTTATGGGATAAGTATAATAATAAGCTAAGTTCGCAATGAAAAATTTATTGATAAAATCTACATCATTAAAGCCAACACATTAATAAATTTATCGTTTTAAATTCAAACGTGGATGCTGGTTTATTGTACGGAATCAAATGCGACGAATCAAAAAATTACCTACTTAGAGTTTTACTTTGTCACTCGCAAAACTATAAATTAGAAAAAATGCGAACATAACTGAAAGAGCAGGATTTAATTACGGTCACATGCTCCAATAAAAGTGACAAAACAAAAAGAAGACACAAGCTTTGCCATAATGCCATGTACACATAATGTGGTTTATAAATTAATGGCGCTGATATGTGACTTCATAAAAGAAAATATATTTTTATTTGGTAATCTTACGTATGCAAACGTCAAGATAATGTATGTCGGATTTGTTAAAAATATCTGCAACGTACGCTATGATACAGCTAAGTCACTATATGTTTGACGTCAAACGTCATAAATAGGTGCAAGCAGGACGTGTCACTTGCCTTATTGGTGTGGACTGTTGCAAAAAAAAAAAAAAAAACTCAGGAACATGTCAGACTTTTAGTATGGATTGTTTTATTGACGATTGACGGCTTACCCCTGGTGGTCAATTTTGGAATATGTCAAGACCTATACACGTCAACGGCTGGCTGATGTTGTTCCCATTTGTCAAATGAGTATGAAAATTATTTGTTTAAGAACGATATATGTATTCCTTCTTTGCTTTTGTAAAAGGACAAACTATTTTATACACACACGTAAATACGCGAATTGATTCGTGGAAGGCAGATAAACTTGTCAATTTCGACATCTGTGTTGACAGCTATTCGGTATTCATATATTCCAAATTTAACCACCAGATATCGCATTCCGACTTTTCCAATCGTCAATTGTGTTCCAGATTTGTTGAAACCTTTTTGAGTTCCATGTAAGTATGAAAGCGTGTCAAACCGTTTGTTTTCCACTATTGCCGTCATACTTTTCAAAGTTTTTTTTAAGCCGAAAACAAAACTTCTATTAAAACAGCCACCACGTGCTAAATTCTAAATTGATAAGCAAAAACTGATGCGAACGACAAAATCATCGTAACCCGAGACTTCAAACGCCCCCATGCAAAGCAGACGACTGCTTAATTTCATTTCAGTTGACGACTGGTTATCTCCGTCACTTGCTTCAGTTTTAATTGAATGCAACTTATGTGATGTAATTAAAATCAATTTGTCAATTTAGCGGAAGGTGTAATTGACGGGATCGGGAATCACTCGTCCATCACACTCACATTTTTATAGTGATGTGAGAAAGCGTCGAAAGACATAAAGTGAGATGTTGTTAAATACGCTTGCCAGAAGCGCCGCCTCCCCACACACTGTCACTTTAGTAGTCACATGACAGATGACAACTCACAATAATAATTATCACAACACACACATCAGCAGAGCAGAGTTAGGTGCAAATGACAAATTGTATGTGAAGTGTCAGCCGGCGCACATAAAACGACAGCACGCGCTTTTCATTTGAAGAACCGATTAGCAGATTCAAGGTTCTTGCCTGCATGCAACGGATTTCTGGGATGACCTAGATTCAGATGCGCACTCTGTGCAGCAAGCCCTTTTGGCACTATGGCCCTCTTGTGGGGGGCACTTAACATGTCAATCATGACTGTCAATCGATTGCCAAATTCGCCTCAAACACGATGTTTTATATGGGCACAAGAAGTCCCTCTGGAGAGGGCAGATGTAAAACGTGTAAGCCCTGGCACAAGAGTATGTGGATGGAAGTCATGGGGCTACACGTACAGTACTCGAGCCATCCACTTATGGATTTTATTCAACGACGACACACGATAGACAAACCTATAGAGTGCACTTTGTCAAGTGTAGTCGAGTACTCGCTGCTGCGGCAACAAGTTCAACATTTCATATCGGAATGAAAGAGCTGGGTGAAAAAAGGGAAGTATGTCATCATTCCTTTGGATCTCTCTTTGATTTATGATTTATTGATTTCCCAATAAGATATGGGAATTGGATTGCAGTAGGATGGTGCGGATGGTTGTTTTTTATGGAAGTATATTGCAACATAAATAAATGTGTGCATGTGGAGGGAATGAGGTGCACTTTTCGTATAATTGAAACCGTTTTTAGGGGACGACATCTCAAAGTCAATTGGGCGGCAATGGGGAAACACCCGGTGGGAAAGTAAATGAGGAAATTGATTGCTGAGTAATAAAAGGCTCTCGAGAGGTCTTCAGAGGTACTTAGATAGTGAAGATGGCTTTTTGAGTGGATATGCACTCCGGTCAAGGTTATTAAAAGTTATGCCTGAGATTTATCGGTTACTTTGTGGCAGAAGATGAAATAATCAAAACAACCACAAAGAACTTGAAAACGTTATTTGCGGTTGTCAAATATGTAAGAAAAACTTTGAATTTGTTTCAATTCAATGAACCATTCGAAAAAACTAATGGTTGGCAAATAACATTTTGGCGGATATTATAAAACTTTGCAACATTTCTCTACAGGACTTTATTGCTTTAAAAAGGGAGCATTCATTATTCACTTGGGAGGTCATTTTATTATTTCCTGCCAGTTTTTAGTGAAATTTGACTCCAAGAACCATAAGTATATATTGCCCTCAGGAATAACACTTTTTTTCGGAGATCTGAATTATCGAACAGGGGAACAATATAACTTCAACACTTTAAAAGTCGCGAGACTACTGCTTACCTCGGAAGTTTGACTGCCGATAAAGGTTCGAATTACTCGCTTTGGAAAGCTGTGAAGTACCCCAAGAAGCCTATAGTACACTCAGCGCCATTAAGAAAAGCCAACGGCGAATGGGCAAGAGAAGAAAAAGAAAAAGCGGATTTATTTACAGATTACTTAGAAGAAACATTCAAACCGTTTGACGGGGAACCGTTGGTCGAGGAGCTCAATCCCTGTGCGGTACAAGAAAATTATAGAATAAAAACCGTGCCATTGGCTGAACTTTGTCGAACGATAAATAATCTGAAGAACAACAAAGCCCCTGGCTACGACTTAATTGCTAGCGAAATTCTGAAGGAGCTACCGAAAAAGGCGTTGGTCAAGCTACTCTATATCATTAACGCCTCCATGAGAATTTTGTATGTTCCAAGGCAATGGAAAGTGGCCGAGGTTATAATGGTTTCGAAACCAGGAAAATGTCCGAACGACAAAAAATCATACAGACCTATTTCGCTACTGCCGATAATATCTAAGGTATTCGAGAAACTGTTGCTTAAAAGGTTGCAACCAATCATCGAAGAAAGACGATTGATTCCGGATCACGAATTCGGATTTAGGAAAAAGCATTCAACAATCGACCAGGTCTATCAAATAACAAATGAAATCGAAAAAGCTCTGGGAGCGAAAAAGATATGTACTAGCGCGTTCTCGACGTATCGCAAGCCTTCGACAAGGTATGGCACGAAGGCCTGAAGTACAAGTTAAGGCTTAGCTTACCAGAAAACCTCTATAAAATCTTAGAGTCTTACCTTGAAGACAGAATCTTTCGCATAAGGTACGAAAATAAGTACTCGGAATTCAAAGAGATAAATGCCGGTATCCCGCAAGGAAGCGTTCTCCGCCCAATATTATTTTTGCTTTATACCAAAGACATACCCCACGATGAGGGAACAATTTTAGCTACGTTCGCTGAAAGACACTGCTATTCTCGCTATTGATACGACAGTTGAATTACAAACAGGAAAACTTCAGCGCGCTTTAGACAAAATATGCAACTGGACGAAGAGCTGGCGAGTCGTCCTTAACGAGACTAAGTCAACGCATGTTAACTTTACTTAAAAAAAGATAAACAACAAACCTTTATTCATTAACTCGGTAAAAAATCCCGTACTTAAATGAAGCGAATATCTAGGAATGACTCTAGACGCAAAACTTAAATGGAAGCCGCACGTTAAAAAGAAACGAGTCGGGCTCGAAATCAAGTTAAGAGAAATGAATTGGCTTATCGGAAGATTTTCGAAACTAAGCGTATATAACAAACTGCTTTTGTATAAGCAAGTGTTAAAACCATCTTAGACGTACGGTATACAACTCTGGGGTTGTACTAAACCAAGCAATATATCTATTTTAGAAACTTTTCAAAATAAGACACTCAGAGCAAACGTTAGTTAATTCTCCATAAAAAAAAATAAAAAATAGAGTGGCGCAACAGCTCGAGGTGAACCAGGGCCAACTTCTCAACAATGTATGCTGGTGTATTAATTTCTTTACATACAAGGGGTCCTACAATTTTTTGCCGAATCCGATCGGCACTTTAAGAATTTTTTCAAGACAAATGGTACTCTCGGAGGACTTGTCAGACCCTCGCGGAAGTGGGGGCCGTGAAAAAGAATAAGTCTTTTGTTTTCAGGTGACGATAGCAGGATTCAAACCCAGAACTCCGGGGTAGTAAGCACACACACTAACCACTACGCCACGGCACCCCCCATGTTAATTAATCCGTTAATTCTCCATGGTACATAAGAAACACGGCTTCAGATCTAGGAATTGCAACCGTGACTGACGAGGTAACAAACTTTGCTCGCAAACTTAGTACATACTCGTCTTCGCGGACATTGCAACAATAAAATTATCCGAACTTTGGATCAAACAAATCTTACGCGCCGACTACAACGAATGAGACCGTTGGATCTAGCAGCATAAGATGAAACCGCATAAATTGGACGGTATAGTAGGTGCTTTCGTTGGAAGGCAGCCTGCCACACGCGATTACTATCGAAGCTTGAACTACTTGTTAAGGAAACTTAACTAACGGAAACTTAGTCTAACGGAAAATGGGAGGTTTTTTAGTGAGTAAGAATCTGACACTACTAAGAGCACGCGCGACCGGTCCTCGTTGTGCCTATGAAGGTTTTTCCTCGAAGGTGGTTTTCCTCTCACCCATAAGGAAAAAAAAAGTTTTGCCCTTAGCTGCATTTACTAAGTTTCTTTGTGTGGAAACTTGCACCTATTCTTAGTTATTTTGGATCACTTAGTTAGAAACATCAGGGCCTTAAATTTGGCATAAGTTTTCGAAAACAACCACTGCCAAAACGGTCACCCAAAGCATAAATAAAGACTCTCAATTAACATGGAGTAAAATTCGGTAAATAATAATGACGGGTGATTTTTTAGCTGGTTTGGTTTTGGCAACACTGGTTTTGACAGCTGACGTGTGTTTAGTACCTTGTGTCACTGTCAAACAGCTTCAGTTTGGTTTGCAATTTAACCATGGATCGTCTTACAAATGAACAACGCTTGCAAATTATTGAATTTTACTATCAAAATTCGTGCTCGGTTCGAAATGTTCATCGCACGCTGCTTCCATTTTATGGTCGGCATTCTCGACCTTCTGAGCAGTCTATTCGGAAGATTGTGACCAAATTTCGCACCAAATTTACTTTGTTGGACATTAAACCACCAACACGTTTACGTACTGTGCGTAGTGAAGAAAATATTGCGGCCGTATCAGCTAGTGTGACAGAAGACCGCTTCGATTGACGCACTGGAAGCCAACATCCATGCATTCATTCGTGAGATACCGGCCGATATGTGTGAAAGAGTATGCCAAAATTGGACTCAGCGGATGGGCTACCTGCCTGAGACGCAGCCGCGGTCAACATTTGCATGAAATTATCTTTAAACATTAAATTGCAAGGTTCAAACTATCGATTCAAATAAATATTTCATTAATTTTTTCGAATTTTTTGTGTTTGTTTTGTTTTAAAAGTTCTCAACCTCTTAAAAAATCACCCATTAGAAAATACCGACTGCGCCAAATAAACTGTGTTCTTTTATCTTAATTCTTCTGGTCTTGGATTTTTTTTTATTGAAATATAAAAAAGCAGGGGCACCAAAAACCACATTTCACAAAGGAAATTTTTTCCGCTCACTAAGGATGCAAATTGTAATTGAATACTGAAAGAACAAACCGCTTGTAACGTAGCACTTTTTCAGTTTAAATAAAATTTATTTTACGACGAACCAAAAATTTTTCACCACTATACTTTGCAATCACCTTTCTTCACTAAGCTAATTTCTTGAATTGGTTAAAGTCCTCTTTGTTTACCCTCAATATTAGTTCTACAAAACGATATCAACTGCCGACGACCTTCTCATCCGTGAATGAGCGCTTAATTGGTTTTAAATATTTTACCACGTATGTCAATGACCGCCCAACCAAGTAACGAACGACTCCCAAAAATTTATATTCGCCCTATAAAAATACATTTCAGTGAATCGCTTTGGCCGTCCAACGCGAAGCGACGATTTCTTTGAAACCCTTTGCACCAATAAAACACACGATTTATCATCAAATTGAAACCGACCATTAAACCGGCGGTGTACCTGCCTACACTGTCATTCCGCCCCCAGGAAATGGCTTAATATACCGCCCCATAAACGTAATATTTGATTTATAAGATAATTTACTAGTTAATGCTACTACGAGTAATTATCCCGTTCACATTACTGGGAATGCACGCACTTTTAATGTGCTAACCACCACCCGCCTAGAGCTGTTTGCCGCACTTTCATGTCTTCTCATTCACTATAGTAAAGACTAAAGAACATGTATAGACACGAAAAAAAAAGGAGGGCTCGGTTGTTGGGTTGGTTGTCAGCGAGCGGTTCTGTGGTTATTTTTAGTATATTATAATTTTTTCCGTTTTTTTTTTTTTTTTTGATTGGGAAAACAACAATGGCTTTATGGATAGTTGAACAGATTTTGTTGGCTTGTTTCTCTGTATTCGAAACAGTAGATTTCGAGGTCAAACATTGCAAAAACAAAAAAAGTTTACGACACAAGCGTAGGGTAATCGTCCCGTCACGAGGGTGATTTGTGATGGAAAATAAATCAAGAAGTTGAAACGATTGAAGGAACAGAGAAAAATATGTCTGTTTTAATAGGGTGGGGGTTGGTTTTTATGGTAAATTGGTGGAAGAAAGTTAAGCAATTCTTAGAAGCATTGAATTCAGTTAGTCATTATAAAAATTTTAAGCTTGCGACGAAACAGTTTTTGGGTAAATTGAGTCTTATGAGACAACTTACACGAGCGACAGCTTGACATAAGACCTAATGTCATCTCATTTGTCGACAACGACTGTTTTCTCGCTCGTTTAAGCAGGCTCTAATTCGTGCAACTCAAACTTCTTTAAAGAACGTCTGCACAATATCCTGCAAAGTCGGGGTTTGTCGTAAGAACCGTCTAAAATCCACTGGAAAAAGTATAGTCTTCAACTTTTTATAAGTGATGCTTGCGGGACGTATACACTCCTGGTAAGGTTTTAACGGAAAGATGAATCTGAAGGTCCCAATAAAACCGCAAGTAAGTATAGCGTATGATACATATAGTGCGGCTCACTGGTCGCCATCTGAACTCAAAGGGGCGATAGAAATGCAGGAGCGCAGGTTTTGGGACAAGCAGTTTCTTGGTCCGCGCCTGTTGTTGATGTTGGCATCAGGCAAATATCAATCTGGCTGCTGGGTACCAAATGCATCCCTCCCTCTCCAACATGATGAGAAATAGGAAACAGCCGTGGTTGATATTTGCAGACCCTGGTAGATACTGGTGTGTCATATCACCCTGGTGTCAGCATATCAGCGCGAGGTGGTCGGAATGTCCCGCTCGGCATTCGATCGAGTTGAACCTGAAGAGCAGTCCGGCAATGGTGACGCTATCCATTACGGGGGGCGAAGGGGCAGTGCTAAGTCAAAATGAGGGCTTAGGTGAACATTCTAGAAATCGACATTAAATTGGCACATGGAATTTTTCGTCGCTAACGAAGACGGATCTTCAACTTGCATCAGTTCGATTCTACTGGCATCACCTCGACTAAGTGGAAAGTTTCCGGAACCAGAGACTTTGCAAATGGGTGGAGGCTCTTTTGATCAGGCGTGCCATCTGAGTATCCCCATCACAAGGCCAAGGCTGTCGGAAAATGTATTGGAGTTTAGTCCCTTAAGGGAGGAGGGTTTCGATCTTGAAGCTTGAACGATCGACTCTGACTCTAGTACAGATGTATGCTGCCTTCTTGAACGAGGTTGATGTTGCTCGGTAAAGAGTGGCAGAAATGGATTTCTTTCTCCTAATGGACGACTTTAATGCTCATATGGATACGGGCAACAGTATTGGGAGGAGTCGGATTGCGAGGCACGGTGCCCCGGATCAAAGGAGCAGAGGAGGGAACTTCTCGGACTTTTGCTGTGTTTATGGCTTTTCTATCATGCACAACTTTTTTCACACAGGGACATGAAAAAATACACTTGGTACTGGTACAGTTTAAATTAGAGATCACTGAATGATTTCTTTGTGGTATCAAGGCGTGTTCAAATTTGTTCGACTTTTGAGAGGAGCTGAGTGCCCAACTGATCACCACCTAGTGTTGTGCATATTGCGTTTCAGCGACAGTATTCCTTTGCCACTTAGGCGAGAACTAAGACCGCATACAGTGGGAAATCTTGCAGGATGCTGCCTCTGACTGATCTTTGGCAAGTTTCGGAGAAGTTTGAATACATACCAACTGACCTTTCCAGATTAGAGGAAGACTGGTAGCTATTTTCATCAGTAGCCATTGGCTCTGCAAGAAATGTTTGTGGACTGAAGCGGCATCGTGTGGCGGCTTGGTGCGATGGTAAAAAATAAACAGTTAAGACACCTTAAGTTGACAAAGCCATCACAGAGAATCACAGAGAAGGCCTACATTATGTGGAATTAAAGTAGGAACTGAACTTCCCAGTATAATGAGGCGCGAAAAACTTCTGACATTCAGAATCAGAACCAGCCAAGGAACAGTCATGGAAAAAGTTCGGCGAGAGGTTGGATCATGGTTACGGAACACTTCTTTGAGAGCGATGTCTTAAGCAGATGGAGGGAGCACTTCGGAAATTGCTCTACCCCCAACAGGGCACTAATGATTACAATCCCACTGCTGACAAAATAAGAGCGGAGAAGAGGCATCTCTTGTTTTTTGAATTTTTATTCATTTTCAGTGATTATTCGGGTTCAAATGGAATCGCAAGCGGAGGAATGCAAAAAAATTTTGGAGTTGAATCCAAATAAAGTTTCCTATTATTTGAGGTTTTTTAATTTAGTAAGCCAAATTTTCAACCTGAAAATTTTTTTATCGCGTTGAAAAGCAGCTTTTGCTTCATCAAAGATCCGAATACTGTAGCTAATAGTTTGACAACTGTGATAATCGCACTGACAACTTCGGTTTTCATTATGAAAATCGAAATTGTCAATTTGAATATACTACAATCTTCATACTGACAGTTTCGATTTTCAATATGAAAACCGAAATCTTCAATAGTTATGAGGAAAGTATTCATCACATTGACGATTGCGGTTTTTACATCAACAATTAAAATTGTCATGTTGAAAACTGTCTTCGTCATATTGACAACCGATTAAATTTGATGAACAGAATTTAATCGCTCAAAAATTACAACTTTATTCTTCAGTATGACGAACTTTGTTGTCAATATCAAACGCACCTTTTTGGTTCAGTGTAGATCAAGTCGCTGTCCCGATTATAAAACGTTAAAAGTTAGCAATGCTGCTGGATTTGATGAAATCCGACCAGAAATGGGCAATGGGTAAAGAACGTACTAAATTGGTAGCACGTGTCATTAAGTGGGCATAAAATAGCGGGAAAGCACCTAGCGATTGGCAAATTGTAGTAATAGTGTCCATTTAAAAAAATATAAAAAGGGACGAGTGTGAATGACACCAGCGCTGAAATCAAACGAAGGACAACTCTTGCCAATCGCTGTTTCTTTGGGCTAAGGAGGCAATTGGGTAGCAAAGCCCTCTCTCGTGCAACTAAAGTGTCCATGTATAAGACCCTCATCATCCTGCTTTAAGGTGCAGAAGCATGGACCCTGTCAAAGGCAGATGAAAACACTTTAGGCTGCTTTGAGAGGAAAATTCTTCGGACGATTTACGATCCCGTCTGCATAGACGGAGAGTGGAGGAGGAGATATAACATCGATCTGTACGGAACCGACCTAGCCAAAAGAGTCAAAACACAACGTCTACGATGGCTGGGTCATCTAGAGCGGATGGACACCAACGCCCCGGCCCGGAAAATCTTCGAATCCACACCGCAGGGACGACGCGGTAGAGGAGCACCGAGACTCAGGTGGCGCACGCAAGTGGAAGGGGACCTCAGCCAACTTCGCGTGCGAAACTGGAGACGGCTAGCTAGAGACAGAGCTGGCTGGCGAAGCTTGTTGGCTGAGGCCCAGGTCCACCTCGGACTGTAGCGCCGCCTTAAGTAAGTAAGTAAGTGATTGCACCTTGCTTGAAGGTGTTGGAAACGCATTCTAGAGCCATGATCGGGCAATTTTTACGGGAGGAGCAGTGCCGCTTTCAACCAGACAGAAGCACACTGTCACTCACTTACTTTTCACTGTTCAGATGATTATTCTTGAGAAGGTTTGAGATTACGCCTGACCGGTCTACGCGTTTTTTTTTTAGATTTGAAAAAAGCTTATGGTCGGGTCCCTCGGGATTAACTCTGGGTATTTTTAAAGAACTGTACACTGAGAGAGGTGAAACAAAATAAGCACTAAGCTGCGACAGTTTCGCTCGAATGTCGGGTCGTTACTTCTGTATGGGTGCAGCACCTGAAAAAGTAACCGCAACCATCACAAAAAAGCTGCAGGCAGTCGTTATTTGGTGCCTACGAAACATGCTGAGTACCTATTTTCTGGCCAAATCGTATGTCGAACGCCAAGCTTTATTTGAACGCGAGTCAGGAGCCTAAGGCACAATCATCCAACGACGAAAATGGCAGTGGATCGGCCACACGAGTCAGGAGCCACACCCTTCGGAAAGGTGACAGTTCTATTGCCAAATATGCATTGGAATGGAACCAATTGCCTTAAGGTGGCAGTAGAGTTGGTCGACCTGGAAGCCTAAGGCGTAAACTTGTGGAGGAGGAATGGGCTCCGGAAAATAAGTCCCCAAATGAATAATGAAATAAATACCCAAAATTCTATGGAGGTGGGGATTTTTTTTTATATGAAATAAACCCCTCCAATTTTGGGACTTATTTCATGGGTTTTGGTGGCTTATTTCATACTTCAAGTTGGGGGCTTTTTCCGTTATGAAAAATGTCACCGAAATCTGCTATAAAAAGTCTTCAAAATTTTTAATTTTAGGATTCAAGCGACACAGTGAGGTATGTATGTAACCGCCCTGCCAGTTTCTTTTTTTACCTTTACTATCATTGGGGGGTCATTTCATACCTTTTTGGGAACTTCTTTCATCTCCGATTGGGGGACTAGTTTCACAGTGAAATAATCCCTGAATTTTGAGACTTATTTCGTTGGGGGGGTTATTTCCCCCGGAGCCGGACGAATGCAGTCAACTGGGGAAGAGTTAAAGAGAGCTTAAACACATCGCTCGAAACCGCGCAAGTTAGCGATATCAGAGAGTCATTCAGTTGTTGTATGGGAACTGCAGAAGCTTTGTGCGAATAAATGTCGTCAAAACCCGTCCTTCTAATGTGCGGGTTGGGCTGCGCCAGTGTGGAATTCTGTCTTCGCGAGAAATGTTTTAAAGTCGCTGGCATCAGGATAAGCCATCTGATTTTCGCAGAGGATTTAGCAATGCTTCCATCGTCCCGCAGAAGGAACTTCAGCGAGTGCTCGATGCAGCTGAACGCGAGCAAATTGGACGTGATGGTTGTTTCCCCAGATCCTGGGCAGTGTGCCCTGCACAAGTGGAGAAGTTTAAGTATCTCGCGGACTTTTTCAAGAAAGATGGGAGGATTGATACTGAGTTATCCTGAAGAATTGGCCAATCTGGAGCAATAGTAAAGGAACTGCACCGGCTGATCATCAGGCAAGCTGAGCTTGGATCAGTTTTCGTTTAATGCCTCATCTTGGGTGATGAACGAAAGAATTAGATCGTGGCTACAAGCTGTTGAAATGAGATTACTGAGATGCGTTGCTGGTCGGAGGGAAAGACTAAGAACCGTCAGTATTCGTGGGAGCTCAATGTTGGGCAGCTCTTTCTTCTAGTGGGAGGTTCAATCCTTGGAAGTTAAGACTCGTTCTTCGCACGATTTTTGACAGCGTTCCTAGACAGATCATGCTAGCCAGGATACAAGCGGATCCCTTACTGTAGGCAAAGAAAAAGGTGTTGAAATCAGGCAAAGAACATCTCCGAAACCCACTTAGGGATCACGCCTGAGTCTCTTGAGTTACTGGCGGAGGATCGGGAACGATAGAAGAACCATTTAGCCGCACTAACTCCGCGGTCCTTTAATAGGAAAAGCGGTAAAAGAAAACGACGATCATGCTGATGATTCTCTCGCATTGCAGCAATGTTGCCAGGAGGTATATTTTGCGTCTTGTCGCCGTACGGTTTTCGATATTTTACTGAGCCAGTAGACCTAAAAAAGTCTACCACACTGTGAAAAGGTACAGGCGCGGTATAACATTTTATACTGTACGGCTTGGCCACGCTTCTTGATCGGCGTTCAAAGTGTTTAACCACAGTTAACCACACCGACCATCTATGGTGATTTGGCAAAACAGCCTCAACAATTGGCAGCCAATTTGAAAGATGAAGCTTCAACAATAAGGCCGCTAGCAACCGCTGGAAGTCCTTATTGGAAGACTCTTTCCTATTCAACCCTGACGATATGAAGACGAAGCCTGCAAAGTCGAAGCCGACGGAATTCCGAAAAAAAGCTTCAAAGGTGACTGTAAAACGCGACAGTGCCGAAAGTGTCTGCAATTTAACAAGCCGGGCACAATGTGTGTCTGTGTCTGTCGCTGTGTCTCGGCACATTTTTCACCTAAAATCAGAGACACAGCGAGATACGCACTGTGGCGCTATATACGTGTTCCCGTAAGCTGAACTGCGAAACACAGCCACAGACACAGATACTCATTGTGTCCCAGCTATAAAGGTGTTTTCTCACATACAAATAGAAACTCAGTCTCTCGCTGCCTTCAAATCTAGAATTTTCTAAAAAAAAAAACTTGGTGGCTTCGAAAAATGTTGTACCTTTTCGTACACCCAAACGCAAGTAGAATGTGGATTTTAGCCGAGAAGATTACATTCACTAAAAGCTTTTTTAATCCCCATTAATCTTATGATTACAGCCTTCCCGGGGCTCTGGTACTGCCGGCCAATCCTTGAGTATGTGAAGAAGTAATCGAAGTTATCACTTCCTAAAATCTAAACAAAAACTCTAGAAGCGTTTGCGCTTAACGCAGTCTAAGAGACTTTGGAGAAGAGGCGGGACTTGGCTAATATTTGACAAATGCCTTCTAGCCCGCCAATTTATCCTTTTGCTAAAATGAACCAGACTGCTCAATCGTAGGGTTCACTTATGAAAGCGGGTTCACGTACAGCGACAATAACCCAATGCATAACGGCATAAATAGTTCGAGGGATCGTGCAAAACAGACTTTAGTGAAGCAGAAACCTGATGCATGCGCACCGGCTTCTCCATGACGAATCCCAGAAGATAAAATTGACAACGTAACAACAAATTGAAGCAAAAAAGAAATTCATCCAGGAAACGGCAAGTCTCCCTTCTTTTTCCAAAAACCTTCTTTTAACTGCACTCTTCCATTTAGGCCAAGTTCTCCGCCACCCCAACCATAGGGCATCAAATTACACGCAAACTTTGCTCTGCGGCATTTTCTACCCGAAGAACTGGTTTAGAGTCGACTCCAATAACTGACACTGACATCTCCAAGCAAAAAGCCGGTTCCTGCGTGGTAGCCATAAACTTCTCTTTTGTTTGGCTCCTATGAGAAGCCGTTAGGAAGGGTGGAGGGGCTTCAGCACCATAAACTTTTGACAGTTCTCAGGTAATTGGTTTTATAACTCGATAAGCCGGGCGCCACCATCGCCGCCACCAAGACCAGCCCCAACCCAGAACTCTGTAATGAGGTTACGAGGAAAATCAATAGTGCGCCCCACAATCAATTTCCCCCCTCCCAACTTGCTCCATGGCGGCGTCAAAAATCGTTTTAAACGCTCGTCATCGTCATTATCATCAGCAGCAGCGTAGTTGTCGTCATTGCTGCAAGAGTCCCACCGTACAGCGGGGCACTTTTGCAGCACCCCCTCCCGCATGTCCTAACCTCAAATTACATAACTTTTGTGTATTCCGCCATCGAGTGTGACACACAGAAACGGCGCTGGATACCGCCGCGCTGTTTCGCCTTCCCTTCTGTCCAGTGGCCAGCTTGTACGGCTTGAAGTTCGAATTAATTAAGCGACCGCGAATTTTCCTAGTGCTCCGGTCCGCTGGGGTGGCGACTCTGGCGACAAACGATGGCAGAACGATATGAATACGCGGCCAGAGGTGGAGGAAAACCCAGGAAGGTGGTGGTTAGAAGGCAATTCCGACGTTTATGATAGTGTGGTGCGGTGAGGTAGTTCGGGGTGACAGATGGCAGGCACAAAAGGGGGAAAAAAAGAAACGAAAAGAAGAAGCAATTGCACAAACCTTAATGCGGAATCAATAATCGCTATCTCTATTCGCTGTGTCCACAGGAGTCTCTGCTCGTTGATCTCGATGGTTCTGTGCGATTAGAGCTGGAAATTGTTGTCGTTTTTCTGGATTCTTTTTGCAGCGCCGAGCGTATGATATATATGTAAAACACAAAATTCTTCTTTTTTTGCCTTCGATCTGTGCGAAATGGATAGCCCACGACGAACGGGCGATTTGGAGTTTTTTTTTTTTTCTTCACAGAGCTCGCGAGCAACCGATTGTTTTGGGTAAATTGCAAATTGACGCGATTTCTTGTCGATGAACAAATGCTTAATGGAATCTTTTGCAAATATTTCGATTATTTTCGACTGAAAAACCGAAGAAAACCGCACGAATTCAGAGAAAATAACCAAAATCACTTTTTGTCGACGTTTTTCTTTGACGTTCTTCGTTTTTGTTTCGATTCGATGGTGTTTCACACGGTGACAGCTGGGTTTAAGAGGGAAATTTGTGATGTGTCATGAGGCATGACATTGCCAGGCGAGTTTGTTTTATTTGAGGTAACAATTATGGAAAGGGAAATTTTTTTTTAGTGTGACTTATAAGGCTTCGATTAGACTGCATGCCATTTTGGAATATTTGACGTACCTAAGAAGAAAAATGGTGCAAATATTTTTCTCCTTATGTCTAATATGCCAAAATGGCATGCAGTCTAATATAAGCTTAAGTATTTACGGAGGATATTATAATGATACTTCTTGTTTCGTATTCTTTTCTGACTAAAATTACTAAAATTGTGGGCTAGTCAAATGCACACTAAAGCTTAGACTAGGCTGCATACCATTTTGGCATATTTGACGTAAGAACGAAAATATTTGCAGCAGTTTTCTTCTTATTAACGTCAAATATGCCAAAATGGCATGCAGTCTAACCTGAGCTTAAGAGGAAAAGATCAAAAGAATTTTCATAAGAACAATCAAAGCGGACGCATAGAGCGACCAAAAACTTCACTCTTTTTGCAAGGGAATATTCATATCCTCTTTTCTACTCTGCATCTACACAGTCAATGCCCAAGACAATCGAAATGGACATGGCAAATTGCTAAGAAAAAAGCTGGCAATTAGATTTTCAATTATTTCCAATGTGGGCATGTCATTGTGGGCATGTCATGTACCACATTAAAAACGGGAAATAAATCGTTAAGGTTTCGAAATTTCATAATGTCTACATTGTTTCCGGTTGGAAATTTATGTTTTTTATTTGTAAAGAAAGGCCCAAACACAATGGACCTGAGCGGGATAAATCTTATGTCGATATACAACGAAAATCCCATTCAAGTTCTGCCAAAAGATTGTGTTGCCCATAATAAACTTAAGCAAACGAATTGAAAATCTTATCAGATTTCACTATGAATGTCTCAAGTATCACATTGCCTTGAAAATTTAAAATCAAATTTGAAAATTGGGTCACTTTTTCTTTAACTTTGGATGTTAATATCTCCAAAACCGATTGTCAGATTTAAAATACGTTTAAACTTTTGAGGTCAGCGTACAATTCTTGGTATATTCCCTACTTGCACTGACTTTTTGAAGCACGCTTGAAAATAAATATGGACTTAAATATGACAATGGGTGAACTAATGACAAGCAAAAAATAAACTCTAAGCCAACATAAGTGGTGGTCAAAGGATAGACATGTGCACTCAAGAGGATACAAGCATCCACAGGTTTTTCTAAACCCACCTCTGTCTATCAACTCCTACTCTCACCTCCCCGTGGTGAACACCGGGTGCCTAGTACCTCAACTGGAGATTGGGTTCCAACCCCTTTGGAAGGTTGTTGGGGGTAGCAGACGAGAGAGGGGGAGGAGTGTTCCCACTAAGGCACTTCTCCTTGCATCCGGACGGCAGCGGAGGAATTCCCCAAATGGAATCAACGGTGGCGTCCATAGTTCCAGTCAGGCCGAACTACTTAATGAATACCTCATATGGGCTACTACGACGTATTCGGTGCTCAGGCCTATAAGGAGCGGGCTATCCGGCTCTCCGTCCTTAGTGCTAAGCAAAGGATCCGGTCCTCCAGGTTAGGGGTCGCGCCGTCGGGGTGACTTCCCGGCCACGTAAAGAAACACCAGTCACGAAGCAGAAACAAGCCTCGGATTCGGACGGATCTACTGTTGACGACCAATGCAAACGAGAAAAGGACAATGAGCTCCGGATCTGTACGTGGAATGTTAGGTCCCTCAACAGACCACGTGCAGCCGAGCAACTAGCGGAGGCCCTTAATGACTGCAAGGCAGACATTACTGCCATCCAAGAAATGCGGTGGGACGGGCCGGTCAAAAGAAGGATGAAAAACTGCGACATCTACTACGGCGACTGCTATCGGCATCAAAGACAGCGCCTATTTGGATGTGGTTTCGTTGTTGGCGTCGCCTGTAAGCATCAAGGCTAAACGATCCGCATCAAGGCTAAATTCGCCAACATTAGCCTGATATGCGCACATGCCCCCACAGAGGAGAAAGATGACGAGACCAAAGATATGTTCTACGAGCTCCTGGACAAAACTTATGAGCAGTGCCCTAGCTACGACATTAAGATTGTCCTTGGCGATTTTAATGCCAAGCTAGGAAGGGAGGGCATCTTTGGTCGTACTGTCGGAAAACATAGCGAACAGACACGACCTCCGATAACGGATTCAGGCTGACCGACTTTGCTGCGGGGCGACACGTTGTGGTAGCTAGTACACAGTTCCTGCATCTCAATATCCACAAAGGGACATGGAGATCTCCCGATCAATCAACCGTCAACCAGATTGACCATATTGCGATCGACGCAAGGCACTCCTCCAGTATCATGGATGTCCGAACTTTCCGAACATTGACTCGGATCACTACCTTGTTGTAGCCAAGGTACGAAATGGAAGCGCCAAGTAATGGAAATACTGTGAGGAAGTTTGACGTCGGCCGACTACAATCGCAAGAGATCGCCAGGTCCTTCTCCAACCGAGTCTCTCAAAACCTTCAACGAAGTCCTATGCAACCAGCATCAAGTATTGATAGCCAGTGGCAACATTGCCAAAATGCCATCAGAGACGCCGCCTCTGAAGTGCTGGGTTTCACACGGCCACCACTACGAAATCCCTGGTTTGACAATGAATGCCGGCAAGCACATGCAGCTAAACAGGAAGCATACAAAGCGGCACTGCACAGAAGGACTAGAGCTGCTCGCGAGCTCTACGAGCAGAGGAGGAGAGAGGAACACCGGCTTCTCCGAAGGAAAAAGAGAGAGCACGCGCGGTTGAAGAGATAGAGAGATGTTACAACAGGAATGAGGTTAAAAAGTTTTACCAAAGGATCAAAAGGTCCTGCCAAGGGTATAAACTTCGAACTGAAGCCTGTAAGGACCATCAAAGGAACATCGTTGTAGAATCGCAGTCGGTGCTGAGGATTTGGAAAGACCACTTCTGCAGACTGTATAACGGCGAGGACGAACCAAATACCGCTGTCAGGCAGAACGAACCATTCCACCCGGGCGAAGACGTTACCGACGAAGCATACGAACGATACCGCCCACCCGACTTGGAGGAGGTGAAAGTAGCTGTGTCTAAGCTCAAGTGCAACAAAGCAGCCGGAGCAGACGGCCTAGCTGCCGAACTTTTTAAATCCGCTGGCGATGAGCTGGTTAGGAGCATGCACCAGCTCATCTGCAAGATATGGTCGGAAGAAAGCATGCCCGACGAATGGAACCTCAGCATTGTTTGCCCGATCCTGAAGAAAGGAGACCCTCTGAGTTGTGCCAACTACAGAGGCATCAGTCTTCTTAACATCGCATACAAGATCTTTTCTGCTGTACTGTGTGAGCGCCTGAAGCCGTTCGTCAACAATCTGATAGGCACATATCAGTGTGGCTTTAGGCCAGGAAAGTCCACCATCGATCAAATATTCACACTGCGGCAGATCTTGGAAAAAACCCAGGAATTCCGAATCGATACACACCACCTCTTCATCGATTTTAAGGCCGCGTATGACAGCATCTATAGAGACGAGTTATATAGCGCAATGTCTAGTTTTGGCATCCCTGCCAAACTCGTCTGTGCAGGATGACGATGGAAAATTCACGTTGTTCCGTCAAGGTCGGCAAAGACCTCACCGACGCGCTGTCATGCGACTTCTTTAACATCATACTTGAGAGAATTGTGCAGAACTCTCGCGCCAACACCAGAGGTACAATCTTTCAAAAGTCCGTTCAACTACTCGCATACGCAGACGACATTGACATAATCGGTAGAACAAAGCGTGATGTCAGTGAAGCCTTCGTGAGTATTGGGACGAAAGCGGCGAATATGGGTTTAGCAGTCAATGAGGGCAAAACCAAAACATCACCATCGACAGCTATAACTTTGAGGTAGTTAGGGATTTTGTCTACCTGGGTTCCGCTATCAATTCAGACAATGACACCAGCGCTGAAATCAAACGAAAGATAACTCTTGCCAATCGCTCTTGCAAAAGCAATTGAGTAGCAAAGCCCTCTCTCGAGCTACTAAATTGTCCATGTATAAGACCCTCATCATCCCAGTCCTGCTTTACGGTGCAGAAGCATGGACCCCCTGGACATCGAACATCGAACTGTATGGGCTGTACAACGATACCGACCTAGCCAAAAGAGTCAAAACACAGCGTTTACGATGGCTGGGTCATCTAGAGCGGATGGACACCAACGCCCCGGCCCGGAAAATCTTCGAATCCCCATCGCCAGGGACGGCGCGGTGGAGGAGCACCGAGACTCAGGTGGCGCACGCAAGCGGAAGGGGACCTCAACCAACTTCGCGTGCGAAACTGGAGACGGCTAGCTAGAGACAGAGCTGGCTGGCGAAGCTTGTTGGCTGAGGCCCAGGTCCACCCCAGACTGTAGCGCCACCTGAAGTAAGTAAGTACGCCAACACAAGTAAATGAAAACCTAACGAAACCCAGCATAAGGCTATTATGGTTGTGGCATACGAATCGCGTGGAATGGGAAAATTCGGGAAGCCGACTTAAGCTCATCAAAGTCTATTATGGTTGGGCCTGAAGGCGCCCAGTTATTATATTATATATTATATTATATTTCATTATAACCGGGTAATTTCTATCTAGATCATATGACTTGAAACTCTCAAAAGATGCAATGCATACTTGATTTAGGTCATCACTAAATTTTAAACATTTAAGGCTCTGATTCAGGAGCTTGCAGATCTCTTTACGAATGCGCTGGAGTTCTACATTCCACCACGGTACGATGGGTAAGACCACTGATCTTCAGCAGACATCTCTACCCCTTTGTCTTGATCTAGGTTCGTTGTTCCAAAATAACATTCAAAGCTATTTTCAGCCGTCAGCTTACACGAAGTGTTGGAAGTTAACCTAAGTTGCCGAAGTCATACTCGCACTTATCGAGGCCACAATTGAGTGTACGGTACAACCCGCCACCACAGGAAACACCATGCAAATGTCATTAAATCAAATGCCAACCAGTTAGCACTCAAGGAAACTTGAAAAGTTATGATGGCACTAACGCTGATGACCACATCACTTCTGCTTGAAGTGTGCGCTTTTCGTTTAAACTTTTCGAAACGCAATTCTAGTGTCACCCAATCGCGTTATATGGTCGCGCACGGATTCACTATGCCATCAGTGGACCACAGAAAAGCCTCGCCCGTACCGATGCGAAGTGTCCTTTTTAGCCGACCTCATACCCAATCTCTGCGATTCGCATTATGAACTTTTCAAATGAGATTTCCTACTTTTCCAAAACTAAATTTCATTTGATTTTAATAATAAAATATTTCTCTCATTTGAATCCTGGGACTAGGATTGCTACGGACAAGGCTATAGGAGTTGTGCCCATAGAACATCATACTTAACAGTTCCAGCCCACATGTATATACGCCATACGGACGACTGTCCTGTCCGCCCCCAGGGTGTGTGTGCTTTGAATTCAAAAATTGGAAAAATATTTGTTCTTCGAGTTTTTTCCCCGCAAGCTTCGGCTGCCTCGGGGACTAGTACGATTGCAGCGCGCGCCACAGAACCTAGATTGTGAGTGGTTGGCAAATTGCATTTGTCTTAACTTTGCTAACTTAACTTTGGAAAAAGTCAACAAGGACCGAAACATAAGCTGGATCGAAAGTTTTTCTCATTTTTTTTTCTCCCTGGCAGCATGCAAAATGAATACAAAGCAAATTACCTCTTTGAAAATATGCAATGGTCCTTGGAAGCATTAATAAGGATATTTTACCATAATCTCAGCACTTTTGTTTTCCTTGAAGTTGCCAAGTTTGCGAAACTGCAATAATAGTGAAATTCCTGATTGGGCAACCAGCATTTCTGTCTCGAGTCCCTCATATATGCAACGAATGTGGCAAATGGCCCTTAATGATGTTGCGGGAGAACATCCGGCAGTAGGGCGGCTGGTCATAACCGTACAGGATTTCACAAGTGCCGACTTTGGTCGGTTGGACTTAAGTCCATCAAAATTTCACGGATGACCAGGAGAACGTTTCTTCTTTTCCCTGTTATTAACCCACGAGCCATGTGAGAAACACTGAAGCATGTGGACGGAAATTTTCCATATACTAACAAGCTAAATATGTCCTTTTAAAGTTTTGTGTTGCACAAGCAGTACCGACAATTTATATGCTTGCAAAATTTTTTTGACATGCATCCTGATAAGTTTTGTAACAACTACTGATCCGTACGTGCATAAGTTATGATGGTGATGTCCGTGGTGATGGGACAGGATGTCAGGGCTTTGTGTGGGGAAATAAGATAAACTTGTTAACAATTTATGGTCTTTTGAAAGGGTTTTGTTTTTCAGGACTATTTGGATAGATGTGAGAATGGTTTAAATGCTTTAAATGGTCTGCACTTTTTTTAACGACACAAGAAGACTATTGTGATGTCAGAGAGTGGACAATCTGAAGCTGTGCCAACATTGCTGTTACGTTCCGTTCATACGGATGAAAACTGTAAACAGCAGCTTCATAAATGGTAATGGCAAGCGATTCCCTATATCACATGCTGTTTGTGTTTTTCTTTAAACTATAGTCGGATAACTATAGTTTGCTTTAAGGAAAATATGTCCAAAAAAAATATCGATTAGTTTGCCAGCACGCGA
Source organism: Neoascia interrupta (assembly GCA_947623515.1). NCBI lineage: Eukaryota > Metazoa > Arthropoda > Insecta > Diptera > Syrphidae > Neoascia > Neoascia interrupta. Next base: position 31,867,984 of record OX392464.1, on the reverse strand, counting down.
CGGGCCTTTCCATTATTTAAAATACAAACTTACGTTCAGATTGCTGGGGGTTTGAGTTCCTGTCCCGGAAATCCTTTGAGTGTCTTCATGGCTTCAACTTCATAGCTACGACCTCCAATCTGCAAAAATTTACAAAAAAAAAAGGTAGCACAAAGGTGAAAAAAAAACAAAAGAATTAAAAAACTTAACTTTTTTAAAAAATTAAGAAAAATTAAAAATCCCCCGAGCGTTGCACAATATCACCCGACACACAATACAATCGTGAGTCAAAAAGAGAATGCATGACTTTCGCACACGCAGCCGAACCAGTTTTTCAAACGGACTTATGAGTCTGAAACTTATGTCTAGACTAAAGTCAGTCCTAACAGGTTTTGGTGTGAACACGACTTTAACGATACGCTACACCTAAACGGTTGGTATGTGTGCCAAGACCAGGCTTGCAGTGAATATCCTATTCAGTTTGGAAATCAGTTGACTTATAGAGTGTTTCCACCGGACACTAGTCCGCGATTTAGACAAATCCCCTTTAAATCACGGGACTTACCATACGAATATTAATCTCTTCATAAGGAGATTAAAAATTGATTGCGTAAGTAATCTCTTCCATGCAAGAATTCCTAAATCAAACCGTACAGAATTCGACGTGAATTCCCGTTTCGAACTTATATTTGGAGTAGTTTTGGTCAAAGCGATTTTTACCCATAATAACGGATTTGTGATAATGTGTTGGCATAACGCGAGTGGCAAGGCATTTTTAAAAACCCGATTTCTCCGAAAGTTCACTGCAAATCGGAAAAAAAATTTGTGACAAATATTAACGTTAGGTTAGGTTGGGTGGCTGTCCCCGCTGGGCAGGGACACACTTAGACCAAGGGGGTCCATTGTGGTATCCACAAGCTTGAAGGACCGGAGTTACCAGCCCGGGACCTAAATGATGACTACCCGTTTGGGTGGGAGGGGTCCAGGCAACCGTTGACAGTATAAACCTACACCGAAGGTCACCAACCAGAGTTTGATTGGTTGAGACATACCCGAGGGTAATGAAGGCTGGGGGTAACCGTTTCGGTGTAAACCGTTGTCAGCAGAGTTGAGGGGGGCCAGTGAGAGACTTTCCTGACGAAAGGGTGGTCTCGTAACTGTTGGACTCCAGATGGAAATTTGCTTTGTTGATACGGATTGGGGGGGGGGGTTGCTTGAGGTCGAGGAGGAGGTGGGTGGGTCAGTGAGGAATAGTTTTTATAGGAGCCCGACAGGGCAACTAATGTCGGTATAAGTCCGAACCTGTTGCTTCTCTGTTAAGAACTGGGATGGGAAGGTGCAGGGGTAACCGATTCGGTGTGAACCCTTGCAGGGGGGAATTCTCAGGCAAGAAGCTGATGTAGGGTAACCGTCTCGGTGTAAACGCGTGCTACAGTTAGAATTGGGGAAAGGTAGGGGTAACCGAAGCAGTATAAGCCCGTACTAGTGAGAATTATGTGCTGGTGATCCCGTGGAGGTGGAGAGGTGAGGGTAACCGAAGCGGTATAAGCCCACACCAATCCAGCCCTGGGAAGAACACTGGGATATGGTGGGGAGGAATTACTGTAGGAGTACTACTAATTACGTCCCATGTGGGGTGAGGGACAAATAGGGTATCCTTTTCTTGCGTAGAGTTTAACTAGATTTAGACCGTAAGTGAGAGTTAGTCGCTGAAATAGGGTAACTGTTTCGGTGTAAACCCATACCTCAGGTGACTCAAGTCAGAATTAAACGGGGGGGAGTAGGAGTGTGGGGGCTTATGGGGGCTCTATGTGGGGGCTTAGCTTTATTTCCAACACTTGTTTCAGTTTCCCCATCACATCTAAATCGGTCCATCCTTTTGTTGATGCGAGTAGGTATACTCTCATGGAGTGTTATTTTCTTACCTGAAACTTACCCTTTTGAAACTAGACTGTTGTTGTATTCTTTTCACATCTACTAGAAAAAAATCCTTTTTGGAGGGCGAAACTTAGTATTTCAACTTTTTAAAGACTTGAAAGTTTCCAAGAGCCGAGCATAGAAAATAAAATATGGCACTATATGGAAGGCGACTCCACCGCACCCCCTCCAACAGAATTCCCACGGACCCTCATCCGTACCCTCATCCGGAACCGCATGGGATACCATCATAGGGGCCGACGCGAACGCCCATCACTCTAACTGGGGTAGTAGCGATATCAATAGTCGAGGTGAGTCTTTTTTAAATTTTATCATTAGGCATAATCTTGTCATTCACTATAGGGGGCATGAACCCAATTTTATTATTAAAACCGTTCATATGTTCTTGGTGTAACAATCTCCTCTAATACTAATAACCTCTCCTTAAGCAACTGGAGAATACCAAACTGTAACAGCTTTTCTAACCGCCGTTATCTGGAATACAACGTCGTAAGACAAGATTCAAGATTAGAACAACAAGATTAGAAACCAAAATTTTTAAGCCTTTCGAATAGTGTCACCGACATCGATAAAGGCTTGACATATAACCTCTACTCTTATAAAAGTATTTAAAGAAACTTGCCCCATTAGTCGTAGTAAACCTGGTTTTAAGAACCATTGGTGGTCTTCTAGACTAAACGAGCTAAGAAAAATTGCAAACAAAAGTTCAGTAGAGCCAAAAGATCCAACGCAGAGATTGTTTGGGAAGCTTATGAGGAAAAAAATTCGAACGGCTAAAAGAACGTCTTGGATTGGAAGGAATTCTGTTGTAACATAGAAAATATAAATGGTGCAGCAAGACTGAGAAAAATTATGTCCAAAGAGCCAAGCGTGCCAAGCCTTATCAAAAACATGAATGGAATCTGGATAGAATCTACCTCGGAAACACTGGAAATACTACTTTGTACACAATTTCCCAACTGTTCTGAAGTGGTTGAGGAGAACGGAAATATCCGAACAAATCAATCCGCAACAGCCACAGATGTTGAAACAATATAGAACATTATCTGTGTGAGGAAAGTCGAACGGGCTATTGACTAATTTGAACCATATAAGTCAGCTGGACCTGACGGCATACTACCAATTATGCTGCAAATGACAAAAACATTAATAAGCCCAAGGCTAACACATATTTTCCGTGGATGACTCATGCTTAGATACTATCGAAAGCGTGGCGGGAAGTTAATGCATTCTTCATCCCTAAGGCTGATAAAAGCAGCCATCATCAGGCAAAAGGCTACAGACTTATAAGTCTGTCATTCGTTCTGCTAAAAACTCTCGAGAGGCTTCTTGACATTCACATACGCAGCAAACTTAATCCAATCAATATGTCCTCCAACCAGTACCTGAAAGGCAGGTCGGTAGACACAGCGTTACACGACGTAGTTCTTAATATAGAAGCTTCAATGCAAGTTAAAGAATACACCTGCGCAGCGTTTCTTGATATAGAAGATACCTTTAACAATGTCACCACGCAAGCTATTGAAAATGCGCTCAAAGATACTGGAGCCATTAAAGGGGTTTGTTACTTTATACTCACAATGCTAAAAGAGCGAATAATATCATCTAAACTAGGGGACAGTATTAAAATGATGTCTACCACCAGAGGAACCCCGCAAGGTGGAGTACTCTCACCTCTCATATGGCGTCTTGTTATGAGCACATATCTTATGAAGCTCAACCACTCACCGGTGAAACCCATAGCTTACGCTGACGATCTTGTGCTCATAGTGCGTGGCAAATTTTTGCCAACACTTGTTGATTTAATGCAGGATGCACTAAATGGCCTCAGCCGGTGGACCGGATCCTGTGGCCTTAACGTCCAAAAACGGAGCATGCCCTCTTAACACACAAGTGGTCAACCCCGGATGTAGAGCTACCAAGGCTCGGCTCTCAAATTATCTAAAAGTGCTAAATATTTGGGTATCATCCTAGACAGTTAGCTCAGCTGGAACCTAAACATAGAAGAAAGAGTTAAAAAAAGCATATACTGCCCTATATACGTGCAACCGTATCTGCGAAAAAAAATGGGGTCTACACAGCTATAGTAAGAACCATACTCACTTATGGATGCTGCGTTTGGTGGCCAGCTGTAACCAAACAGAAAAATCTAAAAGCCTTAACTAAGGTCCAAAGAATATGGCTTGTGTCGTGACCACAGGTGCTCTGAGATCCACTCCTACCATGGGGTTAGAGACAATTCTAAGCCTAACGCCTTTAGATCTGTTTATGAAAGAAAGCAATGCAAAAAGCGCAAGACTTCAAGGGACATGCAACTATAGTACAACATCCACAGGTCACGCTGGGTTGCTGTGCAGGTACAACAGACCACACAACACCTTATCTAGACTTCAATCAAGACTATACCATTCACATTCCGAGCAGAGAAGACTAGAGGCTGGATAATGTTGTAATCCACTCCGAGATAGGAATCTACACAGATGGCTCTAAATCAAGTGAGGGTACTGGAGCAGGTGTATGCTCTGAGAAACTTGGTATTTTAACAAGCAGAAGACTGCTTAACTCCTGCAGAATCTTCCAGGCAGAAATTCTGGCAATACTTATAGCCGCCGAAAAGGCCAGAGTATTGTAACTATCACAGGAGGATATTTCCATTCACGTAGACAGCCAAGGCCCTGGCAAAACCAGCAGTAAAATCTCGCGCAGTAGGACTTTGTCGCTTAGAACTTAGGGCTCTCAGCAGACAGAATAATGCCCGCATTGTTTGGGTAGGCCAAAGTGACTTCTTCGGAAATGAAAAGGCTGACGAGCTAGCGAAACATGGCTCACATCTATGTATCACTACAGCAGACAAAAGGACTCACCCTCCGCTCTCCTATGAAACAGGCAAAATATCTACAACTATTCAAAATATAACCCAAAATAGGTGCAATGAGCCATCACTGGCAATAGCCACAAGAGTGATAACAGGCCAAAACCTGTTCGGAAAACACTCAGCAAAATTAAGAACTATTAACACCAAGTACATTTGCAGGGGCTGTCACGATCCCGAAGCGGAAGAAGATGTGAAACACCTCCTCTGACAATGTCCAAGTAACAGCCGGCAATGTTTTTAACTTCTAAGAAAATTCTTCTTTGAGAAACTGGAGGAGCTTGCAAGAATACCGGTGGCGAATATCGTGAAGATCAGCAGGGATTTAGGATACTTCAACAAACTAAGTATCATATACTAACATTTTTATCCCTTACAGGTTGACCCCAGAGGGTGACGCTAAGGGCCCTCGTAGGCCTATGCGAGCTGGTGGTTTTGGCTGCTAACTAACCCTACTAAACCTAACCTAACTATGGCACGTTCTTTTCAACACCAAACTACTACACTAAGATGGAAACAGAACTCGGTATGTGCGACAGTTCCGGTATGGATACACCCGGCCTAATTGCATAAATAACAACTAATGCCGTTTCTTCCAGATATACCACCCAGGTATCACGGTAAGTGTCAAATTGTTTTGACTTAATTTTTTATGAAGGTACCTATTAATTTTTTGAGATTTTTTTTTTTTTTCAAAATGAATTTAGACAATTTTTAAATGACATGCATAACGTACGTGATTATTGTCGTGATGTGGCGACAAGACGTGAAAAGACATGCAGGAGTTGCTGAATGCACCCATTAACTTCACGAACGCATCCACTCGATTCAATAGACGAACATCTTACTGTCATTCCAGTCAGTTGATTGCAAACTGACGTTCGAAGTTCGAATTTCGATATCGAATTTCTCCTCGAATGGAAAAGTACTAGTGGAAAAATGCCAAAGATGAAATATAGAAAGTGCTGAATTTTAAAAAATACAAAAATGACAGGCTCGGATGGGACAGTTATATTTGCAACGTTTGCTTGTGAAATTCGAGAGTAAAATAGATTGACTTGAAAAGAAGTGTTGAATTTAAAGTAACGAAGTTGAATTGAGTGTGATTTGAATTCGAATAAATTTTGTTTAATGAATAAAGTGTTCTGTTTTGTAATTATAAAGATGAAATTCAGTTTTATTTGAATTTCACTTTATTATTATTTAGAACCCCATAGGCAAAAATATTACAATACATACTTGACTTTTTTTGTTAATTTCTTCTCTGAGGAAAGGCCCGAGGTGTTAATTTACTTTGTCTTTTAAAATTTGCAGTTTATGTGTAAGGAAATATTTATTCAGGTAGTGAATTTCAAAGTGTGCTTGTTCTATAGAAGAAAGAATTTCGAAACTGTGTATTGCGAGGTGTTTCAAGTTGAACATGTAACTGATGAACGCTTAATCGAATAAAAGAAGAATTTTGAATTGAATTCATCGCATAGATTAGTCTAAACATGCAACAGTCAGGAAGTGTGGAGTATTTTGCAAATTGTTTGGCCTAGCCTGAGGAGCTGACAGCTAGAAATAAGTGTTGGATAAAAGATGCGACACAGTCTCTATTTTATGTTTCTGAGCGACTTAAAATTTGTACCTTGGAACATTGTGGGTATGCAAAAAAGGAACAGAATAACAGAAGATAAATATGCAAAAATAACCATTGACAACAAGGAAATTTAGGTATCCACCTAGTCAAAGGCGATAAGTAAAATAATTATGATCAGGGACAAAACCATTCCATAATTATTATCTTCAAAAACTCCTAGTTCTGTTCATCTTCTTTTTTTCTACTAGTACCCACCTCTATAGCTTACATGACTTGTATGAACACCCCTGGAATATTTCCTTATTCATAGAAGTACCTGAGCTGCACTCACCTTGACACATGGCAATAGAACTGATTGCCACAGTAAACGCATGAGATTGCGTACTCGCTATACTATCAATGTTCATATTTTCGTTATGATACGTGTCCTGTTTTTATGCAATTCTTAAAAGCTGCACAAACACGAGCTCTCCTGCTTCAATAACGTAGGTAAATTAGGCCTTTCTACACCGACACGATGAAAATCTACACGCCTAAGGGGGTTGGTTGATGATGATGTCCTTAGGACCAACGAGAAACTTGCAAAATCGGACCAAGCTACAGCAGCACGTGTGGAACGGGTGCGGAATAATGCTAAGCAACGCCTTTTTATATAATTTTTTTTTTTCCTAAGAAAAAAGCCTACACCCACAACCCCTCTGGATTTCCATTTGTGAGTATACGTTTCGCATGGAACTAGATTTGTAAGAAACCTCCCTTACGCGAGTAATTGGGTCTATGCGGCTGTGGCTTAAATACGTGAGAAAAAAAATTAACGATAAAAACGAGGCCTTAGCGGAGATGTGAATTCTTTGCCGCACTTGTTATCATCGGAGAGGGTGAATTCGCCCTTTGGGATGTTCATAGCGCCCTGGGCGTAAGCCCATTCGCTACACTCGCAGAGGACTCACTCTTTCCCTTGACGCAGACATAACAACATTTTGAAAAGGAGGGCGTCAGTTGATGAGCTTAAACTACACGAGATAGGACCAAATAATTGTGTGGTTAAGCATTTAATTAAAAATGAAAAATTAATTAGTATTTGTTCTGCATCATCAGAATGTCATTCATCCTTTTGTGGGTGGAATAATATGCATTTTCGTTTCGTAAGTGGAAGGCTGCGAGTTGGAACAAGATTTGTTTGAGTAGGTTCTTAAGTTATAGACCTTCAGGCTTCTTGTTTGAGGGCGGTGTCAAATAGGTAACGTATATATTCAATGGCGTCATACTTATAGTTTAAACAAAAACTGTAACAAAGAACACTTATTTGGTAAAGAGGAGCTGCGAACTAAGCCTCAATTTTCTTTATTTTGAACGTACTCGAATGAATTGTTCCTTCTACAATGAGGTGAAAAACTTTCCACTATACACAAAAGCCTTGAATTACAATAGAAATCGAAGATTGTTGAATAAAATATACTCAATTTAAAATCCATTGAAGAATTTTTTGATTTGCAAGCAAAATACACAGAGTATGACCCAGGATACTTCTGTAGGTATATATCCATCGATGGATATCATCGTGCTTTAGAAAATATTCCCGCGGGACACGTCTTGCGTGTCGCAACTATACCAACTGGGCATACAAAAGGATTTGGGATATTTTCAATGTCCTGCTGAGTATGATTGGCAGTTGCCAGTTGGCACTGCAAGTGTAACCGCGATTTCTATTTCAAACTATTTTTATTGAATCGTGATTTTTATTCTATCAATGGCATTTGGAGGCGAAAGATGATCTACGATGGGTTCGTCCATGATGCCCGTAAGTTATTTGTTAGGTATCGAAGACCTAAGTAAAATACGCAAACTTAAGAACGAGTGAAATTTCGTTTTCAGTTTCAAACCTCAGAACAGAAGAAAACAGAAAAATGTAATTGACGAAAAAAAACTTGCACTTACTGTGTTTCTAAACGGAGTTTAACCCTTAATCGGAATCAGGTTGAGTTTAACTAAACCCTGAAAGTCTAATGACCTCGCGCTTCAAAAGTCCCATGCCCTAAGTGGGATGACGGGTTATTTAACCTTTTACAAACTAGAAACAGAACAAAAAACGAAAAAAAGGATTAAGAAAAGTAAAGTCAGCCACTCTCTTTTGCGGTTACACAACACCAAATTTTCTAGACTTCCTGAGGAATTTTCCTACGTCTTAATTCTTACTGCATTGAAATCCCTTATTGTAGTATACAAGCACAATAAGACACAAGTGCTGGTACAACCTTTCCATCAGTCAGTTTGGCTTCAATGAAAAACGAATGCGAAAGGATTGTCTGCAGAAGAAAGTGTAACAAAAAAACTGTAATTCTCATTTAAAAAATGTGGGTTCGAGAAGGACACAAAGTACAAACGTTACTCTAGATTATTATAATCAGACACCTCCAACATAACAAGTATTTTTTTTTCATCTCTTTGTCGTACTGCAGGGATATCTAAATGTCGCTCAGTGTAAGCCATTCTACAAAAGAAAAGTAGAAAGTAAAGTATGGAGCGGATAAAAACTTGTTCATAAAAAAAAGGAATAAAATGCAGTGCCACCATATTCTACCAGAATTAACAAACGAAAAAATCTTTTTTATAGGACAGGACTCTCAGTGGATGCTATATATTTTTTTATTTAATTTGATCATTATTTTTGTAACATTTAGTGTCCTTGGTCTATCCGAGCATCTGTCAAAGTAAGGGCAGCTGATGTGCTTGAAACCTACCTATGAACACCAAAAAACTTACTTTACTTACTTAAAGTGGCGCTACAGTCCGGGGTGGACCTGGGCCTCAGCCAACAAGCTTCGCCAGCCAGCTCTGTCTCTAGCCAGCCGTCTCCAGTTTCGCACGCGAAGTTGGCTGAGGTCCCCTTCCACTTGCGTGCGGCACCTGAGTCTCGGTGCTCCTCTACCGCGCCGTCCCTGCACAAAAAAAAGAAAAAAAAAACACCAAAAAAGCACCCTGAAAATTCCTACTTATGTTCCTGCAATTTTTGTAACACGTACCGAAGAACCGAATTTACGACAACAATATAATCGAACTTAAAAAAAAAAACATATCTTATTTCGAATGAATTAAAGGGCGCTGATTTCTGAGTTCCCTAGAAACCTAAATACAGGACCAATTAAACTATACCCAGATGAGAAGTCAAGAAAAAAGCATCCACCCATTATGTGCGGGACATTGTTGAAATTCCACCTCTACATGGTCGAAAAACTCCTACAAATCTGTTGCTGAACTTCCTTTTGTGGCGGCAGATGCAATTGCAAGGCGGTTTCCTATTGTTTCCTTAATCTGCGCCACAATCGGCACCGCATACAAAAACACCACTGGTCTCCTTTCGCCTGTGGTGCATGTCGGGCTTATTGAATTTGTTGCAACAAAGTTAATAGTTGTCATCACCATTCTTCCGCAGTGGGTAATAGGCGAGTTGATTCCTGGTTAGGCTGTACCATGACCACTTAAGATTACAATTGCACTTGGTGGCAAAAAAAATGATGGTCTAGACTAAGTCCAGACTAAAGGACAATAGAATGAAATGAATGTGAAGTGTGAAGACATCTGACTACGACCAGACGATGCATTATTGTGTGCAATTAGGTCCTCAAATCTGCATCAAGTTCGCCAAGAGAAATGTGGCGAACAAGATAAGTAGACAAGAATACATTGTGAAACCTCCAAGGTTTAAATGTAGACCAATTTTTGTGACTGATTAACGTTTAAGATATACTGAATTTATCTTTGAACTCCTTTTACAAAATCCCACACACAGGGCATATGGAATTCACGGTTTTTATTTTATAAAATCTAGATATTGCAAGATTAAAGATGAGAAGAAAACTTATCCCCTCATGATGCGTCGGAACGATTTAAATCATGCTTTAAAATTCTGCTTTTAAAAGTAAAGCCTTACAAAATTCTGAAAAGTTCAGAAAGCGATACAGTGAAACATGGGCGGTAGGAAATAAGGTCCCAATGAGATAAGGCCTCAAATCAAAAATGAAATAAGTCCCCAAAAGTTGGGCATTATTTCATAATGAAATTTGACCCAAAGAATTTGAAGAAAGTGAACAGGACGAAAAATTCTTTTCATATGAAATGAGGAGATAATAAAAATGAAATAATGCCCCAAAAAACAACAATAAGCCCCAAAAAAAAGAAATAAGGCCCCAATATAAACATACATAGTTGTGATTGCATTCCGTGCTTTTTTTTGGGGCCTTATTTCCCAGAGCCGAAATATGTATTGGGGTAGTGAGGCTCGCCCCCTGCAAACCCCTTTGATTGTTTAGCCTAAAAAGCAAAATAAGGTGATTTTTATTGCTAACAAATTTATCTGTCCCAAATCTAAAAAGTTGAATTTTTTGCGAGAATGCAGAATTTCGCTATGCAGATTTTCTAAAGCAAAATAACTACCCCCTCCCTGTTTTCCAACTTCCATGCACCTGCCCCAGAAATGTTTAAGCCTTTAAAAAAAATAACTCACTAGCATCTGGTGCCCACCCAAATCTGCCACCCTGGGCAATATCACCCCAAAGCCGGGCCTGACGGCGATATGGTCCGGTTTGGGCGTACTCTCCAAGGACTTCATACCCATGCGATATGGTGATGAAGTCCTTGGAGATAGAAATTGGTTTTGTCTGGCGAGTGACGATGTTCGTTGAAGCGACTTCTTCAGGACTTGAAAAGAAGCGATAGGTTCCCGGAGTCGGAGCTCCGTGCCAAAAAACAATTGCGAAGGTTGAGTATCCGATATGTTGATCATTGATCGTGGTCCGAGTAGAACGGATGGCAGATGAATGAAGGGCTGCCTTCAATGTTTGACGGTGGTAGACGGGCTTGTGTGGATGTGTTTGGACTCTAGGAGTTGTTCGAATCTTTTACACAAGGGCGCCGAAAATTCCCAGTTCTGGTGGATGGCAACCCGATGTTTGAAAAATGCATCAGCGACTGTGGTAGCGGTGAAGTCTTTTACAGAAATCGTCTTGTGCAGTTGACACACGTCTCCAATTACTCGAAGTTTCAGAATTGTGCTCATTATAAATTAAACGCGGCTTATCCGAAAACTTTGTGAAGTATTAAAATACTCAAAGGTAAGGCAGTCAAAGCAGTCGGTAGTGAACCGACGACGATGTCGTTGACATGTTCGAACCTTTAAGGCAGGGGCAGCATATGTTCCCCGGATCGGACTAGTGTGCTTGTTAATTTTGATATTCAGACAAGCAGGGCAGGCGCGCTCCCATTATCCAATGTCCGAATTCATCTATTGTTTGACCGATCCTCGAATCAAGAGAACCTTTGAATTGTACCAGTAGAGTAGAGTAATAGAGTCATTAATCTTCTTAACATAACATGGATAAGTAGGTAATTGAGTAGCAAAGCCCTCTCTGGAGCAACTAATGTGTCCATTTATAGGACCATCATCATCCCAGTCCTGCTTTACAGTGTATAAGCATAGACCCTGTCAAAGGCGTATGAAAACGCCTTAGGCTGCTTCGAAAAAAAAAATCCTTGAAGCGATTTACGGGCCCGTCTTCATATAGGCGACCAGTGAAAGAGGAGCTATAACGAAGAACTGAACGGGCTGTACAGCGACACTGACAAAGCCAGAAGAGTCAAAATACAACGGTTCCGATGACTGGGCCATCTAGTGTGGCTGCACACCAATACCCCGGCCTGGAAAATCTTCTAATCCGCCCCGCAGGTTGCAGGGACGACGCCAACTTCAAGTGCAAAACTGCAGACGTCTATAACTGGAGACAGAGCTGGCTGGTGTATAGTTTGGTGGCTAAGGCCTAGGTCCACCCCGGACTTTAGCGTCATAACCATAAGTAAGTGAGCAAGAATTAATCAATGGCTAGAAAAAGTGTAGAGCCATTGATCTTCGTGAGCCACAGGTTCCAGGTTGACTGGGGTTGTGTACCGAATTATATAGGCAGCGTGCCGGGATGCAAGTGGGATATATGGGCTCGGCCACTGGATGTTTCGCAAGTGACAGCTGATGTGTTTGACACAAAAAGAACGAGATTAATAAATTTCGTAAGTCTCTGACGTATAGATCTTAGTTTTTTAAGATCTAAATCGCTGTGTCCTTTACTAGTCCTTAAGTACTTAATCGCTAGTCCAAAACTGCGGATTTGTTGATTATTGAAATTCATGACTAAACGTCAGTCAGCTGCAGCGTTTTCTCAGCCTTTGAAATACCGGGGGCAAGTGAAGCTGCCTTAACAAGTGAATTGCGGCAGCGTTGGAAAGCGGCTCGATGACCATGACAGAGACGAGTAGTCCTCTCTTGTGATATCCTCGGTGATCTGCGCAAGTACCGTCTGGTCGGCAGCTGCATGTGGTAAATCAGGAAAAAAGCTAATGCCCCCAGAAGGTGTAGAAGCTCACAAATGGTAAATAGAAGCATAATCACTTCGTAGCATAATCACAGTGTAGCTCTGTGTTCGCTTGAGCGTAGTCAATGGAGTCTAACACGGTGTGGTCTATAGAGATGAGCACCGCCATTGTGCCAAGGTTCATGATTTGATCGATCAGACAGTGACCATGGTCATGGAAAGTTGTTCCTGACTGCTGGGACTTTTATTTGGCCCACTGTGATTTTCCAACATTTTTCATCTCTCTTTTCATCGAAGACCTCGTTTCAGACTGCTCGTTTCTCTTTTTCCTAATAAGTTTCTTCTCCCTTGTTGGCATATCTGAGCCGATAAATAAGAAGGTCTCTAAGGCAAGGTCTAAGAAACTAGGACATGGTAACAACTCAGTCTTCTACACGTTTTTTTTTTTTAGAATACCACGGCTACTCTCATTTTGAGTAGCCTCTCTTGAGCAGCATTGTAGCAGCCTTAGTACACAGCTTGACATTTACTTTAAAAGCGTAACCTTTGTTTGTCTTGTGTACTTGATTCTATAGTTTGGGTCGCAAACCCTCCATAGAAACCCTCCACAGAAACAGCTTCACGACTAAGCTGTCTTCTTACTTAGTCGTGAAGACTTAAAATACTGTGATTCCACCTGAAAAGCCCTATAAAATACACTTATTCGCTTTCGACTAATTAAAAGGGAGCTAAGGCAAAAAATAGAACAAAAAAATGTATTAAAGATTGAAAGTGAGAGCTAAAGCATAAGACTTTTTTTTATGCCTGAGGGATAATCTATATTTCTAGTATCTGCATTTTCAATTCAATTAGCAGTGCTTTAGGAAAATCACCAGCTGACTTCCCATTACGAAGTTCAAGTCTTAGTCTAGTATTCTGTAAGACAAAGAGAAGGATTAGAAAACCAAAACTGCAACGCAGCATTGCAGAGGAAAATCCGCACAAACGAATAAGAATAGGGATAACCATAAAAGGATTAACCGCAGAATTACCAATGTAAGAATATTGCGTGTAAGACAAGAAAGAAATTAAAACCCATTGCCTCTGTTTGCAATCTTCCACAGGACCAAATCGAGAAAGACTTCATTCTCCAAACGATGATGTCGAAGTCGAACACCACCCCAGCAACTGCATAACGTTGAACTTTTAATCCCATAAAGCGCGTGAATTAAAGTGATTGAGTATTTTTGCCGAGAAGTCACGGTCTGTAAGAACGACCACAAATACCAAGGCATTCAATTGAAGGCAAAGGGAATCCTGCTGACGGAAACGAACCCCGAAGGCAACTACTTTTCGATTCCATCAACCACAGATGCAATCGGTGAGTAGGTACTCTGTAAGAGAATGGAATTCAATAAAATCGGAATGAGGTCTCCGCAGACGAAATTCAATAAAAGCTGGGTGGTACCTCCTCAAGACTTCTAACCCAGAAAAAAGAATTTATTACAAGTAAGCTATTGGATTCCTGTAAACGTCATGAATATCCATCCAAGAAGGTTGATATCGAAATCTGTTTTCATCTTGGGCAAAGGCTTTCAAACTCTGTTTTGCATGCGGCCATATGCAGGATTAATCATTTGGCATAAGTCCTTTCCATATCACGACTATTCTATTCATAACTTCATAGAACACTGGCAGCCATACGACAGATGAATTATGACAGATTGTGCCATGTGTTGTAGTTCCCTTTACAAATCTTTTAATCGAGTGAATCCTAACCAATTTAGGTGTTTTTTTTTGTTACTGTATTTGCTGCTATCCTATTGACAGTTTAGACTTAACCTAAGCCGATTGCCCCCTATTCTCACTCCCTTCGCATACGGCTTACATTCGAGTGACCACAAAGCTGTTGTAAAATGTAAGCGACACATCGCATATACCAGACCAGGCAACCAACCAACCAGCCATGACCAACAGACCAAAAGACTGAAAATAACGAAAATAACAAAATCAATATCCAAAGTGTCCTTTGAGAGAGGATGATGGGCACGGTTTGTCTATCGCTGCCTCTTCTGGCTCCTGTTGTTGCTGTTCCATTCGACGCATCTCCATCATCAAAGCAATATAAATGCACAATGGTGCAAGTAATCGGGCTAAGATATGGGTAAAATCCCAAAAGGACCCTCCTTCCATAGTTACTTGTTTCTGTATATCATCACTCCGCACAACACACAGCTCATGTCCCCTTGGTCCTCACATGGGTTGCCACTGAAAATCTAAACAAAGGACTAGAGCGTCAGCCAACAAAGGCAAAAATATATAATATATCCAAGGGATGGGTGCAGGAAGCAAGTGGTGTGCCGGAAAAGCAAACTCTCGCCCGTTGGGGTACACCATATCAGCCAGGCGATGGCTCTTGGCTAAGGGCTGTCCTGGATGTTTATGAGTTGGATATACTTTCAAGTTGGTTGGTATAAGCTATCGGTATATGCGGCAGTGTTACATGTGTGTGTATGTTAACAAATTTGATTCCATCCTTTAGGATTTGTCCCGATTATCGACGCTCTGGTGTACTTTAGTAGGGATGACTATGGGCCAACAGAGAATGACAGCAAAGGCAACAAAAGAAAGTTGTGCCATAGCGAAAAAGAGGACACAAAGAATGGCACACTAGACGGCGGCGATGGCACCCAGTAACGAGTGAAGGTGGTCTATCATCAGAGTCGGTTCATATAAACTGAATCTGGTCGCCGATGGTTAAGGATTCGATTTTTTTAATTGATCCTGGTGCCAGTGAAAGTGTTGTTAAGGAATAATTCCATTTTGTAGTCACTGGAGTGGGAACATAACTCCATTGGCGGGGTCTATTTGAGTTGAATTAATTTTGTGCCTCAGAGGTATCACGTGGAGGTGAGACAATACGTACAGATTGTAGTCCAGGCGGATGACTTCTCAAGGTGACGAAATCATGTGCTAGATACAAACAATACGAAATCTGATGAAGAACTTTTAGCTTCTTGTATGAGTGCTTGAAATCAAGCTTTCGCTGAATAAAGTTGTAATGCTAAGAGTATAGTGAATCTTTTTGAACCCTGGAGCACACTGCGGTGCTCAGAAAAATGTTTAAACAAAGTTTTCTCATGACTATGACCAGCTTTGAGTCATGTCCACCACTGATTTGTCTTGGCGGTGAACATGCTGTCGGGTTTGTGACAGTACCGGTACCGATATTGCAAAGGACTACGCCCGGGCGCCGAATCCCAGCGACCTTCCTTCTATCCTCAGGAGAATCAAAGCAGACTAGTCGTCTAAAGTTAACTTACCAAGCTTTTGTTAAACACTTACATCTTTTAGGTCTTATAGAAACCACCACTTTCCGGGCATGGGGCGAAACGACGGTAGCGGAAGAATTCCTCGCTGTAGTGATCTTGAATTTGCTGGCTTCAGATGGAGATCCAGGTGGGGTGCCGTGGCGTAGTGGTTAGTGTGTGTGCTTACTACGCGGGAGGTCTGGGTTCGAATCCTGCTATCGTCACCTGAAAAAAAGACTTGTTCTTTTTCACGGCCCCCACCTCCGCGAAGGTCTGACAAGCCCTCCGAGAGTATCCTTTGTCTTGAAAAACTTCTCAAAGTGCCGTTCGGATTCGGCAAAAAATTGTAGGTCCCCTTGTATGTAAAGAAATCAACACACCAGCATACATTGTTGAGAAGTTGGCCCTGGTTCACCTCGAGCTGCTGCGCCACTCTATTTATTTATTTTTTTATTTATAGATGGAGATCCAGATCTATGTTGCTGGCGCGCTGAGCTTCCAGCTCTTCATAACTGAAATTTTAAGTCAATTAAAGTAATGTAGAAGAATTGGTGAATAGTTGTCCCTAGCTCGTAGAAGAGCTGCAGAAGATGCCTGCGCCTTGGATCGTCCATTTTTTACCTGTCAGTAGACGGCAATCTGGTCAACTCCTAAAACTGTATTTATCTCATTCACTTTTTGCTAGGATTCTGGTACTCTGGTTGCAATTTCATTGCTAAAAGCGAATGTCTAAGGCCGGCAGACCGCTACTGGTTTATGGAGTGGAGTTTACGAAGACTCCACAAAGGAGTATGCATAAAGTCTAAGAGACCACAGAGCGGACTCTCTTATATTGTGAGCCACTTCAGCAACCTTGGCTGCAGTGCGTATAGGGGTATGTCCGCAAGGGTGTGAGATTTAGTAGTATAGCTTAGGGCTCTGCGGTGGATGTGGTCTTTGGAGGTAAGGTGAGGTGAGATATATGCCACTTCCTCTTTTAAGACTTTAAGCCTTTCATTACAAAACCATTCAGGGTCCACTCGCCTAAGCCTTTCACTTGCAAACCGCTGAGCTGTGTACATCTAGTGTACCAAATCCCTTCACTGGGGCCAAGTCAGGTATGTCCCCTTAACGCGATCTTCTGTTCTTTTCCAATTGAGCATGGAGACCAAAATAACGCCATGGTAAGCGTCTAAGTCTCCCCCGATGAGACAGGCATCTAACCGTTAGCATCTTGAAGGGCGCCGGGGCTAAGTCGCAAAGACCCACCCTGCTTCGGCCGGATAATAAGTGACGAACTTGTTAAGCTTTAGCAAATCAGATTTCAGTTGTTGCGTCTGCATATTGCAAACAGTAAGGAAGCATGCAAGGCTGTGAGTTAAACCATTCTCTAATGAGCTCTCGGGGAATGCCAAGGCAAAGACCTGCATACACACCAACGCCTAAGAGTATAAGAGTAAGAGTCTAAGATTTTCATAAGATATGCCATCGTATTTTCACGGATGGCGAGAAGCATATGCGTTTGCAGTGACAGCCAAGCCGCTCTAAATGCGTTGCTCAACCCTCTTACCTCGTCCAAGATAGTGCTCGAAATCAAGTATTCGTTGAACTTAGTCGGAAGGCTAAATGCAGTGCATCTTGTTTGGGTTCCAGGTCACACTGGTATCCAGGGAAATGAGATCCCTGATGAGCTTGCCAGACTAGGCTCAGGAGAGGTTTTCTCAGGACCCGAACCTGCTTTAGGCCTGCCTGTATTTGTTGTCACGTCTGCCATTGATACTTGCGTTCCTCGTGAGCACAGGGCTCGTTGGCGTGACTGCGAGTGCAGACAGACTAAATGACTACGCCCGGACATCTGCAAGGGGTCAGTGTCTTTTCTTCTATCTCTTAGGAGAATCGATCGCAGACTTCTTGTAGGCGTTCTTACCGGCCAACAAGCTTTTGCTAGACACTTGAATGTGTTAGGCTTAAGCAAAACCACCTCCAGTCCTGCCTGTGGAGAGGACGACGATACAGCGGAACATTTCCTATGTAGTTGTGCTGCCTTTTCTCGCATCAGGTGGCGGATCTTTGGGGCTGACGTGGTGAGTGCCGAACACCTCAGCTCTTCATCACTGAAGCTTCATCTCGTTTTTCGTTGAAAGACGGGTGAACTAAATACATTAAAGTAAGGTGTCCGCGTGGTAGTACAATGGACCAGAAATTGTGTCTGAGTGCTCTATACGATGGTCGAAACCTCCGACAAATGAAAAAAAGAGTCTAAAAGAAGCTTTTATGACATAGAGTAGCTTGACTAGTGCCTTTTTTGGTAGTTCTTTCAGGATTTTGCCAGCGAACAGGTCGTATCCTGCGGTCTTATCATTTTTACGTTTGCTTATTGCCTGGCCGAAGTTTGGCTAATGACACGTTATTCATTAGATCCCACCTTAGATCTTTTAAAATCCCACCTTCGAAGGAAGCATAAGATGTAACTTTCTTGTCTCAGGTGTTCGTCTTGAAATTCCTCAACGAAAAACCTCGTCCCGCTGTTCGAATGATTTGAACAGCCTGGTAATGAATTCGACCATCCAACAATAGGGACTTTTCGGCACATTGTGTGTAATTTTCTCAAACCTGTAAACTGCCTACGTCGTATAACATAATATGGTACCACTTACGTACAACTTACCGATTGTCCTGGGAAACGACCTGAATAACCACAAAACAAAGAAGACCAGATTAGGATAGAGGCAACCATCTGCTACTTTGGAGGATGCTTCAGAAAGATCTCAATACTTGTCTGAAGGTCAGCCACATCAATTTGTCGTCTTTCAGAAGAAAGCAAAGGCTTCTTCACACCTGATATAAAATCTCACTTTGCTGGCAAGGAGACTTGATTCGAAACGAACCCAAACGAACAGATTTGAACGCACATTCGTGATAGAACAGTGATATCCTTGCCAGCTAACACTTTCATTTCCTGAGTACTTGCATCGCATGTCCCTTGACAACACTAATTGAAAGCTTACGTGTGCTTTTTTTGCAAACACAGTCATTGGGACAAAGTCCCTTTGGGCCTTTATGCAGAGTGTGGGCGACTAACTTGCACCATGTCCCTCAAATCATGTTGGTGTATTGTAAGTGAACGCGTAGTCTACACGGATAACGACAAAACAGCTCACCGCACAAACCAACACACAGATGTGCACAGTCATGTAACATTACCAGCATTCCTTCCGTCATCATCCTTTCGTACTTATCCGGCAGGCGCGTCCTGTCTGCTTGTCTGTGATAAGCGAAACTAGGACACCAAGTAATCTGGGAAAAATATTACATACACACCATCCCGGCACTGCACACTTCCCTTGCTGCATCTGAGCGCAAGGGAAGTGTGGAAGGGGTTGCGGTGCGGGTGACCCAAGGGGGCCAAAGGGTTGCAATCAACTGTGAGCGTCAATCGAGCAACAGGGGTGGGTCGGTAGGCTTCGGTGTGTTTTGTTTTATATGGCGCTACACCGCTATCTACCCTTCCCGTCATGGTTTTTTCGTTTTTTCTATTTTCTGCATTTCATTCCTTAATGTACTGCATTGCATTCCGTTACACGTGCCACTTAAAAGCTATAAGCGTAGCTATGCATATACACACACATCAGTTAGTAATGTATACATAATAGGCAAAAGTCTGGCTGGCAACTAGCGGTAATATAAGCTCCGTGCGGCATGTACCGAGGCGTTGTGTGGGCGTCAAAAGCTGCCAGCTGTATTCGATTGTGCATGTGCAATCCATTTACTTATTACTCAAGTCGATTACAGAAAGTCACCCCTTGCATGGCCAAGTGCATGCGAATAGGGTGTGTACGGGTGGAAGCTGCACTTAAGGGAGGCGGCCAAAGAGAGCCGTTATAGCATTTTATGGCCAAGTTAACAGCGTAACTTCTGTAAAATCATGTCTGTTAACTTTTCCACAAAGAGCAGTTCCATATCGAAAGAGAGGAAGGACTCGAAGGAATAAATAAAGTTCTCTCAGAGGATTGGTCGCATCAGCATGGCACGTGCTGAGCTAGAGAATTACAAGAGCCGCCGCTCCAAATGGCGGAACTAACATTAACTTACAAGTTTCTCTTGCGGATGGCGTTCGCGTTGGTGTGGTGCTCCTGCTCACTGTCCACACAGATAGTTGGGGTCGGGTAGTCTTCCTCTCAGACTGTAAATCGCATTCAGGCAGTCGCGTGATGTTAGACTGGAGATTGCACAGGGGGTTGCACTGTAATGTGCATGTGTGTGGGTGCCAATGACTGCCGCGGGGTCGAGAGCTGGTCCTATTTTTTGTTGTTCGTTGCTACACGTGCAACTGTTTGTTGTTGTAGCTCCATGATGCGCGGAAGAGCTTTTTGCACGAGTATCAAGGTCAAGGCCACACACGCCTCTCTAGTCTCTATATAAAATATTCAGTTGCAGTGAAGATGACGATACTGACGCTTTGGTTGTGGTGGTGGTTATGGTGGAAGCGTCGGAGTCAGCGTCGACGACGACGACAGTGAAGGTGACAGACAAGGGGGTGAGAGCGAAATGACAGTTAATTGGGTTGGAAATATAGACAAGCTGCCAGCTTGCACCACACCCCGAGAGTACCTATGTGTTGTTTTTTTTTTGCCATCAGTTCCTACTGATGTCTGCTGCCGGCCGGGACCGAGTTACATATGTATGTGGCACCTTGTATACCGGAAGTGGGCTTACTGCCGAGGAATGAGTTATTGAAAGCTTTTGCGTCAGACAGAGACGCCTTTGGTGAGGAGGTTGGTGGGCGCCGAAACACTGAAGTGTGCTCTTAAGGATGCGGTCGGTAGGTAGATATAGGTAGGTATCTATTTAGCAAATTGTTTTCGTTTTTTGTTTCCCACCCGCCCTGTTGTGTGGATGCGATGTGTATGTTAATATCGCAACAGGATACCTTCATTCTATTCTGCTTTTCGAATTCCGGGTGTGTCGCGGAAGGGGAAGCCCACTATAAATTATTCACTTGCGTAGAGCGGGTGACGGGAAATTAAAAATAAAGTCATAAGAGAAAAATACCGTTACACCAGCAGACAGCCAGATGAACGTTCTAATGCAAGGACGAGAGGTGCATGCTAGTGGCGGCCGGGCGACGCACGGTAATACCTTGCACGTAGGACACACAATATGCTTGTTGCCACTTTAGTTTCCCAGGGCCGAACAGGGACTCCGTCACTGACATCGACACGGACACTCATTACAACACAAATGGACGTGTGGCTCACTCAGTTTTCGATGAGAAGGTGAACGTGAAACGGATGCATGCGGTCACTGTGGTCAGGGGTTTGTGTTTCGTTTACTTTTTTGCCACCACAACTTACACGCGTATTTTTAAAGAAAGTTTTGCATTTTTATTGCCTGAAAACCGTTTTTAATACGAGTTTTTTGTGCTTTAAGTCATTGCAGGCGGCTCTTGAAGGTAATAATTGTTTACGGGCAAAATGGTCAAGGGAGTTTTTAATGATGTGCCAACTTTCTGACAGGCTATAAAATATGTAAAACCCAACGAAAGAGGAATAGGAAAGGATATCATACAACATGGGAATGCCAATGAATAAGTTACACGTTTTATCACTAGGTATACCTATTATGACGTGAAGGCATCAGGGGTGGGATATTTGTATTTGACGCAAGTCCTGCAGCTTGGAGCTTTCGCGTGTGCATGTGCCGGTTGAAGCTGAGAACTCGAATGCTTTCCATAAGGTTGCCTGGTGAATGCTGGTTTTTAAATGCATTTTTATGCAATTTAAGGTGGAGATGAAGGAGGAGAAGCATTTTATTAACCGTAACACTGATTGGGGGTTTTAAATTTTAATGGAAGGCGTCACTGCAATAAGATTTGCATTATTTGATAGTTCAATAATTATTTTCGCAAATAGCAATCAATGGAGATATCGGTAATAGAAATTCCCACAATGATTGTTGTTGGAATCTGAGAGTAATATAGTTTTTTTTGTGGTATTCGAATAGAGGGGCCTCTACTTGGAGGTACCTACCTATAGGCGTCTTTACATAGAAATGCAACAATTATGGTTCAACATCCAAAATCTTTTAATTAAAATTCGGGCGTTGTAAAGATTATCTGTCGACTCCCGTAAAAATATATAAAGTTTCTGCGGTTAAATTTGATATAAATTTCGCATGATCTGCGTCAAAATCTGGAAAAGTGTGTTAAATTTAAAAAATCATAGCTTCCGCAAGCCTCCATGGGATAAAACGATGCTAGAGCTAGCAGTGTATTCATTTACAACCCGAGACACGTTTGATGGTAGGCAGGTATACCAGGTTAAAGATACCTCTGTAAAATAAGGATGCAGCTTTCTAACCCATTACCCATCTGCAGGCTTAGCAATAGCTCGAACCTGTGTAAAAGTTTCTTAGTGGTGCAGAGGCTGCTCTATATATAGCATCTAACATGGTAAATGTGGGCCTGATGGGCATGGTCGTTGGTAGGGGTGGTGCAAATTTCGTCTAGTCAAGGGGTTCTTACGTCTTATCAATTTTCTTATTCCGTCTGTACGAAATCTCAGTTGGTGCTGAGTATTTGAAAAAACTATTTTAGCAGACTGTACAACGGCGAAGCAAACCAAATTCCGCTATCAGGCAGAATGAACAGTTTAGTCTGGGCGGAGGAATCACCGACGAGGATTACGAACGATACCGTCCAGCAAACTTGAATAAAATAAAAGTAGCTATGTCAAAGCTTAGGTGCATCAAAGTAAATAGTTGGAGATTATGGCCTAGAAGCAAAAACTTTTCAAATACGCTGGCGATGGCCTCATGGTGAGGAACATTCTCTTACTCATCTAAGTCATCATATGGTCAAAGAATGACCATATTCTGATGAGAACCTAAGCATTATTTACCCGATTCTGAAGAAACGAAAGAACGAAAGAGACGTTCTGAATTGCATCAAATATAGAGACATACACGATCATAATTCACAATAGAATTGCAAATTGATTCTCACCAATCCAGATATCACGAATCACCATCGATTTCAAGGTTTCGTGTAACCGCATCTATAGAGACAAACTACATGGGTCGCACTGCATAGTCTTGCCACCGACTTCCTTAGTGCCAAGACATGATTAAGATCCAGGTTTCATGTGGATGTGACTTCTTTAACACCATATTTGAGAGAATTGTGGATAACTCCCACTATAACACCAGAGGTACAATCGAGCAAAAGTCCGTACAATTACTCGCATACGCGGACGACATAATCGCAAGTCCATAGCGTGATGTCAGTGAGGCCTTTGTGTGGATTGGGATGGAAGCGGTAAATATGGGCTTAACAGTCAATGTGGGACAAACAAAGTATAAACTGTCATCTGTCATCAAGGACAGACAGCCAACACCAACGCATTAGGAGAAAGGCACGGGACAAAATATCGCGCTTAGATGGAAGCTTGAGCAGCAAGGCTCTTTCTCGAGTAAACGTTTATGAGACTCTCATAATACCCGTCCTGCTTTTCGGTGCAAAACGATGGACTATATAAAAGGCGGATGAAATCGCTTTTCCATTGGGTGACTTTTGGTCCCACCCTGTACAGGATAGGATCTATCTAGAGTCAGTGTGCAACTATTACTATGGTTGGCTCATCTTGATTGGATGGAAAAAATCTTCGAATCTGTAGACAAACAGTAAAGAGGCAGTTTCAAGAGGGCATGTCGCACGTAAAGTGGAAGGGGACTTAATCTAATTACAGAGCTGACATGACACTGCGCGTGCTGAACAGCGACACCGATTTAGTTAAAAGAGTCAGAACAAAACGGTTGTGATCGCTTTCTCATTTAGAGGGGATTGACTACCATGTTTCAGCCCGGATAATCTTAGAATCCACCTCGACCCGATTCTGAAAGCCATATGTGGAAGGGGACCTTCCCCATACGCACGTGCGATATGGAAGCACGGCATATCCTTCTTCAAACTGGAGAAGGATATCTGGAAGCAAAGATTTCTGGCGAAGCTTTTTGGTTAAGCCCCCACGGCCACTATGGGACCACAGAAGGACAGACGGATAGACGAATACAGACATACAGACCAACAGACCGACAGACCGACAGACCGACAGACCGACAGACCGACAGACCGACAGACCGACAGACCGACAGACCGACAGACCGACAGACCGACAGACCGACAGACCGACAGACCGACAGACCGACAGACCGACAGACCGACAGACCGACAGACCGACAGACCGACAGACCGACAGACCGACAGACCGACAGACCGACAGACCGACAGACTGACAGACCGACAGACCGACAGACCGACAGACCGACAGACCGACAGACCGACAGACCGACAGACCGACAGACCGACAAACCGACAGACCGACAAACCGACAGACCGACAGACCGACAGACCGACAGACCGACAGACCGACAGACCGACAGACCGACAGACCGACAGACCGACAGACCGACAGACCGACAGACCGACAGACCGACAGACCGACAGACCGACAGACCGACAGACCGACAGACCGACAGACCGACAGACCGACAGACCGACAGACCGACAGACCGACAGACCGACAGACCGACAGACCGACAGACCGACAGACCGACAGATCGACAGACCAATAGACCGACAGACCGACAGACCGACAGACCGACAGACCGACAGACCGACAGACCGACAGACCGACAGACCGACAGACCGACAGACCGACAGACCGACAGACCGACAGACCGACAGACCGACAGACCGACAGACCGACAGACCGACAGACCGACAGACCGACAGACCGACAGACCGACAGACCGACAGACCGACAGACCGACAGACCGACAGACCGACAGACCGACAGACCGACAGACCGACAGACCGACAGACCGACAGACCGACAGACCGACAGACCGACAGATCGACAGATCGACAGACCGACAGACCGACAGACCGACAGACCGACAGACCGACAGACCGACAGACCGACAGACCGACAGACCGACAGACCGACAGACCGACAGACCGACAGACCGACAGACCGACAGACCGACAGACCGACAGACCGACAGACCGACAGACCGACAGACCGACAGACCGACAGACCGACAGACCGACAGACCGACAGACCGACAGACCGACAGACCGACAGACCGACAGACCGACAGACCGACAGACCAACAGACCGACAGACCGACAGACCGACAGACCGACAGACTGACAGACCGACAGACCGACAGACCGACAGACCGACAGACCGACAGACCGACAGACCGACAGACCGACAGACCGACAGACCGACAGACCGACAGACCGACAGACCGACAGACCGACAGACCGACAGACCGACAGACCGACAGACCGACAGACCGACAGACCGACAGACCGACAGACCGACAGACGGACAGATGGATGGACTTGGCTTAATCAATTCACCTGGCGGTTTCGATAAATGTGTGAGGGGCTATCAACAAGGTTTGACTGTCAGCTCTACACTGATAGGAATCACAAAAATTTTCATCATCGTCACCCGACCCAAGTCGTAGATCAACCGAGAAAATGAAGAGCCGAGGACCCATCCAAACGAACTCAAAGTTTGTAAAGAATGGCACACTATAGCGAGAGTCCTACACAAGCATAAAAAAGATGAAAGTTGGATCACGAGCGGGAAAGGAAAGAGGGGAAGCCCCAAAATGTGAGGTGGAATGAGTGATTCCAGGGGGGCCAAAAAGAACAGCTAAATAGCTCCTTTTTTGCGCGTTTTTTTTTTAGATACATATGACCTCTGAAAAAGGATTGGCCATCAGAGAAGGGGAGCCATGGCTGGGCTAACGAAAGATTGGCCGATCGCTGTTATGCAAACGGGCCGTCGATGCATTGCTTGAGGTGCCTTTGTGTCTTTCCGATATCATATTCCAGCTCGTTCGTAAAAGGTGAAATTCGCCTACGGATGCTTTAGCAAAGTATGTAAATCCTACGCCATTTGGGGGATATTGAACATCTCGCGGCCTAAATTGTATGTTTCTGCTTACTTCTTACCAATAGCTTCTCATAGCTCCTCAAAATGGTTTTCTTGCTCAGTCATATTGATTTCCCTAACTCTTAACTCTGATTTACTATCTGTCAGAGTCATTTGTCCTAAGGCCTAATGTCCTAATGTCCTAAGTCTTATTAACCTTGTTCTAGGTAGTATTTGTATTTGTATTTCATTTCATTTAGTATTACATTGACACTACAAGATAAAATATCTTAAAATAAGTATCTGCATTTAATCTTACTCTTATGAAATATGAACAAATGAAGGTAATCATTTTTTAATTTAAGTATAATAAAGCTAAAGAAAAAGTTTAACAATAAAAACAGAGAGAAAAAATAATAATTATTTAAAAAAGCTTAAAAAGCTTGATTAAAAAAAATTACTTAAAAAATGATAATTACTTAAAATTTAGATTTAAAAATTTAATCCATTTGGGTGCTTATTGAGTTTGGTTTGTCATGTGCAGAAATAGTTTCCTCTGAAATTGAGTTGACCACGAAATATTATGCAATTCTATTCCATAATCGAATTGCATTTACATAGAAGGAACGTTCCCCAATGGTATGTGAAAAGCGCGGCAGAATCAGTTTCAAGCCTCTGTCAGATCTAGCAAACTGAAGTGGTTTCCTCAAGTATTTAGGACACATGTTATGAACAATGCTCTGAAGTTTTACAATATTTCGAAAGCTGTAGAAGTCATCTAAGCTCATTCCTAACAAAGAAGTCTTAAGACGGGATACACTTGCAAACCTTGGAATGTTGTGTATAGTAGTAGTACCCAAGGTCGAACACATACGACCTGAAGTAGCTATCTCCTCTCCGAAATGCGCTCATAACTTATAAGCCGTTGTGTTGCCAAGAGCGGATTCAACACGCCACGCGTGTCCCATTCAACTTTCCCAGACGCGTGTCCCAAGCCCTGTGATTTTCGGACACGTAGGAACTTAGGATGGTTTTTAAGGTATTGTTAATCCTCTCCTAGGGATAAGCCTGGGGGTTATAATTCACTGTAAACGGTAGTTGTGGCCCATACGGATCACAAAGCGCTTTAAGTTCCTTCTCTTAAAAGAAGGGATCGTTTTCAGAGACAGTTCTTTTAGGTACCTAAAGTAATTAGGTACATGGTAGGTAGTATGTACAATTAACCAGTTGTTGCGTGTCCTTGCATATTGTTTACCTAAAAAAAAAATTTAAGTCTTATGGGCATTCCTATACTAAGTGAACCACCACTGAAGACTGCATTATAGACGGCAATCTGCTGGAGTCAGTCTGCGTCCAAACAATTTCTGTGTAGGAGTTGCAGACATGCAGCCTTTTCGAGGCACAAGCTCTGCACACTCTGTGAAATTTGGTAGCCTTGCCAAAAATTGCCAACCATCTTCATTGTGCAGCTAGAACTGTAAAAAAATTCGTGAGCAAAAAAT
The DNA here is from genome assembly GCA_947623515.1 of Neoascia interrupta. Lineage (NCBI taxonomy): Eukaryota > Metazoa > Arthropoda > Insecta > Diptera > Syrphidae > Neoascia > Neoascia interrupta. The sequence goes on along the minus strand of OX392464.1, from coordinate 31,840,533 downwards.
TATAAGACGTTTTTTACTCTCCAAATGTCAACCAAAATACTAGACATTAAAAGTGGGCGCCACGCGCCGTGCCGTACAGTTTTTTCACTGTTCCACCTCCACGATGGTCTGCACCCTCTTCGAATCGCGTTTGTGGCTTGTAATCCTCGTCCTCATTGCCGGCTTTACACCTTTCAGCGTCATCAGCAGAATTCACCTCGGACCGCATCGGGCGAGCTTTCGAGCGCCCACCACTGTCTGCCATTGTTTTGCATCTTAATATTACTTTGCACGAAAACAAGGAGACTAAGAGCGACTAGTGACCCTAGGAGGATTAATGCACATTTCTGCTAGCCCTTTCTGACCTAACACCCACCGACCACCGACCACGGACTGGAGGGCCACCCACCCGCACCATTGCGAGCTTGCGGCTACAAAAGCAATCAAGAAGTAGTTTCCGTTCCGCATATCACATGCAGTGAAAAGTTTAAAGAAAAATAATAATAAAGGCTGCAAACCGGAGTGTAGTGAACTGGTTGGGGAAATGTTGGGACAAAAAACCACCTCACCCCCCAAGGGCATGGAGCATGGTGTACACTGGCTGCTCCTGTTTTCGCTGAATGGAGGTGTAGGCGAGTGTCCACCTGCAAAGGACAATCAGCGTTGCACGGCAGGGTGTGTGTTTACATTGCTATCCTGTTTTTCTTTGTTTTCGTTCCATAATCGGATTTTTGTTTTTCTGGGTTGATGGTGCATAGGATGGTGTGTTTACGCAGGTATTGACCCATGGAATGCCTGGTTTCATTTTTACAGAATTGAAATTTACAGTGAAGAATGAAACTTTTTGATTGTCCTGGCTAAAATTTTAGTTTTGTGTAATATAGCAATATTCCTCCGAATGCTATATTTTACCTCCTGCAGTGAAGCTAAATAGTTTTGTCGAAAGAATTATACATCCAAGAGTTAATTAAAACATATAATTTCAATCATTTGCATTGAAAAGAAGTTTACTGCGGCACATCGGGCAATTATTTCCGTTATTGGATTATTTCCTTTACAGTCATCTATTATATCCACCACAACCTGATGATTTCACACTTATAGATAAATTATTTCGCCAGTATTTCCAATTAACAACTTGCCCCATAATTTTAATCACATTACATCGAGTTTTATGTGGATTTTTTTTTCACCTTTGAATTATCTCATCCGCATGGCATCAATTGTTTTGCAATTAAATCCCTATATCAAATTAGTTTTTTTTTTGTGGCCCATTGAATTCCACTGAATTCACACATTTGCGTACCAAATTCCATTAATCACGGTCAAACTCATAAACGAGGTTATTGTAAATTAAAACCTGACAAAGATACTTTTTAGCTATAGTGAAAAAAAAACAGAGCTAGTTCGTGATTACGTGTTGATCGCATGAGGACAGGACAAAAGCAGAAAACAATCAGGATAAGCACCGGAAAGGTGTCGGGAAAAAAAACCTACACGCAAATTATTTTGTATTACACTATAATTAACATTAATTGCCAAAGCAAATCAAAATCCACAGGGGGACAGCGTTAACCAACGCCATCAGCGTCCATAAGGGTGGGGGCGGGACACCCTCTTAAATAATCATTATCGAATGCATGCGATTACAACCAAACCCGGACATGCAATCACAGAATGTGACAGCCATACTAACCACACTCATCGCAAACCCTTGTCACGTGCAGTGAGTGCGTGTGGGTTGTGGTGTTACCGGCAGATATAGGACATCCTTTCAACGGTAGATAGGATCTTTCCGGCTTTTATTATATATTTTCGATACCGAAGTTGGGAGTTTTTAAATGACCACAGTCAAAGCCAATTGAATTGACACTAACCTGGGAAGGCATAACCGGAAATCCTTTTCCAGCCTTCGCCACGTCGGAAAAACAGAATTGTTATGAAACCAATTGATGGGACATGGGAGACTTTTTGGCCAACAATAATAATTAGTTCAGGCTCAAAGAGCCAGCCGTGAGGTACAGTAGTGAATTTGGCCAGTGCAATGAAACTACTAACTAGATTGTGTAAATTCAATCACTGGGCGGCCACAAATTTCCAGAAAATTGGTCAAGTTGGTCGCTTCGTGACTGTCGTGTAGAGTATCAGAATGCAATTCAGTTGGTTCCCGAAAAAAGGACGAGTCGAAGAATGGCGTGAACAAATTAGCTTGTGCCCAGTGAACATCGGCAAATAGTGACGGTGGATCAAACAGAAATTTCCACTGCACAGAAATCGAAAGTAGGATAATTGAGCAGCTATTGAATTCGAAATTCGTATAGGTATACTAGGGATAACGTTTCCTTGAAAAATTAAGCAAAAGTGGTTTTACTTACTTGTTTATTGTAGGAACAGCCCTAATTCATGGCTTGTCTTACAATCATGTTATGGTTGACCACGGATGGATAGAACCATTTCCTTCTGGCCTTGCTGGTCCCCAATTGGGCGCCTCCAAAGGTGGCCGGTAAGGGAACACTCACTAGATATGGAGTTCAGTACCGCTGCCGGTATTGAAAATACCCAGGGCGGACCAATACCCAGGGCGGGCGGAAAATATCCAGGAGGGTCTGTCTAAAATGAACAACTTCCTGGCCGGCGATTTTTATCCAGATTATGTTGGGCCGAATATGAAACACTTTTCCTCTTCAAAGAAACAAAAGGAAAGGACAACAATTTGAGGTATGCGAGATGATTTCATTGAATACCCTGCTGGTAATATGATTGTTTTCTCAGTAAAGGCATAACACTTGCGGGAGTAAGTTTTGGTATTTCTGTGCAGGGTTCAACAAAACCACTCATCAGTGGATCATAGAGAACTCCTTTTCCCTATTTTCTCTTCTTAGTTACTTACTTAAGGTGGCGCTACAGTCCGGGGTGGACCTGGGCCTCAGCCAACAAGCTTCGCCAGCCAGCTCTGTCTCTAGCTAGCCGTCTCCAGTTTCGCACGCGAAGTTGGCTGAAGTCCCCTTCCGCTTGCGTGCGCCACCTGAGTCTCGGTGCTCCTCTACCGCGCCGTCCCTGCGGTGTGGATTCGAAGATTTTCCGGGCCGGGGCCGGGGCCAGCCATAGTAAACGTTGTGTTTTGACTCTTTTGGCTAGGTCGCTATCGCTGTACAGCCCGTACAGTTCGATGTTATATATCCTCCAGGGGGTCCATGCTTCTGCACCGTAAAGCAGGACTGGGATGATGACGGTTTTATACATGGAAACTTTGTATAAGACCCTCTCTGGACAAGCTCGAGAGAGGGCTTTGCTACTCAATTGTCTTCTTAGCCCAAAGAAACAGCGATTTGCAAGAGTTATCCTTCGTTTGATTTCAGCGCTGGTGTCATTGTCTGAATTGATAGCGGAACCCAGGTAGACGAAGTCCCTAACTACCTCAAAGTTATAGCTGTCGATGGTGATGTTTTGTCCAAGACGTCGGTGTTGGGTGTCTTTTCTTGATGACAGCATATACTTGGTTTTGCTACTTGGTTTTCTGCTAAACCCATATTCGCCGCTTCCGTCCCAATACTCACGAAGGCTTCACTGACATCACGCTTTGTTCTACCGATTATGTCAATGTCGTCTGCGTATGCGATTAGTTGAACGGACTTTTGAAAGATTGTACCTCTGGTGTTGGCGCGAGAGTTCTGCACAATTCTCTCAAATATGCTGTTAAAGAAGTCGCATGACAGCGCGTCGCTTATGCGACAAAAAACACGTCGTTGTTGCACTTGAGCTTAGACACAGCTACTTTAACCTCCTCCAGGTCCTGTGAGCGGTATCGTTCGTATGCTTCGTCGGTAACGTCTTCGCCTGGGTTGAATGGTTCGTTCTGCCTGACAGCGGTATTTGGTTCGTCCTCGCCGTTATACAGTCTGCAGAAGTGGTCTTTCCAAATCCTCAGCACCGACTGCGATTCTACAACGATGTTCCGATGGTCCTTACAGGCTTCGGTTCGAAATTTATAGCCTTGGCAGGACCTTTTGATCCTTTGGTAAAACTTTCTAACCTCATTCCTGTTGTAACATCTCTCTATCTCTTCAACCGCGCGCTTCTCGTGCTCTCTCTTTTTCCTTCGGTGTTCCTCATGCTCTACGAGCAGAGGAGGAGAGAGGAATGTATTGTATGCTTCCTGTTTAGCTGCATGTGCTTGCCGGCATTCATCGTCAAACCAGGGGTTTCGTTGTGGTGGCCGTGTGAAACCCAGCACTTCAGAGGCGGCGTCTCTGATGGCATTTTGGCAATGTTGCCACTGGCTATCAATACTTGATGCTGGCTGCATAGGACTTCGTAGAAGGTTTTGAGAGACTCGGTTGGAGAAGGACCTGGCGATCTCTTGCGATTGTAGTCGGCTTACGTCAAACTTCCTCACAATATTTCCATTACTTGGCGCTGATCGGGATATCCGCAGCCGTACCTTGGCTACAACAAGGTAGTGATCCGAGTCAATGTTGGCCCCTCGGAAAGTTCGGACATCCATGATACTGGAGGAGTGCCTTGCGTCGATCGCAATGTGGTCAATCTGGTTGACGGTTGATTGATAGGGAGATCTCCATGTCCCTTTGTGGATATTGAGATGCGGGAACAAGATTACTGAGTGAGTACAATTTCCTCTTCTATTCTCAAATTATTTCCACTCGCAATCAAGGGAAGTAATAACCTCTTTGATCGCGAGCTTATTATAAAACGATCGTCAGGTATGAAGCTTTACAATAAGAGGCCCGTCTTTTTTAAGGCTAAGTGTACAATTATTGCTTTATTTGTATTTATAATGTTGTTTGGTATATTTGTGACTTTATGTTTATACCCAACCCCAGGGTATATTAACTTTAATGCATACTTTGTAACACAGTGAAATAATCACCGAAGAACTCTAAGACCTTTCAGAGATATGATCGAGACCGACAGGTGAATCGCCGAGCAGCGCTCTGAATTGCTTCAATAAATTTGTCAACTGCGGTTTCTAACTCGAAAGGAGTTCTCAATGGCTCAATTAAATTCAAGTCGACACCCTCCTTACAGTCCTTTCTGAAGGCGTCCCAGTTCATGTTTTTGCTAGCTAATCTAGGAGCTCTTTCTATTTTCACCAGTCTTCCACCCATCTTCAAGATTACTGAGTGAGTGGTCAAAGATCATAACACTCTTCGATTCGGGTAAGGTATTTGGGGTACCCTTTAGCGATAAAGAAGTCGACATGGTCCTGTCGGTTGGCCAATACGTTGGCTTTCCTGACCACACACCACGTGTTATACTGTTTGTGTACAGTAATCTCTTGTAGAATTGTCTTCTTGAAATCATCTTGAACCCCAAAAAGTATGCTTTGTGCTAAGGTCGCCCCCAATGATAAAATTGGACCCAATGGAGTCATACATACTATGAAGATCGTCTTCCACCAGTCTATATCCCGGCGGGAAATATCTATCTAATAGCCAATCAATTTAAGCAGTCAATTTTTACAGAAACTGAACTTTTATGCATAGAAATTTTGCTCAATTTCTGTGTTCTTGAAGTGCTTTATGCATTTCTTGATGTAGAGGAAAGATCCTCCTCTCGAAGTTTGCGTCCAGACCTTTATTTTTAGGTCCAGACCCGTTTTTAAGGTGAGTTTCCGTAAATACTTCTGGTGCGCCTGTTTTATTCATCAGGGCGTTTGCATTCCATGTTTGTATTTTAAATAACTGTTTCATATTCATGTTCTCTTGTAATTTTTTCGAGGCTTAAACTCGAGATTGCTCAGTTTCATCATCATCATTATTTTCGAATGCCGCTTATCCTTTAAAAGGGTCGCGGAGCGAGGATGGCTAAATGGTCCTTCCATCTTTCTCGATCCTCCGCCACCAACTCAAGAGACTCCGGCGCAATCCCCAGGCGGGACTCAGAGAGGTTCTTTACCTGATCCCACCACCTGTTTCTTGGCCTACCAGGGGGGCGACGCGCTCGCATCTCGGCTAGCAGGACCTGTCTAGGAACTCTGTCAAGGGGCATGCGAACAACGTGTCCAAACCATCGAAGAATCGATCGCTCCACTCGGAGAAGTAGCTGCTCAACATTAAGATTCCTACGAATACTGACGTTTCTCACTCTGTCCCTTAGAGTAACACCAGCAACGCACCTCAGGAATCTCATTTCGGCAGCTTGTACCAATGATCTAATTCTTTCAGTCATTTCCCAAATTTCATGACGTTTCATAGATGAGGGTCGGAACGAATGAATTAAAAACTGAGATCTTGGCTTTCCAAGTTTTTCCAAGATTACAGCGAGGATCTGAGACACTGCATCTGTTCTGAGCGATCTTGCTTTGTTTTCGTTTGACGCAACCTGTGCGTATGATTTCTGTCCGACCTGTGGCGGTTTCTCCACTTCACTTGAACTGGCGACGCTATAATGTTGAGCGTTCACACCTTTTGTTGTTTGATGATCGCGTACTTTTGATCGGCTTTGGCGTCTTTGGAGTCTTTGGCTTAGGAGTTTCTGCAGTTGTTGGACATCCAAGGCTTGGATTCTGACCACGAATATTTTCCTTAAGAGGTTCTCGCCCGTTTTGCAGCTCTCTGGCTACTTCGCATCCTCGATAGTTTGCGGGGTGGTTCCGTTGCAAACTGCTGGAGCCTTCATGTCAACTTTGCACTCTGTTGAGAGCAGTGCTGCCGTTCTCCGATTCTCAAGGGTATCACAGACTTAGCTTTTTCGTATCCTTTTCAAACGAAGAGTATTCCTGCCGTGGTCAACTGCGGCATTTTTTTACTTTAAAATTTTAATAATTTTTTGCATTCAAAAAGCCATTTTTCCGCTACTTTATACTAAACCAATGAGAAAGTCTTACATCCTTTCCCCGTTGTGATTTATGAATCATACATCAACTAACAAAAAGATTTTATTCCCTATAAGGTTTAATTTATATTTTTTTAAAGAGACGTGGTAAGTTCAGCCCCTATAACTAAAAATCAATATTTAGCATAGAAATATCCAAAGTTGCGGCTGAAATGTACGCAAAAAAGTAATTCTTAGGTTCTAGTTCAATCATTTTGTAAAATCGAGTTTATATTAACAAAATCTAGCATCGGGTCTTGTGTACCGTATGTGCTTGATTTAATTTCTTGGTCTTTTCTAATTACGGTTTAGAAAGCACTGTTGGCGAAGAGCTTACGCACAAAAGCTTCAGCTTTCTAGCTTGAAGGCCTAGGGGAATAGTTTTCTCTGAAATTGAGTTGACGACGAAATACTATGCAATTCTATTGAAAGTCTGTTCCATAATCGAATTGCATTTACATAGAAGGAACGTTCCCCAATGGTATGTGAAAAGCGCGGCAGAATCAGTTTCAAGCCTCTGTCAGATCTAGCAAACTGAAGTGTTTCCCTCAAGTATTCAGGACATATGTTATGAACAATGCTATGAAGTTTTACAATATTTCGAAAGCTTGTTAGCTCATTCCTAACAAAGAAGTTTTAAGACGGGATACACTTGCAAACCTTGGAATGTTGTGTATAAATCTGATACAATCATTAAAAGCAACATTAATACTGCGTTTACACTCGCAGTCAAGGCAAGGATATACAGATAATTTATACATGAAAAACGGTAGCAAAATACTTTGCACTAGACGCTGTTTCAAGCAAGGCAGTAGTAACTGTGATGATGACCTAAGACTACGAATACCAAAATAGACTCTTCTTAGAGTGTCAGATGTTGCCTCACAATAGCTCAGATGTCTGTTTTTGACAAAACCCAAGTATCTAACGCACTCCACATAAGGAATAACTTCGGAGTTTAGGACAAACCTGGGAAAATCTTCACAAATAAATTCATGAACAAACCATGGCGACAGTTTTCGTCGGGTTCATTTTCAGTTTATTTACGTTTGACCATTGCAGTACGCTAGCAATATCTTCATTTACTCTGGCCACACAATCCTCCATTAAGCCGATTGGCTGAAACAAATAAAGAAGCACATCATCCGCGTACATGTGTACTACACTGTTGGCAACTATTTCCGGAAGGTCATTGATATACAAAGAAAACAGGAGCGGCCCTAGCACAGATCTTTGTGGGACACCGGAGTTTACTGTAAGGGGATTAGATCCTGCCTCCAGTGTTTCCACAACCTGAACACGGTTACTTAAATACTCAAAAAAAAGTTTAATGGAGTAACTTATTTTTTAGCTTCTGAAGAAGAATTGTATGATCAATGCAATCAAATGCGTTAGAGAAGTCAAGCAACACCATAACACCTATATTATTAGTATCTAGCGCCACCCGAAAGTCCGAGGTCACTTTAATTGCAGCTGATTCACACCTGTGGTTTTTACGAAAACTCGACTGCCATTTAGAGAGTTTCTTGTTTTCACATAAGTAATTTAACATTTGCCATCCTGCCATCGTCACCTTAAAAAAAAAAAAGGACTTGTTCTTTTTCACGGCCTCCACCTCCGCGAGGGTCTGACAAGCCCTTCGAGAGTATCCATTTGTCTTGAAAAACTTCTCAAAGTGCCGTTCGGATTCGGCAAAAAGTTGTAGGTCCCCTTGTATGTGAAGAAATTAACACACAACATACATTGTTGAGAAGTTGGCCCTGGTTCACCTCGAGCTGTTGCGCCACTCTATTTATTTATTTACAATTTAACATTTGGTTAGCAAACACTTTTTCAAAAACCTAAGACATGAAACACAGCAAACTTATTGGGCGAAACTCTGATGCAGGTGAGGCATTAGCTTTTTTGCCGTTTTCCAGCTCTCAGGTACTCTGCAGCTATAAATGTAAACATTAAAAATGTGTACGATAAACGCGTACAAAACAGGCAAGACTAGCTTTAAAAATTTGGGTGATATATGTATTATCGGACCCAGTGGCATTTGACTTGATAGTTCTAGCAGCATTATGAACGTCTTCTATCCTGATGCATTGGAATGAAAACCCATCATCATGACGATTTGACTGAAACAATACAGTTTCTAACAAAGCTGGCATAGACGTACGTGGAACCGGAAAATCACTGATCTCAATTGGATCGAACTCACATTAAGATGTTCGCTTTTGCTCAGCAACACCAATTTCCTTGAGGTTCTTCCATAGATCTTTCGAAGGTAAATTGGGATCAAGTTTTCTTAAGAGATACAGTCTTTTCGACGAGCTGTAAGGGTGTTTTTATTGTCTATAGCTGAGGTTTTGCTCGTCGGTTCCAGGGTGTCCACAGAGAAGTCGATAGCTCTGTGCTTGCGAAGTCTTAATACACGACGTTTTCTTATTCCAGTACACTTTATTGTTTTACTTATGTTACTAACTTAACAACTGTAGATTCACAAGCTTATAGATATCTTAAACTAGCTTAACAATTGGTGGATATCTGAACTAGATTCTGAAGGACTCAGTCGGATGACTTGAAAGTGGACTCGGTCTTGAGAACCGGAAAGGACTCTATCGTATGATAGGAAAAGTATTAAAGGACTCAGTCGGATGACTGGAAAGTGGACTCGGTCTTGAAAACCGGAAAGGACTCTATCGTAAATAAGGACTCAGTCGGATGACTGGAAAGTGGACTCGGTCTTGAAGACTGGAAAGGACTCTATCGTATGATAGGAAAAGTATTAAAGGACTCAGTCGGATGTCTGGAAAGTGGACTCGGTCTTGAAGACCGGAAAGGACTCTATCGTATGATAGGAAAACGGCGTGGGAACTCCTATTGGATTAAAGTAGTACTCTAATCCTCGGTCGGTCGGTTGATTTCGGTGCTAGATAGGAAAGAACGGGTTAGCTTGGCTTTATCAGGCGGACGTCCAAATGGACGTCTGGGTTTTAAATAAAAAAATAAAATAAAATAAAAAACGCCTTTATCAGGCGGACCCTTTAAATAAGAGTCGGGAGTGCTCTCTGAATATATATTTTCAAAGTGGCTTACTGACTATACTAGTGTTTAGACCAATCGCAACTCGAACTTTCCCACTGGCGAAGTAGTACTTTATAACTTTCCGGCAAAACGGAAATGTGAAGTCTATAAACGAGTGAAACTCGAAATAGAAAATAAAATAAAAAAGTATTTTTATCACATGTGTTTTAATGTGGTTCACCATCCAAGCACTCACTATGACCAGTGCTGCTTGATTTATATAATCAACGGTGGCTACGGAACAACTGTGTTGGTCTGTACTTAGGTGTGGGATTGCCATGGTTCTTGTGATACGGTCAGCGGGCGGTCGGCTATTTAATGAATCGATTGTGTAACGAATCACTTCGTTATAGAGCGTGTTAAGGAATTGACTTTATTACGAGCATAAGTAAATTGCCTCCGGTTATAATCAGTGGGGTTCCTTTTAAATCTTTTTAAAAGACTCTCCCCCTCTCCATTATATAAAGTTTGATCGTGTTGTTATACCAAGGACACGATTTTGGTTTTATTGTTTTTCTCACTATTGGTGCATAACGATCAAATTACCCATTTAATATATTATTAAAAATTATAACCTTGCGATTAACATCAGGCGTATCAAAAATATGGTCCCAATCGCTGTTATGACAGTTTTCTATAAGGGAGCCGCCTGGTCAATGCCGGGAATATGTTAGAATGACTTTTGTCAAACATAATAGAGCAGAAAACGATGCCGTGTATGAACTCAGAAGTAGGTCTTATTTGGTCATTTGCAATGACGCTCAGCTTTGAGTTTGATAATAACATGTCAAGCAAGGACGGGTTACTGTCCGACTTAAAGCAAATTGGGTAAAGGCTTTTAATAACCGAAAACCCTATTTTTAAACAAAAGTAATCAAAAAAGCGTTTTTTACCAATATTATTTAAATAATTAACGTTAAAGTCACCACCAATTAAAACTTTTCTATAACGTGAATGCAATCTTGTCATAGTATCTTCAAGCTCAATAACATTTTCTTCCTTAAAATTTTCTGGAGGAGAATAGACGACAACTAACAAGCATTTCTCAACCCTACCGATTTCAACATACAGAAAATCAATATTAGGCATAACTGACTTATAAACTTCTTTAGGTTTAAAATGCTGGCCAATAAACATACACACACCACCCCCTATTTTATCTTTGCGATCGTTTCTAAGCAATTCGAAGCCCGGGATATGAACAAGATTATTAAAATGTCTGTTTTTAAGCCACGTCTCAGAAACCATGACAACATCCAACTTCGATTGACTGAACACTTCACAAAGAATTGTATACTTTGACCGAACACTTTCAGCATTTATATGACAGTCTTTAAGGCCGCTATAGACATCACATAACACATTGGTACACGGCTTGGATCTGTTGCACAGACAAAGTGTGAAATTTGGCTTAATCCGTCAACGGCCACGCCCACTACTGGCCTTAATGTGAGACAATTTCTATTTCACATTTTCTTTTAAAATGCCTTTTGATCAAGTTAGACAAGTCGTAGGAATTGAAATTTTGGTACTGAGCAATATTGGCCCAAGACCTTAAAAAAGGCAAAAATTGGACCGCCCACAATATCAACCATGCCCACTTTTGACTCCAAATCGAAAAAAATTATATTGACAAGTATTAAAGATATTTCTATTTGCAAAGTTTGGTCCATACAAAGTTTTGAGCTCCGCCCACTTTTAGGGGGGTTTTTGGAAAAAACTTCTCCGATTAACTTTTGGTTTTAACGCATTTTGGGATGTATCTAATGAAATAACAATTCATTGATTTTAATTTTTAGCCCAGACCCACTTTTGGGGGCGTGAGCTATACAAATTATATATTAATTGGGGACAAAAAATTTTAAGATTTGGTGTTAACTGGTATAAAGGGTCGGGTTTATAGAAGTTTGTCACAAACGAACTCTTGCACTTACTCACTTGTTTAAATTAAATTGTGCATCATTTTTATTATTCGAAAAGATTTCTTTTGATTTTATCTTCCTTTGCTTGGATTTAAGAAAGGAACACATCCTATTTCATAATGGTTGATTTACCTTCCTTATTCATAGAAAAATATTTGCCTTTCGGCATTTAATTACGAATTTAAAAAAAGGAGAAGATTAACTCCAGACAATCGGAACTCATTCACATCTGTGTGCAGTCGGGAACAATGCGTGGGCTTGACATTTATTGCATCAGGAAATCTGTACGTTACTTTGCACAGACTTTTGTACAATAAACAAAAAAAAAAAAAAAACGATTGTTACAGACATAAATAACTTGACAAAAGCTTTTCCCCAAAAATAGGAAAACAAATTCACATCACCAACTCTCCGAATTTCCTTTATCCTTTATCCCTTACAGAACTCCATCAATTCACAGGCCGCGCCATTGGAAAACAATAATTACTTCCCCCTTTGATGGAATACGTGTACCAAACGATGCACGGGCGGACATGGTGGCAGTAGTAATAAAATCAGGATATCCTTTGGGAGGTTTTCAGTCACCGAGTTTATACATTTTGAATATAAATGAGTAGATATGCCAGTACCCACTGGATATTTTCATTTACGAGCTCGGATGTGTGTGCTCGCCAGATAGTAATTAATATAGCAACGCTTTAAAATAATTCAGATTGCATCTCATCCGCATTTGAGGGCCCGTAAATTCGCTCATCAATTGGACGGATGTGTACGGGTGTGTGTGTGTGTGTGTAAATGACTGGTGTTAATAATTGACGCTTATAACACCGGATCTAAGCAGAATGAATATCCAAATTAATTTCCAATCGATAACTTTACACGAGTAACGCTTCGTAAACGAAATTAAAAGTGACTTTGCCAAGGATTCACAGTGCCTATCAGAGTGCTACTAAATGGTTTAGAGATTTGCTCTGTTGGTTCGCACGGATTATAATCGTAGAGGAGAAGGCGATTAGGAGGGTATCAATTGTAGGAACGCACGAGATGAGAAATTATTTATTCATTGCACACAGTGATTAGTGGCTGGGAATATTATATTCATAGTGTGAATGTAGAGCACGTTTTGTAAATGTAATCCTAATTGGATTTCATTATATTGAATGCGAGAAAGACTTAAGTAATTGATATATGTATATGCAGCTCAAGCTCTTTATGTTCATTTAAAAATTTACCTGATTTACCTTATTTGAATGCAATATTTTGTGGCATACTTTCATTATAGGAAGCGACTTGGTATATATATAAGCTGGTGCGGTCTTACAGGGGTCCGCGTATTATGACTCATTGCTCGTCTGTTTTTTTTTTTTTTTTTATATGGGTTGTTGAAGTAAGTTACCCTCTAGGAAAAGTCCACTGCATTAAAGCTGGAGCTTATTGATGTAAGGCTGCTTCCATGGCCAACAAATTCGATCAGCAACTGTGCCATCCAACGTAGGGCATCCTTCCGGTGATATTAGGAGCAGCAGCATATAAAGTAATTTACACGGGCTGCAAACAAAATAAATAGGGCGGTGTTAAAAACCAATGGAAATGACACGTTTTAAATATATGTGCGCTTAACCTAATGCTAATGTACATGATTACCGAAGTGGATTATGGCCAGTGCGTCACAACTAGGATAAATGGGTGTTGTTTGCAAGATGGTGTTCTATCTTCCCTTTTATAGCACGTTGCTCTGGAAACCTACCAGCACCTACGAACAAGCCTCAAATCAAGAATTATCTGCTCCCAAGTGTAGAGATTTCTTCGATTATTGGTTCCTAAGGAATGGGCTTTCAGTATGAGTCCTGTTGAAACTGCGGTTGTTCTCCTCACAAAAAGGGAGAAGCTAGTACTTAAAGGTGTTTCTATAGTGGAATCATACTGAGTCCAAAACCGAAAAAGCACTGTCAATTTTCTGGCACTATAGAAAGCTGGTTTTGGTTAGGTTAGGTTAGGTTGATGGATGCCATTTTGACAAAAGTCACGGCTCACTTAGACCAGAAGTTGTGTCCATTGTGTCCATATTGGGAACCTTCTTAACACCTGGAACGAAAACAGAAATAAACCGCTGTTAAAAGCTCAGAGTTCTGACCTCTTGGACCCATCCAGATTTGTATACAAATCTTAGGAGGTCCTTTAGATCTACATTATTTAGATCTTCGAGATCGTAGAAGAAGTAACTGCCGAAGGTACTACGCCTGATGCTGCTTAGGGCTGGGCATTCGCAAAGCAAGTGACGAGCAGATTCAATTTCTTCAACGTCCCTGCACCTTCTGCAGTAATAGTTATGCGATATGCCTAGCTGCTCAGCATGTAGACCCACAGCGCAGTGCCCCGTGAGGATTCCCGTGAGTGCTCGGATGTTCCTGCGGGCTGGTCCGATCAAAAATAGTGATTTAAAAAATCAGTTTTTGAGTAAGACACGGGGCTTATCTTCGAAAAAGGTCGACTGGATATATACGACCATGGCAAGACCAGTCCTTTCATACGTATCAGTTGTTTGGTGGAACTCGATTTCGCAAAAAGGTGTCATTGTCTTTTTTGTCAAACCTCAAAGAACAGCTTGTCTCGGGTGCACAGAGGACTTCCATATCTAGTCACTCAGCTCAATATTTTGTTGAAAGAGAGGTGGCTTTTGGTTTAACGTAGATTGGAGTTTGAAAGAATTCCTGGGGTGTGGTGGTGAAATCAGAATCCACGCTTAGGCCATTCTTAACTAACAAACTTTTTTGGAAAACCGTCTCTTGACTTCATAGAAGATTTTGCCTTATTGACAAGCAATTGCCAGCTCATACTTGGCATATTGTAAGGAGCTATTAACGGTCCTACGAACTAACTCTTTAATAATCTTACTTCCATGAGCTAACTCTCACCAAAAATGGATGTGACAAGCTTACTTAAACCAACTCCCATTTTTTCCTTTTGGGACGCATTTAAGTTTTAGTGCAAAGGCACGCCTACAAGCTGTCTGCAGTCGATTTTTCTAAAAAATAGAAGGATATACGTCAACCTTTTCTATACGCCTGGGCGTAGTCGTTTTGCTTGTCTGCGCCTATCACAGTTACGCCATCGAACCCTGTGCTTACGAGAAACTTCAGAATCAATGGCGGACGAAACTACAGATGCAAGCAGAACCAACACAGGTTCGGTCCTAAGAAATCCTTTTCTTTGTCCCTGGAAAACAGTGTGACTTGGAACGTTAACCAAATTTATTCAGCCTTCCGACTATTCAGCAAAAGCTTAAGTTTTATCTCGGATGAACTATTCACTATCTTCGACGAGGTTAGAACATTGAGCAGTGTGTCTTGGCTCTCATTACAAACGCTTCTTGACGCAGGATCACAGATATAGGCATGTCCATTAGGTATGCATTCGGTAAGAACAACGACAAGAACCTTTTCAACGAACTGATTAGAACCGATATTGCACTGATCCCTACTTGTTACAAACATTTTTTTATTTGCAATATTTTAAGGGCCAATTTCACAGTTGAAACTTAAGTATCGATTCTGAGGATCAAATTCCGTTATCACAATAATTATAGCCTACCCAGGGTATATTAAGTTTGTTGAACAGTTTGTACCGCAGTGAAATAATCACCGAAGACTCCTAAGATTTTTTCGAGATATGAATGGGACCGACAGGAGAATCGAATAAGCCATGTCTGTCCGTCCGTCCGTTCGTATGTAAACAACTTCAGGGCCTTGAATTTTAAGCTAGAGAGCTGAATATTTGTAAGTGAACTGGAAGACCGTTGGTACAGATCAAGTTTGAAAATTAGCTGGATCCGCCCACAGACACGCCCACTGCAGGCCTGTATGTGCAACCATCTCTAATTTTAGAAAATATTTTTCCAAATTAAAGCCATGTTACAATGGTGCTAGTGCACTAATTTTTGGTATGTAACATTTCCTTGTAATTGTTTTTGAGGTAGCAGAAAAAGTTTGACCTTTTCATTGACCACGCCCTCTCTTTTAAGGGATTTTAGCTTAGAATGACTGTTTTTCAATAAATATGCATAAGTTTAACTAAAAATTATAAGACCTGTTATTAGCATTTTCTATCTTTTTTGAATATACAGTATATGCCTCTGCCCATTTTTTTGGACGTGGCGTTGAAAAAATGATTTTTTGAGTTAAAAAGGCGGAGTTGTAGGCCGATACTTATGACGGTTACCATCAACCATTCAACAGTTATATTTTTATATCCCGCTCACTTTTTGGAGGCGTGGCAGTTTCCTTTTTTGGTAGGGTAGATTACAGACGGACTGAAGTTGTTCACACTTGTTTTTTTTTCAACAATCACACACTAAAGTCACCAACATTGGCGACTTAAGTTTTTCACAAAAAACAATGAAAATTATTTTTAGTTTGATAAAAAGCACATTAATGTGACAATAATAAATGGAAAAGGGAAAAACTAACACGATGAACTGAAAATTTGTATTGAATGTTTTAAAAACTACAAAACAAAATTGTTTTGACAGCAGTTTTACGAGCTTACGGCTATGCAAAACCGTCAGCAGAATCGGAACGTAGGTAGACTAAGACGAAGTAGGAGGTGGGTGTAAGTTGGGTGGCACAAGGATTCCGGAGTTAAAGTTTGCGAATGGAATTTGACGGTTAATTTATCGAAGTCTAAGGTGATGATCTTCAGAGACGGTGGCGGAAGATACTCTCGCAAAGGAAAATGGTTTTACCAGGGTGAAAACGTTGACATTGTGAAAGAGTACAAATACCTACGCGTGCTTATAACTTCGAATCTAAACATGAAAAAGCATTTCGATTCCCAGCTATCGGCAGCTAAAGGAGGTATTTCATCTGTTTGGGGTCGCTGCATCGACAACAATTATATCGGGCACTCGGCAAAAATCAAACTATTTCGGGCAACCACCGCTTCTGAAGTTGAAAAATTTTTAAGATATTTTTTGAGGCGAATCTTTAGGCTTCTTACATGTACCCCAATCTTCATGCTTCACTTGGAAACATCCGCCCCACCGCTTTTTTTGGACAAACTTAAGCTGCATGCTGACTACATTGCAAGGATCGCGAGGATGGAAGAAGGAAGGCTGCCGAGGATTGTGCTGGAGCACATTATCTCGACAAGAGGTACCTTGGTACAAAAGTGGGAGGAGCTGACTGCGAGCTTTGGAGAAAACTTAAATATTTCGGCAAACACACATCTTGCATCGATAAAGCCTATGTTAAAACGCGTTTTGATAAAAGCAGGCAATGTCTTATATGATCGTTTTTTGGATGAAGCGCGCACATCGCAACACCGATTGATTTACAGCAGGCTGAATTTCAACCTCATTGAAAACTTCTCAACTTACTTTCATAATCCCTACTCTATGCATTTCATCAGTGCAATTTTTAAACTTAGAGGTGAGCTAATAAGTCTCCACTTTATCCCGCACCGACCTGATCTACCTATTCTATGTGATCTGTGCAACCTTAAAGAAAGAGAGGACGTACACCATTTTATAGGAAGATGCCCCATTTTAAGAGAATTCCGCGTGACATACTTCGGCGCAACTTCACTGGACATAGACGATGTACTCAACATACTGAATGGCAGCCTTGGATGTGAGGTCCTGTACAACTACACTGTTACTGCAACCAGCTATAGATACCGCATTTTGGAAGGTGATTTTTGATTACTTTTGGTCCTTTTCGTTTTTTCTTTTTTATATTTTTTATTTTATTGATTTTACAAAACTTGATTGTCAATCTGATAGACGGCCTTAAGCCAAACCATAAATGACTGAGCATAAACTGTAAGATTGTAAACAATACCAAATTGTATGAACTAAATAATGTCTATCTAACTAACTAACTAACTACTCGTGAATTGCCCGGCCCTCCTCCGTCTTAGGAAGAATATTCTCGGCGGGAATAGATTTCATTGATGACTCTGGGAAAAGATGGCTCTGGGATTATCATAAGGGAAGGCTTAACAGGCTCGGTTCTAAGAGACCGTAGTTTTAGAGCACCCAAAGTTCTTATGAACATAAATGCTGTCAGATGTATAATTCAAGTCAGATAAACATATAATTTTGTAACACGATTGTTAAATCCTACACAGTTTCATTCTCAACTTTTCGTTTGCATTATTAGTGTTCCTTTTCTACTGGTTAAAAAAAAAATCAATTGAAATTGTTTCCTATTCTCGTGCACCATCAGATTCTTTCTATTGAGTTGAGGTGCAATAAACCCACTTAAATCCGCTTCACCTACCATCGTAAGAAGCTGGAAAATGCAATTTTTATTTTCCTATACACCAAACTCGTCAACAATGGCAGCCCACTGGTTAAAAAAAATAAACAATCCTTGCACTTCGATTACCCAATTCTAAATAGGTATCAAAGCTTGAATGTAAATTCTTCAAAGCTCAAGTAGTTTCTTCGCACTCCGGAAGGAGCTGCTCGCCTTTGTCGGAACGGAACCAAAGAGTATGCGGAAACGTTGTGCTTGCACCACCTTCGATTTTACGTTTACCTGATGAAAATTGTATTTTTCCTCAGACATTCTAAAGGATTCCAGGCAAGGATGCATGTATATACAGCTAAACGAAATAAAAGAAAACATTAACCGAGTACAACGAGAAAACCCAACTCCAACAAACGATTTTAATTTCGTTGATCCTTTTTGCGTGTCCCTCGGTTTTATTTTCTTCTAGTTTTCTTTCGGAACTTTTTTGCTTTCGCCTTTTTTTTTTTGTTGTTTAACTGCTTCCTTGAAGAAGGTGCCTTTCGACGATTGCACGCCATACCAAAGTGGGTGGATTCCATTTCGCTTCAGGACACTGCTTCGTATGCATTAGCATACCCTTTGGCATAATCGCCCACTTATTCGATTCGATTTTCTGTTTGATTGAACAATTTTTCACTTCATATCGCCAGAGATGACGTGGTTAAATGGTTTCATTAGTTGCTTTCAAAGAACGTCTTTTATTGGCTTTGTATGAAAGTTTTCGTTAGGTCGGCTTCCCTAAAGGTATTCATTCAAAGGCTAATCACTTGCGACGCAATGATTTGATTTTGAACCTACACTTAATACACAACGTAATAAAAAGTTGGAGTAAATTTCTGTTTTCGCTCGACTCTGTTGAAATTTCAATTTGTCCTCATTTTCGAAAGGACACTTTTAAAGCCAGACTCAGTTTGTTGTCAACAAACCAATTTGCCGTTTTTGCGTGTACCTCATTATCAGTATTATTCAGAATTTGCAATAACAAACCCACACAGCCCACAGTCGCAACCCCTACGTCCTATCCATGGAGGAAGAGAAGCGATGCCGACAAACAAAAGGGCACTCGGATGACAATGTTCTTACTTTTCGCATTACTTCTGTATTTATGAAATTCCATTCCGCTCGGGGGAGAACAATAGACGCCTCCTGATATCTTACCTGAGGCTTGGCATCCTTAGCAAAATGACAGTACTTTGGAGTGCATGCAAGAACCATATTTGTGCATTGTAGGTCCACACACTCTGTGTAAGTTCTCGACTGAAACTTTACTGGGACAGTTGCATATTACACACTTACAGCATGGGGTTGTTGTTATTATTGTAGTCCTTATGGCACCCTATCTTGAATGCGGACCTGTTCACTTGATGGTTGCAGCGTATAGATGCAGCAAGGCATTGAGTCGAAAATAATAATATCCACTTTCGTCTGGCGACTACTGTGTTGGGTTGTGTGGTTAAGTACGTGTTGTCGCTGCAGTAACCAACCTACCAAAAAACACCATCACTGGACGGCTGTAAGGATAACCAAGCATGGATGCACCGATGCCCTTTATGACGTAAACAAATGTGAAATTATGAAACAACAAGGAAACAAGCAGCATTATAGATGTACTCGTTTAACCAAATTATTTCCCATCTAGTAAACGGCAGGCAGATTGAGCTGAGTTCGAAACTCTGTGAGAAGTGAGTGTTGCCAGCTCAGAGTTGTTGCAACAGAAATACTTTACCGCATTTAAAGTAAAGCCTGATAATTTTGATCATCCGGAATCGCGCAGCGAGGGGCTTCAAATGACATGTAAACAAGTGGGAAAGTTCAACAGTGCGTATGCAAAAGTTTTAGTCCATCTACGACGGATAGCAAAATATCCGACCATACCAAAAACAGCTGCCATGCCTCAAAAAAGTGGGCGGGATACAAAAATATAACTGTCGAATGTCTTATACTAGGTGGTTGCATATATTTGGGCCTTAAATTCCGCCTTTTTAACTTAACAAAATCACTGTTTTTAATGCCACGCCCACAAAAGTGGGCGGAGGCACATACTACCTATACATGAAAGTTAGAAATACTAATTTATACAACGTGGTCATATAATTTTTTGTCAAATTTCATATATATTTATTAAAAAACAGTAGTTTTAAGCTAAAATCCCTTAAAAAGTGGGCGTGGTCAATGAAAAGGCTAACATTTTTTGGCTACTTCAAAAACAATTACAAGGCAACGTTGCATACCAAAAATTTTTGCGCTCCGCAATCCGCAAGCGGATTCAGCAAATTTTCAAACATGATCTGAAGAACTAGACTTCCAGCCAACCCACTAAATTTCAGCTATTTACCTTAAAATTTAAGGCCTAAAAGTTGTTTACATACGGATGGACGGACACGGCTTGATCGATTCTGCTGTCGGTCCCATATCTCTTAAAGGTCTTAGGGGTCTACGGTGATTATTTCACTGCGTTACAAACTATACATCAAACCTTATATACCCTGGGTCGGGTATAGAAACTTAAGCCTTACGCTGGAAAAAATAAAAAAAATAAAATAAGGGGAAAGTAAAAATTAGCCATAATCGCAAAAAAAAATTTCTCTTAAAATATACGTTCCAACACGCGTGCACTACAGACTTGAGACTAAGAAAGGCTAGGCATGTAGCCATGTAGAATATAATCGCAGGAATCGACTTGCATTTCATGTCACACTTTTTAAATAAACGCCAGGGAGTCGACTTACCCCTGCACCCAACTTGCCTCGCTTTCCCCTACTCTTGTGCTGTTCCATTATCTATTCTTGCCCTCTATGTGCACCTATTGGTAGTTTTTTAAATCAGCATTGTAGGTTGCAAATTTTTTACTCCTTTTGTACCCGAGCATGTGAAGAAGGTTTTTTTTTTAAAGATCATGGTTATAGCATCTTCAGTTCAGGAAAAGCGAGAAGTTGTACTCAATTGATCAGTGCCTCAAATTTCTTCCATTTAATGTAATTTCCTCTTTCGATTCCTTCTTTAGTCACTCTTAAAACTTCTTTTTGCAATGGTGCTTACAATTCTGAAGTTGGGCTAGTTTTCATAGCCTTTGATTAGTACAGTGGGTGGGAGAGGATAAGACTTTGTGGGCTGGAGCGTCGTAAATTATCTCTCTAGCTATAGCCATTTTTTTTTTTTTTTTTTTTATTAAGAACTTTTATTATAACATTTAAATAAAAACAATAAACAACAATTTTTATAATAACATAATTTAAAAGAAACAATAATGGCAATTAGCACTCAACTGTTTTTTATATACAATAGCTTTAAATATTATGAATAAGTTTTAACATCTAGATATTTTTATTTTTAATTGAATTATACATTCTTTTTCTATGATAACATGTTTTTTATAATATATGAAATTATTCCTTATAAGATTTTTTTGAAAATAATTTGGCTTAAAAATAACAATAACTATACATAAAAAATAGCCTAAACCTACAAACCTTAAAACTAAAACTTAAAACTAATTTGTGAAAAAAATGTGAAGAAAAACAAACATTTCATTAGTTAGGTAAGCCAATAGTATTTGTCTGAATCAACTTGAATTTGGAAATCTTTTTGTGAAATAGCCGTACTGTATCTCCAGATGTTGTTTGGTATGTTTGAATTTAAGTTAGCACTGTAAACTATTTTCTTATCTGTGGCCCTGCGATATGCGTGATAAATCACAGGAACGTTATGTTCATCTTGGATATATCCCATTTTGTCAAGAAACATAAACGCTTCTGGAGGAATATGTCCCGTTTCAAGTGATTTTTTGTAAAACTCAAAATTTCCATACAAAGCTGGGCCATAAACTAGGTTATTTTCCAAAACGATTGCCGAACGAGCAAAATGGTTTCTAATTAATTTTATAATAAATACATCTATCCTTAAAATTTCTGCTTCGTCGTATATGTTTTTGTTGGAAATATAGTGCAAGTAGTCACTTTCGGCGGATCTGTATTTACCTATACATGCGCGAATGCATTTTCTTTCAAAAATCCTAAGTTTTTCCATAACTGAAGGGCTTATATTAAACCAAATAGGACAGCCGTAGGTTAATATTGGTCTTATTAAAGTTAAATAACAAATAATTTTGATATCAGAAGTAATATTTCCAGAGTAGAATAATCTTTTTAAACTCATAAAAGCTGCCCTTGCTTTTTTTAGTTGAATTTTAATATGACCATTATAATACAAATACTGATCCAAGTTTACGCCTAAATATTTTACACATAAAGAAATTTTAAGTTGTAAATTATTATTATTTGGATTACTATAAATTTTTAAATTTTTCCAATTCTTTCTCAAATCCAGATTTGCTTTGCTCAAAACTGTCCTGAATAATATAACTTCACATTTCCCAAAATTGATTTTTAATCTCCACTCACAACAATAATTTTGTAACTGGTTAAACATGTTCTGTAAATTACTCCGAATTTCGTATATCTTTGAACCTGAAGTGTAGAGAATTATGTCATCTGCGAAAGCTATGGTTCCCTCTCTATTTTTTAAAAATTCACTTATATATAAGCTGAACAGAATGGGTGCATTCACTGTACCCTGTTGAAGTCCATTTATTATATTAAATATTCTGCTTGTTGTTTCCTCACCATTTGTTACTACAAATTTTCTGTCGCGTACCATGTTTGATATGATTTTTATTAAAAAATTTGGAAACCTATACATTATTAATTTCGCAATAAGACCATCTAACCAAATTTTATCAAATGCTTTTTCAAGATCAACCAAACATGCACCTGTTGATTTTTTACCAATTAGATTCCAACTTACATCAGACACTAATTTATTTATTGCATGTATTGTGGAATGATGCCTACGAAAACCGAATTGATTTTCTGGCAGCAGTTCTTTCAATTTACAATTATGTAAAATTGCTTTGCTAACTAAAATTTCAAATATTTTTCCCACATTTGACAGAAGACTTATTGGTCTATAGTTTGTTGGAGCTGTTGTATCTTTTTGTTTCTTTTCAATCGGAAAAACCTTTGCTATTTTCCAGGTCATCGGAAAGTGTTGATTGTTTAGTAAATTATTAAATAATATAGTAAATTTTCGTATGACATTATCTGGTAAATGTTTCAAAGCTATGTTCGGAATGTTATCTAATCCAGAAGATTTTTTATTATTTAGTTTTGAAAAAATATCGTCAAGATCTTCCAAAGTTGTAAAATAGTTGTCCGTTTGTTCGTCACTTAGTTCATCAGATTTTAAAATATTACTAAACTGAGCTTTTGGCAAAGTTTCAAAATGTTCTTCCTGAAAATGAATTACTGTATTTTGAATTGTGTGTGTGTTGGCCGAATTGTCTGAAATCGAACTATGAACTTTTTCAAAGTGTGATCCTATAAGATTTAATTTTTCCATACTGTTATTTATTAGGAATTTGTTACGGTCTTTGAAAGTATCAGAAATATTAATGGAAGCGCTCTGCAAAAGATCTCTTCCGATGTTATCATCATTAACCTTAAGTGTTGGTATTGAAATTTTTCCTTTGGGTCTAAATATACTGTTAATTTGTGGAAACATTTTAGAACTACGCTTTTGAATTGCAAGGAGTTTATTTTTCCAAAAATTATTTATAGAGTTTCGAAACTGTTGTAAAATTAAATTTTTAACATTTCTCAAAATTGACTTCAGACGTATAAGCTCCGAATTGTTTAAATAATTATTATGTCTATAAAATGTGTTTATTCTTGTTAAAAGAAAACTTTTATACTTTAATAATCGCCTTATAATTGGTGTTAAATAGCATTCCATTGAATTTGTATTTTTGAATTTAGGTACTGTTAAATCAATCGAATTATTTATTACTGTGTTAAGCTTTTCTATATATGTTTCAATTTCTGAGTTTGATAAATTTCTATTGTTAGGAATTTCGTTTTCATAGAATTGTTCCCTGCATTCAATTTCAGTATTTCTTTTAAAATTTAACCAATTAGTCTTGTCAAAGTTATATTTATATGTGGGTTCATCAATAAGTAGGTTAAAAACTGAGTCATTTTCCAATGTAACATTAAATAATATTGCCGAGTGATCGCTATCATATGGTAAAACCGGAATTTTATTATCGTATCTCACTGTTCTAACTTCAAGTCTAGCATCTAAAAACCCTAAATCTAAAAACGAGTTACTCCTTGGAAATGACGAAATAACAGATGAATAAAACTTTATTTTATACTCTATCTCATTATCATCAACAAATGCTCTAATAAAATTGCCTCGTGTATTATTGCAAGGATTTAGCCAACTTGTGTGCTTTGCATTAATGTCCCCGGCCATAACGTAGTAGTTTTTTAAATTATTTAAACTAAGAATTTCAAAAAGACGTGTAAATTCCTGAGAAAAATTTTGAATTGGGTTTTCTGTTGAATAAATGCTTATAATATATAAGGACCTTCTGTTGCCAATATCAAAAGATATTATAGTAGTTTCAATAGAAACAAAATTTTGAATTTCAGATATTTCGATTTTACGAAAAGCTATACCTCTTTTAACAAGGATAGCAGTACCACCCCCTTGAGAAGCATTAGCTCTGTCATTTCGAAATATCTTGTAATTTGCAAAACTTATTTTATGCCTTTTGCTAAGCTTTGTTTCACACAGTAAAAGAATATCCGGCTTATGACGAGCCAGAAACTGTAATAAATTTGCCCTTCTGCTATTGGATATAATCGAATTAACGTTTAAAGATATTATTTTAAGGTGTCTTAAATTTGTTCTATTCATCCAAAGTATTGTTACTAATTATATTAAAAAGTGTGTCTATCCTTTTTGATTGCAATTCTAACGATTTTGTTAAATTTTCAAATTGTTGTTTCATTATTTTAAAAATATCATTCTTAATTTGACTTAATGGATTTTCCTTATTAGAAGTTGTGTCAAAAATTTTATTTGTAATTTTGTTATTTGTAGTACCTTTTACTTTGTCAGCGAAGCTGATACTTGTATCTACGTATCTTTGAAACATTTTTTCTTTTTCTTTTTGGTTTTCCCTAACAGATATTATTTGTTTTTTAATTTTTTTCTTGAGAAACTCATGAGCTTCACAACCACCATAAGAAGCCGGATGACCGTTTTTTTTGCAGAGAACGCAGAACAGCTTTTCTTTATCTGATAATTGCTTTAAAGTGCATTTATCTGGACTATGGTTGCCTCCACATTTGACGCACCTGTGTTCCATCATACAGTTCACAGTACTATGTGAGAAACGTTGACACTTACGACACTGAAGTATAGTAGGTCTTTTTAATTTTTCCCATCTGATAATATGATTAAATAAGTATTTGATTTCACTTAAATAACCTGCCTTACTATCGGGGGTCAACTGAATTACTATGAAAGGAAGTGTTTTTCTCTCTCTATTGCTGCGGTTTGTTACTAATCTAAAAGATGATTCAAATTTAAGTTCTTCACTTTTAATATCTTTAAGCTCTTTTAGAACTTCTTCTGGTGTGTAGCTACTGTCTAACCCTTTTAATAAAAATGTTTGTTTTTTTTCATCACTAGGTGTATATGAGTAAAATGGTGCTTTGGCTTTTTCGAGTGCATTTTTAACTAAGCTATAATCAACTTTGTTATTAACTCTAACTGAGTGTATTTTTCCAATCTTTTTTATTCCGAAAGCGTTTGATGGTATGAGGGTTTTCAACAACTCACCAATGTCCTTAGAATCCTGGTGGAACACATTGATTGGTGGTATTTTGAATTTTTTCTTGCTGTTGTCTATTTGATCTTGATTTTCTTCGTTGTTTATCAAACTAATTTTTTTTTTGTTGCTAAGTTGACCCTTTTTTGCGAAGTTTTTTTGTGCCATGTCGTTCAAAATTGAAGATATCTTGTTTATTTCCGTATTTGTTGAGTTGGTTTCGTTAATTTCATCTATTTCGTCATTATGTCCATCCATGTTTTCTATGTCCAGTTGATCAAATCGATTGCTTGAGATTGTGAGATCTTCCAAAATTGGGCTGCTTGACGATCTTCTTTTTTTTGCATTGCCTGAATTTTTTATTTGTTCCTTTGTCATTAAGTCGTTTAACATTTTTTTCAATTCGATTATTTCCTTTTCAAGTTCTCCATTTCTCTTGGTAAGTCTTTTCACGTCTGCTCTTTTAAGAGGAGCAGAGACTATTTTTTTTGACTTTGGAGTCATTCTTATTGTTATCATAAACAATAACGAAAATACTGCAAGGCCAGCGGGCTCGAGCTATAACCATAAGGTCCTTTCCAATAATTATACGTATATAAGTAAAATTAACAGTAAAAAAAATTATTTTTTATTATTTTCAGAAAAAAATCAGGAGAAAAAATTAAAATGATCTGACTCTAAAAGCTTTGATCGATCGACATCCTAGCTATAGCCATTTCAGACGTCTCATGCGCCGCTTTTTGACTTGACTGACGTCGCTGTACGGCTCTAACAATTCTTTTTTATTTCAACTTCCCTTCATCTGAATGGAGCGAATGTAACGCGATAAGTTTCCACTCTTTCGCTGTGATGACTTCACTACTACCTTGTGACGCGAAAGTCTCTTCAATTTGGAACTATATTGTTTTGTGAACTTCTGTCTAGAACTTGTCCAAACGATGGTATTCACCACGTATTAATTAACTTCGTTAAAAAATTTATCTTTTTTCTCTCTCGTAGATCTTTGAGAGTTTTTTTTTTTTGGACTAGGTTAGGTTAGGTTGGGTGGCTGTCCCCGCTGGGCAGGGACAAACTTAGACCAAAGGAGGTCCATTGTGATACCACTCGTAGGACCGGAGTTACCAGCCCGGGACCTAAATGATGACTACCCGTTTGGTTGGGAGGGGTCTAGGCAACCGCTGACAGCATAAACCTATACCGAAGGTCACTAACCAGAGTTTGATTGGTGGAGACATACCCGAGGGTAATGAAGGCTGGGGGTAACCGTTTCGGTGTGAGCCCTTGTCAGCAGAGTTGAGGGGGGCCTGTGAGAGACTTTCTGAGGAGAGCCCAGCAGGGCAACCGAATTCGGTATAAGTCCGAACCTGTTGCTTCTCTGCTTAGAATTATCCTCGGGGATGGGAAGGTGCAGGGGTAACCGATTCGGTGTGAACCCCTGCAGGTGGGAATTCTCAGGCAAGAAGCTGATGTAGGGTAACCGTCTTCGATGTAAGCCCGCACTACAGAAAACTCGCGTTAGAATTGGAGGAAGGTAGGGGTGACCGAAGCAGTTTTTGGACTAGATTTATAAGATTTTTTCTTAAGGAACCAAAT
Source organism: Neoascia interrupta (assembly GCA_947623515.1). Lineage (NCBI taxonomy): Eukaryota > Metazoa > Arthropoda > Insecta > Diptera > Syrphidae > Neoascia > Neoascia interrupta. The sequence goes on along the minus strand of OX392464.1, from coordinate 31,813,162 downwards.
GTCAGGGGACAAATATGTTTTTGACTCTCCTTTTGTTTTTTTTTTGTTTTGTTTGTTCTCTGTCCTCCGCAAAATTTGGCCACTTCACAAATTTTACCCTACGTGGCTATTTATGTTGAATATTCGTTGCTATTTTTGGTAGCAGATCAGTGTCCAGTGGACACTTATCAGGACTGGACTAGGCAAAATATTAGTTTTATCTTAAGACGATTGGTTCGCAGTATTTTAACTCTCTACGACTAAAAGTTGAAAATTGTTTTCTTCGAAAAAAAGGAGAGTGGCACTTTGTGTTCAAATATTTTATTAGATGTGATTTACGTGTGTAGATTTCATTTTTATATGGATTCAAATGCCCCCAAAAATGGGCGTGGTAAACTTTTTGCCTTAAGATGATAGCATATGTGAATATCTGAAAGCCTTGTAATGCAAAGAATACATCACATTATAAATGCCGTTTATAAGAATGCAAATGAAATTGACCACCCCCAAATATGGAGGCGTTTTTCACTTTTTTTTTCAAATACCAATTACGATACACTTAAGCAAGGATACATATTACCGAAGTTTCGCATTCTACAACAACTTTGATTTTTCATGCTTATTTGTAAAGTGAGAGTGTCAGTGGGTGGACTTCAAAGAATTTAACACTTTTATCGCTTCGAGACCTAAAACTCGCAGATATCAAGCTTCAAGTTTCTAGCTCAAAATTTAAAAAAAAATATACCGACAGGCACCGGCTCATTGAATCTCGATCATATGCCCTTAAGATCTTGGGGCACTACAGTGATTATTTCTCTTTGCTACAAAACTATGAATAAAACTTAAAATACCTTCCTCCTATCGTATGCGATGAGGTGGAAAAAACAAAGTTCTGGCAACACTATCCAAACTTGTTTACCAAGAGTTTAAAGCAATACCAGTACGAAGTGAATCACTTCAACCCGACAAGATTTTAATTTCCTCAAATGAGAATGTGAATGAATAAACAAAGAACGTAAATCCTCATGCCTCAGCGTAGCAGAACGAAATGAACTTCCAAAGGGTTGACAAGAGAGTGCCAAATACTGCACTTGCCTATGTCATGTAATCAAGTTAAGCGATTTGCATAAATATTTACTGCGATTGCAACGTAATGCGCTTTTGAAGTTGAATTTTGGGCCCCGAGCAATGTCATCTCTTGTAGGTAATCAACCTTACAATTGCTTCAGCTCTTGTATTGACAAAAAGGCATGCAGGATGCAGTTCCGCACTAAAGGGTGGTGTGAGTATGAGTGCATGCAAGTGCATCAACGAAACCAACGATAAGCCCGGAGCTGGCAATTATTGTTATCTTGACGATGATGTCGTAACACATGTACTCCGTGTCAATTCATTGTGTGTATGTATAGCCAGGAGCGTTTCCTTTATCACGCCTTACCCGAATTGGCGATATGTTACTCTTATCGGGATGTATCACTTCCCATGCGAGATTTATTACTTCAACGCATCACATAACAACGAATGACAACACTAGCAGGCACAACCCGTATTTTGTACCGTGCGTCGCGCTGCTGATGGCCCGCGCTCTGTTTTAAGGGAGCCTTACAGAGTTTTAATTAATTTCAGCGGATTAAGCTTCGCCTAATTACTCCTGTAAGATGATGTGGCATACCACGGCAGGTGATGGTATTCGTGCTGCTGCTGGTAGCACACAAGGAAGGAAACGACACAATACGCGGATCAGTGTTCGAAGGAAAAAAAAGTTACGTATACGCCGGGGGGCGGCGTGGAGGTTGTTTGTGCAGTGCACGACGATGAAGTATCTCACGACGAAGTTATCTACGAAGTTTTATTTGGCAAGGGACTTGGGTGCTGTTCGTCTTTTCCGGTCTTCGTGCTGTGCATCCGGGACTATCACTTTAAGGAAGCATTAAACTGTTAAACAAGTTAATTGGGGAGCAAGTTTAATGAAATGCAGAGTCACACGATGAATGGTGGATGGTGTGCAGAAAAACTATAGGTAGGGAATTCGATCTTAGCGTGAAGACACGCGATGGTAGTGAAGGCGGAGATGACGCTTAAGGAAATTTAATTTTGGCCAAGAAAACATTTCATTTTTAGACGACACCATTTGGGCGCAGTGCGTTCCTATATTACACGCGTCTCTGAAAAAAGAAAGAGAGAGAGAGAAAGGGTCAGAGAAAAAGAACAGCTAAGCAGCCTTTTAAGAAATCAGAGGCTTTTTGTATTGTTTCAAAGAGTTCTTAAAAAAGGATAAATAGAGAGTAATTTTAATTTCAGCTCGGAGACGCCATATTTTCGTCCGACATAACCAAAATATCTTTACTCTTTTTATAGCCCATCCCATAGGTAAGGGTGGTATATGGAGTTTGTCACATAGTTTGTAACAGGGTGAAATAATAATGGTAGACCCCAAGACTATAGGGGCGGGACCGAATTCTGAATCGAATAACCCATGTACGTCCGTCCGTCTGTCTGTATGTCACACGTTTTTAGGCCTTACATTTTAAGCTGAAATTTGGTGCATAAGTTCATTGTTATTCGAAGCAGTATAAGTATAAACATTTTTCAAATCCGCCCACAGACACGCCCACAATCGGTGTAAAACGTCTTAAATTAAAGACGTTGTAAAACGGCGTTGTAAGACGGTGTTAAACGGCCTAAAATTTAGTATTTATTATCTCCTATTTATTGCTAGATACACCAAATAAAAATTTAATAAATTTGCGTGGCATTATTTTGAAGGGTAATTTTTCAAATGCATTTTATTCAATATTTTTGTTCCAAATGCAAAAAATTTTAATTAATAAATTATATAGGAAACCCTTAGTTCTACATTTTTTTATACAAGACTTTGGGCTACGCCTACATTTGGAAGCAGAATTGTAGAAAAACTTTGCAAAACGTGATTTCGACTGGCCTGTAGCCTAACTTAGAAAAGAAAAAAATTTCCAGATTTTGTTCGTACAAAATTTTTAAACACGCCCCCTTTAAGGGGTCGATTTTATAAAAATACTGATTTAAACCAAAATTTTTGGTTTTTGCAGTGTTGTCTGACTGATGGAAACCTGCACTGAAAATGTTTAGAGCCTACATTACTTGCAACTATTTTTCTAGTCAACTTTGACCTTTTTTTGCAACGCCGGAAAATGCGTTGCAGCGCCCTCTTCACTCAGGGAAGATTGTATTGATCATATACCCGGCTTTTTAATTTTATGTTGAACTCCAAACACACCTTCGGTATCATGAAATAAAGTGCCAAAAATTATAGTTGGCTGCTTTTTTTTTTGCGCTTTTACGTTTTTCTAAGATGGTCTTTCCATTAGTAAAAAAAACTCAAAAAAAAACTGGGGGAAACATTTAGGAGAAAGCGGGGTTAGTTGGGTGGGGTAAGTCGACTCGTTGGCGTTTATTTCAAAAGTGCGGCATAAAATGCATGTCCATTCCAGTGCTTACATTCTATAGAGCTACTTGTTTAGCCTTCCTTAGTCTCAAGTCATTGGCTAAGTAATGAAGAAATTCGGATAAGAAGTTAAAGTACCTTTCGTCCTTTCGTACCAATAGCTGCTTCTGTTTCAGTGGTTGGAAATCCGATTTTTCACTTTGTTGTCAAAGAAAATAAACAAGCCTTAATTATTTAGTCCAAGTTTTAGTTCAAGTTTTAGTCCAAGTAAGAGTTTAGTGCTACGGAGCTTGAGTCGTCATACCCGTCAGCGTCAGTCCCAGCAACGGGGTTAATTGACCAACTACAGATGCTTTTGTAAAAGTAAGAAAAAACTGTTTTTAAAAACTTTTTTGTTAGTCAAACGAAAACTTTTATGAAGGCCAACAGACTTAAACTTTTGTCGTACCTGTCATAGTTAAAAAAAAACCAAAATTGAAATACGTTTTTGAAGTCTACTAACCCCGATCTCCCCTACCCACTAAAATATTTGTGTATCACTCCATCCTCTTAAAGGAATGTGAGATATGGGCTGTTGCTCTCAAATTGAAGAAGTTCCTAAAGGTAGCAAATATGGCTGAAGTACATGGTCGTGGAAGCCTCCGTATCACAAGCTTCACCCGCACTGTTTCAGAATCAGCTGTCCTCGTGATAAGCAGGATTGGTCCCGTTTTTTTTAACAACAAGAGAGAGTTGGGTCAGAAGCGGTGACAGGAGGCAAAGGAAGCGACCAAAGACCATTCCGGCCACGCAAGTGAAACGCGAAAACAAGGGGAAGATGTACAGCGAGATTGATTAGTCGCGTTGCAGTATATGGACGAAACGGAAACATGGGGAAGCTATTTGGGCCTTATATTACCCAGTTCCTAACAGGGCGTGGATAGGATCAAGATAATGGGACAGCGCAGTCCGCCTGTATGGAGACTCATTCCGAGGAAGACGGCACGCCGAGCATACTTTTTTCGACTGTAACATGTATGGACAGTGCATAGAAGAACCGAACTTGGGCCGGAGATCACAACTATGGCACCACGACCTTAAGAGATCTATTGTGACCTTAAGAGTTTTATACTTAGCCTAGACGGTAATACCTAGACGGTGTACACCTTCAGTACAAATTTGATAACTCTGCAACCAAAGGAAATCTTTATATTTTCGGTGCCCGCAATTGTTTTCTGAAGAATAAGTTCCAACTTAAATTTCCAACCTATAGTTGCCGTTATATAGAGCTGGACATTCATTTAGGATATATTCAGAACTTTCATCTTATTCAAGAAAAAGTCTGCATTATTGGGAGTCGACTATTTTGATTTTAAAGATGTGATACCTTGACCGGTGGTGCCCTCTTAGGTATCCACAGGGTTTTCAATATTATGGCAATTTTAATTAAGGTACCCTTAAGCATTTTGGGTGAAGGGCTGAATGGCTGTTTGGTCGTTTGGCCTGTCTTAGGACGAGGGGTGTCGATATAATAAGATCTTGTATGATTTCAGTTTCATATAACTTCACTTATTGCCCATTTGGAGGTGGGGGCAGAAGGGGTCAGGTCCCCTGAAAGCGATTGCCGAGCCTTTTTACGTTGGTTCGCGGGCTACTGAGGTTTTGCGGGAGTGAAACTTTTATTTGGTCTGTAGTAATGAAACCTGGAATGGTTCCGGAATTCTTTCCGGTCGAATGTGATTGCTCCATCTGGTTAAGTTAACAAATCCAATCAGTTTGAACGGTAGTTTGAGGGAGCTCTTTGAAGTCGTGCCACAGCAGGGAGCTTCTTCTCGCAGTTTGCACGCCAAGAGCCTTTTTTTACATTCGTAGCTCTTGATTATATAGGTATGCTGTTAACAGAGATCTTTATTGTTTTTATTCTCCAGTGGGTTATGCTTCATGGCTCGTTGACAGTTAACAGCTTCCTTCAGTTGTCGTGGGAAACACGTTACGATAAGAAACCTTAGCGTTCTCGTCCAAAATTGCCTTTTAAGAGCCACTAAGGGTCTGTTGTAAACATCATGCGAAAGTTGAGTGCAGGTCAACCTATAAGAAAAGATTTATCAACTCTATCATTCGATAAGACATATCTATTGTCCTTAAGCATTTCATCGGACAAAAAATACAATTTTAATAATCCCGCCATCATCCTTATGAGACATATTATTCTCAACGCCTTCCATAGACCAAATTCTTTCCGTCCAATGGCCATAATATTTCCCCTGCTCTTTTGTGCGCGAAGATTATTATCCGTTCACGAAAGATTGTTTTCTTACAACCGTAAGAAAGAACACACTCTCTGCCTCTGCCTAGAAAGACCAGGAAGAAATTAAAATAATGTAAAAAAAAGAGTTCCTGTTCCATCTTCCGTCGACGAAAAATAACAACCACACGGCGCTTGGTGCGCTTCCCTCGGCATTATCCTAGAAAATAATTGCAAAAGGGGAGTAAGCTGTCAGGTTAAGTATTGGCGACTTTTGCCGGCTTCTTTATTATCCGGTTTTATTTTTGTTTTCTCCCTACACCGTTATTGTTGCCCGTTGTTTTGAAGTCTTTCAAATAATTTGGGAGTTCTAATTTGTCAGGATATTCACAAGGATGATATAACTTCTCATTAATGACATAAACAATGCACAAATGCCATTTGTGTATTCTCTCATTCTCATTCTCGCATTTAACGAACAATGAGCACAATGGGGCGGTAGGAGGATTGCTTGAGTTACGTTACGTATTCCTTCTTTGGCAATGAATGAAAATCATTTCCCTGAAACGAGTTAAAAATTGCTTCTTGAAAATTCTGGACACATTTTTCACTTGGTGTTATTCCCCAGGGACGTGCAATTAGAACATAATTTGTTGATGACAAGACATTTGGATGGGACTTTTGATTGCCCAACTAATTGAAAAGCCATGGCAAGTCATTAGTGAAATGACTCGTCGGGTAATAACCTTGTCCATTCAGACATTCGAATCATCGTTTAAATTTCCTGCTTTGGTGACGTTTAAACTTTTCAAAGTCCCAGTTGATTCGTTCTTAATTAACCCACTTAATCACACTCGAAATAATTGGAAGCCCCCCGACAACTTCAAGACATTTCTTCCATGCATTAGCAATAAAAAACTAAATACGTCCGCACAACAAAAGACCGACTTTCCTGTTCGACACCTTCAGTTAATTGAGAAATGTTTAGTCCTTGCCAGGAACTTCTACTAGCGTGCAACTCACACGAAGCTCTCGAAAGTGTCACCCTTGCCGTGTGTACAAACTGAAATCAATCCCACCACAATCTTGCACTTAACCTTAGCGTGTCCAACACCGTCGCCGAGCACGGAAAGTTGTCACGAACTTTGCTCACTTTTTTGTCAAGCCAGCTTGGGAATGAATCGAAAGAAGTTACCCGAGTACTCACAATGGCTGAAAAAAAGTTTCACGTCCTGAAAGTCGGGCGTTAAGAAAAATAAAGTCTCCAAATCAAAACCAACCTGAAGGAAAAGCCCAATGGAACAATTGAAGGTTGCCGGCGGAAAAGTGGGAAATAAAACGGCGATCGAACATAGTAAAGTTTTCCATCAATTGGAACGAAGCATATGACTTCGTTGTCAACAGGAGCTTATCCAGAAAATCCATTCCCCAGTGAAATTGGTTGGCATGCATCGACAGTCGTGGGGAACGGATGCGAGGAACAAATGAAACTACTAGATTGAGTTGATCCGATTCAGTTCTTGGTGTAATTCGACTTTTTAACAAGATTTCTTTACGCTGCCAATATACTTTGACACGGTGAATTACAATCTCCATTTGAGGTTGATAAAGTTAAGTGGAATGATAAGGATGAGCAAGGATGTTGGCAAAGGCAAGTTAAGGACAACTGGTAGGATATGTCTCTTGCACGAAAAGTATAAGGAAAACTGAACGATTCGAATGAATGATGTGTGCAGGTGAAGATTTCTGTGCCGAAAGTAGGCAGACAGGAGGACCTTAACAGCACATTTCAATATGGTGATTTTGGGTTAATTTAGGGCAGTCTGTTTTAAATTTCAAAAAATTGTACACGGGTCCCGAAGCTTGAAAAACAAAAAGTTAAATTATGGTACATGTGAAAATTTTATTTTTATAAATTCTTTATATACGGGGTGTATAGTTGAAAATTATATTTTTATAAATTATTTATATCCGCTTGACGTCAAGCGGATACCGGATGATAGTGGAAGTTTTAAACACACAGGAAAATATAATAAGAAAAAATCTTTTTTTTATACCCGACCGAGGGTATATTCATTTCAATGCATAGTTTGTAGCACAGTGAAATAATCATCGCAGACCCTTAAGACCTTTTAGAGATATGATCGAGACCGACAGGTGAATTGGTTATGTGAAGGTTTGTATGTGTGAAGGTTTAAGGTCTCCAAAATCAAGCTAGAGAGTTGAAGCTTGATACACGGCTTGGATCTAGTGTTGCACAGACGAAGTGCGAAAATTGGCTTGATCCGTCGACGGCTCACTACTGGCTTCAACCTGAGACAACCTCTATTTCACATTTTCTTTCAAAAAGCTTTTTGGTCAAGTAAGACAAGCCACAGGAACTTAAATTTTGGTTCTGAGCAATACTGGCCGAAGACCTTTAACAAGGCGAAAATTGGACCGCCCACAATATTGACCAGTTTAACATGTTACATCCTTAAAAACCCGATTTCTCGGAAAGTTGACTCCAAATCGAAAAAAAAATTATAGCACAAATATTAAAGATATTACTATTTGCTAAGTGTAGTTCATACAAAATTTTGAGATCCGCCAATTTTTAAGGGGCGTTTTCAGGTAAAAGCTGTTATTTTCTGAAATAATTTTTACTTTTACCGTATTTTCTCATGATTCTAACGAAATTACAATCAATTGATTTTGATTTCAAGCCCATGCCCACTTTGGGAGCGTGAACCTATACAAATCATATATTAATTCGGGACAAGAAACTTTAAGATTGGGTGTTACATGGTATATAGGGTCGGGTATATAGAAATTTGTCACAGACAAACCCTTGCACTAATTCACTTGTTAGAAATAAGAGAGTGTCGAAAGTCAGAAGATGTCACTACCAACGGCTTTCTTTCATCATCCATATAATGCCTGGGGCTCAAAGGTTAATACTCCCAGTGCAATTACAGAAGGAAAGTCACAAGTACTGAGTCCTTAGGCTAGTTCTTTGAGTAAAAGTTGAATGTCTGATAGGTTTTGGATCAGTCAAAGGCTGATAGAACTTCCTATATACCAGCTTCTCCTTCTTCAATAATTATAACCCACGACAGACAAGACAACACGTCTCCATATTCCAGCATATTGCAAGCGAAATTGACTGCTGTAGGTAGAAATTGGGCACTCGGTAGTGGGTAGAAATTGTAGATGTGGTGTACTCGCTAGAATAAGGATCTCAGTCTAATTTCTTTGATGTCAAAGTAGTTTCTTTAACAAAGACTTATAAAAAGCAGACTATAAAGAACTTGTTCATAAGAAGGTATAAATTACCAAAACTCCAGGGCATTGATTTGCAATTCGCACATAACGCCAGTTATCTGAAGGTTATTTCTGATAGAAAAAAAACTCTGTTTAAGGCTGACAAAATTGCATACCGCGAAATTCGCTTTCTAATAGAAGCTTCCCCATTACTGTTTCGTATTTTTATATATAAAATTCTGTTGGCTTTTAAAAATTCTATCAACTTACTCGTGAAAACATGAGCCATGCCAAGCAAACTGTTTAATTTTTTGAGCTAATTTTCAGTATGCTAGAGGCTATCAATGATAGGCCAAATGATAAGAGGCTATCAATGAGCCATAAAAAACTGCATGCACGGTTTTTTCGACCACTTAAAGGGAAATAACCGTACTTGGTTGATTGACATTAGCTCCATTGCGTTTTCAACAATTTGAAAAATATAATAACGCGATTTTTCCGTTCTTAGATTTGTTACCGTCGGTCTTTCTGAGCTTAATTCGACTTGCTTCCTGGTTGCTTTATGGAAGACGTTTTACATACCAACGACGTTGGAGGTACTGAAAAGGAGCATTTTTATGATATCCTAAATAAGAGCCCACTGAACCCGCTCGTAGCACTATATGAAGTAGCACAAGGTTTCCAAGGCTCAGAACCGACAAGGCAAGCTGGCGGGCCTTAGACGGCCGAACCAACAACCAAATAGACCATAACTCAAGGCACACATCTAAAATCACGGCTGTGCGGTTTTCGGGGTTAAGTTGGGAGCTTGACAGCAATAAGAAACTGCGAGCGACCAGGAATAAGAAGCTTAATGTTAGATGCCTAAGCATTAACCTTCTTACGTGGTATCGCAATGGACCTACATAGGTCTAAGTGAGTTGGGTTATTCGAACCTGACAGCCACTTCAACCTAGATGCCTCGGCACAACTTAGCACAACTGGAGTAACCGGAGCCGTCAATGAGAACTTGAGCTTGAGACCCTCAGCTTAGCATTCACCCTTCCCAGATGTCAAAAACCGGTGGAGCTAGTACCACGACACCATAAAAAACGTGGCTGAATCAACTTAAGATTTTCAACCACCAATGAAAAAGAGTCCTTGAGTACGTGCACAGGAAAAAAGGGACAGAAGATGCATATGCGAAGACGTGGCAGCGCAACAAAAGGGCATATGAAGAGCATCGATCCAAGAGAAAGAAGGCGAAAAGGTTACAACGTAGAAAGATGAGTGTCTCGCAATCTCACAGCTCAGGAATATTTAAGAGTTAAATATTTAAAGTTAAACAAAATGGCCAAGCAGCTAAGAATCGGAGTCTAGCGTTAGCAGCTAGTTGCTTCTAGTCTAGAGTCTTCGAAATAGCGAGCTAGGAATAGTTGAAGAGTCAATGCAATATTTTCAAATGAGGTGCTTTATGGGCATAAGCTAGAGGGTGTAAAAGAGGTACACGGAAGAAGGGAAGCCGTACAAGACACGAGTCCGGTCGACCTAAAGGAAGTGGTACTACCTAGTGTTGAAGAAGTTAGCTTAGCCTGTAAAAGGGCTAAGAACAACAAGACTCGCCGCCTCGGAGGGCTTACATATATGGAAGCTATTTAAATACGCAAGCGATGTTTTGGTGGGGTATATGCACCAAATCCTTAGCCATGTTTGGGTGAGAAACGAAACGAAATGATCCATGCCTAAAAAATAAGCTCCATATTTCCCATCTCCAAGAGCCATCCTACGTCTTGCAAGAGCTACACAGGCATATTCCTGCAAAATTTCGCAAACAAGATCCTATCGTACTGTACCTGAAGCCATTCTGCTAGCACCTAGTGCGGCTTCCAACCCTGTAGATAGACCATAGGGCAGATCTTTACACAAGGACAAATCCTGGAAAACACCAATGAATTTTAAGTCGAGACAGGCTATCTTTTCATCGGTTTTAGAGCCGCATAACAGCAATCATCGTTAGTAGCTCTATTTTGGGATGGCCGAATTCAAGATCGTGGAAAACCAAACAAGCCGTGCCGTGATATATTAAACAAAAATACGCTATACAACGTGAAGTTTGAGGACAGCTCCCCGAATTTGTTCCAAACATGCAAGAAGATTCCGAGATTTAGGCAAAAAGATTCTTTGTTATGTTGCATTCTTCAACCTAGTTTTGAAGATGATATTGTAAAATTCCTCTCTTGAAAGGGTCTGCTTTACATACCGAGAATAAGCAGAGGAGGTGAAATTGTGAAATTTCGCTCGAAAGAATTTTGACCACGGCAGAATTTTGACTTCTACCCGTTTTTTTAGGACTCAATTCTTCGGAAATGTAAATGGTTCTGTGTGCAAGAAAGTCGAATGGACGGCGAACTCTATGCGCTGTACCAAGCGATGTGGATGTAGTTCAAAAAGCAAAGACTACCTTGGCTTGGGTCACATCAAGACAACAACACTCCAGCCAAGAGGGTCCTTAAATTCAAGTCCCCAGGTTTTAGATGACCAGGGCGACTGAGCTTCCATATTACGGATCAAGCCATCGCAGATGCCAGAGAGCTTACAACTGGTAGCAGCGTGGACACTTGGCAGGTTTTTTAGAGGATGGATTGAGTCGGGAGCTCCATAAAGAAGTCAGTCTATATTTGGTTGTTTTCTATAGCTATGCTCAGTTTGAAGCTCCAAACCCACGAGGTTGAAATTTGTTCGTTCGGGCTGTGAGTGCACCTACACACTTAAAATTTAAGCTAAGAAATGCATTTTTATTTAAGTACAATTAAAGTTTTGTTATTGAAGTCCCTAAGAAATGACCATGAACTAACTGTTGGCTCTACCTGAGACCCCCAGCTTCTCGTTCTCACCTTTTTGGTGCAATTATTTATACCAGATTCATAATAGGACAGCCAAATCCTGCTTTAAATTTATTTCAAAAGCACATTTTTATACCATTTTTTTGGAAAGTGCTTCCAAGAAACTTGGGAAATTGACACGTATTCTGAGTGGTGCTGTGCATGTACATTCATCGTCCAAGCGTTAACCTGATGTGGCTGTGCAAATAAGACATTCACAAAATTCCCAATTCAATCATCTTTTTTGTCAAAACTTTTTTCAAAAGTGAACCATCATTCGGTTTTTCACAGCATATTTCGCGCCTAACCAAAGGACAAGTTAAATATTCTGTAAATACGATCCTTAAAAAAAAACATAAACACTCTAGATTCATAGTGTTAAATTGGGGTTCACGTGCCCTGATGCAAGTATTTAGCCTTTTGCCTGCCAATGGGCACCTATTTGCCACCTCTAACGACCACCTCCGCGTCGTAATAGAAGACAAATTGTTATATATAGCACCGGTTGTTTTGATTCCAGTTTTATGGGTACTTTGTGGTCAGCCCGACCTCCTAGTGTTTTCGCGTGCATTTTGTAAGCCCTCGCATATCACCATGCATACCTACCTTACACTACATCCAGCTAAAAATGTATTCAAAAGAAAATTTATTCGCTTTTACGCCGTCGTAATCCAATCCATAAAAATTTATGCATTTCCCGATATTTTTACACAAAGGACGAACGCTGACGATGGCTTCACTCCGACTCCACTGTGACTGCAATGAAAAGGATATTTTTTTTTCTCCGCGCTCGACTTTGTGCACACAAGTGACATAGTAAACTTAAACACTGTGTGTAGTTTAGGTACCACAGCGGCGTAACGAATTTTCGCTGCTAGGACGGACGGAGGTCCTGATTTTGGCTATTCACATGGATTTTTTGTTCGGTGCCCGTGATGTTTAAACCAAGTATATCCTTTGTTTTTCTAACTTTGTTACGGGGGACGAAAGAAGGGCTTGACGCCGATTTTTTTTTTGCGCTGATACTCGACGAAATGTATACTGCGGGAGTTGATATCTGTGTTGCATTTTCTCCACCAGCAATAAATCCAAATCATCAGTAATCAGACCAGAGAAAGGCAATACTCCACGAATTGAATTGGAACCATTCGTTCCGAGTCTTGTCTGTTGTATTTTCGTCCTTGCAGTGGCATGGTTGGTTCATGACGGAAGCTGTTCTTTTTTTCACTTTAATTTAACAAGGACTGCATTGATTGATGTGGTGAATCAATGGCTTGTTTGATTTTCGGGTGTAAACATGTTTTCGCCGCCAGGGGCAGCCAGCGTGAACGAATGTGGTTTATCTTAATGTGGCAGAGTTCTCAAAGCAAAACTTAATGATCCAAACAAGTGCGGGTCGATTATTATTAATCAAATAGAAGGACCGTTTGCTTCGGTTCACTTTGCTATCACTAGCTTAACTTTTGGTATTCATCTAAGCTGAAAAAAAGTTAGTGTCGCCAAGGACCTCTGGGTTTTTGCTGTTTCATATCATCGATCAAACGTTTTCAATAAACCGAAAGAGTTCTTTTCCTTTGTCTCCTGCAATTTTTGAGTTCTCATCCCACAGCACGTAGTACACGTGCTCTTCCAAACCATAATCTCCAAGTGCCGCGAAATCTCCTTGTGGATACGGTGTGGATGTCTCACATCAACAATGCTCCAGTAAAATATTCACCTCACATGTCAGCGGCAACCAGCAAAATATTTCCACACAGAGAAGAAAAAAACTAAAACTGAGAAACTAAGAAACGAAGGCAATTGCACCTAATAGTGTTTGTCCCCTTACTGCACCCAAAGGACTTGTCGTCGAAAGTACCCCGTGGTTGTCGTCGTCGTCGGGTAGCAGCGCAGCACCCGTGAAAAACACAGAAACCGTATTCTCGGGGAAATACGATAAAGTCTCATTTATCTAGTTACCACTCCGATAAAGAGCTCAATTTTCTTCTGAATAATTTATTAATACAAAGCGTCAAGAGAACGAGACGATGGCCGCCCAAGGACGACTTGCAACGACGGACGGATGAAACACATTTTCACCAGCTTGATGCAGACTTACTCCGATCGATGTCATCACTGCAGTTGGGAGAAGAAAAAAACAGAAAACAAGGTTTTCAAGGAAATATTTTCCAGAATTTATTACATTTCCTGGAAGAGTGCATTGCTTCATGGACCAGAAGCAGTCCTTCTTGGTTGGCTTCATTTGCGCTTCTTACTGACTGACGCGCGAGCGATGTTATTCGGCCAGTGCCTTGTGCATTGTGCATCGGTGTCGGGACGGATCTCGCATCCCTTTGGGAAGACTAATCTAGTTGATTTTCATTTCGGTTTCGCAGCTGAATACCAGAGCAGACAGCGGTCGGTGGTGGTATGCCGCTGTTGCACATTCCAGGTCTAATAAAATTCTGTGTTTACAATTTTATTATGGACGTGGTGAGGATTTACCTCGCGGTTGGAAGCTCTTTTAAAATACACAGACACGGGCACTCGCTGTAAAAAGTTGTTATGTATAAATAATTACCTCGGAAACCCTTAAAATGTGTCTACATTTTTAGACAACAGCCTTATTTGTTTAGAAATTGGATGAAAATTTTAAGAGAATATTTTTAATACTGTTAAAGGGAGCATATTATACTAAATATAAATATTACTATCTAGATATTTTTGTAAAGGCGAAAGTACAAAAACGTTCTACATTTGCAAGTTGGTACTACAAGCGTATTCAAGGTCGGTGGCGGATAGCGGACGGACTGATAAAAATATGATAGCTACAGATTTAGATCAAATCATCCTGAGGAAACCAACTCAGGATGATGGTTGGTTTCCTCAGAATGCCTCGACTAGTTAGCTCGACTTCCTAAAGAACTTTCTTCTGAAGTTAAATAATAAAAAACAGCGAGTAAGTGCAACAGTGCGTATGTAATAGCTTCGGTCCATCTGTAACGGAACGTGGTATACCCTATTCCTATTGCTTCTCCCTTCCATTCCTTTTCTCCTTTCCATTATTTTTCTCCTTTCCATTCCTTTTCTCCTTTCCATTCCTTTTCTCCTTTCTATTCCTCATTTCCTCTATTCCTCTCCATCCCTATCTCCATTCCATTCGTATATTTTTTGGTTTTCCATCCCCGTCCCGTTACCTTTAATGAATTATTTTAACTAGAAAAAATTTTATTCTTTGTAAGGTGCTTCATTTATTTTCAAAAAGGGGCGTGGTATGGCCAGCTCCAGTAACTCAAAATCAATATTAGCATAGAAGCTTGCAGCTGAAATGTACGAAAAAATGTAATTTCTTGGTTCAAATTCAATAATTTTGTGAAATTGACCTCTTAATATGGGCGTGACCAAAAACTTTGTATAAACGAAATCTAAAATATTGTCCGTTGTAACTTATGTGCTTAGTGCGCATACATTACTAATAAGGGCGGTAGGAAAAAAGGCCTCAATGAAATAAAGCCCCAAATTAAAAATTGAATAAGGCCCCGAAGGGAGCTTTATTTCATCATGAAATTTAAGCCCAAAATTAAAATAAAATAAGGCCCCAATATTGTCTGATATAAGAAAGTTAAAAGAAAAAACAGGCAGAGGGTGCAGGGGGGTAGCATGCATATTTAAAACTTGCATATACACAACCGCGCACCCCCCCGAATTTGAAGAAATCCTCCTTTAATAGTGAACAGTACAATGGAGAATTCTTATCATATGAGATCAGGAGACAATACAAAAACGAAATAAGGCCCCGAAAATATTAAAAAACGCCGCAATAGAAAAAAAATTCCAAGTTGTTGTTGCATGTCGTGCTTCTTTTTGGGGCCTTATGTCATTGGGCCTTATTTCCTAGAGCCCTAATTAGCTGTCCGTTCAAAAATGGAAAAAGGATTTCTAATGGTATTGCTACATTGTCTATCCGTCCGTCCGTCTAATCATGTTATGACATTTGTTATGACATTTTCACACAACATTGTGTGCTTTTAACTGCTTAAATAATCAGACGATCCAACAATCCAGGCAATGTTTTAGAAGAGGAAGTAACGGCTTATTTATACAGTTTGAAATTTCATGGATAAATATATGAAATAATGTTCAATACTTTTTTTAAGAAGTTAAGCGGGCAAGAAATGAAGAGTTGAAAGTTGAAACCAGCCATTGCCCATTTGAAAATGAGCAACATATTTCAAGCCACATCTTTGTTGAGGGAGGCCACAACTTTTGAACCGCTTAGTCCACAAAGCCAATATTGAACACAGGCATAAAAAGACACAAAGTAAACAAAATGCTTAAGCCTTATTTTCCAAAAAAAGTTTTGATGTTAACGCATTTTCGTTCGAAAAAAAAAATCGCAAAAATTCATAAAAAAAACGTGTGTGTTTTTTGCGGTCCTTATCTCCGATCTAATTTGGACAAATCATATGAAAGAAATCAGACGCATCAGATATTATCCAAAATTTTAAGGAAAATTATAGCGAATTTTAAAGGGGAAGGTTTCAAAACCTTCTGAGTTAAATCTCAGAAGGTTTCAAAACCTTCTTGTAATTTAACGGTAAAAGTGATCTTGTTGAGATTGAGTCAAAGTAAAAAATTCGCTAAAAAATGTTTAAAGCGCCACTTTTAACCTAAGTTTTTCGAAGCCTATTGAAAAATCGGAATAAAAAAAGAAGTTCGTTTTGCCGTTTTCGCCGTTGGCCTACTATTGATTCAAAAAACATCCAATGCTAGCAAAAAATCCAACGGGAACTAAAAAAAAATCAAAATATTTATTTTATAGAATTAAAAAATTATAAAATATGTCAAAGAAGGTATGTCTCCCCCTCTAGCTCCTAAACGGTGTAAAGTATCACTTTGAAATAAATAACGAGCATAGTCCATCAAAAACGTTACGAACATAGTCCATCAAAACGACTCAAAAACGTTAAAACATTTTGGAAAACGATTTTCTAACGGTTGCTGGTCTGTTAACGGGAATTACTAACTTACTTAAGGTGGCGCTACAGTCCGGGGTGGACCTGAGCCTCAGCCAACAAGCTTCGCCAGACAGCTCTGTCTCCTCAGAGCTGGCACGCAAAGTTGGCTGACGTCCCCTTCCAGTTGCATGCGCCACCTGAGTCTCGGTGCTCCTCTATCGCGCCGTCCCTGCGGTGTGGATTCGAAGATTTTCTGGGCCGGGGCGTTGATGTCCATCCGCTCTAGATGGCCCAGCTTTCGTAGACGTTGTGTTTTGACTCTTTTGGCTAGGTCGGTGTCGCTGTATAGCCCGTACAGTTCGATGTTATATCTCCTACTCCACTCTCAGTCTATGCAAACGGGAATGTAAATCTTCCGAAGAATTGTCCTCTCGAAGCAGCCTAAATTGTTTTCATCCGCCTTTGACAGGGTCCATGCTTCTGCACCGTAAAGCAGGACTGGGATGATGAGGGTCTTATACATGGACACTTTAGTTGTTCGAGAGAGGGCTTTGCTACTCAATTGCCTTCTTAGCCCAAAGAAACAGCGATTGCCAAGAGTTATCCTTCGTTCGGTTTCAGGGCTGGTGTCATTGTCTGAATTGATAGCGGAACTCAGGTAGACAAAGTCTCTAACTACCTCAAAGTTATAGCTGTCGATGGTGATGTTTTGTCCAAGACGTCGGTGTTTGGTGTCTTTTCTTGATGACAGCATATACTTGGTTTTGCCCTCGTTGACTGCTAAAACCCATATTCACCGCTTCCGTCCCAATACTCACGAAGGCTTCACTGACATCACGCTTGTTTCTACCGATTATGTCAATGTCGTCTGCGTATGCGAGTAGTTGAACGGACTTTTGAAAGATTGCACCTCTGGTGTTGGTGCGAGAGTTCTGCAAAATCCACTCAAGTATGATGTTAAAGACGTCGCATGACAGCGCGTCGCCTTGTCTAAATCCTTTTTTGACATCAAAGAGGTCGGTGAGGTCTTTGCCGACCTTGACGGAACAGCGTGAATTTTCCATCGTCATCCTGCACAGACTGACGAGTTTGGCAGGGATGCCAAAACTAGACATTGCGCTATATAGCTCGTCTCTATAAATCCTGTCATACGCGGCCTTGAGATCGATGAAGAGGTGGTGTGTATTCCTGGGTTTTCTCCAAGATCTACCGTTGTGTGAATATTTGATCGATGGTGGACTTTCCTGGCCTAAAGCCACACTAATATGTGCCTATCAGATTGTTGACAAACGGTTTCAGGCGTTCACACAGTACAGCAGAAAAGATCTTGTATGCGATGTTAAGAAGACTGAAGTAGTTGGCACAACTCAGAGGGTCTCCTTTCTTCAGGGTCGGTAATTACGATCTTATTTAAATTTGACTGAAGTATGAAACGTTTACAAGGCAAGTTTACTGCATTTAAAAAGTTCCGATATTGCCGTTTCGAACCTCAAGTTTTAAGCCCTATGTAAACAAATGAAATAGAAACCAACATGTTTTACCGTTTTTTTAGAAATCCACGACCGCAGAATTTAAGAAAAGTGGCTAATGGAACGCAGCTGGTTGTAAAATTGAAAAAGAAAACCTAACGGTAATAGAAAATTAATCTAAATTGCTGTTTTATGGATTTTAAGTTTTAACAAGTGAGTTAGTGCAAGAGTTTGTCTGTGACAAACTTCTATATACCCGACCCTATATAGGTACTATGTAGCACGGAATCTTAAAGTTTCTTGGCCCGAATTCATACAGATTTTTAAATAAGATTGTCCATTTATTTCCGTTTTCAATTCAATAATATAAAAGCAGTTTAAGCAATAGAAATAAGAATTAAACAATACAATGTTTCAATATTTAAATAATAATCAATCAGGCAGCGTTACCGTCTTCCTGATTGACGAGTTAAAAATTATTTAAAATTTGATTTAATTTCGAGATAATTAGATTTTAAGGACATGACATTTTATTCATAAGGTACATTATTGTGGTTTTATACAAATTCCATTAGAATACTATTTCTAGAGTAGTATGCAGATTTGTAGAGTAGTTTGTAGAGCGCCTCCCAGTTTTCCTCATTTAGAATGATTTTCGTTTGTTCTATCGTTAAGGATCGCTTTCCGAAATAAATGAGCCTGCATTCTTTATAGATTGGGCAAATAGCCAGGAAGTGAAATGTATCTTCTTTCGATTGAAGATTACATAAAGTTCAAAGGTTTGATTCTGACTTTTTGAAGGGTGCGCCACATAAATTCAATAATTCACGTCTTGCTCTACAAATCAAGGATATAAATTTTAAGCTACAGCGATCTTGGAAAGCTGTTTTTATTTCTTAACTTTTCTAGGTCAAAGTTAAGGTATGGGTAGATGATCCTATTTATAGAAGACTGTGCCTGGGCAATGCATTCGGTTCGTTGATGAATGTCAAACAGCTCCAATGTCTTGTACAGTTGCTGCTTCAAAGCAATTGGATCATCGCATTGAATACTTAAGCTTGAATTACATTTATCTGCTAATGCTATCCAGTCTGTAGCACTATCTTCTCTCATTTTAAATACATATTTTGTGAGAACTAGTCCGGCAGTCTGTGTGGGGCACAGTTAAGCACTTTCAGTATATAGTCGAAGTGTAATTTCAGCGTGAAACTTAGCAGGCCGGGCAGTCATGTTTCTAAAGAAAGGACATAGTTAGGAGTAGTAAGTTGGAGATGGAAAAGTTTTTTTCAAAAAGAACCGAAGTAGTTTTTCGGCTTCGTCGTATTGCTTGGAACCCCAAGCTTGGCAACCATAGACTGGACTCAAAGACGCGATACTTGGCTAAGATCGGAATTTCACGTTTTCTTATTATATTTTGCCAAGATGCATTTATTAGGCTTTTAGCAGTTGACACTTTTTTTCGAGGGGGAGGTTAAGCTTCATGCTAGGCACCAAAATGGCTCCCAAATACTAATGTTCTGTGACTCCATTGGCTCGCCATTAAACTTCTATTTCTCGGTCAATCCTAATTTAGTTTGCCGATTCCGAAATACCAGAACCTTACCTAACATTTTTCGAGGCTTACGCTCAAGTTCCACATTTCACAGAAGCCGAATTCATATATTATTTGTATAGGCTTTAAATTGAAATCAATTAATTGTTATTTCGTTAGAATCGTGAGAAAATACGGTAAAAGCGAAAATTATTTTAAAAAAACAGTTTTTTTCCTAAAAACGCCCCTTAAAAGTGGCCGGAGCTCAAAACTTTGTATGGATTGCCAACTTATCAAATAGTTATATCTTTAATAAATATTTGTAATACATTTTCATACCCGACCCAGGGTATATTAAGTTTGATGAATAGTTTGTAACGCAGTGAAATAATCACCGTAGACCCCTAAGACCTTTTAGAGATATGAATCTCCGGTCCCCGACAGGAGAATCGATTAAGCCATGTCCGTCCGTCCGTCCGTATGTTAACAACTTTTAGGCCTTAAATTTTAAGGTAGAGAGCTAAAATTTTGTGGGTTGGTTGGAAGTCCAGTCCTTCAGATTAAGTTTGAAAATAAGCTGAATCCGCCAACAGACACGCCCACTACAGGCCTGTATGTGCGACCATCTCTAATTTAAAAAAATACATTTTGCATATTTTAGCTATGTTACCTTATAATTGTCTCTAAGGTAGCCAAAAAATTTTAGCTTTTTCATTGACCACGCCCACTTTTTAAGGGACTTTAGCTTAAAATGACTGTTTTTCAATTAATATTATGAAATTTGACAAAAAATTATATGACAAAAGCTATATATATTAGGATTTTCTAACTTTTATTTATATATTGTATGTGCCTCCGCCCACTTTTGTGGGCGTGGCGTTAAAAATATTGATTTTTTTAGTTATGAAGGCGGAGTCTTTGGCCGAAATGTATGCAACCACCTAGTATAAAGCATTCAAAAGTTATATTTTTATATCCCGCCCACTTTTTAAAGGCTTGAAAGCTTTCTTTTTGGTATGGTCGGGTATTTTGCAATCCGTCGTAGATGGATTGAAGCTGTTGCATACCCACTGTTGCACTTTCTCATTTGTTTTTTTTTCGATTTGAAGTCAACTTTCCGGGAAATCGGGTTTTTAAAGATGAAAAGAAAAGTGGGCGTGATCGATATTTTGGGCGGTCGAATTTTTGCACTGTTAAATGTCTTGGGCCAATATTGCGATATACCAAAATTTAAGTTCTTGCACCTTGTCTAACTTGACCAAAAGGCATTTCAAATGAAAATGTGAAATAGAGTTTGTCTCACATTGAAGCCAGTAGTAGGCGTGGCCGTTAACAGATTAAAAACCAAGATACACTCCAAGTTTGAGAGTTTGAGAGTCCTAGCTCAACTTTAAAGACCTAAAAACGGACGGAAAACTTCCATGGTTCAAATAAAGGTTGTTTTCTATTAGTTTCATTAACCGAAGTTTTACTGTACCCGAAATTTACACAAACAAACTAAAAACATTTATCCTGTGGTTGCCGCTAGTAAAAAAAACCCTATCTTAACATCGAACTTCCACCAAGGTTTATTCCACAAAATCCTAACAAGAGACAGTCGTTTACTTAAGCAAAATATGACAGGAATTCCTTAAAGCAAGAAGCATAAAATCAACATAAAAGAGAGTAAAATTTGGACCAAGTGCTAAAATCATTAGCTTCAATTTTTTTTAACCAGCGCTATCGAACATTCGACTTAATATTACCGTTAATTTGCTGCATTCTGCCCCGTATTTATCCACTTTGCACTCAACGGTAGTCACAACAATTTGTCTTCAATATATCTCCCAGCGGATATCCTTGTGCAGTCCATACGACATGCAACGCTACGAAGTAAACCAAAAAGTTTGCCATATTTATTTCGTTCGCGCTAGCTTATTGCACGTCTCGGCACAAGGATGCAACTATATTCGTTGTAGGATATTTATGGCAGCTATTCCAAAATAAATAATGCTCGTGAAACATTTTTATCTGTGCAAAATCCGCTGTCCATGATGTGTACAGAAGAATCAGCGACAAACACTATAGTTATAAGGATGTATAGAAAGTATTGCTGTATGAGGTCTTACCGCGCAGGATATCGTCTGCTCTTTAAAAAAAAATCTTTCGCAAAGTCATATTTTGACAAATTGGTCGTTTAGCACAGATGATACAACACCGCTGCAAGTGCTTGCTGTCTCTCCATGGATTGGACGTAAATTTTTCACCAAATTTGTTGGATCTTCGAAACTGTCGTATAGTTCTTATATATTTTGTGGGTCCTTCCTTCCTTAACAGGGAATGTAGGAAGACATTTTGCTTGTAAATTCCCCATCGTCAAGTACTTTGGCAAGTACCAATAACGAAGTTAATATGGCTTTTCAAATAAATACAAGAAGTGCTTTTTAAAAAAAATACCAGGCGCCACAATTCTTCATGTCCTTGCATATGGATTTCCACATTCACTTAATGAAGGCGACTGCATGAATTCGAATCCAATTGCCATTCGAGTAGTGGAGAATGGCGAAATCCAGAGGAGATAAAAATGATAGCGAAACCTGTTTTATCCTTGTCTATAGAATGCTTCAATTAAGATGACAGTTCCAGATGCTTTTCCCAATAAATACTATATCGCTTTGCGGGTAATGAAAACTCTTTTGTTTCTTTTTTTTCCAACGTTGAACTCAAACGAATTTGATTGCAGCTTGATTTTCTCAAGAGAAATGCAGCTTTGGCTTTCCTTGTTGAGACATATCGATTTCGGCTGAATATTTGGTCAAACTATTCACCCAGATTATATAGAGTCCTGAAAAAGAGCAAACAAAAAGTTCAACGGCACGTCCAGTAAAAGTAAAATTTTAATTGAAGACCCACGCAAAAGTAAAATCAAAAACTACAAATCCATTTGAAAACGTGTTATCGTAATTTTTGACACATTGAATAGTTGCCAGCATCAGCTCAGTTGAAACAAGGTAAAAAATACTTGCATTTGGGGTCGATAAGTAATTTTTTACTAAAGAAGAACAATTCATATCTTCTAAGCAGTTCAACTCCAGTAGCAGGTTATAATAAAATATGAGATTTTTTTTTAAATAAAACCTGGCCTTTTCTAACTACAGCCAAATTTACTTTTAATTCCTACAGGCTACAGCAGACGCAAATCCAGCCTTAGGACAACTAGCGATAGTTTCAGTGCCGTGTATTCATTTAACCTTAAAATTAATTGTTGCCCGTACACACCATAGCCGAAACGGTAACACAATGGTAACCGAAAATTTATGATGGTGACGTTTCACCATTTACGACATTCGCGCATATTTTTGTGCCACCGTTGTTGTGCGATTTATTTATGCTCCCCGGTGACCATTTAAAGCGTTCAGCGGAACAATTTTGTTAAAATAATAACGTGCGCACAACAAACAGCAACTTGCAACCACTATTGCCGCGAACTTCCTTTGTACTCGGCGTTCATGCAATAAGTTTGCAAACAGCAATTAAGGGATATGAAAATTAGCAATAAAGGACCAGAGACCAACAACCCCTCCTGCCCTCAATGTCTAAACAACACTGCGACTTAATTTAACTTGCAATAATAAATTGCAATAGGTTATGTAAGGCTGTGCTGTCCCGACTTTATATATCGATGTTTGTGGTCCCGTAGGTGCCTTTGAAATTTGCATTTCGCGAAACAGTAGTAAATTACGCGTGGATGAGTGTTTCTGGGATCTGTATAAGTGTGTTGAGCATTTTGATGACATAAGTAGTGTAAACTATTTTCATAATGTACAAGTAAAGAATTACTCTTTAGTACAGTAGATTGAACACGCTTTCATTTGAAAGAAGCTTACCTCCTTGGATTTAATCCCTTGAACGATGTTCAACTTCTTTCCTGTGAGATGGCGAATTGGCTGCATCTCATTTGCAGATATGTAATCGTACTCCTACCTCTGACCGAACTTTCTTATGAATGCGCCTCCTCAGTGTACAGGTCTCAGGAATATGAGATCCTATATTCATTGAGCTCAATATGGGCTCTCTTATTCTCTCTGATGCGGTTTCTTGAACCCCGTCCCGATGTATTTGAAACCAAGTAGTTCTTCTCTCACCACAAGTCCTAACCCAACCCACTATATTCCAAGCCGCTTCGTTCTACAAACATTTTTAGGTTTGATTAGGTTGGTGCAAGTTCACTCGGTGGCCAGATTGACTCATTGTGATTGTGATTACCCTTTAGAAAAAAACACGGTTGGACATATGTGTAACTAACTGAACCAGCCAGATCTGTTAATAGATCCTTTTAGGTCTACCAGTGATATTCGTGACAGGTCGTCCAGGCTATCAAAGAACCTGACACCGAAGCAGGCTAGTCCTCATTCTTGGAGAGCTGGGCAGTAGCCGAGAAAGTGTTCTATAGACTCTATTTCTTCTTCAGCTCTACAGCTTCTGCAACTCTACAACTTCTGCAGAAGTCGTTCGCAAAGATTCCAATTCGCGTAGCCATGACACCAATGCAGTGACTACGCCAACGGGTGTTCTTATGAAGTTTCAGAGAGTAATGATACAATCTTAAGACTGGTTGTCACCGTTCACGAGCTAGCTTAACCGTGTCTTGATCTATGAAACTTTTGGCTATGTTGAAAGAAAGAAGTACCTACTGTCGGTCAGCCAACATTATGTCCATATCAAAGCCTTTCCTGGCGAGATCGTCTGTCATTTAATTTCCGGCTATGCCAACGTTCCAACACTAAAAAAAGGAATATTCGTCACAAACACTTTTTGAAGCGAACAATAAATTGTTTGGCGACGATAAGCTGCCAAAAACAACAAAAATACTTGCGTCTCACCAATATTCATACATTTTATGCCCCAAAGAGAATGCATTGACTTCTCTTTGACTTTCTCTTTTCTCATTGGTCGGTAACGCGGGAACTACAAAGCAGCCTGGGCTTGGCCTCGGCTTGACGTTTACAAGTTCAGCCATACGATTTCAGTGTTTCCTCACATAATGAAGCTCGGCTTCAAAATGTATTTTGCAAAGAGAAAGAGTGGGCAAAGAGAAAACGTAATGCTATGTAATGACGCTCAGAAGCCCAGCACGAGTTCAGATGTGCTGAACTTTTGCTTCGTGTGAAGCAAATGGAAGTTGATTTCGATCGCACACACGAAGTCAATCAGTCTGCCTTTGGCTATATTTGTATAAGTGTGTTGGTCATGCATGGATATGACGCAGAATATATGAGTGGGTCTACATTTTGGGCCAAATTGCGTACTATTTATTTATTTGTAGTTGGACATGAATGTTCCACATAATTATGTACACAGAACTAAGCTACCAGGGCTTTCGGCTGTGTGTTCGTATTTTTTAATTTATCGTGGTATGCTTGGAGAAGATAGTGACTGCATAAAAAAGTTCTCTCTCCGTGAACGAAATGTCATTGCAAGGCCGGTTCAAAGCCCACGTATCGTAACGGGGCAAAGCCGAAGCCTGAGGCCGCTTTGTCTTCCCCGCTTAAAGTGCACGTCAAAGAACGTTGTTGCTTGACGTAAACTCTTTTGTCCATACCTGCAAAGCATTATCTCAATTCCAACCAGTGACGAACTTCCAATATGATACAAGTGCTACAGGAAGTCTGTAAACATTTTGACAAATTTTTCACACGCGAACTCACGCGTCTTAAATCGAATAATGCATCTTTCTTGTCAAAATGTTCACAGACTTTCCGCAGCACTTGTATATCGTACTGAAAATTTCTCACTGGTTCGAAGTGCATAAAATCCTCATACGACAAGCAAGTCCTGGCGACAACCGCACGCTTTGATTGCTGTCACTGATGGCGTTTCACATTCAGCGCGAGAGCGTTAAACCAGAGCGGCAGCAACAACACGAGACCAGAGAAATCGTTTGTTTCTAAACAATGAAAGCGAGAAATCGCGACGATTGTTTTGACTGCACAGTGACAAAACATAACATATTTTTAAAATTTTTTAATTCTGCACATGAATAGTTTATATTTCACAACAAGTAGGTATTAGTTACGAGAAAAACAATGTCTATTCAGAAGTGTGTCATTACTCACAACAGCGAATGACAGAATAATCATCGACCTCGGCGAGGGTTTTTCAATTTTTCGAAAAGCCCGGCAAGCGAGACAGCGATCACGCGCCGGTATTGTGAACCACCCTATACATTGCCATTGATTGAAATTCATTTGACCGCTCGCCCAAGACCCTCGCTCGCTCTCTCGCTTTTTATGTGAAACGTTAACTAAGGAGAAAAGATATGAGCAAATGGTTGAAAATGGCATAAAAAAAGGTTTGTGAATAGGCTAAATGAGATTTATGAGGAGATCTATTTTTTAATTTAAAATTTGTAAATTGGTAAATTTCGAGATTTAAAAGAGATTAGTTGAGGATTTAGGTTTATCGTGGATAAGTTTCCTGTGGAGACAGTATAAGATGTGTTCTCAACGAAAATTTTTTTATGACTCACAAGAGAAATTGGAGTACTTCTTTATCTCTGCCAAATAATTGGCGATTGATTCCCCTTGATGTAAGAATGAAATAAGAATTTATGCTGCTGCAAAAATTCAATGGGCTTCGAGTGACTTCATGTAACTTTTGTACGTTTTAACCGACTCCTCGTGAGACATGCCTCCGGTTCGTCAGGTGCTGCCAAATTTGATTGAAGCGCGGTAGTATTTAGCTCCAATGCAATCCATTACTACTTGCCCGCCCTTTTCTACCCTCTTTTTCTTATCGTTTGATTGAAATCGAAGACATGAATCTGGACGACCCGTGGTACATGCAGGATGGCAGGCCATGCCACACAGCCCATATGCCACAATCGTTGTTTAGCTTGCCAAATTCTCGTATTATGTTTTCAGCCGTCCTGGCGATGTTAATGGGCCGCCTTGTAGCTGGAGCTACATACATTTGGACTCTTTTTTTTGGGAGACCACGAAGGACTAATGTTATGCAAATAATCCGGAACCGATTCAAGCACATATTCGTGAGCTTCACCCCGAGCCCGAAACTATCAACAACGTCTTGGAATGTTTAGGTGACATAATGCGCCAGCAGCCAATTAAGCTACGTTGTCTTCCGTCATTATTGGATGAAATGTTTCTTACTAACAAAGCCGTGATATATGGGAAAAATTTAGTTTTGCTCTTGCTTGTTCGATTTTCTGCAAGGAAAGATGTAACCAAATAATTGATTGCAACAATAATTTTAACAATAAACTTAGCGAAAATTCAGCCGTTTACCTCTTATTTAGAGGCCTTAAGATCCTTTAGGATCCTTTAAGAAAAAGTACGACCTAGGCACAATAACAAACACCTCATCTCATAACCACCCTATGGGGTTAAGATTTCACGCACGATAATTGTTTAACCCCGATCAATAGCGAACCTTGTTGTATTAACCTCCATAATGCGTTTGTCCTGCTCGGTGTCTCTCCCAATAAGCGGTTAGCAAACTCCGCACCCAGAGGTACTCGACAAACACCCCGCCATGCTTAGATATCCACTCACGGACAGACGCAAACAGACACACAAAGCCAGCTACCATCAATGAAAATCAGAGGGACACCATAATCGTATGTCAATGGCGAAACAGTTCGGTGCTTTGCATCCACCTGCGGGGTTTCCTTGTTTGGGTAGAAAACCTCACAGCCACCGCTGTGTCGGTTTGAAAATTATACTGTTTGCATGCAAACACACGAAAGCGAATAAATGGTGCAATCAAATGCGATTTCCCTCCATATCAGTCTATGCTCCGCAAAACCTGTACCGAAAAACCAATAACTTAATGTGCATGTTATCCTTAAAAGCTTAATATTAATATAAATGTTGGTTTTATGTGCCGCATCCCGAAAAGATATCCTTCGTCATTCGAAAAATAGTTTGTCAAAAACCACATCGAAACTTACTCAACCATATTTGGGGTCGGCGACGGATAATCACTTATTTCAAGTATATCCGCAATACTCACATAATTCATGCCATGACATGATGACCATGAGCGACCAATTAATTTGAAAAAAAAGCATTATGCATACACTACACATCAGGACATTTCCTTTCATCTTTGTGTGGCGAAAGGAAAACCGCACAAGTTCAAAGTAGCCGGCTTGCTTTTAAAGACTGTCCAAGAGTTGTGTGTAGTACAATCGTGTGTCCGTTCTTACAATTGCAATTCTTTTATTAATTTCAGATCATAGAAGCGTGAACGATGTCCGCCAAGGATAATACACTTGTCGCAAAATTCGAATGTCAGCCGCTCTGTTGTCGTCGTCGGCCGTTGGCGGCGACCATAAACGAACATGGAAGACTTTTGTAATCCCTTTGATGTATTTTTAACTAGAGGCCAAAAAATATTTTTCACTTTCAATTGTGACCACCAGATATACACAGACAGCTTGAAAGGAACATGACCGCAAAGGACATGTCCATAAGCAGTGTCAATATGCTCACACATTCGAGTGGCATATGTTAATCGGTATCACACGACAAATGCGGTATGGGGCGATTTACGGCATATACCTACTCGTATTCTTGTTTAAGAAGTGCATTTCATGAACAGGGGTTGATGATATGTTTTCATTTTCATACTTTAATGCTTAGTGGCGTAACAAGGTTTGGGGATGCATGTCTGGAACAACAGGGTTCAATTAGATTGGCCAAATCTTGTGGTCAAGGGTTAATTGTGAATTCCATTTGAACTTCCGAAACAGGTGGGTTCGGGGTTGACCAGTTAACTGTTTATTCAGCCTTTAGATGTTAATACTTTTGTAAGATTATTGTTATAGTGCTTTTGTTGGAGTCACATGTGACTCTGAAAAAACAAACAGCCAGAGACAAATGGGACGAGAGGGGTGGAAAACTCTTTGAAGACAATTTTTTTTCGTACATAATATCCATCGCTTAGAAACTTGGTGGAATGATAAACTTATGACGCTTAGGCCTTTAAGCGGCGACCACATAGCAGCCTGGGCTTAACCTCGGCCTGGCGTTACAAGTTCAGCCATACGATTTCAGAGTTTCCTAACACAATGAAGCTAGGCTTCAAAATTTTGTTTGCGAAGAGAGAAAACGTAAGCCTGATGGCCGTTTCACATAAAGCGCGAGAGCGTCAAAACTAGAGCGGCAGCGACAACGAGAGACCAGCGAAATCGTTTGTTAATACACAATGAAAGCACACCGCGACGACTGTTTTGACTGCACAATGACAAAACTAAACAAATTTCTAAAATGTATCGACTTTATTGCAAATGCATGGTTTATATTTCACAACAAGTATCAGCTTCAAGAAAAAAAACGTCCATTCAATAGCGTGTCATAACTCACGACAGAATAATCGTCGACCAGTGCGTGGGACACAGCGATAACGTATGGTATTGTGAATCACCCCATTCATTTCCATTGATTGAAATTCATTTGACAGCTCGATCGAGACCCCGCTGGTTCTTGATCTGAAACAGGCATGATGCTGCTTTTGTGGTCCCCGCATTATAGGCTCCGACCTCTATAGATATAGCGCATATTCTCCTCTATTCGCTCTCCTCCACACAGGACAAGCCAGCGTGGCGTAGAAATTTTGTTGAAAAAAACTCTGCTTATCGTCCAGTATTTGTCGATATAGAGCAAAACTGTCAGAATAAGGGTTTTTCAGAGCTTACATTTTGTCTTTTGTGAGGGGATTTTTGAACCCAATTGTTTTGCAACGGTTTCCTAGGGTTCTTCTTTATGCATTTAGCTTACATTGTAAACGCTTTATACTTCAGCCAACTTTAAATAAGATCGTCATTACCGCTAACGGCCTAGCAACCTTTCAAAAATCGTTTTCGAAAATGGTTAAAGGTTTTCCAGTCGCAAAATGTTCGCAGTTTTTGAGTATTCAAAGTTCGCAATAGCTTTGCAATAGTTTTGCTCAGAAGAAAGACTATGTGCGTTTTTTTATTTCAAATAAAATACTTTATATAGTTTACAAGCTAGAGGGGGAGACATACCTTCTTTTGACCTTTTTTTTATAGGTTTTTGAATTAAATTTCAAATCCAAAAAACGACTATTTTGAATTTTTTGCATTTTCCGTTTGACTTTTTTCCAATAGCGCTTCTACCTGCGCTAGTATTGAATGTTTCTCTTAAGTTCTATCGGAGCCGGTTTTTGCGTAAACAGTTAAACAAGGTCCTTTTATGATTTCGTTTTTTAAATTGGCTTCGAAAAACTTGTGTTAGCGGCTTGTAAACGGCTTTTTAAACGCAGCTTGCTTTCTTTTTGTCCGAATTTTACTTTGACCAACTCTGAACAAGAACGCTTTTACCGTTCAGATTATTAAAAGAAGTTACTAGCAGATACTAGAAGTTCTTGCTACACAGTCGAACACTGTATTACTCTGGCGCTTTGTCGCTTTGCCGTTTAATCGCTTTGCCAACTTGTCGCCTTATCGCATTGCAACTTTGTAACTTTGTCGGTTTGTCGTCTTGCTGCTTTGTCGTTTTTTCGCTTGACCGCTTTTTTAGTAGTTATAGCTTTGGCGGTCATAGACCATCATGGAGGTGAGAGTTTCTAAACGCGTAGTGGAGTAAAAGTCCAAGGGTCCACTGCCCTTATTTTTACCCGTCTAATAATACCCCATCCCATAGGATAGGAGGTATATTAAGTTTGATTCATAGTTTCTAACATAGAGAAATAATCACCGTAGGCCCCCAAGATCGAGACCGAATTGTTAGTCGAATGAGCCATGTCCGTCCGTCCGCCCGTCCGTCCATGTGTCGGTAGTTTTTGGGCCTTAAATTTTGAGCTAGGAACTTGAAACTTGATGTCTGTTCTTTCTAGGTCCCGAAGCAGTACAAGTGTAAACATTTTTAAAATCCGCCCACTGACACGCCCACTTTACTTAGTAGCATGAAAATTCAAAGTTGTCGTAGGAAGCTGAAATTTGGTACGCTTTATCCTCGCTGAAGTGTATTGTGATTGGAGTTTCAAAAAAGGGCAGAAACCACCCCCTTTTGGGAGTGGTTATATTTCATTTGCATTTAATTAAACGGTTTTTATTCGATATATTTCCTTTGAATCCAAAAAACTTGCGCTATAAAATGTTCAGGTGTGTGTAAAAGCTATCAACTAAAATGAATAAATTTTTGCCACGCCCACTTTTGCGGGCGTTTTTGACTATAAACCAAATTTTCAATATGAAAATACAATCAACACGTGTATACCACTTCTGATAAAAAATGTAAACAAAAAAACGGTGTTATTGAAAAGGGGTAGATGCCACACCCCTTTTTAAGGGAGAAGATTCCTAAACTGAGAAATTCTAAATACAATTGAAGTTAGTAGAAACTGAAACTTAACAACCAAGGGTTTTGACGCTTATTGGAGCTTGACAGTGGTCAATTGGGATGGGGTATCCAACGATTCGCCTTGGCGGACTATAACCCTCCCACTAGTTTTTACTTATAAGCTTAAAAAAAATCCCCAATTTAATTCAACACACTGCGCAAGCCAAAATTAAACTTTCTCAGCTTCACTTAAATCGTGCTATTATGCTTTGCAAAACGGTGTCCTCCAACTTGGCCAACTTTATTCCAAAGTACTTAAACATCAATTACGCTAAACTACAAAGGATAATGCCATCGTATTTGGCGAAAAAGTGTCCCACTGCGTTCCACTCGACTACTTTACGTTAATGTAAGACAAGATCATTTATTTTGTCGCCGCCGATGGCAGTGCAACAGCAAAACTCCAAGGATCACAATCGTGCTTCGCTGCAAATTGCTAATTAAGCCGATAAGGATACCTCGCCAAAAGTTAATTTGATTAACTAGCTGCACGACGCGACGTTCTTATGTGAACAAGGACGACCGAGATGTTTGTGCTGACGAAATGAAGGCACCTCCATTAAAGGAAGCGCCAAGGGTAGCTCGTCTCACTTTCGCGTTAGATTTAAAATTGAATAATTGAAAAACTTAAATTCGTCCGTAGTCCGCACAAAACACTGAGAACTTTGCCTTTGGAAATATAGGGTCTGCTTAAGTTTTAATTTTTGTTCGCACAAACTCTGCAAAGGCCGGACGG
The DNA here is from genome assembly GCA_947623515.1 of Neoascia interrupta. Lineage (NCBI taxonomy): Eukaryota > Metazoa > Arthropoda > Insecta > Diptera > Syrphidae > Neoascia > Neoascia interrupta. The sequence continues at coordinate 31,781,395 of OX392464.1, read as the reverse complement.
TGTGATAATTTGCAGCTGAAAACTTTGAGCGGTCTCGGGCCACAGATACCGCGTGCCATAAGACTTTAAGTAGTTCGACTGCGTAATTGAATGCATTCACCAGCAACAAGGATGTGCTACATAATTTAATAGGCGAGCTGCTTTGTACCTTCATACAACAAAGTGCTGCAACGCCAGTGATGATGTCCAACATGGTGTTGTTGGCCGGGCCGTGTCCTGTAATCACATTAGAGCATAACGGTCACAATATTCCAGATATTGTTCTCAGGGTTTCCTTTGTTGCAAGTTGGCGTGTATAGGGAATTATGCATGTCCACTACCCGCGTGCCATGGTCGTGATAGCGTTAGGCCACTAATGAATGAGGCGGCTCGACACGTTCATGTGCTCACCGAGCCTGGGTGCCGTGGTCAATTATTGAAGGATCAATCATGCAAATGCCGCATTTGTGTGTGGCGCTGAGCTCTATCACTTTTTATCGTCGATATTAACCGGAGAAACGTCTTGCTCAAAGGCACCTCATTTGTTAACTGATTGGTCGATATAACCTGTAAATTATCGTCGATTAGTTATCCGGTGTTGTACATGCCGCACCTACAAACCCACAATTGAGGCAATGTTAAGTTGCTCAGATTGTTGGAATGCTACGAATTATTTCGTTGTTTCAGCTTAATTAAGAGGTCACTCGTCAAATGCGAATCTGTCTGTTAGAATTCGTTTTAGGAGTGGGACCATCTGGAAGATGACAGCACTGGTCACGGCTGGTACTTATAATCAGACACTTGAGTATGTGGGGATATGATCGTTGAGCCTATGGGGATGGACTGACTAATCAAGTGCTTGTGTCCAGCTGATGTGGAAAACTACAGAGGAGCTTTCTGTATATCTGGTCATGAGTGTAGGTCTCTTAATTTTTAAATCCATGGATGATAAATTAGCTCAACAACCTTTGACGTTTCTAGCGATGGTTATTAGCTCCGTTTAAGGTTTCAAGTGTGCCAATTGTCCGTAAACTGATTATAAAAGAATCGTGATTATGAAAAAGGCGCTGCGCAATTTGGCTTATATATTGAAAAACCCAACCGAAGGATATGCCAACTTGATTTGTTTGCTATGGTTGATGGAGTATAGGGTTGATAACTGATGCTCTACCTCCTGAGCTGATAAGGTAAGGTTGAGTTCTTACAATAAACATTTTTAACCACTATTTGCTACAGTCAATCGCTTCTGCTTCTACTTTTCCTAGACGAGTATACTTCTGCTAGCACACAATGAATTTTCTTAGGTGCAACATTTCATCTCAAAGCGGTTTAAAGTGACAACTGAAGCCACTATGTACCCTGGAAAAATAGTTCCTCCCAACTGTTTTTATCATGCCAACACAATTTCCTCTGGCACTGCTTTTGCCTCTCGCAGAAGGAGAATTTTACACAGTGATACAAAGTACTTAACAAATCCTCTTGGAATATCCGTGTAAAAGCCCAATCATCCCCCATAAATGGTCTACTTACTTGCAACTGTGTGTCTAACAGTCGCACACATTTTTTTCAAAAATTTTTGCCAAGAAGATGTTTCCTCGCCAATAATGTTGCAAACTACAGGGAAAGTTGGCATCAGCTGGGGCGGATCCTTTTAGACGTTTTCCAACATGCAACAGAACGGAAATCGGGCTGTGAATATTTAAAATGCGATTTCAAATAATAAAATTCTCTCCTCCTGGTTTAAGGATTTACTCTTCGTTCGTCTAGCATCCCGCCGTACTCGAACATCGCGTCAAGCACCTGCCGGCAGCGGAGTAAGTTCCTGTGAAAACAAAACTGCTCCTCTGCAGCCATCAGGAGAGCACGCGTTAACATTTTTACCATAAATTATGATGTTGCCAGTTAGTTTCATATTTTGCAGTGCGGGATACCCTCAAACATTGTTCAACACAATGAGAGCTAATTTTATTGTTTGCATAGTAATGACTTTTCGGATCAGAGGCAGTATGCTGCACGGCACCTACAGCGATGTGCGTTGTTATAATTTTTCGGGATTAGGTGGCGCCCCCGTGTCAGAATGCAGCAGTTCCTTGTGGAGGTCCTTCCGCAATAGTTGGGGCATCCGCACCACCACCAGCGCAGTTGGAATATTTATAAGAAAAACTTGAGAAATAATTGCATATCTTACAATTTTAAAGATGTGCCAGCAGGCTTGAGGCACTGCCTCATCATCCCCTCACACCCATCATATGAACACCAACAAGGCAGAGCAAAGTTATCGCCAGAATGTTTAAGAAAAAGAAAAAGAAACGTTAAAGAAACAGAGCATAGCTCCTTATAGTCTTTGGTCGGGTTGGAGTTGCAATTTTAGTAATTCGAAGTACTCCTTTGAATTGAGACGTCTAGAATTGTTTCTTTTGTATGAAGGAACTCTTAAGTAAAGACAGCAGGATAACTCGTCGGATGAGCGGTGCAGTTCGGCTAATCTGAATGGAAAATTAGTTTCGGTATTTATTCTGGGCAAATTATTATGTTTTAATATTTAAAGTGGTATCCTTTTGTGTCGTTCGTTGCTGGGGGATGGTTGGTTAATTTTTTTTTTGTACAATTGATGCTGCAAGGCATGCACGGGAAAATTGGCTGCAACTAGTTTAAGTTTTAAGGAATTTTAAATGAGTTAAGAAAAAAGCACAGATGCAGTTGGGTTACCACCTAATATTTATTTTGAAAGAATGAATGGTTGGCCTGTTTGTGGGGTTGTTCCTTCCAGGTTTGAAGAGCTTTCTGGGTGACAATAAATGGGGTTCTTACATTTGTCCATCTTCTAGAGCGTCTACTGTTTTCAGTCAAGAGATAATAAGGCAACTAAGGCCTTGAAGTTTTTTTTTTTTGGAAAAATTGTCAAGTTATTGACTAGGCCTTGGCAAGGATTCAATTTCTTTTGACATGAATACTTCTTTCCATTCCATGTCCAAAGAAAACATACTTGGAAATAATAATTAAAATCGGTCAGTAGACAGGCCCACCACGGGTATGTGCAATCACATCCATTTTTGAAAAACACCGAAATCACATTCAAGTTTTGTAACAGTTCCGTCAGCAGGCCTATTTTTGGCATACCTTTTTGGTATACGTAAATATGCACCATAGATTTTATGTATCGAGTCCCAATGTATACAAAAACTGGTAAGTTGCTGGTTAAAGGCGGTCCTAATGCAACAAGTTCTACTTTTTACCTTGCCTCCCCCTTCGCATTTCATAGATCCGGGCTAAGTTTAGCCTTCAGAACCTCGTCCGCGTGAGAAACTGTGTAGCTTCCACATACAGAATCTGATATGAATCGCGCTTCCTATTTTTTTTATTGCTATTAGTGACAGGCCCCCCGAGGTCAACGGGGTCTTTTGCGGCAATATATAAGGCAGTATCATCCGAAATCGTTCGAAAATCACAGAGAGTCCATTGACTGGCCATAATTTCCTTTAATTGGGGAAGCTTATAAGATGGCTGAGTGGCCAATCCCGGACATCAGTATTTATCCAAGGCCGCCAAGCAGGGGAAAGACCAAACAAAACAAGTATGCGAAAAACGTTTAAAAATGGCATTTTGTATATGCGGTTGGAGCCTCAGCGGACTCAGACCTTCAGTGTCGAGCGGGTGCTATCGGAATCGTACAGAAAGTCTTGATGACGATGAGTGAACGTGTCGTTGGGCGGGCTTCCTAAGTCATGGGTCTATCCTATTTATAAAAAAAAAAAAACAAGTAAGTAAGTGCAAGAGTTCGTCTGTGACAAACTTCTATATACCCGACCGTATAACACAAAACCTTAAAATTTTTATTGTCGAATTCATAAATTATTTGTAGAGTGGGCCTGGGCTTAAAACTAAAATCAATAAATTGTTATTTCGTTAGAATCATGACACCGTTAAAATTGAATCATTGACAGCGTTAAAACCGAAAATTATTTCGGAAAAATACGGTTTTTTCTAAAAACGCACCCTAAAAGTGGGCGGAGCTTGTATGAAGCAAACTTGGCAAATGGTATGTCAAATATTTGTCATATAATTTTCATTTTCTTTCAATTCGCAGTGAACTTTCCAAGAAATCGGGTTCCTAAAGATCTAACATGTTAAAAGGGGGCATGGTCGTTATTGTAGGTGGTCCGATTTTTGCCTTCTTAGAGTTTTTAGGCCATTATTGCTGTATACCAAAATTGTACCAAAAATCAAAGTTCCTAGGTTTTGCCTAACTTGACCAAAAGGCATTTTAAAATAAAATTTGCAATAGAAGTTGTTTTACATTTAAGTGGGCGTGGCCGTTAGCGGACTTAACCGATTTTCACAGTTGTACAGACAATACAAAATAAGAACCAAGTTACACTCCAGTACTAGCTGAATTTTAAAGAACCTAAAAACTTCACACACACGGACAGACGGACAAAGCTTAATCCATTCACCTGTCGGTCTCGATCATACCTCTAAAAGGTCTTAAGGGTCTACGGTGAATATTTCACTGTGTTACAAACTATGCTTTTAAATTAATATAGCCTGGGTCGGGCATAAAAAAGAACAGGGGGTACATTGTGCATCCGAACCCGAAAACTCTCTCGGCGGCCCTGTGTGTATCTATATATTCAAGTCTCGCTATATTTTTTATAGTTTTCCAGGTCGTTGCAACCACGGAAACCATTTTTTGTCGTTGCGTTGGCCGGGATACTCGCAGCTGTGCCTTAGCTACAACGATTGGTAATCCGAGTCAATGTTTGGCCCTCGGAAAGTTTGGACGCCCATGATACAGTTTTTGATGGGTCAGAAGATTTTCGTGTCCCTTGTGGATGTTAAGGTGCGGATTCTGTGAAACAATATGTCGCCTCGCATCAAAGTTGATTGTGGAGGCCTGAATTTAATACCAGAGGTCATGTCGGACATGCCGGGCTTTCAGATCGTGCGACCTAGGATGTCCTCCCTTCATTGAAATTGCTTAGAACAAGCTGTATGTCGTTACTATTGCATTTCTAGGGCATAATTTTTCTGTAAGAGCTTGCAAGGCATATTTTTGGCGTTGTCATCTTTCTTCTCTGTGCGGGGGTATGCGCGCATGTGACGCTAGTGCTGGTGCAATGTGTGATAATTGTGAGACACTCGCTTGCACTTGAAGCTCAAGACTTCTTGCCTAAGTTCGCTTCCAACAACGAAACCACATAGCTAATAGTAAGAGTCACAGTTTTCCATCATCCTATTGAAAGGACACTTGCCAATCGTTAAAGTCTATCCATAGCAAATGCTGGGTCATCTAGAACGGTCATCTGGGAACTCCAAATCTACAGGTGAGGTGAACGTCAAGCCTCTACCCAAGTGTTGTCGATATTAGTTCGGTGCGGGAGTTATCTAGTACATAAAAAATGATTTTCAAAAAGTTTTTTTCTTTGACTTTGCCGCTGCCAAAGTATCTGCTTATTCATTCGATCAAAGCTTTTCGTCGTTAAATTTTTGTCGTCGTTAAAAAGAACCCCAATACGGGTTCAGTTCCTTGTAAGACAAACGAATGCAACGAACTGTGGACTTTAAAACTTCATACATACAGGAATACACTTCACCAACTCGGTTTAAATATTACACTGCCGAAAGTCATCCCCTGACAAGAAACGAGTAATAAAACGCCATCCAATGAGCAATGATACGTAAGACACTTCAAAGAGTTTCCTTAACATTCATTTACATGACTGCATAATATTTTATGCATTTTAAGCTTACCTACTGATATGTGTGATATCATCGCACGAGGATTGTTTAAGCAGTTGCGCCCTTGATCTGTAAAGTCCTGTATCAACCACACCTACATTAGAAGCTACTTCCTTCGTAATGGATGGTTTCTTACATCTCAGATAACAAAAATAACAGCTCGTGTGATACCTACTTGAGAATGGTTTCATAAAAATGTTGGGGGCGTGCTCACTGTTGAAGTGTTGGCATGCTCTTAGCACCTACATAACAAATGCACATGGATATCCTCGAAAAGGGATCTAATTCAATTCAATAATATCATAAAAGAGTTGCATGCATCGTCGAGTTTATATGACTTTTTACATCGCGTGCTACGGGGCAATATGGCTTTATAATCGGTAACTGTTGTGTCGGACACAGGGTGAAAACATAGTTTGGTTTTAGCGCTTCTAATTCTACAAGTGTAACAGTAGTCACGTTACGAAATTGTAAATATTAGAAGTTCATTATAAATTCTGTCGACACGATATAGGAATTACTTTTCCATATATTTGAAAACCAAGAGAATTACATGGTTTTTGTATCTAATTAGGAAAAAATGTTTGCAGTTAACAAGTGTAAACGCGATTTCTTTGACTCAATAAAGGTGTACCTTCATTTTTGGCTTCGTTTTTATTTTGTAGAAATGACTAATGAGAGTGCAGAGTCGATAATTTCAATAACATTATTGTAAAAGAAAAGACCCCTCTTGTTTCTACGGAAGCTACAACATTACTAATTTGAAAATGGCAAAAAATCATGTTATTCTTTAGAGTTTATTATTCAGGTTAAAATTTTTTGGTTTTTCTGGGCTAAGGTGGAACTAACCCGAATCCGAAATAAGCTGGAAAAACTATTTCAGCGCCTCACCACAGTAACCTTTTCACTTGAGCTGATGAACTATCTCGCAAAATATTTTTAAATACAACTTCACTTCCCATATCTACGCAATGAAGCTGTTAAATAGGTAAATTCAAAACAATCCAAGCTTTGTTTAACAATTTTAAGCTTTTATTTTTAAGTTTAAAAAAAAAAATCAGTGGGACCGCAAACTAAGGATCAAATTTATGTAAGACATAAAAATAAAGGTGTGCAGAGATTTTATCAAACAAGCAACACGCGCTAAAGAAATGCAGGCTTTGGCACTTAAGGCTTTTTTAAAAACAATAATTTGGTAAATAATCTCATCATCTCATCACCATCACCATCACCATCACCATCACCATCACCATCACCATCACCATCACCATCACCATCACCATCACCATCACCATCACCATCACCATCACCATCACTATCACCATCACCATCACCATCACCATCACCATCACCATCACCATCACCATCACCATCACCATCACCATCACCATCACCATCACCATCACCATCACCATCACCATCACCATCACCATCACCATCACCATCACCATCACCATCACCATCACCATCACCATCACCATCACCATCACCATCACCATCACCATCACCATCACCATCACCATCACCATCACCATCACCATCACCATCACCATCACCATCACCATCACCATCACCATCACCATCACCATCACCATCACCATCACCATCACCATCACCATCACCATCACCATCACCATCACCATCACCATCACCATCACCATCACCATCACCATCACCATCACCATCACCATCACCATCACCATCACCATCACCATCACCATCACCATCACCATCACCATCACCATCACCATCACCATCACCATCACCATCACCATCACCATCACCATCACCATCACCATCACCATCACCATCACCATCACCATCACCATCACCATCACCATCACCATCACCATCACCATCACCATCACCATCACCATCACCATCACCATCACCATCACCATCACCATCACCATCACCATCACCATCACCATCACCATCACCATCACCATCACCATCACCATCACCATCACCATCACCATCACCATCACCATCACCATCACCATCACCATCACCATCACCATCACCATCACCATCACCATCACCATCACCATCACCATCACCATCACCATCACCATCACCATCACCATCACCATCACCATCACCATCACCATCACCATCATCAGTCTTTTATCCGCCATCTTTCGTCCATCATTTTTCAGCCGTCATTTTTTTTTGTCCTCCATTTTGTGTCCGTTATCTTTCAGCCGTCATCCGCAATTTTTCATCTGCCATTTTTCAGCAATCATCTTCCATTACTTATCTTTCATCCATCATATTTCATCCGTCATCTTTCAATCATCAATTGTCATTTTTCACCCGTCACCTTTTATCCGTCATCTCTCAACCGTCATCCGCAATATTTCACCAACCATTTTTCGTTCTCCTTTTTTCGTCTGCCATTTTTCATTCATGATCTTTCGTTATACTATCTTTCATCTGCGATCATCCGTAAGAAGGAATGATTTTAAAAAGGGTGTAAGATTCTTAGGTAAGAAGCGATCCGCAGGTCCTGCTTGAATTGTGTATCTTAAATTTTACTAATACTACCGGGATAAAACATAGCTTCGATGAATAGCAAGCTACATATACCCTTAATCAAGGCGTGTGGAAGGGGACCAAACTGGAAGTAGAATTAATTATATAGGTTAAACGTTGAGGAATGACTTATCGTAATTCAAGTTTTCGAAAGTTTTTTCGATCTTGGTCCAGAAATTAAGGTTTAGGGTATATGTAATAAGAAGGCTTCAAATGGCATTAGCAAGTCCTTACCCGACGAATCAACTCCTAACTTGAAGACACCGTTCCGTGATTGTTGCTCACATAGGGAGGTTTTGTGCTCTTTAATGCTTCTTTAAGCCAACTACACACCATGTCTGCTCTTTTGGGGTGCATTCTGTGCTCTGGCCAGTGTACAATTTCACTGACTCAATCAGTCGTATCGTTCAACATTAATGAATAAAGAAAGAGTAACAATCACTAGGATTACATCTCTTCGATGTCAAAAGGTTATTCATAACGAATTATCTCAAAATAATCCTTTAAGACAAAACTTCAGTTCAATATTTGCCGCGATTTAGAAGTGCATTTTAAACAAAATGCATATGAACAGAACGATTTCATCCTAAGTTCTTATCTGTCGTTTCGCGTTGTGAATCCTTCCCCGTCGTCAAAATCGTTGCTTCATCCTTTTGCTTGAATTTCAAATGCCGCCATATCGGGAAGTTGGCATTGTGCGTGTGTGACCTGTTAAGATCGCTCTTTTCTCAGTCAGGTGCCTATGGCCACTTTGAAATTGAAATGCACCGGCGGCTCTTCAAATGCGGCATTAATTGCATCGATGCATGCTATTTTGCATTTCTTGCTGCAAGTGTTTCACATTTGGCTGGTTTCACATTGTAAAAGGATGCACCAGAATAAAACCAAAACATTTCTTTGCCATTTTTGCGGTGCATCCCTTGCATCCTTGCATTCGCTAGATTGCGTTTTAAAAGTGTTGCAATCAACACCCTTAGCTATTAGCTAGGGGAGTCCTTGCACCCATAAACATGGGTCTCTCGTTTATTCCTTGTTTTTTTTTTTGCTAATTTTTGACACCCTCCGATGTTAACTCAGGCGAGAAAATTTTGACGACGACGAGCGATGAATATTAGCCTACACGCTCTCGTTTCTATGAACAAAGCGAGGTTGTTGCATTCTCGTAAAGAATGCATCATCCCGGCGAATAAATATTGCACCGTTTAGATATGCACATACCACCAGCAGCCCAATCCTTGATGATTTTATTCGACGTTAATACGCCTTCTCTATTGGCGGGGTTTTCCTTTTATTTTTGGGTATCCGTGCAATTCCTTGCACACACACACGTCACCGCCGTCGTGCATAGAGAGATTTTCATTAAATGCATTGCACTCCGCCGCAAAACATGCAACCAACTTTTTTTTTCGAGGTGCCCACCGCTACCAAGAAAGCTATCAGGGATGCATTGGATAGAGGTGGCTGGCAAGGAGGTTTGGCACTCAAAAAAAAATATACAACACGAACTTGGTCTACGTTTCGGGTAGAATTAGGATATATGCCGCTGTGATTGCCAAAAAATTGGTAGACGTTTGTTTTTTACGCTTTTGATGATTCCAGGACGAGAAATATGCCTTTAAGCAGATTTTTCTTATTTCGCGCGAGCTACATTATTGCTGTGTGGAAAAAATTGAGGTTGCCAGTGGCAGAAACGAAATAGTAGACCATTTACGAGGTCCTTGTGAGGATATAATATTCTATCATCATCAGAATCTATGCTAGGTATATGTGCAACTGCAGCAAGGAGCACAATCTGCAGTTTTGCTTTTTAGCTTATTTTTTTTTTTGGGAAAAGGATACGAATGTGAAATAATTCCGCTAGACCAGTACTCATGAGTGGGAATTATTAGTAGAATTTTATTTCGGCCGCCCACACACATATGGACGTGGAATAATTTTTTTCTTCCTTGTGATTTGGTTGTTTTTCAAGAGTGCAAATAGAAAAGTTGTAAAAATGTTTGTTGTTATCTTTTTTAGAAAAATGCAAAAAATCTGCTTTTTCGTCTGTGGGATGAAATGCTCCTTTTTGATGGCACATCCTTCTACATTCGTGTATGTGCATCGTTAATTGCGCATTTGCTTTACTTGTCCTATTTGCTGGAATATGTGAGTTGATAGAGGCTTGGGGTATGGTTGAGAGGGTAATGTTGCAAATTCTTTGGTGTTTTTCTATTTTTATGTTTGAGTTTTTGTGGAAAATTTTGTTATTAATAACGAGAAAGCTAATAGTGTCAGTGCATGCAATCAAAATTCAAGGAGGGTGTATGTGCATATGCAGTCTCACACAAATATTACACAAAACAGCAAATGTACAAAAATATGGAAACGAAAAGACGAGCAAGGATATTTTTAAAGTGATGATGCATTCCGAATTTCGTAATAAATTTTTAACTCAAAAAGTCTATATGAGAGGGATTTGCATATTGAACGTTTTGGAGATTATACGAGTAGTTTTAATAATGGATGACGGCGTAATCATCCAGTATAGCCAAATATGAGTGGTTTTTAAAAGTTCATATAAAATGCGGCAGCTGTAATCCGTAGTAGCTCCGTAAAACCATGCGAAACGACTTTACTTGCATCTTTTGATGTTCAAAATCGAGCTATTGGTATTGAGCCTTTACCTTAAGCATGTAAACGCTTAAGGATCCCATTCCGGGCAATAAAATTCCACACAGCTCCATCTCATGAGACAAACACGCGGAGAATGCGGTTAGTCATAAGTGGCTTTTAAAATCGTCGTTCAGAATCAGCAACACATTTGACCTGAGACGTCCTCTACCTCCTATACGCCGAAACTGAAAAAATTGACTACTGCATCTGCAATAGGAAAGACATTCTCAGCAGCAAGAAAGGCAGATCTATGGATAAAGGACTTCAAGTTAGAAAGTAAGATCAGGACTTGCATCCCAACAAGAGAATAATTAAAGGTTTTTCTTTAAGAAAATTTAAGCCAAGGTGATATGAGTTCGCGGCAGCATTGTGGAAATATAGTCTATTCCTAAATGACTCTGAGCCCGAGGTAGTCATCCTGGAGAAACTTAAAGACTTGGCAAGGCAAAAAGATTTAATGCGGTATAGGGATATAGATTTAATGAGGATAGAGGTTAGACAACACTAAGTAGTAAATAGCAACCAGTACGGAAATTGCAAAAAAAGTAGGCACTTAGTTAGGACTTCAAAAAAGGGATTCATGGCAAAAATACTGTCGAAGAGGATATGGCTGTTCTTGATCATATTAGTCCTTCATCAATTAAGTCCTTTAAGCCGTAGCAATCTGCTGGTCCGGATGGCATTTTACCTATCATGCACCAGACACCAGACATAAAGCAATCCCAGATAAAGGCCGGGGACTTGCAGACACAGTCTAAGAGGGAAGTAAAGGTTAATTTTATACCTACTAAGGTGGCAAACAAGGCCACATAGCAGCCAAACATTTCAGACAAACAAAAGTCGGTTTTTCAGTTGTTCATTATCCGAGTTTCGGAGTTAAACTCAAACTAAGCTCGGAAATGAGTTTTGCAGTCAATTTCGTTACGGGGTTAATCTCGGCTTAACTCGGATTAAATACCGGAGAACAGTTCGAACTTGTCGAATTAATCGCTTTGAGTATTCCCGTGAAAAATTACATTTGAAAACAACTCAACCATCTTTGACTTTTTTGTTTTTTTTTTCTGAGTGATAGTTTTAGTTAATACTATGTCTCTACCTGTTATTTTAAGAGGATTAGCGGCAGAAGATTAAAAATAAATCCCAACGTGGCTCCACCGGACAAATATAAGATAGTACAATTCAATAAAGAATTGTACTAATCGCGGATTAGTGCCCGGTGGAGACATGGTATAAGAGAGTCGATTTCGAGGGCCGAACCTTATTGACGGAGTTAACTCTGAAGAGGCAAGCTCCATGCTGTGATAACTCCAGATTTGTTTTGTGCCGGGACTTGGTTCCTTGGTTTAAGCTGGGCTCTGCACTGAACTTCCTTTATTCTAAAACGTTTATTCTTAAAAACCTGCAATGACTGCTGGAACTTCACATTAGGAACAGATGCAGTAATGTCCTCTTGATTGAGTTGCAGCATGCATGAAAGGCAACCGCTTTACACGAGGTGGGGGAGAAAATTGAGAAGAGTCTTAAATTTCGATGACTGCTTAAATGACATGGGACGCAGCGCCATTGAAATGGCTCTAGTAGACGCATTAAGTTCGGCTTGCGACATGCTTGCAAGTGGAAAAACTTTGTGCCCAATGGGCAAAACTCGGTTAGATCGTCTGTTACCATCAGGGGAAAACTTTAAGGCGAGGTCTTGTCAATGCTGGGATGGGAATCGACTAAGGTGATCTGTGATTTTCATATTTTGTGGCAATCAATGTGATCAAAGAAAATAGTCCATCTGCGTAAGGTGATCACAAAAATATTGATCCGAATAGTTCTTTAATTGGGCTTGTGGTGTTAGAACACTTTTTTTTTTAATCATGCAGAGAGTCAGCCTAAGTGTAGGCAAAAAAACAGGTTAGCAGAAAGTTTGAAAACTGGAGATCAGTTGATTTTGACGGTGATTGATCGAGAGCTGTCACAAGAAAATTGTGATTAACACAGCTTACGCAGACGGATTTTAGTGATTTGTGACATCACTTATCACAGATCACCTAAGCCGATTCCACCCCTGGTTATCACTTAAATTTTGAAAATTTCTGGCATTAGCAGATGGCAGATGAAACTGGAAAGTAATGAAATATCTTAAGCAAAATTGTAGAGGTTATTCTGAAGAAAATCAGCAGACGGACAGAAAGCTGTGATCTAAGTGTGAATTCTTTGAAAAAGGAAACAGTTCTCTTTTTTTTATTAGGAAGTACAAGATACAGCAACTTTAGCTCCCAATTGTTACTATCCCAGTTTCCCATATCTTCTCAAAAGACCCAGAACTAGAAATGTTCTTATGATTACCATTTGCAGGCACAGGCAGCATGTTCTGCTATCTGGGTATCGCCATCTCTTTTTCCTTTCATCATCTCACGATCAAGGGTTTACGACTGGAATTTGAGGATAGAAGAAATAGAAGAGAAAAGGAATTTTCGATCCAACACACTCGCTAATGAGCCAGTATGGAACATAAAAACCCTGCACAGAAACACCAAAGCTTACACCCGCGAGTGTTATGCCTTCACGGAGCAATGAAATTATATAACCAGCGGAGAATTCAAAAGAAACAGCTGACATACATCAAATTGTTGCCAATTCTATTTTGCATGTTCGAAGAGAAAAAGGAGTTTAGTACTTGGTTGAACAAAACCTGCACAACAGACGTTCGACCAGAAGTTTCGGGATTTTTCATTTGTTGCTGGTTTTGGTCCGTTTCGAATTTTTTCCACCATTTGATTTGCCTTCCCCTATCCGCCACCTGGGGAGGCGCGCAATTGAGGACCAATTACATCGATAACCATAGGCTAGGCTCAAGGCAATGGGATCGATAACCACTTCTGCCGTAAAGATGGAAATTAGAAGGCGGATGAGCTTGAAGAAAGAGGAGGGCTACTTGAAAATAGTTAACTTGTAATTAGAACGTCGGAATGCTCACACGGCCTTGTCTCTTGCGTAACCAAGTAAAGAGGCTCAGGAGGATATATTTGTTGCTTCTGCAGTGATCTGCAAGCAATTGAAGGAATAACACGCATACTAGGGAATTTTGCGTACGACTTAAATAATTTTAGGTTAATATTACCTCGAAAGTTTAGCGGAATCAGACGGCTCTAACTTCAAAGGTCTTCTTGGCTATTACAGGGAAATTGACTTTTTGACCAAGGAGAATGTTTATATTTGTTGCCTTTTAAAAGTAAAATTCAACTGGTTCACCAAGGCTCGCTATGGAGCCTACTGGTTTTGTGACCTTCTCACCACTTTCCAATAATCTTCCAATTTTCCAATAATCTTCCTATCGAGGACATATGATTTCTCGCATAGTTTCCACTTTGTCACACTTTAGTTTGGACTAAGTAACAGAAATTGAGTGTCGTAAAGGCAGTCTTAATACCTGACATTGTACCTATATACCAGTTATTAATGGCCTCCGTCCAGATTGAAGCACATCCAACTATGGTACAGTTCTCGTTCTGAAAGATGCTGGTACTTTTGTGAATGCGTTCAGAGTTCTCAGCTCTAGGCACGAATACACCTGCTCTGCTCTTGCTCATGTTCCTTCATCAGTTTTTGACCAATCTGTCTAACATTTTGTTGTGGTGTAATCGCGCCAACACTTTTTGCCGATGAGTCCCTTAGCAAAGTTCTTTTGAAAGTCAAACTTTCTAATAATATTATCAATCATACACATGCTTGGCTTGGGATATATTTGTGTCCTCGTGGGATTACCCCTCGCAGGATTCTTCATAAAAAATAAATAAATAAATAGAGTGGCGCAACAGCTCGATGTGAACCAGGGCCGAATTCTCAACAATGTATGCTGTGTGTGTTGATTTCTTCACATACAAGGGGACCTACAATTTTTTGCCGAATCCGAACGGCAGTTTGAGAAGTTTTTCAAGGCAATTGATACTCTCGGAGGGCTTGTCAAACCCTCGCGGAAGTGGGGACCGTGCAAAAGAACAAATATTTTTTTTTTTCAGGTGACAATGGCAGGATTCGAACCCAGACCTCCGGCGTAGTAAGCACACTCACAAACCACTACGCCACGGCACCCCACTGCTTCATGCTAGGATGCTTCATACTAGCTTCAATTTTAGGCTTAAGAGAGATATACATGTTAGCGAATAATATTGGAAGCACACTAAGGAGCACACACTAGGACAGTTGCTAAAATCTTGTATACAGTTTGTATCAAGACCTTAGGTGTTCCTTACATTAAGCCTTCATCATCCATCTGAGAAAAGAGATCCTGCGGACGTCTAGTATAAAATAATATCAAATAATAAGGATATAAGATTTCAATGATCCACAGACATCCATACATTTTCTTGTAACAGCCGACAGCCCCTATAGCCTTCGTTATAGCATCTCCAGTCGTCCGGGTCCTTTTAGCGCGGACCTTCTTGTAACAGCTGACAGCCCCTATAGCCTTCGTTATAGCATCTCCAGTCGTCCGGGTCCTTTTAGCGCGGATGTAAACGAATTTCGACCACCAAAAGAGCCATTAAAAAAACCATCTTAACTCAGCCCAGAAGCAAATAAAATGTGCATAATGTCGAGCATAATGTCTCCATAAAACTTGCATCCTGATTAACTTAATCCCTAATTCATAGCAGCACTCAACGGGGCAGGGCGCAGACGGCAATGTAATCGTTAAGTGCAGGCATCGTTTACATGCCATATTAACTGTGCAAAGGAAAATAGAAAACCATGTGCTTCGAGGACGACACGTACCACTACGAGCCCTAAATCCGGAAAAACGAAAGAGCGAAAGGCCGTTTCCCAGTGGATGGTCCCGAAAAAGATTATACTATGTAGTGGGCAACAACGTCCGCCACACAATTTTCTTGGTCAGGAACTGCACCACCAGCGGTCAGTTCGGCGAAACGGGTGTCCTTTTTTTCTTCATATTTTCATTTGCCTTACACAGTATAATGTCACATTACGTAGATGCGACAAATTGTATACTGTACCTAGAGGGTTTCTGATGTTTGGATATGCAAACAATTTGTTTCCTTTCAAACTGGCTAAAAAAAAATTCTGCATGCATCAAAATTAAATGAAAAGCTGGTTTGACTTTCAACCTAAGGGGCGTTTATAGATTTATGCATCGAAAAATAATAGAATACAGAATGAGCAGGATATACAACACTGTAACTTTTTTTTTGGAAAGCATACAGCAAATATGTATGGATATGTAGAAATCGAGATTTAATAAACTCATAGTTTATGGGCAGAGGCAATTTTAGGCGAAATTTACATACCAAAACCAAAATCATCATCATACCGAAAAATTTTGAACTGCTATATCAATGCAAATTGAAATGCAAAACCCTATAGTTACACAACTAGACCAACTGGTTCACTGGAAAACAGACAAACACGACAGACTCAATTTCTCTGTTCATCATCTCAGTCGTGTTCGTCATATCGACATCAAAAGGTGGCCAGGCTGTACTAATTGAGTCGACCAAGGTAAAACTAAATTCTCGGCAGAGTTGAGGTGAAAGTTATGGTCCAACACCTTGACCAAATACATAGGACATAGCAATCTCGTAAGCTCTTCCCAGGACTAACCAAAAACTGAGCTCTGGACATGAGTAACACAACCGAGAGAAACCAATTGGAACCGCACAGTTTGGTTTGGTTTTTCGAGCAAACAATAAAATGGGAATTGAAACCAACACTCGATTCGTTATCCTTGCAGGCGCATTGTGTGTGTTGTAGGCTTTTTCGTCATGCTCAGCCAGCACCCAGGGAATGTTTTCGAGCCAACGACGGGTTTCCACACATATAGCCAAAATGCCGTTGTTAATGCGTCTATGTACAGAGGTCCTCGGCACGGTCCAGCGAGGCCTAGAACTTATTTAGGAATTCAGGTAATGTCGGTCTCTTGTAAATTGATTCAATTTGGTTTGTCCTCATCCGAAATGGTGTGCTCGGCCACCTCGGTCTCTTCTCAGTCCGAGTTTCAGTTCGGGCCATGATTTATGGAGATTGGTCAAACGTTGAAGAAGGATATATGATTGTGGTTGCGGTGCCGACTGCCGACACGAAAAATATGCTTCCCTCCTTTGCGCAGTGGTGTTTTAGAAATATTTCATTATTAATAGACAGGGAAAGAGATGTGCAGCTCAACTAATTCGATTAAAGTGAGTGTGAAGCTTAAAGCTCATACATTTTTTAGCACATATGTGTCGGCAACGTTCTCGGCATCTAATTTATGCCAAAACTTTCACAAAAAGTGCACACATCCAATAAAGGACTAAATTTCATTCATTTGGTCATGATATAAAAACAAAGGACTGTCCGCAGTCAAACTAAAGGCTATATAGCAGCACACTATCACTGATGTGCGGAAATACTGTCCGAATTGAATTGCAAATTTTCCATCTGCATAAAAAAATTCTGACTACAAATTTAATTAGAGAGGGTAACAATTCGCGCATATAAGAGTCCTTGGAAATAAAAATACCCAAACACAAAACCTCCAGTGCTCTCATTTCACAGAAAATTTATGATTATTCGCTTCAATCAAAATTTCTGACACATAACCGAGTAAAAAGAAGAACGAGACGAACGGAATAAGTTTTTACAAAATTTACAAAGCTCAATCGGATGAATGCACAAATAAAAAAATCGGATAAAATATTTTATATTTATTTGGATGAATGCGGATTGGAGGCTCGTCAGGCTCTTACATTAATATCGTGTCACACGTATGGAGGATGAGATTGCGACGGAAAGCAATGAAAACATTTTCGTTTCTTTGTCCTGAAAACTTGATTAAACAATCACATATGCAAATCAATCATCATGATATGTGTGCCGCTTTATTTCTCATGATAAAACATATTTATCGATTGCAGTGTAGGTATATGCATGGGGTTTGTATCGTACGGACCTCTTCCTTATTAGTACGTAGTCTTTTTAGTACTTACGGCCTTGTACCTGGTCTAGTGTGTCTTTGATAGAGAGTGCGTATAATGATTTGTGTCAACTCTATCCATACCCACACTAATTGGGTTCAATCTAGTTATCCGTCACAAACATGCAATTATTCAGCTCACTACTAATTTGCAGTCTGAGTTATCTAGTCTCTGTTCTGCAAGTGTCCTTACATTTACAACGATACAACCGATCATATTCCTTCGAAAATGTCGAAACAAAAATACGATTTTGGCTCATCGGGAGGGCATAATCCTAACCTATCGCGGGTACTGCTTAAACCAGTTGAGCTATCTATGACCGCTTGTTCCTTGTCTAAATAAGAGCAACTCTTAGTTTTTTCGACTAAAGTGTGGGCACTTTTTTCACTATCGCTTTCGATGTACGCATTTCTTAATCGTTGGATGAGTTCAATGACTCTTATAAGTCTTGTTATAACCTATTTTAAAGGAATGGAGTATATATAAGTTTGATACAGCCAAAAATGTAGCACAGTTAAATAACAACGATATGACTGCCAGTCCCAAGACCTCAAGGGATCGAGGCCAAATTTTTAATCGAATGAGCCATAATTGTCCGTCCGTATGTCACGAATCTTTTTTGGTCTTATGTTTTGAGCTAGAAAGCTGAAATTTTGTACGTAACCGGAGCAACGCAAGTGTTAAATTTTTTTAATTCCGCTTACAGACACGCCCACAATCGGTTTGAACAACCTCCAGTGCTTTCCAAACTGTAAAACGTAGTAAAAAACTGAAATTTAAAATTTCGCATTGTATTGTAAAACAAAAAGAAAGGAAAAATAAAGTCGGAAGACTGCCCCTAGTGGGCGTGGCATTTTTTAAAAGAGTAATATTTGAAATGCAATTTTTTTTATATATGTTTTGCTCAAATTCGAAAATTGTATGCGGAATATAACGGGTGATTTTTTAAGAGGCTGAGAACTTTTTTTTAAAAAAAAACATAAAAAATTCGAAAAAATTAATGAAATATTTATTTGAATCGATAGTTTGAACCTTGCAATTTAATGTTTAAAGATAATTTCATGCAAATGTTGACCGCGGCTGCGTCTCAGGTAGCCCATCCGCTGAGTCCAATTTTGGTATACTCTTTCACACATATCGGCCGGTATCTCACGAATGAATGCATGGATGTTGGCTTCCAGTGCGTCAATCGAAGCGGGCTTGTCCCTATAGACATTAGCCTTGACATACCCCCACAAAAAAATAATCTAATGGTGTCAAATCGCTTGATCTAGGCGGCCAATTGAGCGGCCCGAAACAATCTTCCGAATAGACTGCTCAGAATATCGAGAATTCCGACCATAAAATGGAAGCAGCGCGCGATGAACATTTCGAACCGAGCACGAATTATGATAGTAAAATTCAATAATTTGCAAGCGTTGTTCATTTGTAAGACGATCCATGGTTAAATTGCAAACCAAACTGAAGCTGTTTGACAGTGACACAAGGTACTAAACACACGTCAGCTGTCAAAACCAGTGTTGCCAAAACCAAACCAGCTAAAAAATCACCCTTTATTATGTAGAAAGCGTTTACTTCAATATTAAGCTCATACAAAATTTGAGAGCCACGCCCAAATTTAGAGCCAGAATTTAAGAAAAACATCTAATTTGCCGGAAAAACACGGATCTCGACTGCATTTTAGTTCAACATAGGGAAGAAGAAGTAATCAAATTCAGCACATAGGTAAGCTACACCAGACTTGATTCTATATTTTGTTCATACAAATTTCTTGGGGTGTCGGTGGGGTCACGCCCATTATTACCGGTCGATTTTACTAAATCATCTAAACTCTTTAACTACCTACATAAGTAGGCATATTTTTGTTTTCAAAACTTAATCAATGCTTTTAATTTTTCAATTCAATCGCTTTTTGCTTTACTCCCGCTTTTCACAAGTCAACGTTTCAAATATAACTGTCTCGTTCGAGACTGGCATTTGTGTATTCATAAAATTAAGTACTTTCTAGCACTTTCCATGTTTCGCCTTGGTATTTTTCCGTTGGTTCTTTCCGGAAAGGGGAATTTGATATCGAAATTTGAACTTCGAATGTCAGCTTTCAGTCAGCTAGGTGAAATGACAGTAAGGTGCGTTCTTGAAGAGAATCGATGGGTGCATTCAGCAACTTCTGCATTTTCACATCATGTTGCCGCATCACATTTCTATCCATCGCACGTAAAATTGCTGATGACAGATTAACGCATTTACATTAGTTGTGTAGACCTAGCATTTAGATGCTATAAGCATAAATTCTTTTTTAAATGCTCCATTATGTTTTCGAGCTTAATCTCGAAAGTTTTTGCGAGCCTTTTACCGATTGAGAGATAGAATTAGGTGCAAAGTTTCTTCTATTTTATTTCTTACAATTTTTAATATATAAATTTTCTGGCTGAAATGCACACGTTTTTTAGATTTTTTATTAGATTGGCCTCAACTCCAAAACAATTGTAAAGAACAATTAAAAATGCGTTTCGTCCCTGACTCCGACATGACATGGCGACGGCAGTTGCTCAGACGCAAGATAACTTCTTTGTGGTCGATGGGTACCGACTCGTAAGTAGAGTTTCGTGTAGAAACAAAATGTGGCGCGATGTTCAGCGCAAGAAATTTTATTTTATTTTAATAATTTTATTTTATTTTAATAGTTTGTAACACAGTGAAATAATCACCGTAGACCCCTAAGACCTTTATAAGAGATATGATCGAGACCGACAGATGAATCGATTATGCTATGTCCGTCATTCCGTCTGTCCGTCTGTCCGTCTGTCCATCTGTCCGTATGTGTGAAGTCTTTAAAATTGAGCTAGGATACTCAAACCTGGAGTGTATCTTGGTTCTTGTTTTTTACAGACACGGCCACACCGATTACTGGCTTCAATGTAAGACAACCGCCATTTCCAATTTTCTTTTAAAATGCCTTTTTGTCAATTTAGACAAAGCCTAGCAACTCAAATTTTGGTATAGAGCAAAAATGGCGCAAAGCCTTTATGAAGGCGTAAATTGGACTGAATATTGACCATGCCCATTTTTAACATGTTATTTTTTTAAAAATCCGATTCCTCGAAAATTTTACTCCAAATCAAAAAAAAAAGTTATGACAACTATTCTAGATATTACCATTTGCTAGGTTTTGTCTGTACCAAGTTTTGAGCTCCACTTACTTTTAGGGGGCGTTTTTAGCAAAAAACCGTATTTTTCCGCTACAATTTTCGGTTTTAAAGCATTTTGTCATGATTGTAACGAAACTAAAATTACAGAATTGATTTTAATTTTTAGCCCAGACCCAGTTTTGGGGGCGTGGCCTATACAAATAATATACGAATTCGGGACAAAAAATTTTAAGGTTTGGTGTTACACGGTATATAGGGTCGGGTATAGAGAAGTTTGTCACAGACAAACTCTTGCACTTATAAAAAATGCAGCATCATAGCTCTGTCGAAGAAATAAGACTTAGGAGCTTATTTTAGTTTTGAGTTCAGGAAATGGTTCAATCTTATGACCTTAAACGCTTAAAAAACAGCATCTATATTTAACTTTCACTAAATTCTAAATGTTTGCTCTCAAAATTCAACATCTTGACCTAAGTTTCATTTTTGCAGTTCTTGTCCACAAAACATATTAAAAGAAGTAAGTAAAAACATTTTAAATATGTTTACATCAAATTTCAAACGGTAATTTAACCCTTATTTCAGTATAACAAAATTTGATCTAGTCGATTTGTAGACTGACGATCCAAGCCCTCATCTTGGCTTAGCGCTGCCCCCCAAAATGGATAGCGTCGCCATTGCCGGGCTGCTAATGGCCGAAAGAATCAGATCGCGGGTACAAAGCTGCCGAGATGAGATTTTTGAGTTGCGTTGCTGGTGTTACTCTTAGGGATATAGTGAAAGATCTGCGAGTGGAACGATCAATTTGGACACGTTGTTCGCATGCCCCCCGACAGAGTTCCTAGATAGGTTATGTTAGCCGAGATGCAAGCACGTCGCGCATCTGGTAGGTCGAGAAACAAGTGGTAGAACATCTCCGAAACCCCGCCCGGTGATCGCGCCTGTGTCTCTTGAGTTGGTGGTGGAAGATCGGGAAAGATGGATGGACCATTTAGCCAAAAATGCACGCTTCGGCATACCCATATCCTAAAAACTTTTCAGAGTTCTAAGTCGAGTCTCTGCACCAGCACCCTTGGTCTTTGAGTTCAGCATCCAGCACTGTGTATGTTACAGCTTACAGCTTCTCGATGGATATAAAAACTTAATAAATGCGTAAGTACAAGAACTCATCTGTAAAATTAAATAAAAAAGTTTGTTGGCCTGAATTCAAAGTTAAAATTCAATTTTTTGTACATGCGCCATGGCCCAAAAAAAAAAAAATAGACATGGACTGAGAAAAACATCTATGAATAATGATTCAAACAATAACCCCATAAATTACTCCCTGGACCAGGACCCAAAACAAGTTTTATGCGAAGTACCACTGCTTGTTATAATAATTGTTATGCAACATAGTATAGCCGACTGTAAAACAAATTGTAACAACAAAAGTTTTTTAAAGTTCTCCACACAATACAGAACAACAAAAGGCCCCATCACAAACACTTTGCCAATATTTCGAATTCCACACATTTCTATAGTAGGCCATGAGCCGAAAAATCGTCGCTATATAAGTGAACCGAAAAAAAAAATTTACTTTATATTTTGAAAGTGTGCACCGAACAGGTAGCAGCAGAGCGAATACAGTGAATTTTGAAAAACAAAAATGCCTCGCAGTATTTTTTCACAGCGCTACAACCAAGAGAAAATCAAAATGAATGCGTTTTTCGATGGTTGGAGGAAGGCTTAGGGCTATTTAAAAACTGATTAATTGTTAAGGCGACTTCTTTTTTTACAGATGCCTTTCGAAGTTTGTCAATTTTTCCGAAAATCGTCAAGGCACCAGCTTTGAAAAGAAAATTTCAGCAACCGGCACCTGACAAGAACTTTTGCGACGGCAGCAAGGACAAAAAACTTCTTCGCTCGAACGAATGGTTTGTAACTGCTAAAAAACTCGGTCGAACCTTTTTATTATTTATTCTTCAATAATTCAGGTACGATAGCGACCGAATTCCGATTACGACACGCCACTACTTGGAATCGGTCATGGGATGCATTTTGATGGACAGACATTCGGAGAGTGACAACAAGTCAAAGTACTGTGCAATGGAGGAAGTTCTTTCCAAGCAGACTTTTGTAGCTAAGAAAAATTCGATTGTAGCGCCAACCAAGCTTGAAGTAGTTAAACCAAAGGAAGCTCCCCGACCTCGTATCACTGTGGAAGAAAAAATTGCTGATAATTTTGATTCGGATTTGGAAAATTGTCCAATCGACTTGACATTCTTCTCCACAACTTCAAGGAAGAGACGTCACTCGAAACAGCGCAAGACTTACCAATGTGAACACTGCCAAAAGAACTTTGATCGTCCTTGGGTGTTGCATGGACACTTGCGATTGCACACCGGGGAGAAGCCCTTCGTATGCCCCAAGGAGAGTTGTCAGAAGAGATTTGCTGATAGGTGAGAACTAGAGAATTAGAGTCAATCATTGCATACTGATTTTCTTGTGTACCTAGATCGAATTTGCGAGCTCACCAAAGGAGCAAAGGACATCACAATTGGCCGTTCCAGTGTCCGCAGTGTACAAAGTCGTTTAGCCAGCAGAGCTATTTGAATCGCCACAGCTTACAGGCGTGTCGAAAGTTTTTAGCTCATCATAAAAAGTAGTGTTGCATCAGTTGCTTTTATGTTTTTTCTTATTATGTTTGCGAAACATGTACGCTCAACACGAGCTTGAATTTAATTTTACATAAATCTTCGACCTCTTGTCGTTGACTTACCTTGCGAAAACAACAATCTTCTGTCACATTACCTAGGAAAACTTTCGATAATAACATTTTAAAAATTCATTCATGTTTACCCTGTGTTTTCCTCATCGTAAGCCCCAGAAATCTAGGACCGGCAAAAAGGTGAAAGGAAACCGACCGTCCGCAACAACATGCGAACGAAATGACCTTACTGATAGGTTATACCATTCACTTATTCATTCCTTGTGCACTTACTAACGACCCGGGCCACATCCAAGAGGACATGATTATCTTCTCATTTCCTTTTGAAATGCAGGACTTTGCATTTTACCACTGCACGTAGGGTGGGAGAAAAAAAAATCGTGTTCAGGTGCCTTTGAAAACGTTGATATTGGCTAAAGTCAACAAATCTTGGTGCTTGCTTGGTAGGTAATGCTCCTGCTACAACAATTTGAATTTTTTCGAAAAAAAAACCATAAGAAAAAAATCAAGTCAGAAACACGAATTATAAATTTTTAACTAGAAACATCCTGGAGTGCACAACAAACCCACAATATGCATATTAATAGAAGACAGAGATGCTATGTGGTGTAAGAAGGATTCTGGTGGCAGGCAAAAAAAAAAATTAGTGGATGCAGTTGCAAAAGGCATTGGCTACAGGAAAAGCATAGTTGCCAACAAATAAACGAGTGCAATGTGTAGCCACAACCCATTCCTTTGGTTGCAAGGACCAACCGAAAAATTCATAAAACTTCCATTCGCAAAGTACAACTCGAGTTGTGACTGGTTGTTGGTTGGTTGTTGATGTATTTCTTTGCTTTTCATTGGAACAGCTTTTGTTATTAGTTTGTCCTTTTTTTAAGTTTGAATGCTCCCCCTCAGTAGTTGTTGTATTGATTTTGCTGCTCATGTAAACAGAAATTCAAATTTCTGGTACATGTGCTGAAGGATAACATCCTCTGATTGGGAAAGTGTTTCGAATGAAATCTTTGAATATTGAGAGGACGAACCAAACCCAGGACTGGACGATGCGAGTTACAATAAGGCGGCTCAGTCTTTATGTTAACTCTTTAGGAACTAGTAATTCAAATTACAAAGCTGTGAAGTTGACTCTGCGCTCAGGACCACCCCATTCCAGCGATGAAAACGACCCATTCTTTGAGTTTTACTGAAATCGCGTGAACATTAAATTTAGCCAACATATGTAAATGGCCAGTCCCCAAGTTAAACTTTTAGTCCGTCTTGCTGACTAAAAAGTAGTGACAGACATGATGACTAAAAATCGCGCGGAAAAATTGTCGTCCTAGCAATAGGCAACAAATGCGGTTACGACAATTTGTCGCACGATTTCATTTGCAAAAAATTTCTAAGACTGCGGCACTTTTAAGCAGCAAAACAAAAAATTTTTGATCCTTGGCTCTATAGGCAGGCTCAAGCTGGCAACAAATGACCGCGCGGTTACAACAATTTGTCGCACGATTCTATTTGCAAACATTTTTTGGACTGTGGCACTTTTAAGCCGCAAGACAGAAATTTTTGGATTGCCCACACTCCTTGATTCAAAGTGCTTATTTAAACACAAGTAGGTACAGGGGAGTATCTTGTAGATAATTATAATCGCTTAAAATAACAGTTAAATACTAACTAATACAAGCAAACAGAAGTCGTAAGATTAATAAATTATTTTAGTTTTAAATCCTGAATATGTTGGTTATATTTTAAAATTGACGTGGAATTGCCGAGACATTACTGGCTTTGTGGTGATTTTTTGACAAAATGTTTGAAGCATTAACATTCACTAGTCGCAATGAAAAATATTTCTTCGTGTTCCTGGTAAGAGCATGCTATGCATGCGGCAGAAAATCGTGCAGTCTATGTAGGTACATAATTTTTCGTAACTCAAGTCATAATACACGAATCTTTGTCATATTTTAAGGTTCAAACTTTTTGTGTCTAAAATACTTTTCCGAGGAGATGAAACTTTCTCAGTGAATATCAACCTTCACGGAGCCGAGCTTAAATATACACGAATATCTCATTTCAAAATAACACCGAAAATAGCCATCCTTAACCGCACTTTGTTCGGTATTTGTGTAGGAACTAATTACAAATTTATTTTGTTTTAAAGAACCGCCATACCTACAAAGTGCAAGACTTTTGGCTACCCGGAACTATAAGGCTCACCTTAGGGAGAATAGTTTTCAGATAAACTTTCGCTTTGATCAGGTGGATTGAAGGATACTTTGTTGGTGGTATGAGAAAAAAGTTTTATTCATCCACTGCCTAACATCTTGAAACACCAAAAGCAGTCTGCAGCCTTTGGATATGCTCGGAACTGATACTGCACCGCAATGTAAATTATATATATTTCGCCTCATCCAGGAAAATGCATGATTGATGGGGGCAAGATAAATACCCTAAGAGCTCTATTTGCCCCTTGGTGGTCATCTCTAATGCAATGCGCGGCCAATGGACTGTGGGCGAGCACCCAGCTGGCTGACAGCTCCATGTGGGTACCGCAGCTATTTGGTTATTTGTGATTGTATTGTTGCGTGCATATCGAATAGTTCAGGACTGGGGTGGCTGCCTAAGACCATTCTGATAGCTTAGGGCTGACTTTGCAGTTGACTTGGGTAATCGAAATTCACCTTGCTTCAACTAATCCATAATCTTTGTTAAAGATTTTAAATGTTAAAATCAGGGCTGACCAATTCGGGTTAGATGCTTTAAATTGATTGTCATCGATCAACAGTCAAGGAGACTATTTGAAAAGATTAAATTTCAAACATTAAGGGTGGTGCAATTAAAATTAAATATTAAAACCCTTCCAGTCAAAAACGTGTACAAAACGTCACCTACCTACCGCCGCGAAATGGCGTGAAATAATTTTAAATTTTCAATTCGAGTTCACGTCGCGCGTATCCGGGAGTCAATTGGGTCTTGGTCAACTCTGGACCAGTATGGTTGTCCATTCCGGTCCACCACAGGCGAGCAAAGTCAATCAATCGACAAATTGATATTGTAACAGACAATGACGAAAATTGTGCGCCACTATAGGGGCGAATCCCTTTTGGGCTTACATTTTATCTCTGGGAATATCCTTTTTTCGTATATCCCATCGCAGCATCTACGATGCGGTATCCTATTGCGAGAGCGAATTTGTAATTTCAATTCGAGCATTGATTGGAATGTCACCTACAAGCTAGAACTGTTTTTCGCTGTAAATTGATTTACACTTTTAATTTGGTGTTGAACGGTGGATGGAATTAAAATCGAGGCAGTGCCACTGATTGGAAGCAGCATTCCATTACTATACACCGAGTTTCTTTCCATTACTATATACAAGGAGTTTGCAGATCGCACAGTTAAAACAGTTCGATAAAACTTACTTTTCTGCGGGTTTTTTACTTGCTTGTTTTATCATTTACAATGCCTTACACATTATTCATCTGCATTACTATAAAGAAAAAGAAATTATATTCATAGGTAGGCAACTATAAACCTATTAATTTATCTTTCTACAACCAAACTGCGATGTGGCTAAAATATGTAAAAAATACCTGCAAAAGGCAATGAACTCACCCATCGATTTGTAGTGAACGCAAAGACACCTACTCATTCACTAAGCGAGCACACCTAATTGTCATTCCCTAACCTAATTCCCTGACCTTATTGTCATCCCCTAGCATTCCCATACCTAATTTGTCACCGAATTTGGAATTACCCTTCCATTGCTCCAATGGAAAATTACCAAAAGGGAAATTTCTAGAAGTTGGTGAACATGTATAAATACACGAATGACAGTCTTGGACAAAAAACGGTGTATTTAAACCTTTTATTTGCGAACATAATTACTCAGCTCGTCAAGCTGTGGTCTGCGCAAGACCCAGTTCTTATGAGTGACGCGAAATGGACTTTTCCTCGGATTCTTCAGCACACTCTTCGCTTCGGTCGTTTATTGAACAATAGTGGACTCAATTTATCCACACTGAAAATAGTTCTCTAGCTTGGACGATTATTGCGATCGTAAAATCGCTCTGAGCATTGCCCGAGTAGTGCACACATTTTAATAAAACCTTTTTATCTATTCTTTGCATGAGTTGTTAAACGCTTTAACCGTCCATGATGATTTGAAAGACTGAATAAATGGCAACCAATTTGAGAGAAATGCCGTAATCAGCTGTCAAAGTTTGGGACTCGTTATTGATTGGAAGACTCTTTATTAAAAGATCACGACAGATTTTACACAAAAAACTCAGTTGGAAATTAAATATTGAAGTTAATGCCATCACGAAGGCCCCGATTGCCGTTAATTCCTCCAGAAAGGTCTAAGGCCCAAACTGGGAACGCTGACCCCATGCGGTGGTTTTGATTACAACTTTTGTCAGATCCATATTCATCTACAATTTACACATGTAAGCAGTATTGCTATACTGGCGAGAATTTAGCATCACTATCTAAAGACACTAATGGACACTAAAGACTATCTTAAGGAACACCGGCTTCTCCGAAGGAAAAAGAGAGGGAGCACGAGAAGCCCGTGGTTGAAGAGATAGAGAGAAGTTACAACAGGAAGGAGCTTAGAAAGTTTTACCAGAGGATCAAAAGGTCCTGCCAAGGGTAAAAAGTTCGAACTGAAGCCTGTAAGGACCAAGGGAACATCGTTGTAAAATCGCAGTCGGTGATGAGGATTTGGGAAAGACCACAAGACCACTTCTGCAGACTGTATAACGGCGAAGACGAACCAAATACCGCTGACATGCAGAACGAACCATTCAACCAAGGCGAGACGTTACCGACGAAGCATACGAACGATACCGCCCACCCGACCAGGAGGATGTGAAAGTAGCTATGTCTAAGCTCAAGTGCAACAAAGCAGCTGGAGCAGACAGCCTAGCTGCCGAACTTCTTAAATCCGCTGGCTGTGAGCTGATTAGGAGCATACACCAGCTCATCTGCAAGATTTGGTCCGAAGAAAGTATGCCCGACGAATGGAACCTCAGCATTGTTTGCCCGATCCTGAAGAAAGGAGACCCTCTGAGCTGTGCCAACTGCAGAGGCATCAGTCTTCTTAACATCGCATACAAGATCTTTTCTGCTGTACTGTGTGAACGCCTGAAGCCGTTTGTCAACAATCTGACAGGCACATATCAGTGTGGCTTTAGCCCAGGAAAGCACCAAGTCCACCATCGATCAAATATTCACACTGCGGCAGATCTTGGAGAAAACCCAGGAATTCCAAATCGATACATACCACCTTTTCATCGTTTTCAAGGCCGCGTATGACAGCATTTATAGAGACGAGCTATACAGCGCAATGTCTAGTTTTGGCATCCCTGCTAAACTCCTTAGTCTGTGCAGGATGACGATGGAAAATTCACGCTGTTCCGTCAAGGTCGGCAAAGACCTCACCGACCCCCCTTGATGTCAAAAAAGGACTTAGACAAGCCGACGCGCTGTCATGCGACTTCTTTTACATCATACTTGAGAGGATTTTGCAGAACTCTCGCGCCAACACCAGAGGTACAATCTTTTAAAAGTCCGTTCAACTACTCGCATACGCAGATGATATTGACATAATTGAAAGAGCAAAGCGAGATGTCAGTGAAGCCTTCGTGAGTATTGGGACGGAAGCGGCGAATACGCTGCGAATTAAGCGGCGAAGTTTAGCAGTCAACAAGGGCAAAACGAGTACAACAAGCAACAGCAACAAGTATATGCTGTCATCAAGAAAAGACACCCAACACCGACGTCTTGGACAAAACACAACGTCTACACCCGGAAAGTCTTCGAGTCCACTCCGCAGGGCTGTAATGCAAGGCTCAGGTGGCGCACGCAAGTGGAAGGGGACCTCAGCCAACTTCGTGCGAAACTGGAGACCCCGAACTTCAGTGCCACCTTAAGAAGAAGATCTAAAGACGCTCGGACTGCGTTGTCCCCACTAAGGGCATT
Source organism: Neoascia interrupta (assembly GCA_947623515.1). Classification (NCBI taxonomy): domain Eukaryota; kingdom Metazoa; phylum Arthropoda; class Insecta; order Diptera; family Syrphidae; genus Neoascia; species Neoascia interrupta. The sequence goes on along the minus strand of OX392464.1, from coordinate 31,751,711 downwards.
ATCATAAGTATCATTGGTTTTCTGTCATTGGAAATTTTTCTTTTGATGCCAAGTTTTATACAAGTTTGTCAAACGGTTTTGATATACTTGTCAACTGGGTGAAAAAGTAAACAAAAACTGACCAATAAAACTAAGGCGGGAAAACGGCTTTGTTCTGTATTGAATTTCTTGTCAGTCAACAAACAGTCTAAAACTTTCAGATCTGACGGTGTCAGTGATGCCAGATATTTTATATTTAAAAATATTTTTGTTTTCATTGTGGCTGCAATGAAACTAGGCACCAAATTTAGAAATAGAGACATCGTGCAGTCACTGCAACCCCCGCAGTAGTTGGGTTCGCCTGCCCTATAAGAGCCTGTTAATTATTTTTGCTGCACGAAAGCTTCTGCACATCTGTTTTGAGCTTAAGTAACAGATTTTTTTTACCTAAAGAAAATATTAAAATTATATTGAGGCTTTTCTTTAAAAAGACTTTTAATATATCGCTGGAATAGCCCGTGAAATTCCAATGGTCAATAAAATATAAAAAGTCAAGTTAAGAAAAATCATTAATATTTTTTAGGAAAACAATTTTGTAACCCATAAGTTTTATTTTTTTACCAATGAAGTTTTTGCGTAAGCTTGCTATAATAAAAAACATGAGTCCTTTCACTTTTTTTATAAATTTTGTGTTTTTGTAACCCCTAGTTTTTTGGTAGTTTTTGAACCCAAAATTTACAGTATCACGTTGTCGTTGAGACTACTACTAATTAAAACCGCAAAGAATGTCACTTTTGCCTCAACTTGGGATGCAAAAATTCCCAAAACCAAAGGATCTACATATTTCAAAACTGCTTGCATTTTAGGTCAAGGCACAACATCTGATATATTCTCTTCTCTCAAGGATTTTTAAAAGCTCTTTTGAAAAAAAATAAGTCGGCTTAAATTATGACAGTTGCAGACGGAATCCAAACGGAGTTCCCGTGCAGAAGTGTGTATGGCTTAACGATTTTGTGTAAACCCTTTGCCAAAAACCCAGTTAATGATCCGATGTGAATAGTGTATTACCGTCTTAAAACATGAAAGTACAATTTCAATGACAGAAAATCAATGATAGTTATGATTGGGCCCTTAGAATCAAATGCCAACTACAATACCTGATTATGGTAGGGAGGAATTTCAATAGACTTGGTAATGCCTTGAATGATTTCTTCAGAAACTTTACAGACGAAGAAGAAGAGGAAACCGTGAGGAAGTTGTCTGATGCCCAAATAAGTGACGTATTATACCTTAATGTTACTACTCAATGGAGTCAGGAGTTTCACAACCAGAAACGAGTGCTCTTCAGGTTTTTGGGTTATTTTTTAAATATTGAAGCGGCACCAATCCGACATATGCTGAAGAGCATCATATACAACTTCAATCCCTCGCATAAAAAGTAAATATATGTATAGCTATATTTCACCAAAAAGTAAGGACTAAAGCACACCCAACAGAGTCGCCCCTTGCATTACACATAACACGATGAGATGCAGGTTGAAGTACACTCTGTTTACTAGGACACTCGGGAAGAAGCATAAAAATATCAGGCGACATAGACGTAATAAAATTTAAAGTCGTAAGTTTAGTACATGTTCCATTCGTAACGAGACTATCCAAAAGCCATTGCGGCCATTACAATGGTAAAATAAACGGTCAATATAAATAACGTTCGATGTACGTGACTAATATGTGACGTAACCGTCCTTTTTGTTTATGTGCCATCCGACTATCCGCTGGTATATGGATTCAATTTGGTCACCCTATACAGCGAGCACCATTGCACTCGCATACAGAACATCAAAGTGGTCCATAAAATCCAATTGAATTGACGTTGCATAGCGATTGTAAAGTGGATATTAAACTGTTCACCATATCCTCAATTTCGACATGTAAATTTTGATTAATATCCAAATCGACATTTGGCCAACACTGTCAACTGCGTTTAGGATTAAATGGCTTAGTGTTGGGACGATGTTGATGGAATGGTTTTTTGGCTTAAACAACCCCCATTAGCTGGCTAATATTGTAATCGCTTTGATTTTCGAAACGGCTTAATGTCAATTATCAAATTCGCTTGGTGAATGCTGTCAACCACTGCACTGGTGTGGATTTATGCTGCTGACTGTCATCAGTGTCCTTTGGAGTAGGTACAGAACTCTATGGTGCAAATTAATTAGGTGACACGTCGGAAGTGGACTTTGATTTGAAAATAAATGTTGCTCTAATGTGGCTTAGTCTATAGTTGGCAACTTTTAGTGTGCAAATTTAAACTGACTGTGTGGTGACCGCAGTGGTAACAGATATGCTATTGTAATGTTGTCGTGAGTTGGGACGGTTTGTGGTAACTGCGGCCATCCATGGAAATAATATATTCTGGTTTTAAAATACCAAAAAGAACATATGTTCCATTGTTTAGATGTCTTTTCATAAAGCCAATTGAATGAGGATAAAAAACGTTTTGTTGATGTGAACCTTTTTTGCATTTTTTGAGAAAAATTTAAATACGCACATATTGGCTTAGTTACAGTTTGAAATTTCAAGTAAATATGGTTGAAATATTTTTTAAGCTTATTTCCAAAAGTTTTTGTAAACACAACTCAAGAAAAAAAAAATAGGCGGAGCAAATATTAAATTTTTAAAGAAATATTTACTTTTTGGAAAATATTGAAAGGTATTTGAGAAATGAAGAGTTGCAAATACTTGTAGAAAAAAATGCTGAACCACTTACTCTAATAAAATGATTTTGAGCACACTTACATAGTAAGGTAGTCACGTAGTAAGATTTATTGTTTTTTTTTTTTAACTTTGGTTTTTAATGTGGTTTGTGGTTCAGCCAAATTTGACTGATGGAAAACAAGCGGCCTACAAATTCTGATATATTTGCTAGCAATATTTTTTTTTAAATTTCAAAGCTAGTAACTTGGATTTTTTTTTCAATTCAATTGTTTTTAATACTACAATCACCATCGCAAGCATTGGTTATTTTTAGCGGTCCGCCCAAAAATGGAAAAAGGACCTCTTATGGTATCACTACGTTGCACAGTGCGGCTAGTCAAGGAAAATCGGGGAAAAAATCGCACCAACTTCTTTTTAGTAATTTTTCTTTCTTTAATGTGTTTTTTTATGTTGTTCGAGAAAACATTGCAAAATTAAAAACATTACAAATTGAAAAAAAAACAAAAAAAAAATTACAATAAATTATGACTCATCAGATGAAGAATTATGTTCGCCACCACAAGTAAGATAGTTCTTAATATTAGCATCAAATTTCCTTTGTTTGCGTGCAATTTTCCTTTGTGATGAAATGAAAGGGTCAGACATTAAAAGCAAATGGTTGATTACATCTTGACAGTTTTTTGATCTTGACGACTTTCTTGCATGATTGAGTCTAGTACGTCGAAAAGTTTTATGTAAACCGTCAAGTGCTTCCTCAGACAATTGTCCTATTGGTATTTGAAAACTTTTTATTACTTCAATTCCATGAAAAAATAGCTTGTGCAATGTACAGGGCATGTAATACCAACCATAGAGTTCTAACTAAAGGTTTTTAGTTTCACAAAGTAACACATTGAATTTTCGAAGATCAATATCTGCACCTGTTGCAATAACGCGTAAAATAACAGAAAATTTTTCAATCAAGGTTTTATCGATTTTGGTGATTTCCGAGCTTTTTGAGAAGTCAGAAAAGAAAGTCCTTGCAGTGTTGCCATCATTGGACGACCCAAACCCTTGTTTAGGCTGGTCAACATTTAACCCCATTTTCGATTTCAATTCCACCTGTTTTCGTTTTTTCTCTTTGCTTTGTTTTCTTCTCCTTGAGCTCGCCATTTTTTAAAAGGCAGCCTGTACGCAATGTGTAACATGCATTCAAATGTTCTTATCCAGAGGTGAAGAGTTGATAGACCGAAACGATAATTGGCTTCATTAGGAGATTTGTCATAACATTTTGCTGTGTTCATTTCACTTGGAAGTGCGCCACAGATGTAAAATTTTGAAGATGCATTTGTATTAGACAAAACATTACACACGCTTCCATCTACGATGGTTAGGTAAAATTCAAAAGAAACCTTGAGGCTATAGCCTGTTACACACTCCATATAGTCATCAAGCTTCTTAATTTTATTTTGCATAATGGCCTCTTCTTGTTTCACAAGCTCAGAGCATTCTTTGCGAAATAAAAACTTGATAGGCCTACAGTTCAAAATAGATCCAGGACGATCATTAATCCAAAGAGCTGCACCCGAATCAATGTCTATTAGTCTTAAGGGAATAAATGCGATCAAGAACAAATATTCGTCTGCACTTTCGGAATTTTCAAATTTAAGTTTGTACACACTGTGACTACCACTACCGTCAAAACCCCATTTACAACATATCAATTTTGCTCTCGTATCTTTACTGATTGTTACAGATTTAGATATGCTCCGAACAGTTTTTTCCACTACATCTCGAAAGTCCACTTCTGCAGATGTTTCTGTAACTACAGATTTCAGCAAAATACCTGCTTTCGTCTGCCGTAGAGCATAGATGCTTGGAAAACAATCCTTGTGCAGAGAGTTGACAGTATTTCTTAATACTTTATAGCTTCGTTCTGTTAAATCGAGGTCAAGGTACAATGACAAAGCTTCCTCGGGAGACAAACACTTATTTTCTTGATCAGGGCACGATCGAGACGCTAAATTTGATGCAGATACATCTGCTGCAAATCTAAGCTCGTCGAGGGATCTTGTTTTGACCAAATCGTCCACTCTCTGCTTCTTCGTTTTGCTGCAACAAGCTTCAAAAACTTTCGGTGGTCTTCCGCGCCTATTTTTCAGGTCCTGATTTCTAAGGCCTCTGTTTAAGAAGCTGTCCGGGAAAGGGTGCAACAAATCCAGCCAATCATCATTTTTCTTCAAAAACCGATCACGCTTCCTACCGCACTTTTGCCAACGTTTGTCGAGTTTAGAACACAGTGTTAAAACACGTTGTCTCAAGTTTTCGTCCTCTTCTAGCTTTGAGCTACCCTTAATGTTAAACTTTTTTTGAATAAACTCCATCAAAACAGAAAATCGGGCAGTTGGATCAGAAGAATATGACTGAAATAGTTCCCTATTTTACACATTCTGTAAAAAAGACGGGTTAACAAGCAGATGTTACGAAAAGGCGCAAGTAGGCGCTGACGATTATTACCTGGTGAGAAAGACTACACTGTTCCCTTTATGTTCTATCACATTTTTTTTTAACAGTTGATGACAGTTTTTTTATACTTCTTTTTGAAAATTAACACCAAGCAGGGAAATGGAACTCCACATAAACCTTAACTCAAACGCGAAAAAGATCAAGACAAAAACAGTTTTTTTTTTTACGCGATTTTAGTCTCAATCACTATTTTGCTCGCTTCGTGAACCATTACTGGCCTGTTCTCTCGTTTTGACTTATCACCTAAGCTGATGTCTTGTGGTGCGCCAACAGCTCGCGGGTGGATTTTATTGCAAAATTCATTAAGGACTGTGATCTTCATTTCCATCTTTCATTACCTTGATTTTTTTGATTTTTTTTTCCACTAGTCACCGCACTGTGCGTTGTCCGTCCGTCCATCCAATCGCTTTACAACTTCTGAACGGTAAGTCGTAGAAAGACAAAATTTGGTGTGCGTATAAACTGCGGAAATAGTCAGAAAATCCAAAGAGGGCAATTTTTTTTAGGCACCGTTATTTGGTTTAATTACAGTTTGAAAATGGACTTATGGTTTTTCAGTGTCTTTTTCAAGAAGTCTAGTAGGCAAGAACTAGAAAAACGAAACTTAGGTCTAAGAAATACTAAGTTTTAATTCAAAAATTAAACTTTTCGAAAATATCAAAACGTTTTTGAGAAATGAAGAGTCGAAAATGCATGACGTTTTTCAAAGTGTTGGAGGCCATAACTTCTGAACGGCTTATTGCTCAAAATCAATATTGAACACACGTATAAAGCAACTCAAAGTAAACCAAATGCTTAGGTCATATTTCTCAAAAGCAGTTTAAGTACTGCAGTTTTGACGCATTTTCGAAAAAAAATCGCAAAAATGCATGAAAAAACGGGTGTCCCCCTTCTTATCTCCGGTGCTGTTTGGTGGAAATCTATGAAAAAAATCACACATATCAGAAATAATTCAAAATTTTAAGGAAAATTATAGCGGATTTTGAAATTTCAAAATCTTTTGAGATTTAACTCAAAAACATAAAAGCATTTTCGAAAACAAATTTTTAAAGTCTTCTAGCAGCTTAACGCTATAGGCGATTTTTTTCAGATTCGGTTAGAGTACAAAGCTTACAAAAAGAATGAAGGCTGCGTTAAATTTTTTTTAAATTGCCGTTTTTAACCTAAGTTCTTAGAAGCCTATTTAAAAAACGAAATAAAAAAGCAGCTTTTTTACCGTTTACGCATAAACCGGTGGCCATAGAATTAAAAAAAAAAAACATCCAAGGCTAGTGCTGGTAATTGTGCTATTGGAAAAAAGTCTAACGTGAACTGGAAAAAACTTCAAAATATTTGTTTTATGGATTTCAAATTTAAAAAATTAAAAAAAAGTTCAAAAGAACGCATGTCTCCCCCTCTATCCCCCAAACGGTATAAAGTATAATTTTCAAATAAACACCGGGCATAGTCCATCTTCTTAAACTTTATACAAAACTATAGCAGACTTCGAAAAAACTTCGAAGAGTTAACTGAAAAACCTGAAAACATTTTCGAAAACTATTTTTTAAAGATTTCGAGATCCTTAACGGTTATGACGACCTTGTTTAAATTTGGCTGAAGAATGTAATGTTTAAAAGGCAAGCGAACTGCATCAAAAACGTTTCAAAATCTCCGTTTTCGACCCTAAGTTCTTAAGCCCATTCAAACAAGCGAAATAAAAAACAGCATACTTTTACCGTTTTCTCAGAAATCCATGTCCACAGAATTTGGGAAAAGTGGCAAATGCTAGCACGGGTGGTTTTGAAATTGATCAAAAGGTCTAACGGTAATTAAAAATAATCGAAATTGCTGTTTTATGGGTCTTAAATTATAAAAATCCTAAAAAAGGCCAAGTTCCCTCTATTTTCGTAACGGTAAAGCTTTTTGCCAGCCTTCTTTTAGAGTCACGAAACGCAATACAGAATCACCTAATATAAGAACAGTAGACAGCACTACGAAAAAAGTATATTACAGACTGCAAAAAATATCCAGAAATAATTTTAATAAATAAATAGAATGTTACACAAACTGCGCAATATAGATGACCATAACCTTCAACAAAAGTCGACGGACCGCTTGGCGTATGTCTTCATACTTGGCGGTCTTTTTTGATTCCTAAGCGCACCGAATTTAAAGGAAACGTTAAGCAAGGTCTTTTCTTACTTCGCTTTTTAACTAGGCTACGGCCCAATTCAATCTTCTACATTTTAAAGAAAAACCATAGCGAGTATTAAATAGGAAATGATTTCAGAGATGAAGAGTTTGAAAACACTTTGGTTGTCTGAGTGAAACGATACTGCCAGTGAAATAACTACAACCTTAGGCCAATAATATAATCTCTCTCAAGATCATCCAAATTGGACAAAAGCACGAACCACATGAAATTCAAGCCAACATAAAATACATTTGAAAACAAGTGTATTTATAACAGGTTTTTTATAAAACAAAATCGAAAAGAAAAAACGGGAGAAAAAGTTTCTTGCCACCCTATATTTTGAAACCATTTAAGGCAACTCAAATTTCGCCAACACAAGAAAAACTGATTCAAAATTTATAAATAAACGTGCCCAACAGTATGATAAAATTAAACATGCAGTAGTTGTGAAAAGTGCAACAGTGTGCATGCAAAAACTTCAGTCCATCTGGGACAGATTGCAAAATACTCTACTCTACCAAAAAAAAACTACCACGCCTCCACAAATTGGGCAGGATATAAAAATAGAACTGTTGAATGCTTTGCGCAAGGAAGTTGCATACTTTTCGGACTAAAACTCCGCTTTTTTAACTATAAAAAAACTTCTTTTTAAGCTACGCCCACAAAAAAGGGCGGAGGTATATACAACATATACAAAAGAGTTAGAAAATGTTAATATCTACAACTTTTTTCATGTAAGCTTTTCTAATATTTTATATATATTTATTGAAAAGTGGGCGTTGTCAATGTTAAGGCCAATCTTTTTCTCCTAGCTAGTCTTTCTCTGCTAACAATCATAAGACAATGTCTCATACCAAAAATTGGTAGAACTATTGTAACATAGCTAGAATTTGAAAAAAGTATTTTTAAAAATTAGAGATGGCCGCATACAGGCCCGCGTTTTTTCAATTTTTATACTTTGTCTGAACAAAAATAGCTCAATTTCAAAGACCAAGAACCTTAACACATACGGACAAACGGACATGGCTTAATCAATTCACCTGTTGGTCTTGATCATGTCTCTTAAAGTTCTTAGAGACAAATGCATTCAAATTAATATAAGTGATCTCTTAAATGAAGAGGAAAGAATGGCAGCTGTTTTCATCAGCAGTCATTGCCTCTGCAAGAAATGCTTGTGGAGTGAAGCAACTGGATGTGGCGGCTGGTGGTGAGAAAAGAAGTGCGTGGTTTAAGACTCGTGGAGTTCAAGAAGCCATCAGAGAGAAGAAGAGAGCCTATATTGCGGGATTCAATGAAGGAACTCTATTTCTCGAGCCTGATTAACTGAGGCTTGAAGAACTTCCAATATGGCGGTAAGAACAGCCAGAGAACAGCCATGTAAAAAGAAAGGTTGGAACACGATTACCGATCTGCAAACAAGTCATTTCGGCAGACTATTCGCCGGCTCAGAGGAGGCAATATCGTTCAAGGGGTTAAATCCAAAGACGAAACACTTTTTTCAAATGAGAATGACTTCTTACGCAGATGGAGGGAGCACTTTTCGGAGCTGCTCCTATCCCAAACAAGGCACTGAAGATGGCAATGCCATTGCTAAAGAGATTAGGGAGGAGAATAGTCCTACAGTATATGAAGTAACTCCCGCGATAAAATCGCTTAAAGTGGGTAGGTCTGCTGGAGTTGATGGAATCTGGCCAGGAATGCTCAAGGCAATGGGTGAAGAAGGTGTTAAATGGCTAACACGTGTCATTAACTTGGCCTGGGAAAGCGGGAAAGCACCTAGCGATTGGCTTACAGGAGTTATAGTGCCCATTTTCAAAAAAGGGGTCAAGAGAAATTGCTCTAAATATAGGGGAATATCTTTCTTAAGTCGTCCGGGAAAAGTATTCGCGAAGGTGCTGGAAGCGCGTTCCAGAGCTGTAATCGAGCCTTTGTTGCGGGAAGACCAATGCGGCTTTCGGCCTGGCAGAGGCACAACCGACCAGTTTTCTGCTCTGAAGGTTATTCTTGAGAAGGCCTGGGAATATGCCAAACGGGCCTACGCTTGTTTTGTAGACTTGGAAAAAGCCTATGACCGGGTTCCTCGGGATAAACTCTGGAGAGTTTTGCAGGACTATGCACTGAGTGGGCCTCTTCTGAGAACCATTCAGTCTTTGTATGGGAACTGCAGAAGCTGTGCTCGGATAAATGGCGTCAAATGTCAGGGCTGTGTTCTATCGCCTCTCCGTTTCATAGCATATATGGATGGACTGGATAGTGAACCGCAGTCTTGGTGAGCATCTTTCGAAATGGCTGGCGTCAGGATAAGCCATCTGCTCTTCGCAGATGATTAAGCTATCCTGGCATCGTCCGTGGAGGAACTTTCAGCGAGCACTGGATGGGTTTGCGGTCATATGTGGTGAAGCTGGGATGACGGTAAACTTGAGCAAGTCCGAAGTGATGGTTGTTTCCGAACTCCTGTGCAGTATAGCCTGCACATTAATGGAGTCCCATTGAAGCAGGTAGAGAAGTTTAAGTATCTCGGGGTCCTTTTCACGAAAGGTGGAAGGAGTGATACTGAGTTATCCTGTAAGATTGGCCTAGCTGGAGCAATAGTAAAAGAACTGCGTCAGCCGGTCATCAGCAAAGCTGAGCTTGGATTAAGAGCAAAGATCTCAGTTTTAATTCAGTTTTCGTTCCAACCCTCATCTATGGTGTTGAAATTTGGGTAATGACCGAAAGAATAAGATCGCGAGTACAAGCTGCTGAAATGAGATTTTTGAGGTGCGTTGCTGGTGTTACTCTTAGGGACAGAGTGAAAAACATCAGTATTCGTAGGAATCTTGGTATTGAGCAGCTGTTTTTTCGAGTGGAACGATCAAGTCTTCTATGGTTTAAACACGTTGTTCGTTGTCCGACAGACTTCCTACACAGGTTATATTAGCTGAGATGCAAGCGCGTCGCCCGCCTGGTAGGCCAAGAAACAGGCGGTGTGATCAGGTATAGAATGTCTCCGAGCCCCGTCTGGTGATCCTGCCTGTGTCTCTTGAGTTGGCGGCGGAGGATCGGGAACGATGGAGGGACCATTTAGCCGCCCTCGCTCCGCGACCCTTCTAAGGATAAGCGGTAACGGAAAATGATGATAATAATTATGTATACCCTGGGCGGGTATAAAAACAGAGTTTTAAACAAACTTTTAAATAAGGATGAGCCTAACCTTTAGAAAAGGCCGACGGACCGCTTCGTGTATGACTGTAGGTTGACGATCTTTTTTTACAGAAAAACGTCAGCAAACATACGTTAGGCGAAAACTAGTGATGCGGTCGTCTTTGTTCAGAGACTTAACCAGCTGTCAAATACTTTCACTGACGACGAAACAGTTCTTGGGTACATTGAGTCTTACCAAAGGCCTTTCACGAGCAACAGTTACCTCCGTCTGTCGCTCTCATAAGACTTAATGTTTTTCAGGCTTAACTTAGCTGTAGTGAAAAAATACCTTTAGTCGTTCAAGCAGTACCCGCGACACGCAAATTTAGCCGAACTGTGCCCTACCGGGTGGGCCAAAACCTGGTTTTCTTCCGTAGTTTTGTCCCTTTTTTCAGCTCCACTCTAAGATTCAATATCTATACATATACAATTTAATAATTTATCATAGGTATTGTATCAAATATATACAATTTTAGGCAAAGTCGTACCCTTCCCATCTTACATCCTCTTGGAGTTAAGCTCCAAGAACGCCAAAAAAGGTCTTATAAGACTCCTGCTACTCTCTTGATCCTATATAACCTGTCAGTTTAAGTGCTTATAAAAGAATAAAAGCATCAGTTGCAACATCCTTTCATAAGCAATGCTATTTTAATCGAATTCGCAGCGCGTAGAGTTTCTGCACCATGAACAACACCTCGAATTCACAAGCATACATCTCAAAGGCGTTAATGCGTCACCATTAAAGGAAATTACTTTGTCAAAAAGACCCTGAGTTAAAGCCACTCCAATTTTCCATAGCATATCCCTGTTTCGCTTAATTTTTTATTCACAAAATTCAAAAGACATCCGCAATGAACAATCCCTTAATATCTCAAAGAAACTGCCATTCATATGACAATTTAAGGAAGTCCTTATCAGTGGCGACTTCTCAACGGTCGCTTTATCATCGTCAGTGTCGAACAAAGAATCATAGCGTCAATGCTGTCCACACGTTGACATGTTGCGTCTAGTCCTGCTGCAAACCTTCTACCTGTTTCGCTCGTTGACTCTGTTCAAATATCATTCAAAGAATATCCGCAATACAGTTGGTTCTTCCTGATGCATGTTATCCTTTAAATTTATCTCTTTTTCCGCATCGAGGACATTAAGTTTATGGTGTCTCTGCAACCAACGCTTGTGGCTTGCGGAAGGATCATCATTAGGTAATGTCCTCGAAGCGAAATCCGCATACATCCCCAGTACAAACGAAAGCCTGTCGAAAAGCCCCCTCCCAAGCCGAAACATTAAGCCAAGCTGCTGAGCAAACATCTGCGGATACATTTTCAGGATGTCCACTTTCCGTCACCGCAATCAAGCAGCGAATTAGGTGGCCATACACTTGACTGAAGGTTCCGCACACAAATGTGAGAAGCCAAAATGCAACATTTCCCCAAAATGCTTGGGTCAGCTTAGCAATTGATTTGAACCAGCAGCAGCAGCCCCTGGCTAGTCTTTGTGACGGACGAAACCAAGCGAAACATTCGACAAAAACCGTAGCGGAAAAAAGACCACCGCAGCACAAAACAAAAATGATTGGCGTACTGTACTCCGAGTGCATCAGCAGGTTTCAAGTTTAGATACTTTCAAATTGAATTTCAGAGGCGCATCCACTACCTATACCCACCTGCAGTGCAAAGGACATCATCGTATACGCCGCCGTGGTGTCTCGTGCTTTTCCGGAGAAATGCTCTTGCTGATCGGCGACGACATCGGTGGCAGCAGGCACTTTTGATTAAATATTGCGACAAACCCTGCCTCGTACTGAGGTGGTGAGATGGGCGACGAAATGGGTGGTGGGAAGCGTGAAATTTTTCAAAGGGAAACACACAAACGCGGTCAACCTATAGTCCTACAACGACCAAATTCGATTAAGAACAAATCGAGCTCCCTCCATACCCGATGTGGATGTGTGTGTTTGTCGTTCTGTGGTAAATCAAAAATCCTATAAAAATGCAAAAACTCCCCCCAAATCAATATTCTAGTGTAATCGGTTTTATGGAATTTCTCTTGTTAACATCCAGGAAATATTCTTCCTCGAAGACCATCGCACCTGTGTGAGAGCTATCGGCATATTTTCCTTGTTTCCGGTTGAGCTATTCGGAGATTCGATTTTAGTTGCAAATTTTAATAATCCTTCACACCTCTGCCCAGGTGACGACGACAATTATCATGACCCGCACCCCTAGGTTGTGAGGGGGAGGATGTTTGGCTCTGGTATTATCCATGATTCTGATGGTGCACGGTAGTTGGTCCCTATGGAATTTTTGGCGACAAACTTTGTATGCATACAGCTGAACAACAAACCAAATGCACAAGGCAGATAATCACAGTTGATCTGGGTTCATGTGCGGCAAGGACGATAATTTTCCTTTGGCATGCGACACAATGGATATAGAATTTGTCATACGCATATTTTTGTCCTGATTTGTTAGTAGCTGGCTAGGATTGGTGTCTCTCGTAGGACTCTTCAGTCGACAGTAATGAGAATTGGGAAATGGAAGGTTATTTCGAAATTGCTTTCTGATTAGCTTTGGTTAGAGCGTGCGTTGTCGGTCGTTTCGCACCATGTAGTTGGACGTAATTTTGAACTAAAATTACGTTGGAGACGTGCTTGGGATTTTTTATTTTGACAAGTAGGTAGAAGTTAGATAAAACGTTTTTTGAAGAGTGGGAATTTATAAACTTGTTTTACTACGCGACTTTTTTGTCAGTCAAGGCTCGTTCGACACAACTCAGCAGTTTTTTGAAAGGTACGGTTTTGGAAATATCACACAAGTTGAGCCACTATATAGCTCCATGGATGGAACCATGCATCAACTCCGTGGTGAAAACCCTCGGCTGGGTTTTGTTTGCTTAAATATGTTCCATTTCGATACGAATCAACCCCTAGGAAGTTGTCTAACCGGGAACTCCCAACCCCTGAATGAATTTTTCATTCTTTTTCTTTAGGCGGGCATATACCAACATATTTGTCCTCAGTCGTATGCGCCTACTTACAAAGCCTTCCACTGTTTTATTATCCCTCCGCGTTAGATTCGACTCTGCGGAAGAATGGGTGTCTATTTCTCTCCTATAGGATAGTTTCTTCCACCACCAGCGACCATTTCAGATGAGTTGTTGTGACGAGTTCAGCTTTTACAGCCAGGTCAGCTTTTATCGTAAGCTGCTTCTTCTGCATCAGTGAGAAACAATATAAATAGAGCATTTATGAAGACGTACTTATATCTCATAGTCAGACTCAAAGAGTGGTGAAACCTCAGTGTTAGGCGAAAGTATATTGCGTCAATTCAATTTACATTAAGTGGTTTGTCTCCTGATGTCCTCTGCTTCTTTTGTCAAATTTTTCGACAGATTTGCCAGCAAAACAACCTGCCCAGGTCGGCAACCTGTCAAGGTAGCTACCTATCGAACATTCCAGGTCCCTATGGTATATGGAAACAATAACGCTGTGGATCTTCGGGCGATAATGAGAAGCTAAGAAAGTTCTGCGGCCTTCTTCAGGAACGGTTATTTGGATGCGTTTGAAGGATGCTCCTGGAAACCACCGATTCTATCTCGTCGAGCAAGGTTATGAAAAGGAATTCAAAAATTACATCGCGGGAACCAAAGTACAGCATAGTACTGCTTATGATGTTGACCACCGTTAACCTTATACAAGGAGAGGTGGCTGGAAGATACGTACCCGTTGCAGCCATTTTATACCGTCACTGGGAGTGAACCTGCAAGTCTTGTCTCCCCATAAAAAATTAGCCGAGGTATGCAAGACTATAATCGGACATAGTGGAGAATCTCATTGGTGAGTTTGCTCATACATTTGCGTCACAGGTTGAAGACTATGGTCGAACACACCTAGTCAGCACCGCATAACACCGGAAATTCCATCTCGATCGCACCCAACCTGCCAGACGAATTCTATTAGCGAAACAGGTGGAAGTTGACAAGATGACATCTACCATGGAAAAAGAAGGCTTGATCGAGCGCTCGACAAGTCCATCATGGGAACCACATGTTCTGCTGGTGAAAAGGAAGGACTGCAGCACTCGATTCTGTGTGGACTAACGAATGCTCAACGATGTCACGACGAACGATAGTTATTCTTCGCCTCGAACAGACACACCTTGGATACACTCTCCGGAGCGAAATAGTTCTCCACTCTTGACCTGAAAATTGGTTTTTCACAGAGAGAAAACCGCTTTCATATAGCAGGCAACGTAGTATGGCAGTTTAGAAGAGTAATGCCAATTCATTTTTGTATCGCTGCGGCCACCTTTGAGCGTCTTATGGAACGTCTTCTGTCTTACATGGTCTGATGTGGTAAACCTAAGCCTGGATTACTTTGACGATGTCATCGTTGTGGCAAAGAGTTGCTGACTTTCGAGACAACATGCGAGATCTGTTCACACGCCTACAAGCTGCACACTTAAAAATCACTTAAAGCACATCACTTAAGTCTTTGGGGCATGCATGATCGTATGAAGTGAAAACGAAACCAGAGAAAAACGAAGCCGTTTGAAGTTGGCAAACTCCCAAGGACAAACACCTGCTAAGGACCTTCCCCGACCTTTCCACATACATTATTACAGCAGATTCGTGAAGAACATCGCCGGAATCCCAAGTGTCTGCACCAGTTGATCAAGAAGGGAAGACGTTTGAAATAGTCAGGTGAGTGTAAAAGATGCTTCCAACATCTGAAGCATTGACTTTGCGAGGCAACGACGCTAGCTTGCCCCACCCAGGGAATGACCTTTACTGTGGACGCAGGCGGTAGTTACGTAGGTGCTGGAGCCGTTCTGTAGCAAACACACGATGGACAGGAGAAAGTGGTGGTCTACTTCAGAAAAGTTCGTTCCCGGCCGGAAAGGAATTAGGTACACACTGTGTAACCAGACGGAAACTTCTTGCTTAAATTCTGACGACGATGCGTTTTCACAAGTACCTGCAAGGCCAGAAACCTTACCTATACTGATAACGCACTAGGCAGCTTGCTAATGGTTACTTTTCCTGGTTACCGTTCAAAAATCCTGAGTGAAAGTTGCAATATGGAACGAACCATTGACGTATGACTTCGAGATACAGCATCGCAAAGGAAGACTGTATTGCAACACGGACGCGCTGTCCAGGAGATGTAAGCCCGAATTAAAACGTTACGTACGACAAGGGGAAAAGTACTAAGGCATTTCTGTCAAAAAAAATAAGAGCTGAATTTGCGCAAATCTGGAGGAACTACGTAATGCACAGCAAGAGAATCCTAACAAAGAGCCAATCCTTTCGCGGAAGGCATCTATAGAGAAGTCAAATGCAAAAGATATATCTGACAGAAATCCAATCTGAAAGACATATGCTGGGTGCAGTGGGACTCTCTCTTTGTACAAGATGGTGATCTGCGGAGAAAATGGGGAAATGCCATCTGATGGAAAATCATTTAAGATGTAGCTTGTGCGATTCCACGGTCGAAAAATCAGGACATTCCATGGAAAACGTACTATGGAGTATCTGGCGGGGACTTAGGAATCAACAGGACACTATAGAAAAGGTACAGGAACGCTTTTATTTGCTAAGTGCAAGAAACAACGTCGAAATTGGTGTCGGAACTGCGCTGCTATCAAGAGACTCAAAGTCGAAACAAGACGTAAAATGTATTAGTACAATGTGGGTGACCCCTCTTAAAGGATCGCCATCGACATTGCGCGCCGACCCGTTTCTGGAAACTGAAAACGATACCGTTCCACTCTCGAAAATGTGGACTGCTTCAGCAACTGGCCTGAGGCGCTTTAAATCCCAAAACATGAACGCTGAAACCGTTGTCGAACACTGGGTGTGCAAGCTCGGTGTGCCTGGAACCTGGAAGTACATGCTGACCAAGGACGAAACTTCGAGTATCGATCGGCTTACAGAAGACCCAAGCTACACTCGGATGGCGTGGTGCAGGTGAAAGGGTGTAGCTTCAACAAGACCATGAAGGGAACAACTCTTCAAAGTTATGGCCGAGAATCGAAAGGACTACGATTGGCAAATTCTTGTATTTCTAATGGCCTACTGGAACGCGATTCATAGTACGAGTGGATACGCTCCACCCGATGTTTTATTTGAACGAATTGCGAAACTACCCAGCGAGCTAAGAAATAAAACTCCCACTGAGTACCCAACATGCGAAGAAGTCGTGATGGAACTAGAAGAAGTATAAAAATTTCGAGTGGCCGGATGAACTACCTGGTCTGTACGACGACAGAGCAACAGCACCTCCATCCAACGAGGGAGGTCCGATATGGCTCTACAACCCACATCGTAGCGAAGAAAAATCGCCCAAGGTCCGAAAGGTCCCTACCAAGTAGTTGCGCGAATAAATTATGTCGAATCCAACGAGAACCAAGAGCGAAGACGAAAGGTGTCCATATGGATCGCCCACATCGTTATAACGATGTGCTTGTTCGGGCCAATAGAAACTAAGAGGGGAACAATGTAATGATGCGGCAAAAAGACGTTATAAAACATGTGGAAGTCGCTGCATTCATCCATTTCGCGAAAACTCTCTTTGCGAGTACACTCGCTCGATTCACTAAACAAACACACTTGACTGTCGTTTTAGTAAACTGACATTTGAATATATCGAAAATTTCTCCTGTTGGATTCAGTGGAAGATTACCGATGAGAACTTACCGAATGGGAAATTCCTAGAAAGCGGATGACAGGCTCGGTTGAGGCAGTTGTATTTGAAGCCTTGAATTGCTTAAATCGAGAGTTAAAGTAGAAAGCGGTTGATTAAATTAAAGTCTTGAATTCTAAGTGGTGAAGTTTAATTAATTCTCTTTTGAACTCGTGTAAGTTGAGTTTAATAAATAAAACTGTTTCGAAGTTTAATTTTAAGAGTGAAATTGAGTTTTCTTTGTCAAAGTGTTTACCTGGCGACCAATTTCAATGGTGACTAGGACCTTTTAAAAAAAATATCAAAACCAAATCAAAAAAAAAGAGCGCACTATTAGTTGATCAAAATGCAGTTCTGCAATGCCGTCAACAATAGCCCCATGCTACTTGTAAATTCAATGTAATTGAATCTAACTTGGTCACGCTTCTCATCCTATTATTTCTTTTAAACAAAAAGTCCTGGCACCCGAAATTGATGTACTAAAAAAAAAGTTGCATCCAACACACTCACCCCATACTAACCTATGTAAATATGCTTGAAAGGAACGAGTCCTAGCGCGGGTGCGATGCGTTGTAGTTGGCGAGCTCCTTTTGTGTGTCAAATTTTTGTTGATCTCCCTTCCAGAGTTTGCAACAAGAATTTCTGACATCCGCCAACCCCAGTTAATTATGTGTGAATTCATGGAAAGTTGGTGTTGAAAAATGAAATTTTCGCCCGCGTACAGCCACTAATAGAATCACGTTGTGTTGGTTGAATCCTTTTTCAACCTTTTTTGCCAACGAACAAAGTTTTTATTATTATTTTGTCGGTCCTAGTGCTTGTGTGTGAAAAGCCTTTTTTTTCGAGACACCGTGAATTGGTAGGGTAGAAATTTTTCGCTGGTGTTTTGTTTGAAATTTGCAAGTCGTAACTATTGCACCGTAAGTCTAGGGATATCCTCTATTTTGGGTGGCAGCGCAGGATATTCCACTGACCATCTGTTGCGCTCAATGCTGGCACCATATTCGCAAGAGGATATCGTTTTTTGTTCCACTTTTTCCTCGAAGCTTTGGAGGAAGTTGAGCAGCAGCCGTTCAACCTGCAATCATAGATAGTCTGTATGAATGCAATAGAGAATCATAATTTAAAGGTTTCAGCCGTAATTCATGTTGAATGCCCATATGAAGTTGGCTCCCACAGATGTCTGCAAACATTTTTGTAAAACTCCTAAATGATTTATGCAGCAATGTTGTATACTCTGCCTGTGTGTGTGGGTGTTTGGCTTTTTTGGAATTCCAATTTCGTGTGAAAAACTTTGTTGAAGATGTTCAGTTGGCGCTGCAAATACGAAGCCAACCAATGTGAAAACCAACTCGTTCATTTAATATAAAAGTTTCTTCTCATTTAAAACCTGTAATTAAAAGTTCCCTATTTGATGGTTATATAAAAGCGGATACTTGTCGGTCCTAAAACACCTCTCAAATATTCGCAATGTCCTCACAGTTATTTTTAACGGCGACGTACGACCTACAGCCATGGAGTCCGCCGGTATAAAATCAGTCTTTATCCTTTTAAAAGGCTCTTTCGTCACAGGGCATGTCGAATTTATATTGTTAACCGCACTTTCAGCTCAAAGTGTCTGAAGTTCAGATTTCCCTTGTTGAATTTCCTTCCGTCTTTTTGTATAGATTTCACGAATTCCTTAAACCGAAATTCCGTTTCATCCAAAAAGTTACAACCAACCTTCCGACGTATTTGGATACACTACGAGCGCATACAGTAAATACTTTCGAAAGTATCGACTGTAGTTTGTGAATGCAATCGCTTAACTTTTCCGCATTTAGATACAGGTGAAACAAGTGGCACTCTCGACTCCGAAGCGCCCAAGAGATATAGAAACTTCCAAAGAGTTGTGTGTTCGTAGCTTATAAAGGCTGCAAATTCGGATATGTGCGGTGTATATGTAATGAAATCCGTTTATCGCCGGGGTTCCTACAACACCATATTATTCGGGTGGAAAACAATTCCAACTTTATCATGATTCTATAAATTCTCTCCGATGTTTACACGTTCGTGCGGAGTTTCATCAAAATGGGAATTCCGTGTTAAAACTTTGGCTCTTTCGGTGCGAGAATTGTAAAATTATCCCTCCGACGAATTATGTCCAATCACAATAAACTTGGTCATTGTAAAGTTGTCGAAATGAGGTGCTGTGCGGGGTTAAGAGCATCAGTTGTGCACATCTCCTTCTGTTTGGAAGGTTTAGTTTAACCTTCAAAGACCTCTTTGCAAAGTTATCCTTTAAAAGGATAGCTTTGACGAACTGCTTTAGAGGCGAACGCGTTTCTTCAGTTGCCCAAATCTGACTCTTGTTCCTGGCTTTTCCATTTTTCTACCCTTGCTGAACATGTCACATTTTAATAGTTTGGGTGCGAATCATTTTAACTTAGGGGAGTTTATGGGGAGAAGTTTTTGTGCTGATTATTTGGGTCCTTTGAGATAATCTAAAAACATTTTAATTTAATTAAGCAGAAGGTATTAAAAATAATTTTAAATTATTATTTAATATTAATTTTAAAAGGGATGAATTTAATTTTAAAGGGATAAATAAATAATTTGTTTTATTAATAAAAAATTAATAATTATTTTGATAGAAAATTAAAAAATTAATTTTAATTTTATTTAATATTAAATAAATTTTAAATTTGTTTAATATTAATTTTAAAAGGGATGAATTTTATTTTAAGATTATAGTTAAATTTTAAAGGAATAAATAAATAATTTTTTTTATTAATAAAAAAATAATAATTATTTTGTAATAAAATTAAAAAATTAATTTTAATTATATTTAATACCTATTAAATAAATTTTAATTTTTTTTGATATTAATTTTAAAAGGGACTAAAGTTTTTTAATATTAAAAACTGTAGGTGCCCTGTCGCCTATATGCGTATGTCCCCATGTATGCTGGTGTGTTATCCCCCCACACATGTATGCTGGTGTGTTAATTTTTTTTACAAACAAGGGGAACTACAATTTTTTGCCGAATCCGAACAGCACTTTGAGAAGTTTTTCAAGACAAATGATACTCTCGGAAAGCTTGTCAGATCCTCGCGGAGGTGGGGACCGTGCAAAAGAACAAGTCTTTTTTTTCAGGTGACGATGGCAGGATTCGAACCCAGACCTCCGGCGTAGTAAGCACACACACGCTTACCACTACGCCACGGCACCCTACAAATAAAAAATAAATAAACAGAGTAAATAAATAAATAGACAACAGCTCGAGGTGAACCAGGACCAACTTCTCAAAAAATTATGTTGTGTGCGTTAATTTCTTCACATACAAGGGGACCTACAATTTTTCGCCGAATCCGAAAGGCATTTAAGAAGTTTTTCAAGACAAATGATACTTTTTTAGCAGCCCCTCCAAAAATGGAAAAAGGACCTCTTATGGTATCGCTACGTTGTTCGTCCGTCCAATCGTGTTATAACTTCTGAATGGTAAGTCGTAGAAAGACAAAATTTGGTGTGCTATTAAACTGTAGAATCAGTCATAGAATCCCACGAGGGCAATTTTTTTAAAGCAGAAATAACAGTTTAATTACAGTTTGAAATTTCATGTGAAAAAGGATTAAAAGTATTAAAAAACATTTAATCCTTTTTCACATGAAATTTCTTGCCTGCTTATCTTTTAAGAAGATAAGCAGGCAAGAACAAGAAGAGCGAAACTTAGGTTAAGAAAATACTAGACTAAGGTAAATGCAAAAATTTAATTTTTTCAACATATTGAAAAGTTTTTGAGAAATAAAGAGTTGAAAATTCGTCTTTAAGGCCATAACTTTTGAACCGTTTAGTGCACAAAGATATTATATTGAACACATGTATAAAGCAACATAAAATTAAGCAAATGATTAAGTCATACTTTTCAGAAAAACTTTAAATTACTGCCGTTCTTACCCATTCTCGGTCTTGTTTGGACAAATCATCTCCGGTCTTGTTTGGACAAATCATATGAAAAAAATCACACGTATCAGAAATTATCCAAAATTTTAAGGAAAATTATAGCGAACTTTAAAGTTTCAAAAACTTCTGAGACTTAACTCAAAATCAAAAAAGCATTTTCAAAAACTATTTTTTAAAATCTTCTAGTATCTCAACGGTTAAAGCGATCTTGTTCAGATTTAGTTCAACAACAAAGCGTACAAAAGAAAATCAAGCTGCTTTAAAAAGTTTTCGAATTGCCGTTTTTAACCCTAATTATTAAGGCTTTTTATAAAACGAAATAAATAATGAACTTGATTAACCGTTTTCGCAAAAAACCGTTGGCCATAGAATTTATAAAAAAACATACAATTCTAGGTTAAAGCGATCTTGTTCAGATTTAGTTCAACAACAAAGCGTACAAAAGAAAATCAAGCTGCTTTAAAAAGTTTTCGAATTGCCGTTTTTAACCCTAATTTTTAAGGCTTTTTATAAAACGAAATAAATAATGAACTTGATTAACCGTTTTCGCAAAAAACCGTTGGCCATAGAATTTATAAAAAAAACATACAATTCTAGCACAGTTAGTTGCGCTATTGGAAAAAGGTCTGACGGGAACTGAAAAAAATTCAAAATAGTTGTTGCATGGATTTGAAATTTAAAAATTTATAAAAATGGTCTGAAGAAGGTATGTGTCCCCCTCTAGCTCCTAAACGGTAAACAGTATAACTTCGAAATAAATAACGGTCATAGCCCATCTTCTGAGATTTTTTGTTAAGCTAAACCAAACTTCGAATATTCAAAACAGTTCATTTTTAAGAAAAAAATAAGTGTGTAACGTTTAATAAAAGTGTAACGTTTCGCCCTCCATGCCGATGGAAGGTCGGAAGAAAAATAGATAGAAGAGGGGAAGACGGTTGTTAAACAAGGCATTCCAATGGATTCCTTGTGTAGGATTCCTACGCCTCCTTGTCAATGGATTCCTTAAGTAGGAGCACCTCACCATGATGACTTAAAGACCTTCTATGTCCGTACTGGACCAGCCAACCTACTCTTATTCTTCGACTCCATCTACTATCCATCAAGCCCTGCTGAACCTTAACCCACTCTAAGGACCAGCAATTACAGGTTCGCTAGCCCGTCCGGGCAGAAGTTCAGTAGGGGTGTCCAGATCCTTAGTAGCCGTAGGCCTGCTGTCATAAAACGCGGTCTAGCTCGCCGTAATGGGGTAGGATCTTGCTACAAGGAAAGGGACGGTGTTACGTATTTTTGTTTTCTCAGTCTTATAAATTTGAACTTAACCGCCGTAGGTGTAAACGGCAGGAAAAAAAGGAATATTTTTCAATAAAGGGAACCTGAAATATTCGTTAGTTACTTGTTAAGAGCGCTTAAACTGAGGGCCAAGGTGTAAGTGCTCTCGGAGTATTAACCCTCCCCTAGCATGTTGGCAAGAACTCCGCCAACAAACTGTGAAAATACAACGCAACACTGCAGGTACCATAGTGGCTAGCTCAGCCTGTGCATGAGAGCTCTGTTTAGGAGTTTAAGATAGGTTTCCTTCCCTTTCCAATTCACTCGGATAACCTTGCGAATTGGAGAAGTTTTGTAGGAAATTTTTTTCTTATTTTGGTAAGTTCACAAAATAAAAATAAATTTTCCAAAATAATTTCCCAACCGCCTTCATCACTCCTGATTTCCCAATACCCAAACCATTGTCCAGAAATTTTATCTTTTCTACCCCCCGCTTTTAAAGATTTGGATTGATTTGGTTGTATTGGTGCTGACTTGGTAGAAGAATATGAATAGTCTAAGGAGCACTATAAATTATATTATGTACCTACCTGGCAAACGAGGGAAATTTTCCATCGAACGATGAAAAGACCTTTCCGTGCTCAGACCACTAAACCGCTTGGAGACAGCGGAGATAGACGAAAACCGACTTGATGTGCGAGCTGCGAGCCAAAGAGTGGCTAGACAGTCAGTCAGTTCTGGGATTCGGGACCTAAATGTCGATCTAACGAGAGTTTCGTCGCGGTGGAATAGGAGGTACAGTCGCGTGCTAAGAGCATAAGTAAAGCTCATTTAATCCGTCTTTAATAAAAAGAAAATTTAGAAAAAAATAGTATACCTACAAACTAAAAATCAATGAAAGACTCTACATATAAAATAAACGCGAAAATAATATAAAACAGCGTCCTACAAAAGTACCTACCTACGTTATGAAAGATAGAAACTTCCGTTTTCAAAAAAGTAAAATAAAAAAAAAAAAGTGAAAATTGAAAAGTTACAATAAAACTCAAGAATTTAATTTAAAAAAAGAATATTCCACCCCCTCTCCGATTAATGAAAAATAAAATACCACATCCACCAATACCAAACCACAGACCCCATAATCTGCCATCACCCATATAGAGACATTTCGACCTATATAAGTCAAGATAGCCGCCAAAAATGTCTTCCGCTTCAAAATTCCCTTCAGAGAAAATAGTGGCTTAACCATCGATTCAGCTCGGAGCGAGCAGAAACACCCACGACATCCTCGTCATCGAAGCTAGAAACGGTCGATCTTCATACCACGTCATCATTGAAGCTCAGAGCGAACAGAAATCGTCCGCCTAACGTGAGATTGGTCATAGAAGCCAGAGAAGCCACCATCGTACAGGAATCATCACCGAATTCAACGGTTTTAACTGGAGAATATAGGGAATCAGTGCTGCCTTGCAACGAGCACCACCAGCCACAAAGTTTCAGTGGAATTCCTTTCCCATTCCCATCCTAATCTCTACCTTTCCCATTGTTAAGAAAATTTATTTCAATAATTTTTTTTTTATTAATTATGATTCAGTCTAAGGAAAAATTAAACCCGTGAAATTAAAGTGTATGTCATTAGAGAGAAGATCAAAAAAAAAAAAATACAAACTAGGAAAAGTAAAAGCTCCTAGAGAACATTGTAGGAAGTGAAAAAAAGAAAATTACATCTTTTTTTTCTGATAAAAAGTTAAATTGAAAATTCAGTTCAAATTTTAAATTGCACGTTTGTTTGACATTTTTAATTGGATTACCCACAAAGCTGCCCTCAGAAGCTGTGCACAGGATCGCCGGGGAGTTTAGAAACTAACTCTCGTACTCAATGGTAAGTGATTTTTGTTATACAATAAGTATTTCCTATTTAAAATTTGAACGCCACATTTTTAAAATTCAGAGGTGTCTTTTAACCTAAAGATTATCAATCTTTGAGACAAACTTTAAAAAAACAATATAGGTACAGCATGTAGTTTAATGAAGTCGATTAGATACCTAAACAAAAAAAAGGCAAAAGAAACTAGATAGCAACAAAACAAAAGAAAATAGAAGAAGATAAATTACTTAAATCTGTCAATCTACAATCATAAATTGTAAGACTTTCTTTCGCTTAAGTTTCTTTAAACTTTTTATTTTTGGGAACAAGTAAAATGAAAAAAAAAATAAAAATAAACTCATGAAATTTTATTCGCTTTTTCCCTTTCCAATTTGTTAAAAGTATATAAGATTTAACATCCATTTTTATTTTTATTTTTATTTTTAATTCAAATGTAGTTAAAGCACTTCTGTAAGTTGAAGTTTAGTCATCCTATTTTGTACTTTAGTCTTATTTGTACACATATGGAATTTAGGGTACTAGTGAATTGTACTATTGTAAATTCTACGTTAGATTTCTCTAACTGAATCAATAAAATTGTTGCATTGTATTTTGCCTTAAACCTTTTGACTTTTTGTGGTATCGCGAGTAATACATTTTGCTACAGTGCAACATTTTGTTGCCTTCTGCCTATGTATTATGTCGAGATAGAGGACTGACTTTAGCCCATTCAACATTATTTTCGCCGATGGGAAGATATGTTTTCTAGAAGGATTTAGGACCATGGGTCAAAGCCTTTAGGTTTTTTTTTGCAGGATGTGAGACGACGAGCTGAGGTGACCGACGGATAAGTTAAGTAAGCACCTAGCTTACTTTTGCAGTTTTTTTTTATTCTTATTAGGGGTGTCTACCGACAATGGAGTAGGGTAGTAACCAAGGAGCTTGTTGGAGGAGTTCTAGCCAACATGCTGGGGGAGGTTTTATACTCCGAGAGCACTTACACCTTGGCTCTCAGTTTAAGCGCGCCTAACAAGTAACTAACGAACATTTCGGGTTCCCTTTTCTGAAAAATATTCCTTTTTTTTCCTGCAGTTTACACCTACGGCGATTAAGTTCAAATTTATAGGCCTGAGAAAACGAAAATACGTAACACCGTCCCTTTCCTTGTAGCAAGATCCCACCCCATTACGGCGAGCTAGACCGCGTTTTATGCCAGCAGGCCTACGGCTACTTGGTCCAGTACGGACATAGAAGGACAGTCTCTTAGTCACCATGGTGAGGTGCTCCTTCTTAAGGAATCCATTGACAAGGAGTCGTAGGAATCCTACGACAAGGAATCCATTGGAATGCCTTGTTTAACAACCGCCTTCCCCTATTCTACCAATTTTTCTTCCGACCTTCCATCGGCACGGAGGGCGAAACGTTACAAAAGTTTTATGCCTCTTTTAAGGGACAAAACTAAAAAATCACCCAATTAAGAACTTTAGAAAACATAAGAACGAAAAAGTTAACAACAGAAAGTTAAATATTCCCAGAAATAATGAGAAACAAATAGAATTTTACACAAACTGCACAATTAAGGTTAGCTTCACCTACAACAAAAGCCGTCGGACCGCTCCGCGTATGTCTTCATACTTGACGGTCTTTTTATACCCGACCGAGGGTATATTAATTTTAATGCATAGTTTGTAACACAGCGAAATAATCGCCCCTAAGACCCCTAAGACCTTTTAGAGATATGATCGAGACCGACAGGTGAGTCGATTAATCCGTCCGTCTGTCCGTATGTGTGAAGTTCTTAATAAAAAAAAAATAAATACAGTGGCGCAACAGCTCGAGGTGAACCAGGGCCAACTTCTCAACAATGTATGCTGGTGTGTTAATTTCTTTACATACAAGGGGACCTACAATTTTTTGCCGAATCCGAACGGCACTCTGAGAAGTTTTTCAAGACAATTAATACTCTCGGAGGGCTTGTCAAACCCTCGCGGAGGTGGGGACCGTGAAAAATGAACAAGTCTTTTTTTTTTTCAGGTGACGATGGCAGGATTCGAACCCAGACCTCCGGCGTAGTAAGCACACACACTAACCACTACGCCACGGCACCCCACGTTCCGTGGGGAAGAAGTTCTTAGCTCTTTAAAATAAAGCTAGGACACTCAAACTCGGAGTATATGTTGATTCTTATTTTGTATAGACAAATTGTGAAAATTAGTTAAATCCGCCGACGGCCACTCTCACTACTGGCCTCAATGTAAGACAACCTCTACTTCAAACTTTACTTCAAAATGCCTTTTGGTCAAGTTAGACAAGTGTAGAAACTCAAATTTTGGTATAGAGCAATAATGGCCCAAAACCTCTAAGAAGGCAAAAATTTGACCGCCCACAATATCGACCATGCCCACTTTTACCATGTGAGATCTTTAAAAATCCCGATTTCACGGAAAGTTTACTCCAAATTGAATAAAAAATATTCAATATTATAACAAATATTCAAGATATTACTATTTGCTAGGTTTGCTCCATACAAAATTTTGAGCTCCGCCTACTTTTAAGGGGCGTGTTTAGGACAAAACTGTTTTTTTTTCTGCAATAATTTTCGGTTTTAACGCATTTTGTCATGAAATTACAACTAATTGATTTTAATTTTTAGCCTAGTCCCACTTTTGGGGGCGTGACGTTCGGGTATATAGAAGTTTGTCACAGACGAACTCTTGCACTTACTCACTTGTTTTTTGACAGATGACAGAATGACAGGATTCGAACCCAGACACACGTTAGCGTTAAATTTAAAAATTTGTACAAGACTTAAGCTTTGTCGTATACAATAAACATTAATATCATAGACTACCTTCAACTGAAAGCCCTAGCACACACTCTGTGATGTACATGCTTATCGTGATGATTTATTCGTCGTGTGAATTTCTTATTTTTTGTTCTTCTATTTATTAAAGTTTTATCAGTTAATTTAAGTTTTATTATTATGTTATAATTCATTTTACTTTCTTCATATAATTTAAGTAACAGTCCAGTATTATTGCATCCAATGCTAATTTATTAAATCAAATAAGTAAAATCTGTGCATACACTTAAAATCAATGAGTTAAAACCAATAAATGTCCCCTGAGGATGTCGGAAAGTACCCCTGAAACGTAGAAAAATGAAGGAATTGTTGTTTTTTAACTTTTTGTTCGCATCTCTTATCAACCGACCAAAATCAGCCCAACAAAAACATCATATGAAGAAAACTGGTCAAGAAATCATCTTATCAAGAAGTTATTTTTCTAGTTTAAATCAAATTTCTAAAATAAATAAGATAAGTAAGGAGGAATTAAAATATCTTTTGGAAAACTTTTGTGATGAAGGACATGAGTTACCCCTTTTTTGACTACTTAAAGTTTTCATTAATTCCTTACATCTTCTTACATTTTCTGGTTTAAATTTGGCAAAAAGGCGAAATGTTTTATTGTCTTGTTCTCTTCTGCGCAAGGCTAATCGAACAGGAATTGGCTAAATATTGTCAAAATTCCTAGAAATAGCTGTTTTGGGAAGTAAGCGATCATTTACGATCTTTGTAGGTATTTGTTTTTGAATCTTTGGTTTTGGAACATCGAGTCTTAATTTAGACATGAAATAACTCCCCAAAATGTGCTCGTGTTCGTGCTCACCGTATCTTGCAACGCACGACCTCGCGCTGTACGCGCCACCATTAATTTTGTAAATTAATTTAAAAAAAAATCCTGCAAAGCTTATTGGCTTATTGGCAGCTTGAGTGGCATCTTGAATATTTGAAATATTCAAAGCCTGGTGATGCAAGGTGAGGTGAGGAATATAGTCAAGTTTAGTGCTATTAGAGGGAAACAGACGTATTCTGGATAGACTTTCAAAATATCATCAAGGCGATTCCAAAGAAAGAGTTTTTGCTGTTAGGCGGAGACTTGTTGAGACGGAGACGTGTTGGGAAATGTAAAGAGGACTTCAAAGACTGCCATGGTGGACGGGTGTACGAAACTAAGGACTCCTTTGGCCAAAACATTCGAAACGTTTGCAAGTCATATGGGCTTACAATGCTTAAAACCGTGTTAGTCAAGGCACCTGATCACTTACAACAGCTGTGGAAAGAGACCTAGGTTGACTATCATTTTTTTCAGCCTAAAACCGCAGGCCAAAGATTGCAAAGTGATTTTAGGTGAGGCGACAACACAACACCGTCTGCTGCTGACCGCCCTTTTTATGGAATCGTGACGGTCTTAAGCTCCAGTAACCACACCATGACTTTTTGCATTTCTTAGCTT
Source organism: Neoascia interrupta (assembly GCA_947623515.1). Taxonomy (NCBI): domain Eukaryota; kingdom Metazoa; phylum Arthropoda; class Insecta; order Diptera; family Syrphidae; genus Neoascia; species Neoascia interrupta. The sequence continues at coordinate 31,723,098 of OX392464.1, read as the reverse complement.
GCTGCATTTTGTTGCCTTAAAGAATTTTTGATATCAGGCATTTTTTTCACAAAAATGGTAAGAATTAATCACAGGTACTCTCTTACGATTTCAATGTTTAATAATTATGCGAGGTTATTTTTTTTCACGAGTTCACTGTATATGTCCGGTTTGAAGGACCAAAATGTTTTCTTCGAAACGCACCTTACAATTTTTTTCATCATCATCATCATTTTCGAATGCCACTTATCCTTTAAAAGGGTCGCGGAGCGAGGGTGGCTAAATGGTCCTTCCATCTTTCTCGATCCTCCGCCACCAACTCAAGAGACTCCGGCACAATCGCCAGGCGGGACTCAGAGAGGTTCTTTACCTGATCCCACCACCTGTTTCTTGGCCTACCAGGGGGGGCGACGCGCTCGCATCTCGGCTAGCATGACCTGTCTAGGAAGTCTGTCAGGGGGCATGCGATCAACGTGTCCAAACCATCGAAGAATCGATCGCTCCACTCGGAGAAGTAGCTGCTCAACATTAAGATTCCCAAGAATACTGACACTGGATGGTTCTCAGAAGAGGCCCACTCAGCGCATAGTCCTGCAAAACTCTCCTCAGTGTATCCCGAGGGACTCGGTCATACGCCTTTTTCAGACCTACAAAACACGCATAGACCGGTTTGGTATATTCCCAGGCCTTCTCAAGAATAACTTTCAGAGTAAAAAGCTGGTCGGTTGTGCCTCTGCCAGGCCGAAAGCCGCACAGTTCTTCCCGTAACAAAGGCTCGATTACAACTCTGGAACGCGTTTCCAACACCTTCGCGAATACTTTGAATGACACGTGTTAGCCATTTTACACCCTCTTCACCCATTGCCTTGAGCATTTCTGGCCGGATTTCATCAACTCCAGCAGAATTGCCAACTTTTAGCGATTTAATCGCTTTAGTGACTTCGTCTACTGTGGGACTATTCTCCGCCCTTATCTCGTCAGCAGTGGGATGCCATCTTCAGTGCCCTGTTGGGGGTTGAGCAACTCCGAAAAGTGCTCTCTCCATCTGCGTAAGACATCGCTCTCATTTGAAAGAAGTGAACAGTCCTTGGATTTAACTCCTTGAATGATTTTCAACTTCCTTTCTCTGAGCCGGCGAATGGTCTGCCAAAATATCTTGTTTGCAGATCTGTAATCGTGCTCCAACTTCTTTGCCTTAAGGATAGCAGGTTCGGACTTGATGCGGTCAATGAGGAATGGTTTCCATGTTAGAAAAGCCCTGCAGGGGCCACCGATTTCGGTATAAGTTCGTGCCAGTTGCTTCCCTGCTAGGAATTATCCTCGATGATGAGAGGGTGCAGGGGTAACCGAATTCGGTGTAACCGAACCCTTGCAGGGAGGGAGTACTAACGCAAGAAGCTGGTGTAGGGTTACCGTCTTCAGTGTAAACCCGTACTACAGACGACTCCCTGTGGGGGGAGAAGGGGGGAAGGGGACGTGGAACAGGGAAGCTAAGGGTAACCAAAACAGTATGTGGGAGTTATGTGCTGGTGATCCCGAGGGGGTGGATGGGTAACCGAAGCGGTAAGAACCACGTATTAGGGGGAAGATGAATCAGTGTTCCTTTTAGAGCTGAGAAGTAAAGGCAACCGAAACGGTATAAGCCCTTACCAAGGCGGTCCTATTGGGACGACATGAAGGGGGGGGGGGGGGGGCGTTGAGGAATATTTGGTGCTCCACTGTGAGGTGCTTGCTCCCCATAGAGTTACCATATCGAAGAGGGATGGGTTTTGTGATACACAATTAGGCGTTTAGCCAGTTTGGCCCGGAGATAAAGTTCATTATCCCCTTTAGATCGAGTCGCGCTAGATCATACAGATCATTAAAGAAGTATTCACCTAAAATTTTCCTTCTCAATGTTGATAGGGCGGGACAGTTGCACAGAAGATGAACCATGGTCTCTTCTTCCTTCTCATCCCTGCAACTTCTGCAGAAATCGTTGACAAGAGCTTCGGTGACAATCTTCTCTATACCCCACCCCTTTATACCGTGTAACACCAAATCTTGCAGCTTCTTGTCCCAAATTCATATATTGTTTGTAAGGGCCACGCCCTCAAAAGTGGGCCTGGGCTAAAAATTCAAATCAATCAATTGTAATTTCGTTATAGAATCATGAAGAAATGCGTTAAAACCGAAAATTATTTAGGAAAAAAACGTTTCTTCTTCAAAAAACGCCTCCTAAAAGTGGGCGGAGCACAAAATTTTGTATGTAACAATTTTAGAAAATAGTTATTTAGAGAGTAAGCTTTCCGAGAAATCGTTTTTTTAAAGATCTTACATGCTAACGGTGGGCATGGTCGATATTGGCGGTCCAATTTTTGCAATTTTAAGGGCTTTGGAACATTATTGCTCTATACCAAAATCTGAGTTCCTAGGCTTGTCTAACTTGACAAAAAGGCTTTTTGAAAGAAAATTTGAAATATAGGTTGTCTTTAATTGAAGCCAGTAGTGGGCGTGGCTGCAGCTATATATTTCAATCCGTTTTTGATTGTCAATTTCATATATTCCAACGTGTGTGTTGGGTCAGCAATTGAAACCACTTTTGCCTTTGACAGTTAGGTTTAGAAAATTATACTGTGGGACTTTTAACCTACCAAATAACCAAACCTTTCGCCCAAGGCTAACCCATCTAAGCTGCGGACATTGCTTGCTATCAATTTGTGCCTCCGAACTTCGAACTTTTTATGATTTCATTCCTAAAATACCCAAAGTAGATTTTTGTTGATCCATAAAACCGGGAATCCAGTAAACCGGGAAATGATATGGATTTATCGCACTTAAATCAAACGTCTCTCATTAACCTCTGTCTATTCTCTATGGATACTGCCTTAAAGTGCCCTTATAATGCGGGGTCAGCCACCGGCATAAGACATACAGTAAAGAACTGCTGACCAATCTGTCCCTCTTTATGTCTGGGGAAGCGTAATCGTCCGACGCGACGGCCGGCACCTCGAATGCTAATGGTGGTTTAAAGCATTTTCAGTCGTCAGTCTTTAAAGGTCTTTTCGTATTTGTTTTTCATTTTCGCCAGAGTCTTTTGTGTTTAAGTTTATATTGGTACAAAATGGGTGAAGTAGAGTGATACGGAAAAAACAAACCATTCCTAACACGCAATCAAAAATACCAGGAAATACGAATACATCCTCTCAATCTCCGGCTGGTGTTGAGCTTATGTCCGGTGGGTGAATATCTTTGATCGCTCAATTACAGTTGAGGATTTTCAATATCTTTCTCCATTTTACCATTGGTGTCCTTAAGGACCCATTCAATGGATCCTCGTACTTTTTTCTTTGTCTCTTGTGAACAACAAACAGACTCAACATAGAAATTTACACTAAACGTCCGCATGGCATTGCCGCATGCATGTGAAATTTTCCCATCCATTCATCCTTACAATGCGCACAGAGATAACGGTTTTTTTCTCCTGGCTTATTTTACTTCCTCGAGGAGTAAGTTCGTAGAAAGGATGTGGCCAAGAGTCTCTTCTTTGACGAAAGCAGCTCACACAAAGCATTTGTGTATGGTCGCGTGGTATTCCAAGAATATCAAGGACAATGGCGATGGATGTGGGAATAGTAAGAAACAAACAAATCTGACGACAGCACCAATTGGCTCTGTTATAGAATAATGCTTCTCCATTCGGCATGAAGCATCCCGTTGCATCATATAGTTTTTGTACGAAACCAAGCTAAATACACCCAAGACGGATACGCAATTTATCTGCTAGTGTATGCGGACTAAGCTTTAAGTACTTCTATCCTTTTGCATCATACTGCACAAAACCGGTCTGGTTTATGGGCTCTGGCATCCTTTTGTTCGTGTATGCAGTGGATGTAACCCAGAATTTGTAAATTGTTTTCGTCCTAGACAAACAGAACGACCACCACACACCGTCGGGAATTCATTGCTTTGGGTTTGGTAGCGCGTTCACTTGGTTAAGTTATTAGCCTGAATCCTGAAAAGTGATTTGACGAAATGATTGTAATCGCGTCTCTCATTTTGTTCGAGTATAACAAATCAGAATAGATACACTTAAGAAACGGACGTGCTGGATAATGTTGTCTGCATGTTGTCAAATGTCAGATGTGTCCTGGGAGAGTTCACTGACGCAGCACTATTGACGAAAACAAGATTTGTGATCTTCAAAATCACGTTCAAAAGTGCAGAGCTACGAATTTGTTCGTGAAGTAATTACATAAGAATAATGTCCTTGTTTTTGGTGTCCCGGAATATAGAAATGGAATCGAGAATGTAGCAAATGGCGGATGTCTTGGAAGCACAAATTTGTGTCAGTATGATCCGAACTTTAAGAACATCTATGAATGAATTTTCTTTCATTTGCTTGAAATTTTTGCTGCCCACTTTTGCATATAAAAGCACAACTCCTACTCGTTTTTATATTTGAAGGATGTACATACAGATGTCCATCACAATTGTACATTCGGATATGGACAAAACTTTTTTGCAAGTTAATTTAGCTCAATGAATATTGTCCTCGATTGGTACAAGGCTAACGAAGATTATACCCAAACAGAGTGCTGGGGCATACTCCATAGAAGGATCCAGTCTACCTACTTATCCTGTTTTTTTTTTCGCCCGTAATTCATTTCACTTCTCGCTTAATGCAGTTTGGAAAATACCAATAAAACTAGAAGGATTGGTGTATTGGCTCTGTGCCAAAAGCAATTCTTATTCTTACAGCGAAGGCAAATGAGAAAATTTATCCAATTCAATTGGATGAATGGTGAGGATTGCGGAAGCCAGAAAAGTCAACCACCATCATCATCAGCCCGAAAAGCATTGTTGCTAGATGATGGTGAATTCTTTTTATGGTTTTCAGCCATTGTAATTGCATACTTTCATCAGTATTCATTGTAGTTCTCATTTTGTGGAATTTGCGAGAGAAACGTCAATGTTGGTCGAAAAAGTTGTTGATTGCGAGACGTTGGTATGCCTCCTTCCTTCTTATCCTTGTTTGTTCTTTTTGTATGTCTCCAAAGGAAATCATATTTTCTACAAAGATAGAAAAGGAGGTTTTGCACTTGCAGATGAAAGTCGCGTAAAAAAACATTTGACGAACCCTTCAATCGAGTTTTAAAAGAGTTCGACGACGAACTTTGATGTTTTAGCTGAGCACGCATATAAAGCCAACCTTAAAATGTATAGCTATGAATTAGGATAAACTATTTTAATTCATTAAGATTATTTGCAGATTATTATTATTTGTCCGGTTAAGGTGAGGACCTCTAGTGCGGCTCGAACATTACGCTTATGTTCCTATACATACTCACTGTATAAAAGAAAATACAACATGATTCAATAGTGAGTGCGGAATTTTCCGGGACCAATAGCCCATGTGGGTCTTTTGGTAACTCCATTCTTTTTTTTCTACTCGTCGGTGTTTCTTAACTCATATTAATAGTCGTGTAGATCTTGAAGAAGGTCTGGAAAAAAGGTACAATATTGCGTTTTGTCTTCAAATAGGTTGATTGACAGCTGCTTAGGTATTCTCGGAGCTGTCGGTATCACCTTATCCCCTGTAAGGTATACCTACCGAGCGTCTTTATTTAGATCATAAAAAAAGGTGTGGCAAGATTTTTCAAATTAAGCATTTTGTTGCAAAGGCGTTTTTAAAAAGTGATAAACTTTAAAGGTAAGTTTGTTTTCTTATTACTTTATCACAGTTCTCGTTTAAGTTTCAAGTAAAATCATATTTTAAGATGGGTCTCAAAGTCCTCTGCTCTGCTGAAGAAAACCAATTAGTTCAGTTTTTATGGGCCGAAAAAATAGAGCTATACTGACCGCCGCATTTGACATTTTGCAAAATCCAATATGTTTGTAACGTTACGCACAAATTGGGGATAGAATCACTGCACGCACGATCAGCAAAAGACTATACAAAGCTTTAATCTGCCATAAAGAGTTGCCAGAAGAGTTCCCTTCCAAAGAGCCAAAAACGAAGGTCCCGGAAAGGATTTGTCATAAATTGGTGACATACAGACGGAAGGATGGGCGGTCATCGCTCATTCGACTCAGAATTCGGTCTCGATCATATACCCTTAAGGTCTTGGGACACTATCACTACACTCTTATTTCTCTATCCCACATTTTCCACTGTATCAAACTTGATATACCTTCTACCTTCCAGTGGAATAGGGTATAATAATTGAATCTATAAATTACTGACTATTTAGGAACACATCTTTTTTTTGGCCAAGCGGAAAACATTACTTCAAAAGTTTTCTTAACGTTTTTTTTTAATTTTTTTTAATATAAAAATTATTATTTCTCGTATTTCTAAAATAATATAAGCTTAAAAAAAATTGTTTAAAAAATATTCTCACTCTTATTTTTTTGCTTTGGTAAAAAAATAAAGTATTTTTATTGGAGCATACTATTAATATACCCGACCAAGGGTATATTAGGAGTTTGATGTATAGGTTGTAACGCAGTGAAATAATCACCGTAGACCCTTAGACCTTCAAGAGATATGAATAGGATCGACAGGAGAACCGATTAAGCCATGTCCGACTGTTCGTCCGTTCCGTCCGTATTTAAACAACTTTTAGGCCTTAAATTTTAAACTAGAGAGCTGAAAATTGGCTAGCTAGCTAAAATCCAGTCCTTCAGATCAAGTTTGAAAATACCACACAGACACGCCCACGCCCCGTTCATTTTATACCTAGCTGCCAAGTTTAAATTCGGCCGATCCTAAATCGGACAACAGACGCCGACCAGGAAGCCGCTCGTCCCGAGACAGACGCTCCTGAATTTCTGTTATTTGAAATTCAGCCGTCCCTCTGGGATCAGACGCTGACCAACGAGCCGCACAATTTGTATCAGACGACGGATTTCATTTAAAACTTCGGGTTCATCTTTTTCAGTTATTACTTTACTGCCAAGGGTGGCCCGACAAGGAGTTTATACTCTTGGACAGCATCACATATGCCTGAAGATTACTTCCTCCAGTGGATTTTAGTCGGCTCTTACGACAGGCATACCTTAACTCAAGGCTATTCTTAAACCCGACCTTGCAGGGTCACCAAGGAATGTCTCGTCGCTAACGAGGAAGGAACTTGAACTGGTTGAGGACGCCAAAAAGTATCAGCTCGATGCAACTGGCATCTCCTCAACTAAGTGGAAGGGTTCTGGAACCAAAGACTTCGATGATGGGTGGAAGCTCTTCTGGTCTGGCGTCCCAAATCACATGACTGCACAGGCGGGTGTGGAGATACTCACAAGCCCCCGGTTGTCAGAAAATGTATTCGATGTCATTCCGTTAGTGGGAAGGATTCTGTTCTTAAAGCTTAAACTTGAACGATTGACTCTGGCTCTGGTTCAGGTTTATGCACCAAATCGAGAGTCAGAGTATGAGACCTTTTTGAACGAAGTTCATGCTGCCCTGGACAGAGTGGCAGTTCTTTCTCCTGATGGGTGACTTCAATGCACATGTGGGTACAGACGACAGTACTTGGAGGAGTGTGATTGGGATCAAAACAGGAACGGAGGGACGTTGTTGGACTTTTGCTGTGCATATGGCTTGTCCATCATGAGCACCTTCTTCCCACACAAAGACGTTCACAAATACACATGGTACAAGCACGGTTTAAATCAGAGGTTACTGATTGATTTCTTTGTTTTACCATCGTGTGTTCAAAGAATGATTTGTGATGTTCGAGTTTTCAGGGGAGCTGACTTCTCAAATGATCACCACTTAGTGCTTCCTTTGCCATCCAGGTGAAAACCAAGACTGGTGACCCGCATACGGTGGGAAAGGTTGCAGGATGCGGTTGCAGAGAGCGTTTCGCACAGCATGTTTCGGAGAAGTTTGAACAAATTCCAACTGACCTTTTGAATGTAGAGGAGGAATGGCAGCTGTTTTTATCGGCAGTCATTGCCTCTGCAGGAAATGTTTGTGGAGTGAAGCGGCTTGGGGTAGCGGCTGGTGGTGAGAAAAGAACTGCTTGGTTTAAAACGCCCGGTGTTTAAGAAGCCATCAGAGAGAAGAAGAGAGCCTACATTGCGTGGATCCAATGTAGAAACTCAACTTCTCGAGCCCGGTACAATGAGGCGCGAAGGACTTCCAATCTGGCAGTCAGAACAGCCAAGGAACAGTCATGGAAAAAGAAGTTGGAGCACGATTACAGATCTGCAAACAAGATATTTTGGCAGACCATTCGCCGGCTCAGAGGAAGGAAGTTGAATATCATTCAAGGAGTTAAATCTAAGGACGGTACACTTCTTTCAAATGAGAGCGATGTCTTGCGCAGATGGAGAGTGACGAGTTAAGGGCGGAGAATAGTCCCACAGGAGACGAAGTCTTTAGTTGGCAAGCCTGATGGAGTTGATGAAATCCGGCCAGAAATGCTCAAGGCAATGGGTGAAGAGGATGTTAAATGGCTAGGACGTGTCATTAAGGTGGCCTAGGATAGCGGGAAGGCACTAACTAGCGATTGGCAAACGGGAGTTATACTGCCCATTTTCAAAAAAGGGAACAGGAGAGATTGCGCCAACTATAGGGGCATATCTCTCTTGAGTCTTGAGGGAAAAGTATTCGCGAAGGTGTTGGAAACGCGTTCCAGAGCTGCAATCGAGCTTTTGTTAAGGGAAAAACAGTGCGGCTTTCGGCCTGGCAGAGGCACAACCGACCAGCTTTTTACTCTGAAGGTTATTCTTGAGAAGGCCTGGGAATATGCCAAACCGGTCTATGCGTGTTTTGTAGATCTGGAAAAGGCGTATGACCGAGTCCCTCGGGATACACTGTGGAGGGTTTGCATGACTATGCGCCGGGTGGGCCTCCTCTGAGAGCCATCCAGTCTTTGTATGGAAACTCTAAAAGCTGTGTACGGAGATGGCGTTAAATCCTGTCCTTTTGATGTGCGCGTTGGACCTCGCCAGGGCTGTGCTCTGTCGCCGATCCTTTTCATAGCATATATGGACTGGATGGTGAGGCGCAGTCTTGGTGAGCAATGTTTCGAATTGGCTGGCATTAGGATGAGCCATCTGCTTTTCGCAGATGATTTGGCCATCCTTGCATCATCCAAAGAGGAACTTCAACGAGCACTGGATAGGTTTGCAGCCATCTGTGGTGATGCTGGAATGAAAGTAAACGTGAACAAATCGGAAGTGATGGTTGTTTCCCGAACTCCTGTGCAGTGTACCCTGCACATAAATGGAGTTTCATTAAAACAGGTGGAGAAGTTTAAGTATCTCGGGGTCTTTTTCACAAAAGATGGAAAGTGTGATACTGAGTTAATCCTGTAGAATTGGCCATAGCTGGAACAATAGTAAAGAAACCGCGCCAACCGGTCATCAAGAAAGCTGAGCTTGGAGTGAAAGCAAAGATCTCAGTTTTTAATTCAGTGTTCGTTCCGACCCTCATCTATGGTCCTGAAATTTGGGTTATGACCGAAAGAATTAGATCGCGCGTACAAGCTGCCGAAATGAGATTCCTGATGTGCGTTGCTGGTGTTACCCTAAGGTACAGAGTGAGAAACGTCAGTATTCGTGGGAATCTTAATGTTGAGCAGTTCTTTCTCCGAGTGGAGCAATCGATTCTTCGATGGTTTGGACACGTTGTTCGCATGCCCCCCGACAGACTTCCTAGACAGGTCATGCTGGCCGAGATGCGAGCGCGTCGCCCCCTTGTAGGCCAAGAAACAGGTGGTGGGATCAGATAAATAACCTCTCTGAGTCCCGCCTGCGGATTGCGCCGGAGTCTCTTGAGTTGGTGGCGGAGCATCGAGAAAGATGGAAGGACCATTTAGCCACCCTCGCTCCGCGACGCTTTTAAAGGATAAGTGGCATCCGAAAATGATGATGATGATGATGATGACATACAATAATGCTTGCGCACCAATTTTTGGTATATGACATTGCCTTGTAATTGTTTTCGAGCTGGAAGAAAAAGTTTGACCACGCCCCCCTTTTAAGGGATTTTGACTTAAAATTACTTTGTTCAATAAATGTATATAAAATTTGACAAAAAATTTCATGACAAAAGTTGTAGATATCAACATTTTCTTACATTTTGTATATTAAGTATATGCCTCCGCCCATATTCGTGGGTTTAAATCCGAACTGTTTGCAACCGCCTAGCATTCAACAGATATATTTATATATCTCGCCCACTTTTGGGAGGCGTGGCAGTTTCCTTTTTGGTAGGGTACGGTATTTTGGCGCCGCAGACGGACTGAAGTTTTTACATACGCACTATGTCGCACTTTCCTACTTGTTCAAACAGTATTTTTGCGTTAATACGTCACGTGGCGAAAGTGCAAGTGTTTGCCTGTGACAAACTTCTATTTACCCGATCTCCATCTATTTACCCGATCTATTTACCCGTAACTCCAAATCTTAAAGTTTCTTCGCCCGAATTCATATTTATCATTTGTATAGGCAACGCCCCCAGAATGGGCTTAAAATTAAAATCAATTAATTGTAATTGCGTTAGACTCATGAGAAAATACGGCAAAAGCGAAAATTATTTAAGAAGAAACCGATTTTTCTTATACCTTTAATATTTGTCTAAGAATTTTTTTTTCGATTTGGAGTGAACTTTCCGAGGAATCGGGTTTTTAAATGGTTGATATTCTGGGCGGTCTAATTTCTGCCTTGTTAAAGTACTTGGGCCAATATTGCTCAGTACCAACATTTATTACAAAAAGGCATTTTGAAAGAAAATGTGAATTAAAGGTTGTCTCACATTGAAGCCAGTAGTGGGCGGGGCAATTGACGGATTGAGCCAATTTTCACGCTTTCAAAAGAAGAGCCAAGCAATGTACTAAGTTTCAGCTTTCTAGCTTGATTTTGAAGACCTAAAACCTTCACCCATACAGACGGACGGATTCAGCCGAATCGATTAACCTCTCTACCCTGTAACACGAAATTTAAAAGTTTTTTTGGCCTCAATTCATATACTTTATGTCAATTATTTATCGGTCACCAAAAAAAGTGTGTGTGCTCTTTAAGATTATTTCATTAGAATGAAATTATGAATGAATTCATTATTTTCCTTAGAATCATGAGAAAATTCATTAAACGCGAAAATAAATGCTTAAAGAACAGTTTTTTTGTTTTCGAAAAACGCCCCTTAAAAGTAGAAGGAGCTCAATGCTTTGTATGTAACAAACTTAGTAAAACGCAATATTTTTAATATTTGTCAAATAATTTTTTTCGATTTAGAATGAATTTTCCGAGAAATCAGGTTTTTGAAGGTCTGACATGCCAAAAGTGGGCACAGTCAATAGTGTGGGCAGTCCACTTTTTGTCTTTTTAAAGGCTTCTTGCCACTATTGCTCTGCACCAAAATTCGAGTTCCTACGCCTAGTCTAACTTAACCAAAAAAACATTTTGAAACAAAATGTATAACTGAAGTTGTCTGACATCCAAGTCGATTGTGGGCGTAGCTGTGGTAAAATTTTATCAATTTTCATACTTTGTCTGTACAAAATGAGAACCAAGCTACAATCCAAGTTTTAACTTTCTAGGTCAATTCTAAAGACACAGAAACTTCACACATACGGGTAGACGGTTGGACGGACATAGCTTAATCAATTCGCCTGTCTCGATCATATCTCTAAAAGGTCTTGGAGGTCTACGGTGATTATTTCACTGTGTTACAAACTGTGCGCTAAAATTAATATACCCAAGTTATGTCTTTTTCGAGTTATGTATTTCTTGTTTTTACAATACATCAACATCTAGGCAGTGCAGAATTCGCGACTGTATCCTCCCTTCCGCGAATATGTAACGGTTCGACGGGAATATGAGGGAAGGGATTGGTTGCCAGTGATGCCAGCAGAGGAACAAAAGTTTTGGGAAATGGGATCAGGGTTGGGGTAGCTCGGAGGGGAGAGGACTAGGGATATCGGCCAGCTGAAAGCGGGTGCATGCCTTTATTTATACCGCTGAAGCTCGTCGGAATGGGGTGGGGATTCTTGCGTCCAAGCTGACCGAGGGGTCACCATTAACATACATAAAATTAGGCATGCTTGCAAGAGATAGTCATAAAGACCCTAAAAAAAATTAAATACAACAACAGCTTACTTTGCCTGTGAGGATTCGGTGGTAATTCCTCATTGCGGATCTCAAACCTCCCTACCTTGTACCAGTGTCCGCTGAAACAAAAATTAAACTGGCACCCTTTCCTAAGTCACAGCTTTCTACAACGTCTTATGGACCCCGTTAACTTCCCCTCGGAATGAGAATCTTTATTCAAAATAAGTTCTCCTAAATGTATCTATATCTAAATCTCCGTATAAATTCATTTTTTTTTATAAAACTATCTCTTCCTGGTCAGTTAAAGATTACAAAGCAACCGTTATGCATTCTTAATCTAAACAACGTATTCGGACGTTAAACAGGAGCACGCAAAAGAAAATTTAAGCCCTGATAAACTTATTAAAAAAAAACCAGAATCCAATTTGATTCGATTCAGATTGATCCAAACAATCAAAAAAAAAAAGAAACTAAATCTCGCGAATGAAATTCACAATTTCTAGCAGGTGGTAAGTTTCGGTGACATTAAAAGGGTAGGTGAAAAGAAAGAAGCAAGTAATCACAATATTTAATAAGAATTAGTTCAGTACTTTAATTACCTGTGTATCTCCGTCGGCAGGCCTGTCGCTGAAGATCCATCGATGACCGACCCTTCTTTCTTCGGTGTGTTCTATATAAACTTCCTTTTCACTTTACTTACAGTCTTTATTTTGCCCTTTCCTTTAACCCGCCAAAACAACCACACCAGAGAAACTTAACTTCTAAAAGCTGCACTTTTAATTAATTAGCGGTATACAAGGTAAAGCTGCCGATGAGCTCCCGTTTAATTTCCTACTGCTAAACTTAAGTTAGGCTTAATTCTTCACTTTAAATTTTTATTCTATTTTTTTTTTCTTTCTGTTAACTTGACACGATTTCTTTATAAGCTAAAAAAAAACATAATCTGCTGGAAACCAAGTTGTGCCAGGGGGGTGAGGGATCTCTCAAACTTCATTGCTGATAGGGATGGCTGAGTCTTCTCTTCTCACGTGCGGCTTTTCTCGTCACCGATGAGCAAGGGGGGGAGATAGATTGGCACTGTGATCAGCCAGCGGCTCGATCAAAATCAGGATGAAGGTATTTTTTTTATAATTTGATCTGGTGCAATATAACGCTTAGGATTTTAGTATTTTTTTCAGGTGGGTGTTTTATTTGCTGATCGTACTGTTTTTTTTTTATTTATATTTGAATTCGTGGAAGTCGTGTGAGTATTAAGGTCGAAGGTAACCGGGGCACATGAATTTATGTCTGTTCGGGTTTGTTTAATTTTTTTCTTCGTTTCGTTCTTTTATTACGCGCACTAGGAAATCACTCAGTATTAAGTTTCCTTTTGTTATTTTTTTGTTTTTATTCGAGTTAAAATGCACGCGGTTTAAACAGATCAATAGATCAAACTAGGCTCAATTCAATTTTCCAAGCTCTTTGCCACGCGCCGATGGAACACTTGTTTTCCTTTTTGGGAATTTCAACCCACCCGAACTATACCGACGCCAAAGTCTCACTGACTTTGCGATCCTCACTTTTGCTTTATAAAAGCTCCCACAGCCATCGTTGCTACCGCTATAGAAACACCAGACCAGGGATTATTGCGGGTCCCTATGTATATGACTCGCAGGCTAGTTGCAGCTAGGTACACTTCACGCTCTTTCGCATGATCCGTCCCGCTGCACTAGGAACCGTCGCCGAGCCGCTGGCACCATAAAGCTACGCACTTGTTGTGTTTTCATTAAGCATGATCTGATTTTGGGATTTTGCCCATTTTTTTTTGGTTGCGCTTTACATGCTTAAGGAGAACACAACAAGTGCGAGTAACTGCACCAGGGCTTAAACTATGTACATAGGCAACATAGTGTCAAGTCTTGTGGGTGATTCTAAGAGAATAATGTATGTGCCCACAGCAACAATGTGTTGGACAAGCATATAGATTAGACCGAAGCAATCAAATTAAGAAAATTGAATCGTTGCTACGTCGGATCTACACTTGCCAGATGTACTTTAAGTTTTTTTTTTTTTGGTTAACTTTTCAAAGGATTCGTTTTATTTTCTTTGCTTAAATCGACCCCACCACTACAAATATATTTGTAGATTCCAACAGGGCTTTCCAACAGGGAACAACTTGACCAGTGAAGTATACAGAGCACCTGTTGGCGATGTTTTTTCAGCTTCGGGGAATGATCCTGTACCTTATAGTACATCATACGCATTTCACAAAGATCAAAATATTTCTTGAATCATTTAGTTAACATTTTGATAGCTCAAACCAAATCCTTCAGATCGCGAGCCCTTAATGGCAGTAAGACTCTTCACATTTTGTGTCTGAGTGGCCTAAAACGTGAGGTGGATGCTTTGAGGTAATGCTTTGTTTTGATGTCGAGTCACTTCTCATTAATGTTCCGGTACAGAAAATTCTTATCATTATTCGGACTGATGAAACGCAACTGTGTGACTCTAAGTGCAACTGTGACTCTAAGGACGATTTCACACCCGGTCGTTAAACCGATGCTTCAAATTAAGAAGCGAAAACCGTTGTCGGCCAGATAGTGGACCACTGGGTGTGCAGGTTTGCAGTGCCAATGGAATTACATTCCGACCAGGGAAGAAACCTCGAATCGAAGATATTCCCAGAAGTATGCGCAGCAATCGGACTACAGAAGACAATGACAACACCTCTTCACCCACAATCAGATAGAATGGTGGAACGCTTCAACAAGACACTGAATGAACATCTCTCTAAAGTCGTGGACGAGAATCAAGGGGATTGGGATCGGCGAATACCTTTATTCCTCATGGCCTACCGAAATGCTATTCACAGTACAACTGGATATACTCCATCTGAAGTTTTATTTGGACGAACTGCCAGGCTACCCAGTGAGCTTAAATTCGGCTTTCCCACTGAAGACCCAACATGCGAGGAGGACTATCCACCAGAAAACCAGAAGCAATATAAAAGTTGCAAGCGACCGCATGAAGACGAAATACGATGCGCGAGCAACGGCACCCGAGTTCAACGAGGGAGATCTGGTATTGCTCTATAACCCACATCGTAAAAAGGGAAGATCGCCAAAGCTTCAGAAGGACTGGGAAGGTCCCTACCAAGTTGTAACGCGAAATAATGATGTCGTATTCCGAATCCAAAGAGGACCAAGAGCGAAGGTGAAAGTTGTCCATGTTGATCGCCTACATCGCTACCACGGAAGCAATGATGACGTACTTGTTCGGGACGAACAAAACTAAGAGGGGGGCAATGTTATGTGGCGACAAGAAATAAAACAACACGCAGGAGTCGCTAAATGCACCCATCGATTCACTCTACGAACGCATCCGCTCGATTCACTAAACGAAAATACCAAACTGTCATATTCGAAGTTAGAATTCCTCCTTAGAATTCAGCAGAAGAGTACCAATGGAAAATTACCAAAGGGGAAGTATAGGACATTCTAGAAGGTGCTTAATTTTGTATAAATACACGGGTGACGGGCTCGTACGGGACAGGACAGTGATATTTTAAACGTTGACTTGTGAAAATCGGTAATAAAGTAAAAAGTGATTGAATTGAAATAATGTGTTGAATTCTAAGTAGTAAAGTTGAATAACAGTGTGATTTGAATTTAAATAAGTTTGTTTGATAAATAAAGTGTTTCATTGTGAAATTATAAAAGTGAAATTGAGTTTTATTCGATGAACCCCAATGCGAAAATATTACAATATTTGATACTCTAATACTCTGACGAAAAAATTTTCAAATTACGGTAGAAAAACCGGTTTTTAAACTACATAAAAACCGGTTTTTAAACTACTAATTTGAGGAAAAATTTTCACTAGAAACGTCAATTATTTATCGGTTGAACAAGTTCAGCCAATGACACGGTTTTTATTCTATAATTATCTTGTACCGCATAAGGATTGAGCTCCTCGACCAACGGTTCCCCGTCAAACGGTTTGAATGTTTCTTCTAGGTTATCTGCAAATAAATCCGCTTTCTATTTGTTGTCTCTTGCCCATTCGTACTTTACTGCTTTCCAAAGAGAGTAGTTCGAACCTTTATCGGCAATCAAACTTTCAAGGTAAGCAGTAGTCTCGTGACTTTTAAAATCTTGAAGTTCGTGCTTCAGTTTGTTAGAAAGGTGGTTCAAGATGGTCTTATCCGGGGATGCTCGCGAACGTTGCCATCTCTTGCGCGTTCTTCTCTTTCCGCATATTAGCACTTCTACTTCTCGCGGATATATTGTTCCGCTCTTCGATAATTCGGACCTCCGAAAAGAAGTATTATACCACGCAGCGCTATGAATAACTTTCACGAGTTTATCTAATTCGTCTTCTATTTCAAGTGGCGTTTTGAGCGGTACATTTAAAGCCATGTTTTCTTTGCAGTGTTTTCTAAAGCCGTCCCAGTGGGTGTAGTTGTTAGTTAATCTAGGCGCTCTTTTCTCTTTTGCTAGGCTTCCGCAGATTTTCAAAAGAACTGCCGATTGATCTGAACAGAGATCAAAGCGTTCTTCTGCGTTCGTAAGGTAACAATACGATAAAGAAGAAGACGATAAAGAAAGTCGCCGCCAGAATCGAGATGGCGATAAAGAAGTCGACGAGATCAGGTATTTTATTTCTGTCGTTTGGCCAATATGTTGGCTTTACCGTCGATAAGAGGACCACGCCGCGTTTTGTACTTGCTTTGAAGAGGACTCTGCCTCTTGTTGAATTGTACCGTGAGCCCCAAAACGTACTTTTCGCGTTAAAGTCCCCGCCAGCTTCATCTACCAGCCGATACTGCGGAGGAAAATAGCTCGTCGCGATGTTGTTATCTATGTGACTTAATTTTACTGAGACTGAGGTTATTTGCATAGAGTCAAGTTCTATTTCTTCGTTTTTGGAATGCTAAATGCAGTCTTTAATGTAGAGATAGGATCCACCTCTCGAATTTTCTGAAGTATGATGCGCGTGATAGTCGATGCAACCTTTTATTTTGCGTGCTGAACCCTTTTTAAAGTGGGTTTACGAAATCAGGCATATGTCTTATTCTTCCGTAGGAATACTTCTAGTTCGTCAATTTTTTACAAAAGGCCGTTTGCATTCCATGTAATTATTTTGATTGACTTTCCCATAATCATGATTTTTTATTAAATGCTTTTCGAGGTTTAAACTCGAGCTCGCTCAATTTGTTGAATATTACTTGATTAAGTTTCGTCTGTTGCTCAAGCTTCTCTAGAATCATGCCTAGAATTTGAGAGACCGAATCTGATGCGCCCGATTGTGGCTTTCTTTCACGTGACGCGACTTGAGCGTACGATCTTGGGCCAACAAGTGTGGATTCTCCCTTTTGACTCCGGTGGGAACTAGGACCAGCGACGTTTTCTTGCGCATTTTGAATTTTGCCTTTAGTCAAACCCGTACCCCTTGTCGACTTAAGGGTTTTTGGCTTATCTACTTAAGGAGGTTTTAGGCTTGGGCCCTTATTTTCAATATTTTTCTTTGGAGCTTCTTGTCGTTTTTGTAACTCAATGGCTTACTTAAGATCTGATGCAGATATTTTTCAAGCAGGTACCTACCTACCTACCTACCTACCTACGCTAACCCTTATAGCAATGACTCGTTCTTAATACATATTTGGGCTATCATTACGAATGAACTTAGTTTCATTAAAACAAGAAAAAGTTTAAAAGTCCCATTTGACTGAAAACTGCATAAGTCTAAACACAAGCACCCTTGGGGTTCGCAATTCCGAAGACATCATCAGTACCAGCCCTAACTGACCTGCCGTATGGTCGCCTTCGCAATGCTATAGAAATCAAGATACCTACACACATTATCGCAATAAGCCAAATTCCCCTTTTGGTTAGCCATCCTCCACTGGCAACATGAGTCTGCAACATCCTTAACTCGGTAGGAGGAGAGCAAAACATTTGGCCATGCAAAACAAGAATTAACACAAAACCAACATAAGTAAAAGCATAAATTAAAAACATAAAACAAAACTCTTTTACAACATAAAACATCGTAACCAACACTATGTCACATAGGCACTACTCAACACACTTGTATAACTCGATACCCGAGGTCAAACTGCAATAGTGCAGCAAAGTCTCATCCCAATTTTAGGGGTGTGTGTACATGTATGCTATCCTTAAGTCTTGTATAGGTACCAACAACAGCTATATGCTCGAACAGCAAACGTAATACCTCCCTCCCAATTTATGCGCATTAACATATGACATAGATACAACTGTACAGCATAAGGAACGGCGGCGATTCTCCCGAAGTTTGTTTGGAAATAATTTTTTTTACTACCTTTTTTACTGGGGGTAAGCTCGAGCCTGAAAAAGCGTCAAAGGTCGAGGAGGAGGAGCACAATCGTTGTTGTTTTGTGACTGTTTCAACAAATGTCCTTTGCAGCTTAAAAACGCCCACTCCAGCGCTAAGCACGGCATTGCATTTCCGTAAGGGTTGTTCGAGTAAAACATCGCGCATACCCCAGAAGGAGAGAGTAAACTTCCCTGCACACATCACGCGCAGGGACTAGTTGCAGAGACTTTTTTCTGTTGGGGCAAAGTGCAACTTGAGCACAAGGTTGATGCAACACCGGACCACCGAGAGAGTGAAACAGTTTGTCTAGACACCAAATGCAAGTCATCAAAAGGACGAAAAACTCTCAGGGATAGGCTACGACGAGTGGTAGTGAGCAGGACGGTTATACTGCGGGGTAAGAATACAGAAATCAAATCAAAACAAAAGTTCTGCGAAATGGTTGGGTAGGCACAAGCACGTGTCGGTGTTTCGTTCCACGAAAATTTAGCTCCTCGAAGCATCTCTCTGCCTAAGAAGAGTTGGTCAGGTGGTGCTGTGTTGTAGTCAGTTATGAGGTTACCTTAGTTTCCTATCAATTTCAACTGTTCGCAACTTCATATTGTTCCACAGGATTCGGTATTTGTGCAGACTTACTAAAGTCTGCAAAGTTGGTTGGTAATATTTTCGATTACAATAAGCACGTGGGTAGCGAAAGAAAACCAGGTGACAGTCCCAATTAGAAGAATATTGGTGTTATTTTTAGGCAAGAATTGAAATCAACTGCTGGGAAAAAGCAGTAACATTCAAAAAGTGTTGGACTTTGAAAGTCGCAATTCAAGCCAACTCTGCAATGATTAGGTTCTTAAAAATTTGCATGGGACTCTTCCAAACGTCAAAGCTGACACTAAGACTATTCCTTTTACTTCCTACACTTTCCTTAAACTGCAGCCATATTTCACTGTACACGTCTTTCATTATCTTGTGTCGATCACAAAATAATTGCTGCATCTTAAAAATTGTTGGAAATATCGCGCAAATTCAATTCGTCTCTTTGTCATATAGCTTATAGGGACATCAGAAATAATATCACACTTGCCTTGGGTAAGTGAGTATGAGTAAGCTTGCCGCAATCCGCTTAAGTTACTTTTCCCATCAAGATTTCTTTAATGACCCATTTACAGCGAAGCAATGGTGTTCACACACTTCATGAAATGGAAAGGACTTTGCTTTTCATTCATAAGATCTACCGTCATTTCAGCAAAACCCGATCTAACCATGGTTATTACACTTTGATCTTGTTTAGTAAGTCTAATCCTGCAGCACCAATTTTAGCCAAGTATTCCAGCGCAACAATTACCATTAGGCACTTTACATGTCTTATGGTCAACGTATGAAAAACTAGAAATTTGTTCCGAAGATAAGGCCGAAGAAAATTCATAACGTGTGACTTTGCTCAGTTTAGAGAGGACCCCAGAGCTCATGCTACTCATCATGTGCTAGTTGCGAGGTTTCTACAGCTTCTGTTCACCGCAGTTTCCGTCACAGTCTCCTCCGCTCTTTCTAGTAAGTGTTCTTAACGGCCAAAAATTGCCTTAACGTTACGGGTATTTTTAGGACAATTAAACGGTTCAGGAGTTGCGAAAGACTAAGCTAGGCAGGGTTTCTTGGTCATTATTCCCGTCCCGTCTATGCAAAAAGGATAAAGAACCGCATTAAATCAGACTTTTCTTCTCTCTCCTTAAGTGTTCTCATTCGATTTCACAGGGTCCATGCTTTTGCACCCTAAAGTAGACCTGGGATGATGAGGTGAGGACTTTATAAATTAAGATTTTAGCTGCCTGAGAATAGCCCAAAGAAAGCAGCTATGGTGCTCTGATCTCAGTGTTGATACATGGAAATATCTCTGCGGAGCCTAGGTATGGACAAAGCCCCTAAATAAATATAAATAGAGTGGCGCAACAGCTCGAGGTGAACCAGGGCCAACTTCTCAACAATGTATGTTGGTGTGTTAATTTCTATACATACAAGGGGACCTACAATTTTTGCCCGAATCCGAACTGCACTTTGAGAAGTTTTTCAAGACTCGGAAGGCTTATGTCAGACCCTCGCGGAGGTGGGGGCCATGAATAAGAACCAGTTTTGTTTTTCAGGTGACGATGGCAGGATTCGAACCCAGACCTCCGGCGTAGTAAGCACACACACTAACCACTACGCCACGGCACCCCCCCCCCCCCCCCCTTATTTAGCCCCTGACAAAGCCCCTACCCACCATAAATGTATGGCTGCGTTATCGTAATGTTTTGTCCAATAGGTCGGCATTGGGTGTCCCTTCTTGGTGTCAGCCAGCGTCTACTTACTTTTTCCCTCATTGAATGGTAAGTCCATATTCGCTCTTTCCGCCTCAATGCTCGAGAAGGATTCACTGGTATTTAGTTGTGTTCTGCCGATTTAGTCAATGCGTGCGTCGTTGGAGTATGCGGGTAGTTGATTGTATACCTACGGACTTTCCAAAGATTGTGCCTATGTTGGCGCTGCAGATTGGCACATTTATTGCAAGAATGATGTTTAAGAATTCACATCACAGTCACATTTACCGACTTCGATGAAACAGCGTGAGTATTCCATGACCGTGGAACCCTGAAAGGTGGAGTGCTCTCACATCTCATATAGCTTCTTATTATGGACACATATCTTATGAAGCTCAACCACTCACCGGTGAAACCCATAGCTTATGCTGACGATCTTGTGCTCATAGTACTCATAGTACGTGGCAAATTCTTGTCAACACTTGTTGATTTAATGCAAGATACACTAAACGGCCTCAGCCGGTGGCCCGAATCATGCGGCCTTAGCGTCAATCAGTCAAAAACGGAGCTTGTCCTCCTTACAAACAAGGGATCAGTCCCGGATGTAGAGCTACCAACACTCAAAGGCTCGGCTCTCCAATTATCTAAAAGTGCTAAATATCTGGGTGCCATCCTAGACAGTAAGCTCAGCTGGAACCTAAACATAGAAGAAAGAGTTAAAAAAGCATATACAGCCCTATATACGTGCAACCGAACCTGCGGAAAAAATAGGGCCCTTCCCCTAATATACAAACTGGCCTCTACTCAGCTATAGTAAGAACCATACTCACTTATGGATGCTGCGTCTGGTGGCCAGCTATAAATAAACCTTGTGACCACAGGAGCTACTACCATGGGGTTAGAGACAATTCTTAGCCTAACGCCTATAGATGTTAAAAAAAAAACGCTGCAAAAAGCGCAAAAAGACTTCAAGGGACAGGCAACTGGAGTACAACATTCATAGGACACAGTTCAATCATACACACAATGGGTTGCTGTGCAGGTACAGACCACAAAGCACCTTATCTAGACTTCAATCAAGAATCCACCATTCACGTTCCGAGCAGAGAAGGCTGGAGGCTGGATAACGTTGTAATCCACTCCGAGAGAGCAATCTACACGAATGGCGCTAAATCAAGTGAGGGTACTTGAGCAGGTGTATGCTCTGAGAAACTCGGTATCCTAACAAGCAGAAGACTGCTGGGCTCCTGCAGTATCTTTCAAGCAGAAATTCTTGCAATACTTATAGCCGCCGAAAAGGCCAGAGTATTGGAACTATCACAGGAGGATATTTACGAAGACAGCCAAGCAACCTTTAAGGCAAAACCAGCAGTAAAATCTAGCGCAGTAGGACTCTGGCGCTCAAAACCTAGGGCTCTAAGCAGACAGACGCATTATTTGGGTAATGGGCCATAGTGACTTCATCGGAAATGAAAAGGCTGACGAGCTAGCGAAATATAGCTCACATCTATGTATCACTACAGCGGACAAAAGGGCTCACCCTCCGCTCTCCTATGAAACAGGCATTAAAAAAAGCGTAAATGTAATTGAAAAAAAAAAGAAATAAATTGCAGCTTTGTGGATTTTCAATTTCAAAAAAGGTAAAAACCAAAATTTAAAATCCATTACAAACAACATTTAAATCCGCCAACGGCTTTCTCTGACCTAAAAAACTATTTTTAATTGAATAATCGAAATTGGCGCCCAATATTAAGCCAACCAACGTTGGGCGCCACCTCTTTATACATCTGCGAATTTATCAGTGAGCTCATAAAATTTCCTGCTGTGTAAAAGAAATAAGAAGAAATTCTCTAAATTTTCTGAAATTTGATTTGAAAAGAAATTGAAAAATATTTGAAGTTCCGTTATCAGAGTTTATGTAAAGAGAAATATTTTAGTCGTCGTTTTAAATGGAAGAGATGCATTTCTTATCACTTTCAAAGAGCGATTTTTGCCTTCTATGTATTCGTGCAACATCACAGAGAATACCAACAGGAGAAGAAGCTTGTGCAAACCAAGTGGTCTTGTTTCTTGTATGCAAGCAATCTCCTTTGTGTTAGTGTGTCCTTGCATTTACACTGTTCCTTTTACAGGACTTACTTGTATGCTTTCGATAAGGTTCATTCGGAGAGCGGTTTTATAGGGAAAGAGGCGTCGTCTATGTCATACATATGCACAGGGACAGGCGACAATAGAGCTGCTCCTGCTAGCTCCTCTTTACCGATGGTATGTGTGCATGCCGAAGAGTTGCATTCATGTTCAGCAACATCGGTCCACTTACAGTCTGTTCGTATGCTGTTTACATACTTTAGAGAGCCCTCTTTTAATATCGACGAAACTCTGTGCGGGTGTGTAATCAAGCGGATGCTTGTGTATGCGTGCTCTAACTGTGTACTGTGCACTTCTTACATTCACTGCATTTGTTGCTGCTTGATGGTGGCTTTGCCATAGTATGCACTGTGCTTTCCATCCCACTGATGTAGTTGTGTGGTCTTTGCAATACTCTTCTGCATGCCACTTTACCATTGCACTAGTTATTCTCTGTTTATGTTGCTGTTATTGCCCTTTGCCATGGTTCTGCACTGCTCCTGATAGAGCAATCCGCTGCTCGCCCCCGTAATCCAAACCCATTTTAGTCTTACTCCTGCAGCTCTGGCAACAGCCAACATACAGAGAAAAAGCGAACAAGTACAACACACAAAAAAAAAAACACATCCCAAAACGAAAATAATAATAAAATTCCATACCATCCATCCTAGAGACAGGATCAGGTATTATGTGAGTCCGAAATCAGATTTTGTTTAGTTGAACGCGAATGCTCCTACAGTAAGGACGCAAAACCTCTGCATCTTGTGTGTGTGTGCGATATCTATAGTATTTATTGTGCCATTCCATAATACAAAACCTTGTGTACTTACATCCAATGATTAACAGAATTGACTTTACACCAGTGATATAGTATTGCCATGTAAGCGGAAATAGAATTTTTGTAAAATCCAATTTGAATTAAGGACCTCGTCTAGCGTGTTTTGTTGTGTGCTTGGAAATTTTCAAAGACACACAACCAGTGTCGTGTGTTTTGTGGGAGTTGTGCCTTTTATTTTTGCCTATCGTATGTGTAATCAGTCAGCAGTCAACCATTTACATTCGATGTTCCGTTACAGACAGTGGTAACCAAAACCGTAAGGACCTTTTGAAATAAACTTATTTGCTCGCCCGTGAGCGAAACAAACAAATCAAACTCTGACACAATTTATCGATATGACGATAGGACGAATGTAGAAAACAAATTGGCGCGATATTTAAACCAAAAATGTCATCGCACACTTGAAATACCAACAGGGTTATGAACAACACTAAATAAGAAAATTCATAATTTTTTTTTCAACAAAACAGACCGTGTTTTCAAATAAAAAGTGCAATTTTATAGTTAAAATTTAGTTTTAAAATTTATATAAGATAATTTTTTTTATATTTCAAATTCTTGTGCGAGTGTTAAGGAAAGTTCAAACTTTTCTCAAGTGTTGCGAAAAAATACTTGTTTGCCAACCTGGAGGGATACACGCAAAGGTAAGTCAGTCGATTTAACATAAAATTTTTAGTTTCACCATTTATAAATAAATCATAAAAAAGAACGATCAATAATTAGTAAAATATACGTTTAAAAATATAACTTATAAGGTTCTGAAAAAAATGTCGAAACAATTTGTATTTTATTTATTTTATAAATTTATTAAATTTAAATAATCAGAAAAGTATTGTAAACAAAAAAAGAGATAAAAATAATTAGTTAAAAAGAGGCAAATTCGACGACAAAAACCAACTCTGAGAAATGAAAAATTACGGCAAAACCATATAAGAAACTCCAACTTAAATTGTTGTAATTAATTTACTTTTCAATATCAGATATTTTTATTGTCGATAATAACTTCAGTAAGCATTTTTATTAGTCAAAACTTGAAATTTAGTACAAATCTTATACAGAAATATTTTTTTTGTATGATTTTTCACTTTCGGAAATTGTTGTGCCCTGGAAAAAGTCGAAAAAGTTCAAGTCTTGCTTGATTCGAAAATTCAGAGATTTGCCGTTAAGACCGTTAGACTGTATATATATGTACTAAAGCCCACAATACAACATCCACTTAGACGTGCAAACAAAAACGCAATATCAATCAGACTTGAGGTTGAGAAAAAAAAAAAAAACAAAACCATTTATACAAATTAAACACAACGCACCGGTCGATTCTCAGCGGGACATTCTCTGATTTCTTATAAGCACTCTGTTGTTACGGTGCATTTGAAATGGGACATCGTTGTCGATATCCTTATAGATATTTTCTCCTCATCGAAACCAGACCGCAACAAATATCTAGTGCCGCCGATGAGCCGGTTTATGTAATCATACTTACTTCACGTTTCAATGGTGCACGAGAAGCTTTTTCCTTTAATAGGACTCTTCCAGCCTAGTGCTGTTCTGTTGGTGTTTCTGTTTTTTTTTTTTTTTTTTGTTACAACACAGCCCCCTTAACCCTTTACCCATGCAAAGCTATACACCACACGATGTCTGCCTTGCTTTGGATGTGTCGCTCTATGAAATGATGTGAATGAGTAATTGCAGTAGGTTAAAGTACACACACATACAAACAGGAAAAATAAAACATCCTTGCATATAGCAGTCCTCCCGGCACAGTAAACCCAGTGTAAAAAAAGACAAGAATTGAGAACATCAGAAAAAAAAATAAACATCAGGTGGCAGTGAGACATCCTTTCCTCTGTTCCTCCCTGTAGTTGGCACCATTTCCATCGAAAGCACCAACCCCCTCCCCACTATCTTGTGACGTCTGTGCATATTTACACCGAGTTCACCCAACACCCAATCGCGCGCCCTATGTGCGGAGAGCCAGAGTAATGCAGCCATGACCAAAGCCAAGTTAACCCCTGCCCTCTGGGATCTAGCGTTACACGATGTGCATACATTCAGTGCACACAACTCACTGTGTCCAGAATTGGGTGGTTTCCGAGAGAGCGTCGCCGTCGTCATAAACACCCATATAGCGACCCTCGGAAGGCCTATTTGCTGAGCAGCAATCACAGCACAGTAAGTCATTCCTGGCAGACTGCCAGCCAGCCAGCCAGTCAGTCAGTCAGCATGTAACGTTCGTAACAAGTGTGTGGCTCACAAATACCCTCACAACCCGCCCTATTAAGGACGAAAACTATAAAGTTTTGCGTTCGGTGTATATAGCTTCCTCACTAGGCATGCATGCGACAGCTTTTACCCTGCCTCTGTTGAGGGCTTTTTAAAACGCGTTTATAAGGTTCTGGGTTTAGTACCTATACCTACCAACAGACAGGCAGGCTGAACCAGTGCAAAACAAAAAGATTCCAATTTCTGACTACTGCAAATAGGTACTGGAAACAGGCTTGGTTAAAAGGAAGTACCTAGTAACTTAAAAAAAAGGGACTAGATTCATATTAAGGATGGCAGGAAAACCCGCCTCTCTGCCTTTGCCCCCATTCAAGGACTCGCTAACGATATGGTGAATGTGTTTAAAGAAAGTCACCCATCGATGGCCCCAATTTAAACTACATTCGGTCATCGAAGTATCAGTGTGTGTGTGGGTGCTTCAGCCCAGGCGGTGGAATTAAGCCAGTAATAAAAGTTGCATTGAGGTTGAGGTTGCCTCCCGTTGGCGCGCACACCAGCAAAGAGTCTCAAAACTGCATTACAAATATTGGCAGCACCCAAACATTCGGCGCCTTCCAAAACCATACCCATCCACCTCTTCCTCGTCCGGTATCCGGTATATGTAATCCTTAAGATAGAGACAGAAAAAAAAAACAAAATCGGAGAAAAACAGCAAACAGCACATCACCGAAGGACAACAAAAGGAAAACAAAATCGCAGACTACATAGCCTTTTGGCATTCGAGTCATGGATCTTCTGTAAACCGCTCCTGCCTCAGTTAACAGTCTGTGACTGTGTGGTCTTACATAGGCCAAGCAAAGAGTTTGCCCCATATAATTCTAGGATGAGCACTGTATAGTCTGAGTCTGACTGTAACAGCCAAAGAGAACTCGTCAGCAAACAGAATTTACAATTTACAGACCGTGAGAAGTCCTGAATATTTTATGCACACCCTGTGCTGCTAGTCCGTCGCGATGAAGTGAATATTTACTCTTTCAATATAGTTTCAGTCAGCTCAGCACAGCAGTGGCAGTCTGGGAAAACTCTTTTCATCAAATCAGGACGATTTCTCTTTGCATAGAGACCTTTCATGCAGTTTGGTATTGGTATGGCACACATTATACCCTACCCAGTTCCAGTTCCTTTTCGATGAACTTCGTTCAAATTACATATCCTTTTGCCATGGTAGATCCCAGTTTGTTATATGTCACAGATTTTATAGATATCCCCAGCCACTGATGGAAGCTTTCCGCCTCATACCTTGAGCGAGATGCACAGTAACTAAGTGAATGAAAATTGGACGAGAAACGCTGCATGAAGAGGTAGGGAGAGAGGGTAGTCTAGGATGTTGAAATGGCGCGTGTTGCGTAAATTACACTTTCTATATTAATACATAGCTCGATTTTCATTTAAAGGATATACAATATCTGATTGATTGTGGTGTATTTATTAAGTGCCCATCGATGCATGACAATGGCATTAGGTTCCCTCCCAATCAAAATTCTTTGCCTGTGCAGGACTTACTTGAAAATCATCTCGCAGGCTGATGTATGTGCTTTAAAGTTTTAATTTGGTCAGTGGGCGTATGACATCAATCGATATGCCGTCTGTCTTAAAAGCTTACAAGCCAATTATCCGATTATTGTTATAAGCCCTCGAGCCTAAAACCAACGATATAGCAACAGAGTGTAAGAAAAAAGTTATGAATTAATTTAATCGGCAGGATACTCTGTAAATATAGATAGGGACAGTCGTTCGATTTGTTTGTTTTTCCTTTGCCACATACCTACACGCCTTAAAGCAGGTAGCCCGCCCCGCATGCAAAGGCATCACAAATCCAGTGAATTTAAATAGACGCAACAGGAAAAAAAAAAAAAAAACTGTCGCAAGGAGCAACTGCTCCATTGGGATATGGTAATGGTAGGTAGATACTGATCCCTAGCTATATTGGGAAAATTCCTGGACAGTCAAAGTCAATCCAATCCAATTGTCAAGTTATTTTTTAATTGGGTCAGATCGAATTATCTAATTAGTTGGATTGCAGCGTTTTTAGCCGACTCTAGGCGAGAGGATGGATTTACTGTCCGTCCTGCCTGGAGCTTATGTAGATTTACGTAACACTTATAAACGCTAGAATAATGATGGTTTTGGTAAAAAAAAATGTAAGTGGATAGAATTTTATTACATCGGAAGTGAAGTGTTTTTTTTTGTCGTGTGAGTGGGCGGCGATATTCTCTGTAATACGATGGAACCTACATTCAATAAAAAAGTGGGCTGAAATGTTTATTTATAAATTATGTATATTTTATTCGATAAGCTGGAATAATATTTTTTTTTAATTCGTTATGGAATCTCGGCAGGAGTTCCATTAACAGTTGATTTTTTTTTTTCAATTACAGGGGTATGTAGTGAAGGTACACATTGTTTATTTAAAAGGACTTTTGGGGTGGTCCTGACAACAATACTTATTTGGTAAAAATAAACGGTTCGACGGATTTACTGACTACAAAACAATTGGGGAAAATTCACATTGCTTGCTTATAATCATTTTGGAAGTGTCGATTCGTGTATTCCATTACGTCTTGACAATATTTTCAACTGTTAGGACGACACTTACACTCACTAGTTAGGCTCGTTTTTAGCGGTCCGTTTGATAATGGAAAAGTAGATACATCTTTTTTTTATTTAAATCAGGTTTTACCAATCTTTTGGGTCACACCTGTTGTAACTTTTGAACGGAGAGTCGTAGAAGAACGAACCCAGTACCTACATTTATAAATTTTGTGAAAAAGGAGGAGCACATGCGATGGCAATTTATTTTTACATACATAACGAACGGTTTAATTACTCCTTAAACCTTTGTGGAAAAAAGAAAAAAAAAGGGTTTAGGCACTTGCCCTGAAAAAACAGAAAGAAGAAAAATAAAACGTGGATTTTAAAAATAAAATTGAATTGAAAAATGCCAATTCACCAGATAATTTGAACCAGAATTTTTTAACCTATTAGTTCAAAAAAACTACATAAGGCATACATACAAAACAATAAAAGCTTCAGCGAAAACTTAAATCAAATTTTTTTAAAACGGTTCTAAGACTGCGGTTTTGAGTTAGGTATTTTCGAAACAAATCACGAAAAAACCGTCCTCCTGGTTATGTCCGGTATTATCAGAGCGAATGAATTGAAAAATCACATTTACCGACTTACATATTAGAAAATATTAAAAATTTTTGGGAAATTTAAGGCGAACTCTGATTGCGTCTCGAAAAAACGAGTTTTCAAAATATCTCTAGGTAGTATGCGAACGGTAATGAAATACGGTTTCAGCGTGTCTTAAACACTTTAAAAAATATCGGAAAAAAGCTGGAAACCAAAGTTAAAAACCCATATTTCTTAACGTGGTCTGAAAATTCAAAAAATCCCGTCTCAAAGTATATAACGAAAAAAAAAATCCTGGGGATGGATAAACGAAGACTGCCGAGAGTAGATCTCTCACACTTACTTGCAACAAGAAGTAATTGTGTACAGGAATGGGACATTTTGGCTCGAAACTGTGGATCAGTCCTCGACTCCTCGATATTGCTAACCAGGAGCAGGATGTCACTCAGAGATTGTCACTCAGAGATGTCACTCAGAGATCAATGAAATTCTGGCAAAAAAGGCAATCTCCTCTAGTCGTCTCAGCACCGAGCGTACTACACTAAACTGAATCACAATCTGCAGGAAAAAATCTTTTTTTTTTTAATTACAACAAAACGGAAAAAATAAGCACCTTATTCAAAATCAGAGGTGAACTCTTACTTACTTACTTTAGGTGGCGCTACAGTCCGGGGTGGACCTGGGCCTCAGCCAACAAGCTTCGCCAGCCAGCTCTGTTTCTAGCTAGCCGTCTCCAGTTTCGCACGCGAAGTTGGCTGAGGTCCCCTTCCACTTGCGTGCGCCACCTGAGTCTCGGTGCTCTTTTACCGCGCCGTCCCTGCGGTGTGGATTCGAAGATTTTCCGGGCCGGGGCGTTGGTCACACAGTCCATCCGCTCTAGATGACCCAGCCATCGTAGACGTTGTGTTTTGACTCTTTTGGCTAGGTCGGTATCGCTGTACAGCCCGTACAGATCCATGTTATATCTCCTCCTCCACTCTTCGTCTATGCAGACGGACCGTAAATCGTCCGAAGAATTTTCCTCTCGAAGCAGCCTAAAGTGTTTTCATCTGCCTTTGACAGGGTCCATGCTTCTGCACCGTAAAGCAGGACTGGGATGATGAGGGTCTTATACATGGACACTTTAGTTGCTCGAGAGAGGGCTTTGCTACTCAATTGCCTCCTTAGCCCAAAGAAACAGCAATTGGCAAGAGTTATCCTTCGTTTGATCTCAGCGCTGGTGTCATTGTCTGAATTGATAGCGGAACCCAGGTAGACAAAGTCCCTAACTACCTCAAAGTTATAGCTGTCGATGGTGATGTTTTGTCCAAGACGTCGGTGTTGGGTGTCTTTTCTTGATGATGAAGAAAAGACGAATCATCTTTTCTATGATGTTAAAGAAGTCGCATGACAGCGCGTCGCCTTGTCTAAATCCTTTTTTGACATCAAAGGGGGTCGGTGCGGTCTTTGCCGACCTTGACGGAACAGCGTGAGTTTTCCATCGTCATCCTGCACAGATTGAAGAGTTTGGCAGGGATGCCAAAACTAAACATTGCGCTATATAGCTCGTCTCCATAGATGCTGTCATACGCGGCCCAGAAATCGATAAAGAGGTGGTGTGTATCGATTCGGAGTTCCTGGGTTTTCTCCAAGATCTGCCGCAGTGTGAATATTTGATCGATGGTGGACTTTCCTGGCCTAAGGCCACACTGATATGTGCCTATCAGATTATTGACAAACGGCTTCAGACGTTCACACAGTACAGCAGAAAAGATCTTGTATGCGATTTTTAGAAGACTTATGTCCCTGTAGTTGGCACAACTCAGAGGGTCTCCTTTCTTCAGGATCGGCCAAAAAAATGCTGAGGTTCCATTCGTCGGGCATGCTTTCTTCCGACCATATCTTGCAGATGAGCTGGAACTCATACCCTTAAATTTTATGCCACACCGCACCGTCTGAACTCGCAGTTCTATGCAACCTCGACGAAGACGTTCTTCGATTCTGAGCGAGCTGAGAAGAATATATTTTGGAGCAAACCAACTGGGGATGGATGATGCTTTGTCCATTTTGAATGGGGATCGTGGTTAGGACGTACTGTACAAATATACGAAGAACGAACACAGTGCTACAGAGAACGCATTATTGAACGCAATTTTTGAAACTGAAAGTCTTATTGTATAAGTAATTTTCAACTTCATTTCTAAACTTTAAATCTTTGCTTATATTTTTGTAAAGGTCAGTCTGTAGGACGGCCTTAAGCCAAACCAATATGACTTTTGTAAATAATTGTAATGCATAATATACACCTTTTTTTAGGAAAAAAAGTCCTCTAAACTAAAACTAAACTAACTATATCGAAAAAAAACTAGAAAATTCTAGAAAACTTTAAATAATAATCAATTTCTGATAATCAGCTCGAAAACTTTAGAAACGTTTTTAGTATCTAAACGGCAATGCCGATTGTAGTATAGTAAAGTTTTTATTTTTTCAAACGCAAGGTGACAAATACATTTTTTAATATTATTTTTGTTAAAAAAGCTTAAGGAAATCAATAACAGGCTTGTTATTTTCAAAATTTTAAGGTAATAATAAGGTAGGAACAGATCGAAAGTTTTGGGCATTTTATGGCACTGCCATTTAAGCAAAGCAACATAAATGATTTTGAGTATATCTCAACAACTGTTAAATAATTCAATCTCGCTATGATTTTTTTTCGAACCCCAAAAAATTGTCTATGTCCGAGGTTTTTTTCGAAATGGTATTAGATAAGTCTAATATATATTTCCTAATTGTAAACTGCAAATATAAGATATATTTCGAGATAATAGTCACGTTTCACTCTTATGTTTTTTTCTTCTGGACCCTTTCGTTGAGCTCAAGCTTGCTGTTTGAAGTTTCCTCTTTCAGATTTTTTACTACCTTCCGTTTTTTCTTCTCTGCAACATCATCAAAAACAACCACATAGCTGTCGCCGTCATCACCATACTTTTCAGCCAAAACTTCTAATAGGGAACATAAATCAGATACTCTCGTTTTTTGGCGTTTCATTATTTGTTGATGCAGACTCTGATTCTTTTTCATAATTTCTTCTGCTTCGATAATTTCTTTGGCGTATTTCTTTAAGGACGCTTACGTTTTGCAGCCGCTTCTTTTTTAAATATCTAATATTTCGGAACTTCTTCGGCTGTGATCGTATCTTGGACAATTTCTTTTGCTCATCATCTACCTTAATAAATTGCACGCACTGGAACATGTAAGCTATGCATCCTTTACCATTCCATTGATGAGTCTTTTTTAATGTCTGCAAGCTCTATTTCGGAACCAAAGTAATCGTTGTAGAAATTTTCTATGTCCTCGGTGGTGATGGGCTTAAAGATTTTTTTTGCCACAGCTCGAGCCAGGTTGACATTTCTGAAGAATCTTAAAAATGTGACAATCCTTCACTCGCTTTATATTAATTAAAATTTTATAACAATTAGTTCTACGCTTAAGATACCTACCACATTATATTGAAAAATAGTTTTTTAAATATTTTTGTAGGTTTTTGAGTCAAACCTCGAAATCAGCTTCAATTCAGCAATTCAAAATTTTCTATAGGTTTCCCGAGAATTTTGATTTTGGGTGATTTTTTTCAAATCTTTTGGGCTCATAGGATCGGATATACAGAAGATATTCACGATTTTTTTCCCCGAAAATACATCAAAGCAAAAGTTTAAAAACTGTAACGAATGGGTTCGTATTTCCAATCCTTATCCTTAAGCTTTTAAGAAGGTTTTCAAAATTTTTTAAAGATTCGATTTTATAAAAATTAAATATTTGTTGAAGTATACTCCAAATTTCTTATTTTTAGCCGCAAAACTTTTCAAGATAAGTGTGCTGCGTGTGTTTTTATACACAAATTGCTCTTATAAGTATACCGAATTTTATCTTTCTACGACTACCTACTCAACGCGATAAACACTATGGAAGCGTAAAATACTTATTAAGTTAACTTTGTTGTAGTCAAAAAGATTTACTACTTTGACGAGCGTTCTGGAAGTTTTCATAGATTCTCTCATAAAAGCGTTTTTTTTTACGTGGAAATCAGACATAGCCCGTTAATATAAGTGGTTTTTTAGCACGTCGAAATCGGGCATAACCAATATCGGCTGTTTCGGGATTGTGGGCATATTAGTATCTTTGAAAGATTTTTGAGTTTAAGCCTTCGCCCAGTATTCAAACAGAAAACACAAATCTTTCTACGATGCACTGCTCAAAAGTTACAAGTGCAGACATACGGACGGAAGGATAACGGTGTGGCACCAAAACGCCTTCAGCCCAATGAATCCGTTGCATCCGTTACGTACACAACTGAAAACTCAGTGAAACAGACACATTCTTATGGGAAGCGACCTACGTCACGCACTTCTTGTATGGGCCGCTTCCCATAAGAACTCGTGTATTTAACGGAGTTGTCAGTTGTGTACTTCGACGCGACGGACGCAACGAATTCATTGGGCTGAAGGCTTTGCAGGTCCTTTTTTTATATTTGGACGGGGCGCTCACAATGAAATGTCAATGTCTTAACAGTTTATACAAATCACAATCTTTTGGTAGTTTAAAACGCATCTCAAACGTTTACAAAGAAAGTTTGAGTTAAGCCTTTTACGAAACTGCCGAAATAAACTGAACTTATTTTTCGACAATGTGTATGTGTCATGTACGTGAAATGTATGTATAAATCTCGATTGCACATAATCGATTGACTGTCTCTGTGAAGCTGCACAAATTTTTCAATTTTTATCAATTTTTTTTTTGTGAAATCAGTGCTGAGTGATTGTAGGCAGCGTTTTTGGTGAGCGCAAAATTGTAAAAACAAAAATAAAATAAAATTTTATAAGTTTGTTTTAGTAAAGTGTAGATACATTCCGTTCGAAAAGGGTTTTGCCTACCCCTTAAAATATGGGGGTGGACAAACACGAAATTACGAAATAAAGCATTAACAAAATCTTGAATGGATTCACGAGTCTGGTTTAAATAATGTGTTGGACTTTATTTGTGTGCCTTACTCAATTAGGCTTAAGACCGGTCGCAGTCCACACTTTTCTGCACAACTAAAATATTTGTTTTCCTTTATTCGGGTGCCAATAATAGGCGTGGCCCAAAACGTTGTATCAACTAAGCCCAGAATGATGTGCTTTCTTTACAATATATTTTGTCAAAAAAAAACTTTAGTTTGAAAAGAAATATTAAAACAAAAATTAAAAAAAAAAAAACATTTGCAAAAATACTCTTAGATTCGATGCCACGCCCACTACCGGATGTTTATCAATTTATTTTAATTTTTAATTTATTTAATTTATTGCTAAACATCAAATTTCATCTTTTGAATTTTTTAATCTTAAAAACCCAATCAGAGGTAGTTCCACATACTAAGACTACTTATGACCGTGTCTGTGGCGGCTCTGAATTATGTTAAGTTCTTTATTGCCTCGGCAAAATATTGAAAGGGAGCCTTTGCACCTTTTTCCAGTTCTTTACTAGTCTTCACACAATTAATATCTTTTATTGGAAATACTAAATTGCTGTTTGCAGGGTGTTCAAAATTGGGATTGAAAACCCTCAAGTTTCAACACCCTTCATTTTTCTTTGTTGGAAATCGCAGAATATTTAAAACAAAATCAACAGGACCTGAAAGTTTCAAGAACAAATAAAAATGCCAAACAAATTCTCAGCTTTTTCACAAGTTGAGTCATTACTTTTGGCCTACATTACAGCTAATCATGACGTTTAGTCACGCTGTCAGAAAATTATTTATTTGGATCATTAATCCAAATTTAGCTTTTATTTGTTTACTTAAAAAAATGTTTCCTTAAAAAATATAAGGCAGTTAAAAAAATATTACAAGCATTCACATATCCTCTTCTATGCCTGTTCAAATGGTGTGTACCTACTTTTATTCAATATTATACTTAGTTCTTGTGCTTATTGAATTCAGACCTTTTGCCCAAAATGAGCAGACATTTTTCTGAGAAAAATTACTCCCAGGCACACGGAAAAATAAATTTACACGCCATGCCTTTTAAATGACACAAAACAGTCCAAGAAATCCTTAAAATATTTCATAAACAAGGACGTCTTATGGTTGCCTATGTGTTGTGTAAGTTTTATGTGACTATAAGTTACCAAATATTTGCCAAAATTTATTTTCTCCTCATATTTTTTACCGGATAAAGACTAATGGACAAGTTTATTTAGATTGCTGTCTGGGGTCATTTATTGTTGATGTAAATGTATTTGTGCATTTCAAAAGTAAAATGAGCTTTTTGATATGAAAAATAAAAAAAAGGAAGATTTTTCGTAGAACAACGTAGAACAAGTATACACTGCTTGTTACTACTATACTACTAAGCCTTATCCTTGATATGGCCCTGCCTGAAACGCAAAACTCAATCACAATACATATGCACAAAAGTGTCCATCATGATACTTGTAATATCAACTGCGGAAAGCACCAAAAGTCACAAACTCCATGACTTTATGGTAAAATCGGCTAAAGTACATAAAGTTGTTTTGCAATACTGAATTATAGTTATAAGCGGAGGACACCAGATGCAGCGAAACCATATGCCAACCAGTTCGCAATTAAACCCGTACGTAAAGGCCCGTGATTTAGTTTCAAAAACACATCAAATTACTGAATTGAATTATCATACAAATCGATGATCATTATCTGGCCAACACGGTATTTAACATTAGAAACAATCGATAAATTTACACGTCGCTTAATCGATAATAATAATAATCATGGATATGGGGAGCTTATGTATGATAACTTCGGATCCGGATGCAAATGCCCGTTTTGAAATAGCGAATTAGGCCCTACGCCAAGTAGAGCATCCTTTGAAATGTAGCCAAACGGCATTTGAGCAATGTGTCTGCAGTAAGTTGTAAATGAATCGAGTCGTTTACCGTGCGTCCTTGCTGTGGTTTTTGCTGGTCTTCGGGGATTAACTTTCGAACCAAGGCTTTTCAAATCAATTAGAGGACTATGGAATTAGGAAGTCTTTTGTTTATGGATCTTACAAAACAGTGCTCGTTGTATTTTATTTAATTCTGTCCATGTCCTGTGCTAGTGAGAGATTTGTAAAACTTTTAAACTCTATTACGTCTTTCTTGTTTTCCTTGCTTGGGCTTAAAAATATAAGTCCATCGTAAAAGTCCGCTCACTTAACTGCTGTTTTAAAAATATAGTTTCCAAACAGTTATCAAAAGCGGCGAATACACCGAACCATAAAATCTACTTTACAATGTGAACATCGTGAATGCCATTATTCCTACTCACATGTGCCCCCTCTTCAGAGGGCGAATCTGCATCATGAGATTGTAAGCTTTGTTAGCTTTATGCTTTGATCAGCTTTACGACACAAACCTTTTTACTGTCGATGAAGCCGACAAATAATCTTTAAAAAGATGGTGTCTACGAAGACTTTGAGTCCTCGTATCCTTGTTTCTAAATAAGAATTAACGATATTAAAGCCCAGTCTAACAGTTCAGACTTAACCACCGGATTGAACCCACATCTTTCTTTCTGGCTAGCTCCGTGAATAAGGTTATAGAAATCTTCAACTCTCGAAATCTTTTAAGCTTATTATTTTTAGCTTAAGCCATAAACACGATTCAGATTCGTCTTAGCCTGACGCTTACGACTTCAGATATTCGATCCAACCTAACAGCTCAAACTTAACCACCGAATTGAACCCACATCTTTCTTTCCGGCTAGCTCTGTCAATAAGGTTATAGAAATCTTCCACTCTCGAAATCATTAAAGCTTATTATTTTAAGCTTAAGCCATAAACACGATTCAGTTTCGTCTAAGCCAGACGTTTATGACTTCAGATATTCGATTTCAATGTATCTAACCTAGCAAAATGTAGCTAAGGCTTGAACCTTTTTTTTGTCAATCGTTAAGAAAAAGCGTAATATTACGTAGTGCTACGCCAAATTCAAAGCACGGCCCTAGTTTCAGTATATGTACTTAGAATTTGCTTTCTTTAAGAGCTCAACAACTGTCTTAAATCACTGAGTAAGTAAAAAAACGGTGCGTAACAGAAATTCCATGTTTTTTCTGAAAAATTATAGGTTTTTCTTTAATTTTACCTCTAGAAGTGGGCGTAGCCAAAACTTTGTATGAACCAAATATTTTCTACATAACATATTAAGCAATAACTTTCCGATTTGGAACAAAAATATTGAATAAATTGCATTTAAAGAATTATCTTTCAATCGATGCCACGCCCATAAGGAGCGATCAGCCGACTTTAGGAAACGTACATATTTCACATTTCATCTTTTGACAATTATGCTTGATTTTGAAAAGCGGAATTTCAAAAGCAGAATTATGATCATCGAATTCCATTACTTTCGGTCATGTTACATTATGTAAAATCATCCAAATTTGTTTTAAAATGTTAAGCTAAATGCTCGCCTTCATGTTCATTGCAACAATGAAATGATCCGTACTCTCAACGAGACTCTTAACGATGTAAGCAATGAGCGACGACTACAAAGAACAAGACCCTTCGATCTAGCGACGTAGGGTGAAGCCGCACGAATGAACGGCTTTATTAGGTGCATTACCTAATACCCAATACGATATACCTACCTACCCAATGCGATAAACACTACGGAAGCGTAAACTACTTGTTAAGTTAACTTAGTCGTTGTCAAGAAGTATTATGAGAGAGCGAAAATTTACTACTATGAAGTGCGTTCTGGCAGCTTCATAGTGTCTCTCATAAATGGGTTGTTTTTTAGCACGTGGAAATCGGGCATAACCAATATCGGCTACTTCGGTATAGGTACCTGTCATAGTGGGCATATTGGTATCTTTAAAATGGTATTTAAAATGGATTTAATAAAGATTTATTTTAATCGAGGATTAGTGCTGGATGGAGACATGGTATTAAAACTCTTTCGCAGAGCTTATACAATAGGTATGCCTCCGAAATAGGTTCCTCTTTTATAACGAAGCCCAAGGAATTTTGGAAATTAGTCAATTCGAAAAGATTTTCTGATGGCTACCCAGCCAATTTAAAGTGTAATGGAAGCTGCTCCAACGACCCTGCCATTACTTGCAACTTTTTTGCCGATTCTTTTTCTAAGTCGTTCAGAGATGCACCGTTTTCTATTGACACGGAATTTTTTATTTTCGGGCAAAAATTCAATCAATTTCGACGTTCTATCAGTCCACTTAGAAACTGTTGATCTTTTTTTATCCACGGCGGAATTTCTCCCATAGTGCTCAAAAAGTGTAAGGAAACCCTTGCTCTTCTTCCTTAACACTTATTTAAACTTTCGCTTGCTTCCGGCGTTTTTTCGCTGGTTTGGAAGCTCTCCTTTATCATTCCAATTTTTAAAAAAGGTGACAAGTGTAACGTTCCTAATTATAGACCGATTGCTAAACTTTCCGCTATACTTAAACTTTTTGAGCAAGATGTATGTATGTGACAGCCTTTTGTTTTTCTGTCGCAATGTCATTTGTAAAGAATAGCATGGTTTCGTAAAAAACAGGTCCACTGTCACAAAACTTTTGTCTTTTTCCAGCAAATGTACCAACGCTTTAGAAGGTTGCTTTGAAAAAGACTGCATTTATACTGACTTTGAGGTAGACTGCATTTATACTGACTTCTATGGGTATCGCTTGGCTTTCCATCTAATTTTATTTCTTGGATTCCATCCTACCTTCATTATAGAACTTACAAAGTCAATTTTATAGGCTAAGACTATTAAATCATCATTGGATAACTTGCTGGTGTAACATGGTGTAAAAAGAACGGGCTTAATCCCGACAAATGCCAAACTATGCATTTTCTAAAAAACGGATACCTTTAGTTTTCTCTTATTCAACACATAGCCACATACTTAGTCGTGTTTTTCGAATCAAAGATGTCGGAGTATTTTTAAGTTTCGACCTAAATTTTCCCGAGCATATTAACTACATCGTTAATAAATCAAACGGCATGTTAGCCTTTGTCAAAAGGTGGTCCAAAGAATTCAACGATCAGTATATAAGTCTCTCACTTTACAACAGCTTGTTTCGTCCACATCTTGAATATAGCTCGCAAATATGGACACCTTCTCATACTTGTCATGTAAATAGGATTGAAGCAGTTCAGCGAAGGTTCATCCGCTTTGCTCTTAGAGACCTCCCCTGGGAAGATCCGATAATCCTTCCTCCATACGCTTAGCGACTTAAGCTACTGAACCTGCAAAGTCTTTCCCAAAGAAGTTCCAATAGTAAAATAAATAAAAATAAATAATTAGAGTGGCGCAACAGCTCGAGGTGAACCAGGGCCAACTTCTCTACAATGTATGCTGGTGTGTTAATTTCTTTACATACAAGACGTTCCAATAGTGATCTTATCTTAATTCAACAATTACTTCTCGGTCTCATAGATGCTCCTGACATACTCTCTTTATTTAATTTTAAATTTGGCGGCGGTTCTCATCATCTACGAACTAATAATCAATTTTCATTCGTGATTTTTCACAACACGACTGAAATTGTAGGAAAACGATCAAAAATACCTAACTTAATATCAAGCTCAAAGCTATCAAAATTAATTTTAAGTAAAAAGTTAAAAAAAAACCGACGGCAACAAAATCACTCTGCGAAATGAAAAAAAGTAAGCAAAACGAAGTCAAAACAGTTTGACACTAAACGTGATGATCGCACGGGTGCAGTATTTGCCGTTTTGTATACAATGAAACCGAGTGAACACCGCGCTGGAATTGTCGCAAACACCGAGTTTTATTTGACAGTTCGGTGCGGCAGTTCGGTGTTCAAAAGAATACGCCATTAGTGATCATGTCACTGATTATTTCTTCCTCTGCTTAGTGTAACTTTTTATTTAATTTCTGCTGCATGTGTTCGGTGTTTTTTACTAACTTCTAACACCAGCACTATGTGAAGAGCCCTTGTTAGCATATTTTTGGCAAACCTCTGCTTGTAGATAATTCTTGATTTAAGCGCAGATGATAACAAAGATCTGATAGTGTAGCAAAGAAAAATTTGAGTTGGAAATTGGGTATCCAACGAATCGCCTAAGCGGATTGTAAGCCGCCCACTAGTTTTTTTTTTTTTTGATTTGGAGTGGACTTTCCGAGAAATCAGGTTTTTAGAGATCTCACATTTTAAAAGTGGGCGTGGTCGATATTGTGGGCGGTCATCGCTTAATCGATTCACCTGTCGGTCTCGATCATATCTCTTAAAGGTCTTAGGGATCTGCGATGAATGTTTCACTGGGTTACAAACTATGCATTAATATTAATATATCCTCGATCGGGTATAAAAATACTAATGCTCTTATGCCCACGAGGGACTGACCTAACTATCCCTCCGATATCAAAGTTCGCTAAAAAAAAAGTCTTGTAAAAATTAAGTGGTTTGGTTTCGTCCAAAAACTTTTAGGTCGGTACATGTGGAACAAACTCTAAGGCGAATGTATTTGTTGCACCTGCACAGACACGAAAAAAATACTTCAAGTGTATGAATGTACACTTTGTAGATGTCAGATTAAGCGTGCTAGATTAAGCATTGTTAATTGAAATGTTTTCAGGCCGTTCGGAAAATCATTTTTAGCCTGGTCATATAATATAATGCCAACACACAGACAAGACATTGAGTGCAAGAGGGCTTACTAGCCCCACCAGGTTTTTTCAAAAAAAAAAAACTTTATGAAAACAAATGCTGAAAAGTTGTAGGTACGACGCAAGAACAAAATCATTCAACTCGCGCTAGGATTTTTCTAGGAAATCTAACCATTTAACCAACTGAACCATTAAGCCTGCCTCCCGACAGCTTCCCAGCTTATCACAGAGCAAAATCAATTTAATTATGAAGCGTCGATCACGAGACGTCAGAGTGGCTACAAAAATATTTCTAGAATAGTGTGGAGATTTCGGAGAAAAGCTCCTTCAACTAACAATCGACTAGATCCCGCTGGGGTGATGTGTTATACAGTAGTGTGTTCTTTAATTGTTTCCTGGAAAAAATCTGTTTACATGCAAACCGACATTAACAGTATAATATAAGTACTTTAGAAATACCGAGAAAAATATGTCGTCTAAGTAAAGAGCAAAAATCGTTCTCAACACTCCCAGAAACATTCCTGTAGAGAAGGTAGGAAAAAAATCTTCCTATAGATATTCCTATATAGGTTCAGGCAATACCTCGAAAGTTATGTTTATTCAGCGAGTCAAGTGGATTAAGAGTAACCTATTGGGGTTTACCTTATAAGGACTGCCTTTACTTATCACTTTCAAAATTAGATCAAAATTGTTTGACTGATTCCGAACGGTTAATGTGAGAAATCTTCAGTTTATCAACTTTCTCTTAAACAACCTTTATATTATTGGCTCTTTTGAAGGAAATATAACCCACTTATATTACAGAACTTATTACAGAGCTTTGTCATTCCTTGACATTCAAAAGAACTGCAATTCTAGAAAGGAACAATATTCTTCTCAAAAATTTGTCATATAAACTCTTGTGATAAGACCCGCTTCATTGCACAAGTTTCCCTAGATAAAACTCCTCAACTT
Organism: Neoascia interrupta; assembly: GCA_947623515.1. Lineage (NCBI taxonomy): Eukaryota > Metazoa > Arthropoda > Insecta > Diptera > Syrphidae > Neoascia > Neoascia interrupta. The sequence goes on along the minus strand of OX392464.1, from coordinate 31,681,509 downwards.
TTTTCTGCTTATTTCAATTTTCTTCTCATATTTAAAATTGCTCGCCCCTTTTTTCATTTCCCAATTTTTGACGTGCATACATATTTTCGCATCTGCTGGCTGACCATTTTGGCCGATGGCCGTCGTAGTACACCAGGCGGAAATCCTGAAACACTTAATTTTTATAACTCATCTCTTGCTTGTTTGCGATTTACTTCCTTTCCGTGAAGGAATAATTAGCCTCTTAAAGGAAGTAAGTGCAACTTGTGCTCCTATTCTTTGTTTCGGTCTTAACTTTAAGCTTAACTGTTTGTTTAGTGCATCACATCACTCCCGAGGAAAGTCACTCTGCTATAAACAGGGTTTCGTGTCCTTTTTGTTCATCCTGTACTTTCGGATGAATATGCATGCACGTTATTATTTTCAAAACAAAGCGAAGCGATGGTGCATCAGAAATAGGTATGCAGAAGAGTGCAACAGCAGCAGCAGCAGCAGGAGCATAGTTGGAAAACTTCAAATAAGGCACTTCGTGCGGGAAGCTCTGGAGAGGTTTTTCATTACTTTTCTCACCATGGTTTCTCTAGGGTTAATTTAATTTTGTTTGCCTTGGAAGTTTTTATAGTTTACACATTTTCGTTTTTCGTCTGTGCGCACGAAACAGGGTTTATGTCGGAGAAGGACCCGCTTTCCGGATGATTGAATGCTTCTGCTTTTATTCGATGTCTGAGTTTATTTTTATCACAGGAGCTTTAGTGGCTTTTAGCAGGAGCTGAGCCGGATATGGGTGACAGAAATTTACATGTAAATGTAGAGCACCTTCTACGACGACAATTTGTTGGGAATTTCTCAGGCATCATGTGGGGTAATCGTCTAGCTTGTCGTAAACTTTTCCCCAGTCAAGGTATTGAGCTATTGTCAGTTTGGCATGTGATGCATGCATTTAATAAAAAATAAAAGACGTAGCGTCCCGTTTTTGGATTATGGTTGCCTCAATAGTCGAATGTATCCTGACGTTTTTCCATGAGTTTCGATAAATTCAGCAAGAAAAATGTTTTAAATATAACTTAAGACTTTTTGCTTGTATTACCAAGACAGATTCAAAACTTGGTGCTCCGTGTGCCTCCCTTGATGAAGGAAGCTCAAGTTGATGTTGTGACATGAAAAAAAAAAATATTTCTCACGGACGCCTTCAATTAACCATTGTTTCAGGAGGCTAATTCAATAGCAGTGCGGTAGAAAGAAATATCCTTCCTTAGTAACCGCCACTTTTTCCCAAAGTAATAAAAATTAAAAATACGTAGCTAATTTTTTTAACTTTCATATCAAAATATCCTCATAGAACTGATATGAAAGTTACAAAAAAAAAACTTACGTCGAGGAAGTCTTCTACGACAGTACGTATATAGGTAGACGTGCATGGTCCTGGTGGTTGCCATTTTCACTGCATAAGGATAAAGTGCAGCTTTCGCATTCAACAACATAAAGGACAGGATAATGATCTGGTTGACGCTTGCTCGTTGTGAATGGTGGTAGTTTTGACATTTACCGCGACAGCAATAAAGATGTTTACGACGACAGCTCGTCCTCGCGTTGTTGGAAGAAGTCACTTTTTATAACGACCAACGCGACGAAGTGACGACGTTGTCGCATATTAGAAAGTAGTAGGCTGAATTGCTAAGTAATTCGAGAGCAGGTGCAGGTTGTGTTGTGAAGAGCTTTCGAAGTTGACGTGCGGTTAATTCCTTCAGAAATATTCCTTCTTTATGCAATAATCTTGTTTTGCCTTTTGACTGACATGCATATACTTCGAGTACCTACATTACGTACCTACATGCAGAGGAAAATTCATAAGATTCTTGAGGTATGGTAGGTAGATGTTTTTTTCTTCCTGAAATTTGTTTTGTTGCTTAACTGTGAGCAAAGAAGTAGCAGAATGTTGACAGGAGCAAGCCACACTGCTTTGAATGAGTAGGTTAGGTTAGGTTGTTGGGCTGATGGAGCGAGGTGACCCGCGCCTCATCGCACTTAGGTCTCTTTAGACCCATTGTGATACCCAATGGGGGATAATCCTAGTTGTGTGGATGTTCCGCTTCCTTCTTACGCCGTGTTGAGTTCCTGGAGCCACCTTGTTGATTAAACATACCTGGAAAGAGATTTTAGTGGTGCGTTTGAAAGTTCCGAGATGTCGTGGAAGAAGTAGCTTCCTAAAGTTCTTTTCCTCAACTGACTTAGACTGGGACAGTGGCACAGAAAATGAGGTGTGTCTTCGCAGCAATCCGTATCGCCACATCCTATGCAAATGTCGTCATTGTCGAGATTTAGTTCCATAGCATGGTGTCTCAAAAGATTGTGGCCAGTAAGTATAACTACTAGTAACGACAGAGTCTTCCTGTTGCTCTTGATCAGCGCGTTAGTTCGGGACTTATCATATTTAGGCCACATTTGTCTTTCACAGGTGGACAATTGAATGAGTAAGTCTCAGTATTTATGCAATTCTTTAATGTCATGGACAAAAAAATATTGTTTCAGCTTTAAACTATTAAAAAATATTTAAAAAATTTCACCTAATAATTATTATAGAATGTCTTACATTTTAACGAGTTCCTCCTGGGTTAACTGCCAGTTCAAACCACTTTTTTTGTCTTATATTGTTTTTGCCTCTATTCTCACTTTAATTTAGAATGCGGAGGCAAAAAGTCTACTAGCGGATGGCGTGTTACAAAAAACGTTTTGGGGTTTTTCGCAGGTAATACCTATCGCGGAGTGGGTACTGCTGTAACCAATTGCGCTATCGGTGACCGATTTAGTTCATACTTGACCAAGCAAACAAGGCATAAACGACCAAAAATATTTTGGCTTGGAACGATCTGAGTTGAACTTATGTGTTTCTTGATAGAATTTTGTTTTCCTGAAATAATCATGAAAAAATCTTCAGTGGAGTTTTTAATAAATTGCAAATTCCTATTTACGGTTGGAAGCTTTTTTCTATACTTAATTTGACAGCAATGAACTAATAACCAACAGTTTCCGTAAAATCATACAAATCCAAGCAAGACAATTAAAGGCATAGTATCTACCGGAGTTGACAACCTAGGGATGGGTTGTTTCCAACAAAGATTGGAAAATCCAAATATACCCTCGGAATCAACATAAATTCTGCCAAATTAACACCGCAAAGTATTTCAATATACACACAATAGTGGTATTCGCTATCCTTTTTGTCTGTATGCTGCATATCACAGCATTAACCACCTTACCTTAGAACTTGCCAGCTTAACGCTGCAGCAGGATTCTAAAGTGATAATCGTCCAAATGATATATAATTCCCCAACAAGGATGGTAGTGCAGAACCCCAGCTCCATGCGCGGCCCCGCCGGGCTTAGTCGCTTGAGCCTTATCTCTTGCCCGTTGAGAGTCAAAATTACACGTGAACTTGGCGGGATAGTAAATTACCTCGTAGACGGAATCCTGACAACACTCGCATGCGGGGTTTTATTGTTTATTGCCTAAAAATTAACAACTGTTCGGGGTGGTGGGTAGGATGCACTGCGCATACAAGTAAGCACATACATACACATCACATACTATTACAACCTGATGATTTACATCAGAATGTACCTAATCATAATCAGTAATCAACTACCTGTACTGACGGCTGTGTATAAGCATCATGCTGTCACCGTGTTATCATTTTAGAATGAAGGTTGAACTATTTTAAAAATAAGAAGCATCATTGTATCCCATAAAGCGCTCCACTTTAACAACTTGCCGATGCAAGGAATTTGAAGTGAATCGTTTCGTAATATTTTTGGGCAATTAATTGAAATCGGTGTTGTAACACCGCCTTTTCAAGCAACAGATGTGGCGAGTATCCGAATATGGAAAATATCCGGGCCGACCAAAAAAACCAACAAATGAAAATAACAAGAGTCTCAAAATTAGTATTTTTTTTGTTGGCACAAAACTTACATACTCCTCTCTTCCACCCTATCAATAAAATAAAATGGCAACATAAAAATGGAAGTTATTTGAGCTTCACAAAGACCGGATTAGTCGTTTCTAATTCTTGGTCGTTTCCATGCCCGATCCATTTCCGTCACCAATTGTTTCTCCCTATCTGCGTGATCATGACTTAGCAACCAACCCCATCTCCAGCCTTGCTAACTTTCTTTCTCATAGCCCTGCACATTAAATCGTCCATTGAAACCACTAAAAAATAACGTATAGGTATTATATAATTTACGCAATATCCGACCTTATAATTTTGCTAATTGTATACAATGGTACACATTTAACCTAACGCCCTCTACTTCTACACCAGCTCTCGTCCCTATTAAATGTTGCTCTAACTCTAAAACTTCAACCGCCCCACCGCTACCTAGATCACATGATTACTTCGAAAGACGAGTTAACTTATAAGAAACCCTATAAGTTAACTCGTCTTTCCATCCGAACGTTAATTCACGATTAACTTAAATCCTCGACTAATCTCAACTCATCCCTTAAATATGGAGATATGCCATACAAATTGAAATCCTATCGGCAAGCGATTAAAAATAAACGCTTCTTCTTTAACCCTTTTCATGAACCTTTATTCGATACTTTAAAAAGGAAATTAAAACTGTCCACGTAATATGATCTGTTACAAATACGTTTTCTATTCGAATTTTAACGATGAAATTCTTACTTTCTCCTCGCATCAATCCATTTTGAGCGCCAACAAGACAAAAAAAGAGTGTTCTTGTGAAATTGATCTTTTATTTATGATTGCCGGTGGAGACACGTGCGTCGGGATTTATTTTTAACCGTCGCCCACTAATCACAGATTTATGCCGTCGGAAACATAGTATAAACAATTTACCAAACGTTTTACTGGTGATTATGATCCCTGGGTTCTTTCACACCTTAGAACTTCACTCATTCACCGACCTAGTATATAGGTACAAAACATCTTCAATCAATACGTAATAGACGTAATAACCTATGACAATCTTCACTTAGCTCGGGGATCTTATCAGAATACTTTCTTGACACTGTCGCCCATAATTTTTTTTTTTTTTTGAATGCTAGGGTGGACGAAGGCTGCCACTTCAAAATCTTTCAAAGCAGGTATACAGGGTGTTTCCAAATTCGATGCAAATTTTTTGACACAAGATTCTTGGGTATATTTGAAGAAAAAAATTGTTCTACAGTATGGGCCTGTCTCAAATTTTGATACCACTTATTGGGAATTTAAGAAAACACCTACTTTGAGGTACCTTGACCCATACTAACACAAATATCTCCGCTTACACTTACAACAGGTACTTCATTTAGGACTTAAATTTTAGAAGAAATAGTACTCCTTTTAACTGCATTAAAACAAAATTGATGACTTTTTTAACTTTCGAGATATTTGCTTTTAAGTCGGATCCTTTTTCCCTGCCCATGACATTTTTTTTACTTTCAAGACACATTTCTGCGAAAAATGCGTAATAAACATATCGGCAATTTTTTTTTTTCTAGTGCACCTAACAATACTTAATAAAAATTGCTAAGACTACTTACCCGAAAAACCCACAGATTTTATGATACTTGGGAAATTCCATAGCAGGTAAAATTATGAAAAACTCTTTTCACGAAGCCGCGACAGGTAGGAAGGTGGAAATATGATTTGTTACCTACTTTTATAACCGCGATTGACAACAAGAACGATTTTTTGACTATGTATTAATAATTTACGTAGGTTTTAGAGCATGCATTTTTATTAGACTACCTGATAAAAAGGTAATTTCCCTATCATTTTTCTGTTAAATCCCATAAAGGATTAAGTTTGAGGTTGGTCGCCTAGTTGGAAAATTTACCTAATGTAAATTGTATAAAAGGTTAGAAAACAAAATTAAATCCATCAAAGTCATTTTTGAAGCCGAGGTGACACAACAGTTGTTAAGAAACCCTACTTAAAATGCCATCTTTTACTAACGAAGAATACGCCGATATTATCTACGCTTATGGGATGTGCAACGGAAGTTCTATTAGAGCACAACAAAGATACCATCAGCTTTATCCTAACCGAAGAGTACCTAATCCCCGCGTATTTACAAATTCGTTTCGAAGACTTCGGGAAACGGGATCTGTTTCAACAAGACGACCTAACGCAGGAGCTTCACCAGGAAGAATTGCAGTTGATGAAAGAATACTGGAAGCGGTTGCAAATGATCCATCAATCAGCATCAGGCGCTTATCCTTGTGATTTAATGTTTCAACACATAAAATTGTTCGTTTCCTGCATACGGAAAACTTGTATCCATACCACCATACACCTGTGCAGAAACTACTTCCGAGTGATTTGGAGCCGAGACTTGAGTTTTGCAACTGGTTGTTAGAGCGGAACTTGGATGACAACGGTTTTATAAGCAGAATCCTATGGACGGACGAATCTCAATTTACTAGAGATGGGATTACAAATTTTCACAATCTACACACATGGGCTGTGGAAAACCCACACACAAGGAGAGAGTCATCATTTCAACACAGATTTAGCGTCAATTTGTGGGCAGGTGTTATTGGAAACAACTTAATCGGTCCCTTCAAACTGCCTCCCACACTGAATTCTGCAAACTATCTGGAATTTTTGCGCAATGATTTAACAGATCTACTGGAGGATGTTCCGGTAACTCAACGAGCTTCGTCATATTTTCAACAAGATGGAGCCCCAGCCCACTTTGGTCGCGAGGTTAAGAATTGGCTGGATGAAAAGTACGCTGGTCGTTGGATAGGAAGAAATGGACCAGTTCACTGGCCTGCAAGATCTTCAGACCTTACAATTATGGATTTTTTTTGTATGGGGGAGAATAAAAGAACTTGTTTATTCTACAGAAACATCAACTCTAAATGATTTAGAAGATCGCATTCTCCAAGCCTCGTCACAAGTGAGGCAGGAGTTATCCTGAATAAACGTTGACAGCGCAATCCAGAAACGGGCTCTAGCATGCATACAAAATGGAGGAAGCCACTTTGAACACCTTATTTGATTGTAAGGTTAACTTAATGAAATAAAAAAAAACATAAACCAAACACAAGCATTTTTATTCAGAATTATAGGAATTGAACACTATGAATCGAGTTTTTCATAATTTTACCTGCTATGGAATTTCCCAAGTATCATAAAATCTGTGGGTTTTTCGGGTAAGTTGTCTTAGCAATTTTTATTAAGTATTGTTAGGTACACTAGAAAAAAAAATTACCGATATGTTTATTACGCATTTTTCGCAGAAATGTGTCTTGAAAGTCAAAAAAATGTCATGGGCAGGGAAAAAGGATCCGACTTAAAAGCAAATATCTCGAAAGTTAAAAAAGCCATCAATTTTATTTTAATGCAGTTAAAAGGAGTACTATTTCTTCTAAAATTTAAGTCCTAAATGAAGTACCTGTTGTAAGTGTTAGCGGAGATATTTGTGTTAGTATGGGTCAAGGTACCTCAAAGTAGGTGTTTTCTTAAATTCCCAATAAGTGGTATCAGAATTTGAGATAGGCCCATACTGTGGAACAATTTTTTTCTTCAAATATACCCAAGAATCTTGTGTCAAAAAATTTGCATCGAATTTGGAAACACCCTGTATAATACCGAAAACCGAAGCAGCCGATATTGGTTTTGCACGATTTCCACGTGCTAAAAAACCACCCATTTATGAGAGACACTATGAAACTGCCAGAACGCACTTCATAGAAATAAATTTTCAGACTGTCATAATTCTTCTTGACTGCAGCTAAGTTAACTTAACAAGTAGTTTACACTTCCGTAGTGTTTATCGCATTGGCTAGGTTGCTATCCAGTGAATGTACCTACAAAAACCGTTCGTTCGTGCGGCTTCACCCTACGTCGCTAGATCGAAGGGTCTCGTTCCTTGAAGTCGTCGCTCGTTGTATATCATTTCATTGTTGCAAGAACATGAAGGCGAGCATTTAGCTTTCGAGCAAAGTTTGTTACTTCTTCGCTCACGGTAGCTATGCCTTTTTTTTTTTTTTTTTTTTTTTTTTTTTTTTCCCGTGGGTAGGTAAAAACCTTCATAGGCACTATGAGAATCGAACGCGCGTGCTCATAGTAGTGTGAGATTCTTACTCACTAAAAAACCTCCCAATCTTTGTAAGACTACGACTAAGTTTCCTTAACAAGTAGTTCATGCTTCTGTATAGTAATCGCGTTTGGCAGGCTACCTTCCAACGAAAGCACCTGCAATACCGTCATTATGTGCGGTTTCCTCTTACGACGCTAGATCCAACGGTCTTGTTCGTTGTAGTCGGCGTGCAAGATTTGTCTGATCCAGAGTTCGGATTATTTCGTGGTTGCAATGGCCGTGAAGGCGAGTGTGAAGTTTGCGAGCAAAGTTTCTTACTTCGTCGGTCACGGTTGCGAAGCCTAGATCTCGATGTAAATCGCTATTTCTTATATACCATGGAGCATTTACGATTGCTCTTAGTGTCTTATTCTGAAAAGTTTCTAAAATAGATATGTTGCTTGGTTTGGTACAACCCCAAAGTTGTATACCGTACGTCCAAGATGGTTTTAGCACTTGCTTATACAATAGCAGTTTGTTATATACGCTTAGTTTCGAATAACGTCCGATAAGCCAATTCAGTTCTCGTAGCTTGATTTCAAGTTCATCGCGTTTCTTTTTAACGTGTGGCTTCCACTTAAGTTTTGCGTCTAGGGTCATGCCTAAATATTTCGCCTCGTTTGCGTACGGAATTTGTACCGAGTTTATAAATAGAGGTAAGTTGATTACCCTGTTGTAAGTAAAATTTACATGCGTTGATTTTGTCTCATTTAGGAGGATTCGCCAGGCCTTTGTCCATTCGCATATTTTATTCAAAGCGCGTTGGAGTTTTCCCGTTGATTGTTCGACTGTCTTATCCGTAGCGAGGATAGCCGTGTCGTCAGCGAACGTGGCTATAGTCGTTGTCTCTACTTGAGGTACATCTCTTGTAAAAAGTAAAAACAGTGTTGGACCGAGGACGCTACCTTGTGGAACGCCGGCTTGTATTTCTTTGAATTCTGAGTATTCGCTCCCGTATCTCACTCGAAATAGTCTGTTGTCAAGATAAGACTCTAAGAGTTCATACATTTTTTCCGGCAAAACTTTCCGTAGCTTATATTTTAGGCCTTCGTGCCAAACTTTATCAAAGGCTTGGGATACGTCAAGAAAAGCGGTAGAACATATCATTTTCGCTTCTAAGGCTTTCTCAATTTCATTAGTTATTCGATAGACCTGGTCAAGTGTTGAATGTTTGACCCTAAAGCCGAATTGGTGATCCGGAATCAATCGTCTTTCTTCAATTATTGGTTGCAGTCGTTTGAGCACAAGTTTCTCGAAGACTTTAGATATAATCGGCAGAAGCGAAATCGGTCTATATGATTTTTTGTCGTTCGGGCATTTCCCTGGTTTCGGAACCATTATTACCTCTGCGACTTTCCATTGCCGTGGAACGTATGAAATTCTCATTGATGCGTTTATGATGTAGAGAAGCTTGACTAACGCTCTTTTCGGTAGCTCCTTCAAAATTTCCCCAGTAATTAGGTCATAGCCTGGAGCTTTGTTATTTTTCAAATTTCGGATTGTTTGACGAAGTTCAGACAGTGTCACGGTTTTCATTCGATAATTGTCTAATTCCGCATTGCGATACAGATCGTCAACCAACGGCTCCCCGTCAAACGGTTTGAATGTTTCTTCTAGATGTTCTGCAAATACATCTGCTTTCTCTTTGTCGCCTTTTACCCATTCACCGTTATCTTTTCTTATTGGCGCCGAGTGTACTATGGGCTTTTTAATGGACTTCACGGCTTTCCACCGTGGTAGCTATTCCTAAATCTCTGTGAATATCACTATTCCTAATATACCATGGAGCATTCACAATTGCTGTAAGTGTCTTGCTTTAGAAAGTCTGCAACATGGACATGTTGCTCGGCTTGGTACAACCCCAAAGTTGTATACCGTATGTCCAGGACGGCTTTAACACCTGCCTGTACAAGAGCAGTTTGTTATATGTGCTTAATTTCGAAAATCTTCCAGTAAGCCAATACATTTTCCTGAGCCTAATCTCCAGCTCGTTACGCTTCTTCTTTACGTGTGGCTTCCACCTTAGTTTAGCGTCCAGTGTCATTCCTAGATACTTCGCTTCATTTGCATAAGGTATTTGTGCAGAATTTATGAACAGAGGTAAATTGTTAACCCTTCTGTAAGTGAAATTCACATGCGTAGACTTGTTATCGTTAAGAGCGATTCGCCAAGTCTTCGTTCAGACACAAATTCTGTCCAATGCTCGTTGGAGGTTTCTCGTTGATGACTCGACTGATTCACCTGTTGCCAGGATGGCCGTATCGTCCGCAAACGTGGCCACGACTGTCTCGTCATGTAGAGGTATGTCTCTTGTGTAGAGCAGGAACAGGACGAGGACCGAGGACGCTTCCCTGGCGTACGCCAGCTCGAATATGCTTGAATCTCGAGTATTCAGTACAACACCTTACAAGAAAAAGTCTGCTTTCAAGATAGTTTCTCAATATTCTAAACATGTCTTCCGGCAAGTTTTGCCGTAGCTTATATTTCAAGCCTTCGTACCGTACCTTGTCGAAGGTTTGCGATACGTCGAGGAAAGCATTTGACCATATTTTTCCCTTCTGAGGCTTTTTCAATGTAATGCGTTATTCTGTAGACTTGATCTATTGTGGAATGGTAAGGTTTGAAACCGAATTGGTTTCGAATTATTGGTTGTAATCGCTTCATCAGAAGTTTCTCGAATACTTTCGATATTATCGGCAGAAGCGATATGGGCCTATAAGATTTTTTATCATTTGCACATTTCCCCGGTTGTGAAATGAATCATAATGACTTCAGCAGCTTTCCACTGCCTTGGAACGTAAAGAAGTCTAAGAGAAGCGTTTATCATATAAAGAAGCTTGACTAGTGCCTTTTTTGGCAGTTCTTTCAATATTTCGCCAGTGATCAGGTCGTAACCCGGGGCCTTATTATTTTTAAGTTTGCTAACTGTCTGTCGGAGTTCAACTAACAAAACTTTTTTCATTCTAAAGCTATCAGGATCCGCGTTGTTGTTTAGAACGCCAGCAAACGGCGGACCGTCGAAAGGCTTGAATGTTTCTTCTAAATGTTCAGCAAACAAATTCGCTTTCTCTTTGTCTTCTCTTGCCCATTCGCCGTTAGCTTTTTTTATTGGTGCCGAGTGGATTATAGGTTTCTTGATAGACTTAACTGCTTTCCACAGCGAGAAGTTTGAGCTCCTATCCGCCGACAAGCCTTCAAGGTATTCAGTGGTCTCACGATTTTTAAAATCTTGCAACATTTCTTTCAGTTTGTTAGAGAGGTTGTTCAAGAGGGTTTTGTCTGGGGCAGCCCTCGTGCCTTGCCTTCTTCTACGAGCTCTTCTCTTTCCACGAATCAATTCTTCGATTTCGAGAAGTTGTTGTGCGTACATGCCCGTCGGTGCCAACTACGTTCTTTTGGGACGAAGTGTTGTTCCAAGTAGCGCTCTGAATTGATTCAATGAATTTGTCAACTGCGGTTTCTAACTCGAAAGGAGTTTTCAATGGCACATTCGAGCCTGAAGGCGTCCCATGTTTTTGCTAGCTAATCTAGGAGCTCTTTCTATTTTCGCCAGTCTTCCACCCATCTTCAATTACTCTTGAGTGCTCTGAGCAAAGATCATAACACTCTTCGATTCGCGTAAGGTAATTGGGGCGATGAAAAAGTCGACAAGGTCAGGCTTTTTATTCCTATCGGTTGACCAATATGTTGGCTTACCCGTGGAAAAAGTCCACCCCACGTTTCATACTGTTTTTTACAGTAATCTGCTTCTTGTTGAATTGCATCCTGAACCCCAAAAAGTATGCTTCGCGTTAAAGTCATCCCCAATGATAAAATTGGACCCAATGAAGTCATACATACGATCAAGCGGGAAATAACAAGATCCAATGTTGTAATCTAAAATATCAATATTATTTTTCCGTAGAAATACTTCTAGTTCGTCTATTTTATTCAAAAGGCCATTTGCATTCCATGTTAGTATTTTAAATAACTGTTTCATATTGATGTTGTCTTGTAATTTTTTCGAGGCTTAAGCTCGAGCTTGCTTAGTTTATCAAATACAAGTTTGTTGATTTTAGTCTGATCCTCAAGTTTTTCCAAGATTACAGCGAGGATCTGAGACGCTGCATCTGTTGTGAGCGATCTTGCCTTGTTTTCGTTTGCCGCAACCTGTGCGTATGATTTCGGTCCGACCAGTGGCGGTTTCTCCGCTGCACTTGAACTGGCGCTGCTCTTTTGAGGAGCTTTTACGCCTTTTGTCGACGCCTTCTTTGCCAATCTCGCACTTTTGATCGGCTTTGGCGTCTTTGGAGTCTTTGGCTTAGGAGTTTCAGCAATTTTTGGACGTCCTAGGCTTGGATTCGGACCTCGAATATTTTCCTTAAGAGGTTCTCGTCCCTTTTGTAGCTCTATGCCTACTTCGCATCCTTGATAGTTTGCGGGGTTGTTTCCGTGGCAATTGGCGCAAACTGCTCGAGCTTTTATGTCAACTTTGCACTCTGTTGAGAGTTGTTTCCCGGCACATTTCACGTAACGTGGTTCTTTTTGACAGTAGACTTGTATGTCTGAATTCTTGGCATTGAATTCTTGGCAGTGGTATCAGTCGATAGCCCTTTCGCATGGGTTCGATTTTAACCCTGATGTTAAGTATCATTTTTATTTTATAAATATCGTTTATGCTCTCAGTTCTTTCAAAGGGGAACATTAATATTGGAAGGCCGCGTCTGATCGCAGTGTCTCTTTCTCCTACCGTGCGTTGCTTTTCCTTTTTAATGATATAGACGGCATCAATAATATGCCCAACAAAAATATGCCCCATAATTGCCCAACAAGAGCAATAAAAAGTTTTTTTTTTTCGCGGTCCCACCTTCACGACGCACGGTTTTGTCAAGCCCTCCGAGACTATCATTGGTGATGAGAGACCTTTCAATTCGCTGTTCAGAATCGGTAAGAAATTGAAAGGCCTTTTTCATGGGTGTAAGAAAACATCAAATGGACACAGGATGCACGGTCAGAGGTCAGTCCATGATTCTGCTCATGTTAATTTTAGACAATAAAGACAACTTATTCTTTATTCTATAATAAATAAATGCAAATTGTGCAGCTAAAAATCGTAATGAGATCTTCCAACATTCCTATTGCTCTTACAGTCTGGTAATCCTACTCAAACAAGTAAAATGTTCACATTCATGCCCTGCAAAATGATGCCCGAAAGTAATGTAAACGAAAACCACCTGTGTGTGACATTGTTTAGGTTTTTTTTTTGTCGCTACCAGACACACCGAAAACAAGATTAATTCGTCTTCACTAAACTGCCCAGTGGATCATAATTGAAATGAGCTATGGGAAGGCTTATTGAAACCAGAATTAGTTAAATGATAAATAACTAAGGACTTCTTTACACGATCTCTCAAGTGATATCTCCTTTAAAACCAGTATATACCTAGAATAAAATTGATTAACACAAAAGAACGAAACAATGAGCAACGCAAAACAATAAAAGGGACGAATTGTCACCAGCTTCTGTGCCCTGACGATTATTATGTCCTGTGTCTCTTTCCCTTACAACATAAATGAGTGAACTTTTATAAACCTAAAAAAAATTGTTTGTCCTTGTTTTATTTTGCTTTGTTCTTTGGACTATGAGAACGAGCTCACACATGCATTCAAGGGGCCTTGTAAGACGACGCACGTTTACTTCTTTTTCTCGAGGACATTGGTGCAAACAGCAGGTTTTTCCATTATTTTCTTTTATTTATAATTTAATGGTGTCAAAGTAAATTGCAGTTTTTTTTTTGTTGCTGTTTTATTTTTGCGGAATCCTTTTTTCTATACTTTAGCAAGACTCGTGGGTATGTGAATTTAAGTGCCCTTTGTAAACCACCGGCCAGTGCTAATTGCGTTTGCCATAATTAGTTCACAATAAAGCGTTTTTTCTTATAAAAACCATGCATGGCATATTCCTAAGCCATATTCTGCGGTTTTATGACTTGTTTTTTTTTTTTTTTGTATGGCATGAGGACATTGACGTTACGTACATATGCTTACGCAGCGGCCGCCGCACCGCAGGAATATTGTTAAAGGTCTATCACCGCATTAGAAACGATTGAAAAGTATTTTTTGCGTTACATAAGAATCATGATTGACAGGGCTAAGAGGGGTGTCCTGTAAAGTTTCGTGAAGGAGGTTCATCATTTGAGGTTGCCGACTTGCCGTGTATAAACGGGTCAAATCGAGCTACATGCAATCCAGATCGATAATATTATTCATTGGTGGGAACGGAGAAGTTTTAAGAGTTTTTGGTAGAAGTCGATAGCTCTTATGAATTCTGCTATAAATAGTGTAAAATAAAGGGATGTTCGCGGGATGTTAGCTGTAAAGGAGGTTTTTATAAGACAAAGATCATAAGAAACGCGTGTTCAAGGATACCCGTAAGAGGTGGAATTAGAGGTTCACTGGACTAGGGGCTGCGGAAGAGAGGAAAATAAATTATCTGATCAAAGAGTTTCGCAAAAAGGCTTCACGATTGCAGGTGCAAGCACGAGTTAAGCTTATCTAACCTCCTCTTCTGCTTAGCCGCAAAGCAAGATGCAAGATATAAGGCAATGAAATGACTCTGACCTATGAGGCAGGAAAGAATGCCATCGACTTTTCGCAGCTGGCTGAAGAGCCGGACAGATCCTGAAGTCTTTGTGGGAAGCTAAGTCACAATTAGGCTCACTTTTACTCCCTTAGCTAAACGCTATCCTGCAAGCTGTATGCTTTACTTTAAGACCAAGAGGTGGAGAGAAAAAAGAATTCGCATTTTTAGCAATGGCCAAGACTCACTTAAAGCACTGTTCAGTCTTCTTACCTTCTCTAAAATAGTTCTCGAACTCTATCTTTCACTGAACTTTATCGGAAGGCGAAATACAGTGAGTATTGCTTGCGCCCAAGGTCACACTGGAAACCAAGGAAATGAGATCTCTGATGACCTCTCATGAGCTGACACGGCACAACAACTACGGCCGCTTATCTACTGCAAATGGTCAGCGTGTTTCCTTCTAACGGGTGATTTTTTAAGATGTTGAGAACTTTTTTTTAAAAAAAAACACAAAAAATTCGAAAAAATTAATGAAATATTTATTTGAATCGATAGTTTGAACCTTGCAATTTAATGTTTAAAGATAATTTCATGCAAATGTTGACCGCGGCTGCGTCTCAGGTAGCCCATCCGCTGAGTCCAATTTTGGTATACTCTTTCACACATATCGGCCGGTATCTCACGAATGAATGCATGGATGTTGGCTTCCAGTGCGTCAATCGAAGCGGGCTTGCCCCTATAGACATTAGCCTTGACATACCCCCACAAAAAATAATCTAATGGTGTCAAATCGCACGATCTAGTCGGCCAACTGACCGGCCAGAAACGTTAAATTAACTGTTCACCAAACTCGCCGACCATAAAATGGAAGCAGCGCGCGATGAACATTTCGAACCGAGCACGAATTTTGATAGTAAAATTCAATAATTTGCAAGCGTTGTTCATTTGTAAGACGATCCATGGTTAAATTGCAAACCAAACTGAAGCTGTTTGACAGTGACACAAGGTACTAAACAAACGTCAGCTGTCAAAACCAGTGTTGCCAAAACCAAACCAGCTAAAAAATCACCCATTATATATCAGGAGATGTCAACTGTGGGCGTCTATTCGCGTCACCATTTCTTTAGCTTATCCCCCTTCTATGCTGCCTGTGGAGAGCACGACGATACAGCGTAGCACTTCCTTTATAGTTGTCCCGCCTTCGCTCATATCAGGTTCTTTACGATCTTACGGATCTTTACGACTTACGTTCATCCTGCTTCGGTACACGGAAAAGTAGTTAAAAGTACTTTAATTTAAAGTGTCTACATGATAGTTCAATTGACCATCAGAAGTTGTGTCTGAGTGCTCCACATCAGATAGGTAGGAGCAACTTCCAAGAATAAAAAAAATAGCTTAGGTGATAAGGCTTGTTCGTTCTCAAGGTCATCATCAGTTCCAATAAGTTTATTGGCACTAAACAGCTATTTTTCTTGATTCAAACCGTACATTATCCACTCTGATCAAACTCTCCTCAAAGCTGCAAACTCTCCTCATTTGTTACGACACAAACAACAGCCTTAACTTCGCCAAGCCAATTTGCTTGGTTACTGTAGGAAAACTATTTGCTTTACACAAAACCAGTTCCGGTAAGCCTTGCACTTGCGCTTCCCTTGTCTCACACAATCAAGGTATTATTTCGACCGCTAATCTCTCAAACCTCACTCGTACCGCACACAGCCTATAATGCATGTGTGTGGACCCTTTGACCGAACAGCCTACTCACATAATCACAAAGGACGATTTTCCGTTCAGGACTTGCTCGTAGCTGTATAATGTTTACAGAACGGCCTTACACCATGTCATCAGGTGTTATGCTGTTATTTAACCAAATGCCAAAGCAAAAGGTAGTTTACTAGTAGATTCCTGTGTTGCAACAAATTGCGTCGGAAATTCCTGCCTCTGATGCCAGGCTAACGATGGCTCCGCGCGCACAGGACGAAGTTCCACGAATGTGCGTATTATTCAGAACGTAGTGGGGTTGTTTATCGCCCCACAGTGCATTAGAGATTATACGCGAAAGTGGCTTGAAAGCATGCCATGCCGTCCGCACATGCCATAGAAGTGTTAAGGACTAATAAATTCTCCAAATACCTGCTGCACAGTGTGTATGGTTTGTGAAATTTCCCGGCGAAAAGTTGAGCGTCAAAGGGACGAGGTTGTAGAAAATGGCCTGCTTCTGGAGCTCCAACAATATTAAGTTGATGAAACTTCAAAAAGTCCCGCAAATGTTGTTAAAGTTTTACCTTCCCAAGGTTTTGGAGCATAAACTTGCCAACAGATTTCCGTACTCCTTTTTGGATTTTGCACGAATACAAGTCACATTACATCTTCTATGTGTATATTTCCCGAAAAGATTTCTGTGACAAGGACGTTCTACTTCGCATTGCTACACACCGAAAAGTAGGTGGCTCGTCGAAGTAGCTGCATCCTAAAGGATGATGTGTGACAATATTGTCTGAAATGTTTAGATAATTCTATTGTAATATACCCCGCATCCAAGGACACAAAACATGCATGCATATATGAGGGTTGTGGATATAGAATGCATAAAGCATTGGCAGAGAAGGATATAAAAAAAAAATCAACAACAACAACTGGGGTTGGTAAACTTCAGAACAAATTTAACAAAGTAAACTTTGACATAAAAGTTATAAGCATGGGCGGCAGTCCTTTGTGTGCCAGACAACTTGTAACATTTATTATAATATCTGACGAGTAAATGTCCTTTTTGCATTTTGATGATGAAGCAACAGCTCTGTATTCATGGTGGATAAAAAACATGGAGTAAAAAAAATCCAAAAGCATCTCCTAACTGACAAAAAAAAAACAGAGTTATTTAATCAAGAATATTTTCCTGATGTAAATTGAAGAGATCTTGTGTCCTCATAGTCCAATTGGATAAGGACGACATATTCAGTAAATCTTGATCAAAGTGTCAATTCGAAACCAAATTTTTTGGGCTTTATTGGAACTATTTATTTATCTCGGCGGCGTTGCGTATAGCACGCATCGATTGAAAACCTAACCTTGAATAGCTAAGGACACTGCCTTGCCTAGTCAAGTGACCTCTGTTTCAGTGTAACAATTATTTATCCGCTGCAAAAATGAGTTCGAGTAAATTTTATTCACAAATTGTAGTTTCATACATTCCATAGAAAGCGTATGTACCTTGAGGAAACCGCGTTCTTTGGGAATTCCTGCAGAGCTTCCTGTTCGTTTGGTGAATCTACGATGGTGTAGGGTTTTGTGTGCCTTGGTTAATATGCATTGGAATGTTTCTGGGTTTTGCGAGTGGATTTTGCTTTCAATCTATTAGGCACATTCTGTAAGTACATGTGTAGGCAACACACATTCCCGTCTTTTTCACCCCACTCTCTGATTTACAGGACTTGGTTTGCTTTTTGTGAAACTCATAAGCCTTGTTAGTTACACTCGATTTGCTGTACCAATTTCTTCTTGTCATTGAACGTATGAGGCAAATTATTTTCTTTTATGCAGAGCTTTTGTAAATTGTCAGTTCTTTGAAATTCCTTGAGTAAAACCTTTTTCTTAAGCTCTTAGAGATATTAGTACTCGAACTAACAGCATCAAGTAATAAGTTACATGAGAGCTTCAACCAAATGGTTTGGTAACACACCCACCTGACTACACTGCACCCAAATTAAACTTTAAGAAAGAGTTTCCAACTCAGTGGAAAAGAGACGAAGTTGCGTTAAAAAAAAATAAGCAGCGGAACAGCTCGAGGTGAACCAGGGCCAACTTTGTGTTTTAATTTATTCACATACAAGAGGACCCAAAATTTTTGTCAAATCCGAAAGGCATTTTGAGAAGTTTTTGAAGAGAAATGATACTCTGGAGGGCTTGTCAGACCCGTGAAAAAGAACGAGCCTATTTTTTCAAGTGACAATGGCAGGACTCGAACCCAGACCTCCGGTGTAGTAAGCACCACACACTAGCCACTAAGCCACGGCACCCCACGTTTTCACTGGTAAAATTACTGCCAACTCGAGAGACCTGCACCCAACTTCGTACAAACATGACAAACATGATAATGCTTTTTGGATAAATATTTTTAAGTGTACGCAATATTAGACCCGGTATTCGGCGTCAGTGCCTCAATATTGAAAAACATTATCATGTAGAAAGGTTGGCTCTGTGGGATTTCTGTTTCCCAAGCGACATGCAGTCTTGGTCCTATGAGCCCTTTTCAATATGCTCGATTCCGTTTCTGTTAAGGACGAAGATCCGATTGGTATGATTTTCCTTCGGCGTTGGTTCTTTGGCGAACGGTTTACGTCACAGAAGTCTGCATATTGACTTATTGGTGCCTAATACAAAAGGAGTCGTATTATACCAAGTGCCCCATATCAGTCAAGCTTAATAAAAACAGTACAGACACAGTCTAACCTCACTTCGCTTCGCCGATCAGAGTCAGGGATATCTTAAACATTTTTGTTAAAAAAAAGCCTCAAACTCCAGATCACACTCGATGGATGAGAATCCTTTGAGGTTATTATGATTTCTACAATCGACTTCTTCGCGTCATGTGCCGCCTCCCCCTCCTCCATGGTCAGATAAGTATACTAGCTGCTATTTGCTAGATCTTCGGTCTTTCAGGATTTGAGAGAATAAAGGCCGACTTTCAAATGCTGCCCCCGTCAACTTATCTTCAAAGGTTGAAAGCTCCGATCCAAATCCCGCAAGGCTATGGCATATCACAGACCTCGATGGATTTGTCAAACCTTCCGTGCTCTACCCTTCTTTTAGATATGTCTCCGGTGACAGACAGGGTGTAGGCCTGACGTCTCCTGTCGCCACGTTCTCAAGGAAGTCCAGATCGTTTCAAAGCTTTCTCTACTCAATTTCGCGAAATTTCCCTAAACTCTGTTGGCCGTCAATTTGAAGTTCTGTACAACTGTACTCTTCTGAGGGTTGACTTGATCGACGAGATTATTTGGATGGGCTAGCTACAGAACAGTTGTCATCTTCATTGAGAAAAATATTTCCAATGTTGATATCAACTGTCCCCAAATCAACTTCATCCGAAGCCATAGGCTGTCCTCCTCCTTTGTCAGAATTCCCATGACGCCGGAATAGGCTAGAAGTAACCGATTTACCAACACACGTGTTGCTCTTTATTTTCGGTTAGATTTATAAATTGTGTTCCCATGAGTAAGGGGGAAGATGGTATCCATTCATCCATACTCACCCTCTTGTATACATATAAAGGTAATTTGAATTGAAACTAGAGGTCACTAGGTAGCGAGAGTTATGGCACTTACATATGACTGAGCTCCAACGCAGCCACGCAGGTCTTGGCATGTACACTTTACCTAAGATCACCTCCACCTTTTTTTCCTGCTTGAGATCAGCTGAACACCTTCAAAGTCCCAAATGTCTGATTGCGAACAGCTGGAGTTAGATGGCTCTTAAGTTGTGAATGGACTTGGGCCTCAACAAACAAGCTTCGCTAGTGAGTTCTGTGCTCCCCTACTGCGCTGTCAATGCGGAGTGCAATTGAAGATTTGCCCGGCCAGGGCGTTGATTTCCATCCGCTCTCTTCCTCATCCATACACAGATGAGCTGAGGTATCCCATATGCTGACTTTTTAGCGGTCCGTTCAAAAATGGAAAAAGGACCTCTTATGGTACCACTACTTTGTCCGTCCGTCCGTCCGCCCAATCGCTTTATAACTTCTGAACGGTAAGTCGTAGAAAGACAAAATTTGGTGTGCGTATAAACTGCGGAAATATTCAGAGAATCCAAGGAGGGCAATTTTTTTAGGCACCGTTATTTGGCTTAATTGCAGTTTAAAACTTCATGTGAAAATGGACTTAAGGCAATAACTAGAAAAACGAAACTTAGGTTTAAGAAATACTAAGCTTTAATTAAAAAATAAAACTTTTCGAAAATATCAAAACGCTTTTGAGAAATGAAGAGTCGAAAATGAATGACGTTTTTCAGAGTGTTGGAAGCCATAACTTTTGAACGGCTTATTGCTCAAAATCGATATTGAACACACGTATAAAGCAACTCAAAGTAAACCAAGTGCTTAGGTCATATTTTTCAAAAACTGTTTATTTTAAGGAAAATTATAGCGGATTTTGAAATTTCAAAATCTTCTGAGTTTTAACTCAAAAACATAAAAGCATTTTCAAAAATAATTTTTTAAAGTCTTCTAGAAGCTTAAGGGCATAGGCGATCTTTTTCAGATTCGGTTAAAGTACAAAGCTTACAAAAAGAAGGAAGGCTGCGTAAAAATTTTACAATTGCCGTTTTTAACCTAAGTTCTAAGAAGCCTATTAAAAAAAAAAAAAAAACGATATAAAAAAGGAGCTTGTTTTACCGTTTACGCATAAGCCGGTGGCATAGAATTAAAAAAAATACATCTAAGGCTAGGGCTGGTGGTTGTGCTATTGGAAAAAAGTCTAACGGGAACTGGAAAAAAACTTCAAGATATTTGTTTTATGGATTTAAAATTTAAAAAATTAAAAAAAGGTCAAAAGAACGCATGTCTCCCCCTCTATCCCTCAAACGGTATAAAGTATAATTTTTAAATTAACACCGAGCATAGTCCATCTTCTTAAATTTTATGCAAAACTATAGCAGACTTCGAATATTAAAAAACTTCGAAGAGTTAACTGAAAAACGTGAAAACATTTTCGAAAACTATTTTTTAAAGATTTTGAGATCCTTAACGTTTATGACGACATTGTGTTAATTTGGCTGAAGCATGAAATGTTTAAAAGGCAAGCGAACTGCTTTAAAAACGTTTCAAAATTTCCGTTTTGGACCCTAAGTTCTTAAACCAATTTAAACAAACAAAATATAACTGTTGAATGCTTTATACTGGGTGGTTGCATACATTTCGGCCTAAAAATCCGCTTTTTTAACTAAAAAATTCACTTTTTTTTAACGCCACGCCCACAAAAGTGGGCGGAGGCAGATACATTATATACATAAAAGTTAGAAAATGCTAATATCTACAGCTTTTGTCATAGAATTTTCTGTCAAATTTCATATATGTATATTAATTGAAAAACAGTCAATTTAAGCTAAAATCCCTTAAAAAGTGGGCGTGGCCAATGAAAAAGCTAAATTTTTTTGGCTACCTTAAAGACAATTATAAGGCAATGTCACATACCAAAAATGGATGCGCTAGCGCCATTGTTACATAGCTAAAATTTGCAAAATGTATTTTTTTAAATTAGAGATGGTCGCACATACAGGCCTGTAGTGGGCGTGTCTGTGGGCGGATTCAGCTTATTTTCAAACTTGAAGGACTGGACTTTCAACCAACCCACAAAATTTCAGCTCTCTGCCTTAAAATTTAAGGCCTAAAAGTTGTTTACATACGGACGGACGGACGGACATGGCTTAATCGATTCTCCTGTCGGTCCCATTCATATCTCTAAAAGGTCTTAGGGGTCTACGGTGATTATTTTACTGCGTTACAAACTATACATCAAACTTAATATACCCTGGGTCGGGTATAAACAGCATATTTTTACCGTTTTCTCAGAAATCCATGTCCACAGAATTTGGGAAAAGTGGCAAATGCTAGCACAGGTGGTTGTAAAATTGATCAAAAAGTCTAACGGTGATTAAAAATAATCGAAATTGCTGTTTTATGGATCTTAAATTATAAAAATCCTAAAAAAGGCCAGGAAAGAGTGTGTCCCTCTCTCTATTTCCGTAACGGTAAAGCTTTTTGCCAGCCTTCTTTTAGAGTAACGAAACGCAATATAAAATCGCCCATTGTAAGAACAGGACAGCACTACGAAAAAAGTATATTACCGACTGAAAAATATATCCAGAAATAATTTTAATAAATAAATAGAATGTTACACAAACTGCGCAATATAGATGACCATAACCTTCAACAAAAGTCGACGGACCCCTTTGCGTATGTCTTCATACTTGACGGTCGTTTTTTCTGAACGTCCCTGCGGCTGCTTCTCAGAGAAGAGCCTTGAATTGGACACGACAAGAAAAAATGTCTAATGTTTGGTTCTTCCGTTGTTCCCTATACTCCGATAATAAAAAAAAAATGTTATAACGTTAAAAATTTTAAACCTTTCAATTGGCGCGGAGATGTTTGGCGGCCTAAAGTGGCCATGCTGTTTGACAATGTCAAAGTTTTTTTTATTATGCAGTAATTGATGCCAAATCATCATGTCGAGTAACACAACTGAACTGAACAGCACTTTCGAGTATTAAGACTTTACTACTTAGCCAAAAAAAAAAAATTGAAAGAAGTAAAAAGCTCATTGATGCACAGTACTGTAAGGAGCACCCAGCAGCAACACATTTTCAATGCATTACCTTTAGGAATATTCAAGCTCACTTACAAACTTTGATTCACTGCTTATACTCTGGGTATTCTAAAACAAAATCATTAAAACTTTAATACATATATCTTTAATAAAAAAGTTTACAAATACAAATTACAGTGTAGCCATCAACATTAGTCTTAAGAAAAAGTTAAAAGTGTGCAATAAACTGTGATACCTTTGTTATTAGTAATGTTTCATAATTTTTTTTTTGTTAATTTAATGTCGTACTAAGCTGGAAGCTCAATACAGCCGAAAGAGCAAGGAAAGCCGTCACGGCTCTTTATATGAGCAAAACAGCCATTGGGCACAAATGGGGACTACAACCCCACATGACGCATTGGCTCTTCACAGTTGTGATTAGACCAATCCTTCTATACGGCGTAGCAGTCTGGTGGCCAATACTCAACGTCGGCACATATCTCAATGTTTTAAGAAAGGTACAAAGGCAAGCATGTATCTGTATTAGTGGTGCCCTGAGAACCACTCCTACGGATGCGCCCGAAATCCTATTGAACCTTACCCCCTTAGACTTTTTTGGTAAGCAAACAGCTACCAACTGATATCTGTATCTTTACGGATAGCCAGGCTGCCATCAAATGCCTGACATCGATCTCTATAAACTCTAAATTAGTTATTAACTGTCGCACATCTCTTGATGAGATATCCAAACAGTTTCACATCTGCCTGTGCTGGGTGCCAGGTCATAGAGACATCATGGGAAACTGTGAGGCTAATAAACTCGCTAAGTACGCCACTAGACTGCCTGAAGATGAAATCTCCCGTAATGTAGGTATTCCCCTAGCTACCTTCAAATTACAGCTCAAAAATCACAGCATAAGAAACTAACGCCAGATGGAGGACAGGCACCACTTGTTTAACCTCCAAGCAAAGCTGGCCTTGCCTCGATCCAAAAAGATCAGATAGCTTGATCTCCTTAAAGAGATAAATTTAAAATCTGAGTTATATAAACACTGAGCAATATAAAACACTCCTGAGGAAGTCGACAAATAATCGACGAAACGTTGTCGGGAAAAAAATTGAATAAAAGTTCTTTCTTGCTTTCGCATTCAAAAAAAACATCGACCTGAAAGCCCATTTCAAACACAAAAAAGTTTCATGTTCTTATACAAAAGTTCTTAGTTCCAATAGTTCCAATAAATCCTAGAAGTCATTAATAGGCTTAGCCCAATTACTTAAATGTAACTTATATAAGGTAAATTCCATTCTGACTGATAACAACCCCTTTGTTTGTAATTCATGCGATGAGTGCCTTCCTTAAAAAATTCCTGATGAGCTCAATAAACCAGTCATTTTGGAAAGCCCTAAAAAGGTGGCTTTTTTCTTCTTGCTCAAGACTCACACTCACTCAACACTTATGTCTTTAACAAGCCAGACACGGTCAACACCAGGCGGTTACCGTGATGGGTTCCTTTTCAAAACCTATAAAAATGTGCACCTATAGCGTAGGTATGGAGTCTTTTTTAATGAATCTAAAAGAAAATTCTTCTTATTCTATATCTATGGCTTCGCTTGTCTCATTTAAGCTAAAGAAAATGTTTGGTTTAAGACACTGCTGCTTCTTTTGGCAAAAGTCTAGTCTATTGATTTCTGGGTTTCATCAATATCCTTGTGGCGCCATTTTAATTGGCCTTTATACTCATTGTAAATGTAGTAAGCACCTACATGTGTCTCAAAATATTGCATAACTTATGACCTTACGTACACACCGTCTGCCATCCTATGGACAAGGTCTTAGGTTCAATTACAAAATGCCTGAATGTAATTACAAAAAAAAACTGAATCACAGAGAAATACTTCCAACTTACACAGAATATTCTTAAGTGCTGCTTTTCATATTTAAGAGGCGATTCAGGCCATTCATTTCACCAAGTAACACTTACATACAGCCGCCCTGGGTCTTGTTTTTAGATTTACTACATCAACGATACCACATCATCATGAAGGGTTTCTCTTACTATTGTAAGAACGAGTTATTGTAAATTTTGAATGAACATGCGAACAAGGAATCTTAATCTTATTTTCGAAAAGAAAAACGTTTGTAAAACTGCAATATTTGCAAGACGATTATGCATGGAATGTTAGGGACTTAAGTTCTTGAAAACCTACTAAAAACAGACGAGACGACATAACGTCCCAACAGCAACAGCAACACGGACAAAGAACTTATAGACCAGCCAGGCAAACATGCTCAAGGACAGCCCTTCACCATCACCTCAAGCAGTGGCAGGAACTAAAACTTACCCGAAAACAAAAAAAAAAAACAGAAACCCCTAAACTTATACGTTTACCGTCAATGAGTTCATTTTGTCTAAGAGCCAGCTCGCATTTTTATATAGGTAGGAGGTATGGTGCATGGCATATGTATTGAGGTTTCGCATCATACCTTCGATGATAATGCAAAACAACTGTCCCGCATTTAGGGGCACCCGCAGCAACCCATATAGCCACCCATCCTGCATCGATGTTTTGCGCACAGACATAAGAGTGTAAATGTGTGATGTGGTCATAATTGTCGAGGTTTTCGAGTGGAACCGCAAAATTTCCACCAGTGTTGTTTTCGAAAAGAGCAATTGGAAAATAGAAAATGGAAACCCATAAAAAAAAACAATCCTTAACCGAGGACAACTACTTCGGCTGGCAGTCAGTGCATGTTTGTTTTCTCGCAGATGTAAATGTTTGTTTATGGTTGACGTCACCACATGAAGAACAGTTTCCTGTTTTAAGTTTTCTGTAAAGTTTTTCCTTTGTATGTTTACTGTCGAGCTTTTTTTGTGACTCGGTAGCATATTTTGTCTTAGTTCCCGATGATGAGGTGTCATATTGTTTTTAGAACAGGGATAAATTTAGAAAATGAACAATTTTTCCTTGTTAAGAATCGATTCTTGCAAACCATCAATCCCCCATACAAGAAGTTAGATATTGCAACCGATAGCACAAAATGGGTTGTCGGGTGTTTGACTTCGATAGGTCCTTTATTGACTGACGTCTGCTGTAATAAAAAAGGCGATGGGATCTTAAAATAAATCTAACCTTGAAGTCGAAACAGTCAAGTATTCTCGCCCACGTCGTTGTTGGCTCTGCCGACAATTCCTTACACAACCCACTTACAAAAAAAAAAGATTATGAGTTGGAGGAACTTTGCCATACCCTTCAACTTCAATGCACCAGGATCCCAACAAGAAGTGAATTCTTTGCTCGGAGTTTACTCCAAAATATCTTAAAATCTATGCAGGAAGCGAATAAAAAAAGCAAACCGTTGCTAGCTTTCGCCTCCCTTGAAAAATCTCAGCTGCATAATAATGCAATCGGTTTTGCTTTTTCCATTGAAAGAGTGGGCAGCTCCGATGCAGCATAAGCAGATAAAAGCTATAAAAGTATCCTCTGTCATATGTGTACCGAAAGGACTTTTATCGGATATTTTGATTTTCCCATCTAGACAGGGAATCATTTGGGGTTTTGGGATTTCTTTTTTTTTTTTCTTGGCAAAAGTTCAAGACGTACGATTTACTTTGTAACACTTTGTTGGTAAATAGACATGAAGCCGTGCCAGTTTCGAACAAATAAGGACAAAGTCTTACATTTTGTGGACTAGTTTAAAGGGCTTCTATTGGTTTTTTTTTATCTCACTTTAAGATCTTATACTGCGACTGTGAAAGGAGGAAAACGAATTTCAAGAAAGGAGTGTAATGTCAATATTTGCTGGATGCAGAAGAAGACCAGAACCATGGCGGCGTCGGGACAAGAAATATTTGAATGAAAATAAAAGTTTAACGCTGGCTCTAATCGCATTTGTGGCTTACCCGGAACTATTCGATGGTGAAATGGTTGGAGTTCAAATTGAAATGGTTGGAATTGGCTGAGTGTGCGTTTGTTTTCTCATTTACTAATTCCAATATCCTGTGCGTTGGAATCTGCGATTTAAGTTAATTTCCATAGAAATTCACAAATTCTCTTTCGTAACATGGTAAAATATGTTTAGTTAGACCGTTCAAAAAAAATCTAGTTTCAGAGGAAAAGCCACAGTTTACCAATTCTGTTTTGAAGAAGTGAGTAAGTGCAAGAGTTCATCTGTGACAAACTTCTATATACGCGACACTGTAAATACGGTGTAGCACCGAATCCTAAAGTTTTTTGGCCCGAATTCATACATTATTTGTGTAGGCCACGCCCCCAAAAGTGGGTTAGGGCTAAAAATTAAAATCAATTAATTGTAATTTCAATCAATTAATTGTAACACCGAAAAAGTTTAATGGCATAGGTTAGGTTGAAGTGGCTGTCGGGTTCGAAGAAACCAACTCACTAAGACCTATGTAGGGTCCTTTGTGATACCGCGTGGATCTGGAAAAATGGCCTACTCGTTGAACCATTTCAAAATACTTATGAAGTGTCGTACTAAGATCACTAAGATCATAATAGAAGAAAGCTCCAAGGTGAAGATTTCGGGTCTTAGATAGAGCGGGACATGTGCACAGAAGGCGGAGAGTCGTCTCTCCTTCCTCCTCATCCATGAAATGGTGTAAGAAAAGACACCAAGACTTGTCGCGTGCTTGCCCACCAGACAGTGTCCTGTAAAAACACCGATTGTAGCACCCATGTGCGATCTATTGAGCTATCTACAGAGCTATCAAACTCCTAGAGCGTTTAACATCTAGCTTAGGCAAAATCTGTTTTGATACTAGACAGGTACTGCCACTTGTCCATCTGAGATTTGTTCTTTCTATTGCATTCAGTTTTACCATGAGGTTAAATAAATAGAGTGGCGCAACAGCTCTAGGTGAACCAGAGCCAACTTCTTAACAATGTATGCTGAGCGTGTTAATTTCTTCACTTACAAGGGGACCTACAAGTTTTTGCCGAATCCGAACGTCACTTTGAGAAGTTTTTCAGGAAAAATGATACTCTCGGAGGGCAAGTCTTTTTTTTCCAAGTGACGATGGCAGGATTCGAAGCCAGACCTTCGGCGTAGTAGGCACACTCACTAACAACTACGCTACGCGCTTATTATCATGAGTTTGCATGTTAAAATTGGAAAGCCTAAGGAGCCTTTGTCTGGCGAAATTAAGAAAGTAGTTCCAAGTTTGACGAGTTCGTCAGCCTAACAGTTGCCTGGAATATCACTATGCCCTGGAACCCAGCACAGGGGAATGTTGAACTGCTCTGACATCTCCTTGAGAGCGGAACGGCAGTCTAAGGCTACTTTAGAGTTTATAGAAACCGATTTTAGGCACTTGATGGCCGCCTGGCTATCAGAAAATATAAGTTTATCCTTGGCGGATATAACGTTATTCTTTAGCCAGGACAAGGCTACCCTAATCGCCATGATTTCAGTTTGGAAAACACTACAATGATCTGGTAGACGGAAAGAGAGACTAAGATTTAGCCTTTCTGAGAATACACCTCCACCTACCCCATCATTTGTCTTTGATCCATCAGTTTAGATGTGAATCGATCCACATTCCAGAGGTGAACAGTCATTCCAAGACGATCTTGGGGAGATAGTTGTCTGGAAGTTCTCGTCAAATTTTGACTGGGGTATAGTGAAGTCTATGTCTCCAAAAGGGGGTCTGAATGTGTTCAGAAAAGCGGAGTGGCCTATCCCACTATTGGACCACTCAGAGGTTGCTTTGAGGCGAGTAGCCGTGATAGCAGATGTTTGTCTGCTGAAAATATCAAGGGGAATTAGATAGAGCAGGGTGTTTACTCTCTAGTGCTCCTGAGGCAGTAGTGCGAAGCGCTCCGTTTATACATAAGCTAGCTGACCTTTGGACCTTGCTTAGCTTGTCGCAACTTACCGCTTTATTCAAAGCGGTCCACCAGACAGTATCGGCCTGATTGAGCGAGGGTCGATATGTGGGATTCTGTATTTCCATGGTGAAGAGGTCATATTAGCTTTGTGGGAGTTGACACCAGTCCACAAATGTCAGTCCATTTGGTTAGCTTGTTTGAGCGTTCTGTAGAAGTTCTTTAAGGGTATTTAATGAAACGGTCCCGAAACGGCAATGGTAACGTCATCTGCATAAGCGATCACCCTGCAGTCTTCTCCTTACAGTATAACCAGCAGTTCGTTCACCACTAGATTCCAAAGGAGTGGGGATAAGTTTACACCTTACGGGGTTCCTCTGCTGACAGATCTTCTGGCAGTGGTCTCCCCTAGATTTGAGTCAATAATCCTACTCGTTAAAATTTGATTAATTAACTCACTACGTGTGCCATTATCCTTCAGAGCATCCCGACAGTGCAGCCAAGATCGCAGATGTGTTGACATTGTTAAAGGCAAGTTTAAGTTTAATGCCATACTTACATTAAAAAAAAGGCTCGAAAAGCCGCTGCGGGACTAACACCCAACGTGCACGAAAAAAAAAGTCGTAGAAGACGTTTAATTATAATCAAGAAAGAAAAACAATATGCAAACTGTCGAAAAAATTTTATCAATACCGAGAAATTTCAATGGTATACTTACAAAAATAGGCTCGAAAAGAAAAACTATTTTTCTGCACAAATTAAGAAGTCATAGAACAGGTTTGTGCCCAAAGGTTTTATTGTCCTGTCGCGTGGACGAAGAAAATGTGCCGCCGCGGTATCTGGGCGCGTAGTTTCAATCTTTATTGTTACTTTTAAGAACTTTAACGAAGTTTACAAAAGCAATGCAATTCTTGAAATTAAAGTCGAGTGCAAGTGTTAGGTAAACAGACTAAGTACCTCTATATAAGCGATACCAAGGTTACCGATACACACAAGGAATCGCGGCAGAAAGAACCGCGATTCGTAGACCGCTGTTAATCTCTCGAATTCAAACCAAGCAGCCATGTCTCCCATCTTCAAGGCGAATTTCTATATGGGTTCCAGTAGTCTCGGGCTAACACCAAATATGTGTCCCTCTTCTTAAGATAGTTCCTCAATGTCCCCATTATTCCTCCCTGTCTCCCCACTTCACACCGAAACGGTTCCTCCTGCCCTCAGATATACCCTCTTCGGGTAAGTCTCTAATAAATTGACCTTCGGAACAGGCTTATACCTTTTTCGCCTAAATTAGGAAGTCTTCATTTAGGTCTTCGGCTAGTATTCCGGTTTCAAGCACATCACGGAGGAAAAGTATTTCAAATTCAAACTGTATACGTACGTAACGTATGGTTTCCAATTATTTATGAGGCATGAGGAACACATGTATGTGAGTACCTACCTAATTTCTCAGAGCTAAATAATTCACAAGTCATTAACAACAAAGAACCCATGAAGATTGTCATTGTCCTCTTAATAGAATGCACGAGGCAAATTGGTATACAAAAAGTACAAAACTGAAAGCTTCCCAAACGATTATCTTCCAGAACTATTTGCATTAGAAAGTTCAACAAAATCCAAAGAAAAACTCCCGAAAGACGTTTCGCGGAAGCAAATTTGTGATGTGTATGGTGATGTGGTTTTCAGTTAACTCATTTCTTTTTTAGGGTAGCAGGAATTACCAAAACCACCATAACAATATCATCGGCGGCAAGGCGCATCCTTTGGAGCGTTTCGCAATAGTGGGCTGACGTTTCGGTGCTTGCACAAGAAGTAGATATACCTACATGTTGTCGCAGTCTCACCCCCCGCAGCCAAGGATGCATAATTTATTATGGATCATTAATGATGTTCATATTTTATGACATTGCGGTGCAGTGTTGGGTGTTTTACTTGTGTCTTTCGCGCTATCGTGCATCTGTTTCTTTTTTTTTTTGTATCCTTCAAAATGCGCATTATTGGGGCCCATTGTCATCGGCATGCATATAATAACTTCATCACCGCCGCAGATGCATATATTATGTATGTTGTGTCATGCAGTGCCCCCCATGATGGCATATCGGTGCAATCAGTGCTGTCACAATTACCACACCCCCAACTGGTGCGCTGTCAAACAAAGGCAATACACCAAAAAGGAAATTTCACGCGGCATGGCACGCAGCAACGGAAAGGAAATTGGTTCAACTCTCATGTCGAAAGTTAAATGTTCGCTTTTTATCGCGTTTCTGTCTTTTGAGGGAGTCCTTTTTTTGGAATACAAACTTACTAGACTGAAGAGTTCAAATTAAGATTGCAAATACACATAATTAAGGGTTGCACAATGCGGAGTAGGGTGTAGATGATAAAAATTTTAATGATGCTCAAGTGTTTTCATACTTTCAGTTTGGTTTGAGGAGTGTTTTGTTGTTTTCGATCTCTCTCCGGAGACTGCATGTAAATTTAAAAAGGGGGTAATTCAGGATGCTTGAACGTAACTCCTCAAGAAAAGAGTTAAAAACAAATACCTATACATCCGGAAAAAATTAAAGTACCTAGTTTCCTTGCCTACCCTAAAAATTTGGTATTTTCGTTGAATGGCAACCTGTATGGCAACTTATTTCATTGGAAATAAGTTTTTCAGAGTAAGTTTTCAAAGTAAGATTCAGCTTGACACCAAAAAAAATATAGATAAATAAAATCCAGAAAAATAAATACTGTGTTTTCGCGTAAGCACTTAATCAACACTACAAGAAACTGGAAACACACATAATCAAAAACCCGGTTTTTCCCATACGTGGTGATTTTTGTGGGTAAGATCGCTGCGATCGTAACGAATATCACCATAGGCGCCCGGAGGGGGGGGGGGGCACAAGACGGGGCTATTTACCCCCCTCCTGGCTCGGTACGGTACTCATCAAACATTAAACCGTTTTTTTTTTAATAGCAAGTTTTAAAACAAATACGACTGTTAGACAACCCCCCCTGGAAAAAAAACCTGGGGGCGCCTATGAATATCACGTTGCCTTGAGAATGTCAAATAAAATTTTAAAATAATGTCACTTTTGCCTTTACTTTGTATGCGAATTTCGGGAAATCGAAATGTTAAATCTGAAATCTGCTTGCAGATATGTCAAACAAGCCATGATATAATCCTTTCTTTCTAGGATCCTTCAAAGCACTTTTGAAAATAAATATGGGATTAAATTTTGACCATTCCACTTTGGCCCATTGTACTTTGTTTTCTGCTTCACCGTCGCTACGCTATTCTGATTGATACAGGTGACACACGACGCTAGCTTTAGCTGTCTCAGCTCCTGCAATGTATTCTGATCATCCCATTATCAGTCCAGTGAGAGAACTGTATGGTGAACAAACATTTATTCATTCTTTTGTTTACAGCGGCCACTTAAAATTTCAGTTAAGATTTTTAATTTAGCCCTGTCCAGGTTGGTCGGTATAAGACCTTCTGTAGTTCCCCTGGGAAAGAATTTTTAGGAACAATGCTGTCCAGTTGAATTAATTTAGACTTCGTAAGACTCGGTACGATCTGGGATTTTAGAAAAGTTCTTGAAGAGTCTTTTACTTACTCCACAAATATGTTCAGGCCCTATGCGCGTGCTGTAGTTGCACAGATTGTAACTATAGATAAACTTTTCATAGCCATTAAAGCTACTATTGGGCTGGTATCCAGTCAAGAATGATTAGAAGTATATAAGCTTCCCGACCTGGAGGAGGTGAAAGTAGCTGTATCTTAGCTCAAGTGCAACAGAGCAGCTGGAGCAGACGGCCTAGCTGCCGAACTTTTTAAATCCGCTGGCGATAAGCTGGTTAGGAGCATGCACCAGCTCATCTGCAAGAAATGGTCGGAAGAAGCATGCCCGACGAATGGAACCTCAGCATTGTTTGCCCGATCCTGAAGAAAGGAGACCCTCTGAGTTGTGCCAACTACAGAGGCATCAGTCTTCTTAACATCGCACGCAAGATCTTTTCTGCTGTACTGTGTGAACGCCTGAAGCCGTTTGTCAACAATCTGATAGGCACATATAAGTGTGGCTTTAGGCCAGGAAAGTTCAACATCGATCAAATATTCACACTGCGGCAGATCTTGGAGATGGAAAACTCACGCTGTCCCGTCAAGGTCGGCAAAGACCTCACCGACCCCTTTGATGTCAAAAAAGGATTCAGACAAGGCGACGCGCTGTCATGCGACTTCTTTAACATCATGCTAGAGAGAATTGCGCAGAACTCTCGCGCCAACACCAGAGGTACAATCTTTCAAAAGTCCGTTCAACTACTCGCATACTCAGACGACATTGACATAATCGGTAGAACAAAGCGTGATGTCAGTGAAGCCTTCGTGAGTATTGGGACGGAAGCGGCGAATATGGGTTTAGCAGTCAATGAGGGCAAAACCAAGTATATGCTGTCATCAAGAAAAGACACCCAACACCGACGTCTTGGACAAAACATCACCATCGACAACTATAACTTTGAGGTAGTTAGGGACTATGTCTACCTGGGTTTCGCTATCAATAACTCTTGCCAATTTCTGTTTCTTTGGGATAAGAAGGCAATTGAGTAGCAAAGCCCTCTCTCGAGCAACTAAAGTGTCCATGTGTAATACCCTCATCATCCCAGTCCTGCTTTACGGTGCAGAAGCATGGACCCTGTCAAAGGCAGATGAAAACACTTGAGGCTGCTTTGAGAGGAAAATTCTTCGGACGATTTACGGTCCCGTCTGCATAGACGGAGAGTGGAGGACGAGATATAACATGGAACTGTACGGGCTGTACAGCGATACCGACCTAGCCAAAAGAGTCAAAACACATTTTCTACGATGGCTGGGTCATCTAGAGCGGATGGACACCAACGCCCCGGCCCGGAAAATCTTCGAATCCCCATCGCCAGGGACGGCGCGGTGGAGGAGCAGCGAGACTCAGGTGGCGCACGCAAGTGGAAGGGGACCTCAGCCAACTTCGCGTGCGAAACTGGAGACGGCTAGCTAGCGACAGAGCTGGCTGGCGAAGCTTGTTGGCTGAGGCCCAGGTCCATCCCGGACTGTAGCGCCACCTTAAGTAAGTAAGTAAGTAAGTTTAGTTCTTGAATGGCAATGAATGATTTCATATTCCTTCGATTTTATAACAGGTGATTCAAGTCATGACAAGAAACTTTTCGGATTAACCGCGTTAATAACTATTTTTAATGAGTACAATACTAGACTCACCCCGAACGTTTCGCTCAAGTTGCATTGAGCGTGGTCACCGTGGTCACCGGGAAACAGTTTCAGTATTGAACTCATTCAAAATAGTTATTAACGCGGTTAATCCGAAAAGTTTCTTGTCATGTCAATTAACAACCGCGAAAGCCTTAAAACTTATAGGTGATTCAAGTGCCTTTAGAGCTACTATGACTGTTTATAAAAAAAAGGAAATTGCCCTTCATCGTGTGCTAGAACATAGATTTATTCTAGCAAAGAAGTTACTAGTACTTCAGCCTGAAAAATGTATAGGCTTTTGCGAATGGTCTGCATGACCGTGAGCCAGGCTACCAGGTTGACCAGGATGCGTTATGGCAGTAGGTTCATATTTTGTGTAAATCGTAGTTGGGTGTTGTCTTAGCATGGAAGTAGGCCATCATCTGGTTGGCTTTCTTTGTTAGCTGACCTGTAAAATAGACGCTTGCAAGAAGTCGAAGTTTTCAGAAAAAATATAAAAAAATCGTAACCATCCGTACCGACACTTTTGCATTATTTTCCCATTTGCTTTATCTCGTGAGTCCAAAAATGATTAATTTTTTTAATTGTGAATATAATTTCCTGTCAATAGTGATCTCAGCCCAACTGTAGTGCCGTAGTTGTTTGGCTTTGATAAGATATTTTAGGTCTTCTGAATGGTTTTGGTCTTGTGACAAAATTTTGCAACGCATCATCAAACCAAGATCCGGCTTTTAAATAATGAAGTATTTTTTTCAACACCTATCAGCAAATCTTGTTCAGTGCAGGAGTAATTAATCAATGTTTTCTGTGGTGCATGTGTCCCCTTAACGAATCACCCAGTAACTTAACGCTGGTTCACTCCGAGCTTATTTCAAAGCTCTGTGTAACACCGGCTAAGTTTTTCCTTAAAAGGAACTCCACAACACCTGCCCGCCCTCCAACTCGGTTTTCAAATCATACATTATCCTCCGGGGACTATGCCATGTTGCCATCCCTAAACTCTATTAAATACCATTTAAACCATATTTAGAATGATAACGTGTTAATTGCAAAATGTTAGCTTTGAAAACGCGCAATAAATCTGCAATGTTCATTAACGGTTAATTGAAAATTCACCTCGTCCTTAATTACATACTTGCATCCTCATTGGTGGGCTGCTGCATTTTTGGATTTTGTTCTCGTTTTTTTTTTACTTTTCCCGAGCCGGAAATAGGTAAAACGAGTGCGTTTGGCATAATTTTTATTTCAACGCAATTACCCGCAGCTTGCGTCAGGCCTCGATAGGTGTGCTGTGCAGGCGGTATTTCATATTACACGACACGGTCATGTTAATTGGATTGGTGTTGCCAATATGCGTTGGCCCTTTTGTGTGTGATTTGTGCTTTTGATGTTTTATTGTATAGTAATCACCACTTTTCACCAGGACGGTTCTGTAATGCAATTAAAATGTAATATCAATTTGGCTTTGATTATTAACATTTGTCCTCGCTGGCCAAAGCAACACATATTAACAGAAAATTAAAAATGTATAACAGACATATTCAGGAGACACATAAAAATTTCCATATGGAGCCCATTTGCATTTGTAATTTACTATTCGGCACACAAAGGATAATCCAAAAGCTAAATACTATGCCAAAAGTATGACTATGTATAAGTTTGAGTAATGAACTTTTGGTGTTACCACAATATATTGGCCTTCACTGTGGTGCGAAGCTGCCTTCTCTCGAAACTTCACTCTTCCTTAGGCAAGGATAATCGCTTTTAATGGACGATGAAGATCCTATAATTTATGCGTCCAAACAATCGCATCAGAGGTTGCAAACTTAATCTATATATTTAAGACCGAAAAACAATGAGCCAACTTTCAACCGCAATTCCAAAATATTTCAGTTTCGTAGTTGTCAGTTATTTTATTGGATAATTGTGGTGTTTGAACTTTGTTTTTGATACAAATTGTTTTTTGTTTCTTTCTAGGTAAGGACATGGAGCATAATTACTCAAGAACATGATTAAAATTCAACACAGGTAAGCGTTTACCAAGGAATTTGTCTAAATTAATTGAAATGATTGGGCAAACGAGATTTTCAAAATTGAGTGCACTGGAAAGGGAGACTCAGGATTTCGTAGAATCATTTGTTTAGTGGATTGGGGTGGGATTGGGATTGCCCGCCTGGCAAATGAAAAGGGTTTTTTTTTGAGGACTTGCAATTGTTTCATTCTTTACTTAAGAGCATAGACTTAGCGTTGTCCGTGTGCTAAACGATTTTGAATATAATAAAATTTAACTAAGACAATTCCACGGATTGTGAGGTGTAGCTTTTTAGTTTTCTCGTTGAGACTTAATTCGACGAGAGTCTGGATTTATTTAATTAAGGCAATGACTGGACAATACAAGAGGAAGTCATTGAAACATTTTTGAAAGAGCTATTTACCTCTTATAATATTTTAAGTGAAGTCCTCAAAACTATCCAATATTTTTAAACGAGTGTTGATTTAGTGTAAAGAATAAAACTAACAATATATTATATGGACTCAAATACGGAGTACTCTCGTCTCTGTATTGATCTTGTTGTGGGTACATCTTTGGTGATATATCAAAATAAAGTCCCATGCCATTATATAGCAGCTCCACATTTCTTCGACATAAATTAAGAATCTTTCGCATCAGTTTTTTTTTTATTAACTCGCGATCAAGGGGCTATGATTACGCTTAAGATGCGTTGCACATCGCGAGCGGAAAGAATTTGAGGACAGAAAAGATAGAGGAGAAAAGTAATTCTGCATCCAACACAGTAAATGCTGATGAGCCAATATGGAACACGAAAACTCTGCACAGATGCAGCTCTAGATTACACACATTTTTGAGGCTGACAAAGCCCCATAGTTGGCCTTTCTTCATGTCGTAGTCTTAAAAGTGAAGCTTAATTTATTCAATGCTATCCAAAATCTTAATTCTTCCTTTCCTATCATGGCTCCTGAGTGTCATTGTCCTGATAGTCATAACGTTACAAGGTCATAAAAAAGCTGATAAAATGTCGCGTAGAAAGGGAAAAAGGCTTATTATACCCAAAATTTAGACTGCCTAGATTTTCCACAGATTCTGTACGGTGTTTGATTACCCTAATCTATGTGCTATGACAACGACCTCTAGAGATATGATCGAAACCGACGAGTTACAAGCCGGGCACAATGTGTGTCTGCGTCTGTCGCTGTGTCTTGCCACATTTTTCACCTAAAATCAGAGACACAGCGAAATACCCATTGTGTCGCTATATACGTGTTCCCGTAAGCTGAACTGCGAGACACAGACACACCAACATAGATACTCATTCTGTCCCAGCTATAAATTGATTAGGCCGTGTTCGTTCGTCCGTCGAACTGTCCGTATGTATAAAGTCTTAAGGTATTGTAAGGTTTTCAACTGGGGTTCGTCGAATAAAGCACAATTTCGCTTTTATAATTTCAACAAACTTATCAAATTCGTATAAAACAAACTTATTTAAATTCAAATCACACGGTTATTCAACTTTAGATACTACTTAATAGATTATACTACTTAGAATTCAAAACTTTATTTCAATTCAACCACTTATTACTTTATTACTGATTTTCTCAAGTCAACGTTTAAAATATAACTGTGTCGTCCGAGCCTGACATCCGTGTATTTATACAAATTCACCATGCTCTCGACTGTTTGAGGTTGGTACTTTTCCATTGAATTCCATGGCGGGGAGGTTCGATGTCCAGTTCGAATTTCGAACGGCAGTTTGCTGTCAGATGACTGGAATTACAGTTGGGTAAGTTCGTAGAGTGAATCGATGGGTGCACTCAGCGACACCTGTATGTTGTTTTATTTCTTGTCGCCACATAACAGTATTTAAAATTGAGCTTGAGAGCTGAAACTTGGCCAAACTTAGCTTGGTTTTCATTTTGTACAGACAAAAGGAACATGAAAACGAAACAAAATGCATGAAAATTGATCAGACCCGTCTAGAATTGAGTAGAAGTCAGACAACTTTAAATTTACATTTTATTTCTAAACTGACATTGTTGGGTGTCAGTAGCTTAAAATCGAACAAAATTTTAACCTCCCACACCATAGACCATGTGAACTTTTCACATGTAAGATCATTAGAAGCCTGATTTCTCACGTGCATTTAAATATTTCTTCTTATGGCCATCTATCTTCTATTATTTATTCAATTATGACCATTCGTAAAGTTTGTCACACACAAAGTATTGAGCTCCGCCCACTTCTCGGAGGCGTTTTTATGAACGACCAAAAACTGTAAAGGACCTCTTATGGTATCACAACGTTGTCCGTCAGTCAGTCCAATCGCGTTGTACCTTCTGAACGCTAAGACATAAAAACTCTCTTAAACTCTTAAACTCTTAAACTGCGGAGATAGAAAGAAAACGCCTATAAATCTTTATGTTTTTATATATTATTATTTTTTAGAATTGGGTTGCTGGATCAAATTGGGCGGCTCCCCAGGTGCTGGATAGGGGAATGCTCACCAGATATGGTGGGTACCGATATGGAAAATATCCGGGGTGGGCCAAAACCAGCAACAAACGAAAAATCCAGGAGCGTCTGCCTCAAAATGAGCGGCTTGCTTGCCAGCGTCTGTTACCCAGGTTAGGATCGGCCGAACACAAAACACCTTTTTCTCTTTCACTATGCAAATAGAATTGACAACAATAAGATGCATGCCAGATGTTTTTAACCAGCAGAATATTTCATAAATACTATTGGCTTTCTCTGTAAAGGCATAACACTTGCGGGAGTAAGCTTTGGTGTTTAGGTCTGGTGCTGGAGTCTTTGTGGAAAGCGAGAACATTAGACTCCACTACCCCCTTAGGTAAATATGCGTCTGTCTTCCAAGCGGAGATTTTCGCTATCCTAATGGCTATGCGCTATATTGTGACTAACAGGTGGAGGGCAAGAAACATATGCGTTTGCAGTGACAGCCAAGCCGCTCTTAATGCGTTGCTCAACCCTCTTACCTCGTCCAAGATAGTGCCCGAACTCAAGAATTCGTTGAACTTAGTCGGAAGGCTAAATGCAGTGAATCTTGTTTGGGTTCCAGGTCACACTGGTATCCAGGGAAATGAGATCTCTGATGAGCTTGCCAGACTTGGCTCAGAAGAGGTTTTCTCAGGACCCGAACCTGCTTTAGGCCTGCCTGTATCTGTTGTCACGTCTGCCATTAATACTTGGGTTTCTCGTGAGCACAGGGCTCGTTGGCGTGACTGCGATGGGTGCAGACAGACTAAACGACTACGCCCGGACATCTGCGAAGGGTCAGCGTCTTTTCTTCTATCTCTTAATAGAATCGATCGCAGACTTCTTGTAGGCGTCCTTACCGGCCACCAAGCTTTTGCTAGACACTTGAATGTGTTAGGCTTAAGCGAAACCACCACCTGTCTTGCCTGTGGAGAGGACGACGATACAGCGGAACACTTTCTCTGTAGTTGTCCTGCCTTTGCTCGCATCAGGTGGCGGATCTTTGGGGCTGACGTGGTGAGTGCCGAACACCTAAGCTCTTCATCACTGAAGCTCCTTCTCAACTTTCTTCGAAAGACGGGTAAACTAAATACATTAATGTAAGGTGTCTGCATGGCAGTACAATGGACCAGTAGTTGTGTCTGAGTGCTCCATCGGATAGTAGCAACCTCCAACAAAAACGTAAACGTAATCTTTGGTGTCTCTGTGCAGAGGTTTCAAGTTTGGCTCATCAGCGTTTGTGTTAGATCAAGAATTACTTTCTTCTTCTTTTCGCTCGCGATGTGCTACACATTTTAAGGGTAATCATATCCCCTTGATCACGAGCATATTATAAAAAACAAGTGCAAGAGTTCGTCTGTGAGTGCAAGAGTTCGTCTGTGACTTCGAAATTTAAATTATTAATTTAAATTATTATTAAATTAATTAAATTATTTCGGAAAAAACCGTTTTTCCTTAAAACGCCCCCTAAAAGTGGGCGGAGCTCAAAACTTTGTATGAAGCAAACTTAGCAAATAGCAATATCTCTCATATTTGTCGTAAGTTTTTTTTTCAATTTGGAGTGAACTTTCCGAGAAATCGGGTTTTTAAAGATCTAACATGTTAAAAGTGAGCATGGAATGGCAAATGCCCGTTACTCGTTGCTCCTCACTAGGTAAAGTAAAGGAACGTACATAAGGGTTGTCCGTTACTTTTTAATCGTTGCTCGATATTTGTTGCTTGTTATTCGTTATTTCTTATTCCTCACTTGTTATTCGTAATTCGCTACTTGTCACTGTTAATTTTTATTTTATTCGCTACTTGTTATGCGAACTTACAAGTAACGAGTAACAAGTAACGAATAAGGAATAGCTTAAAAATAAGGAATTTGCGAATACTAAGCAATAAAAGAAAAAAGAATATTTTTTTATATTGTTTAGTATTCGTTAATTCCTTATTTTTAAGCTATTCCTTATTCGTTACTTGTTATTAACATATTTTAATATGTTAATAACATATTAAAATATATTAACATTTAGGAACGTACATAAGCGTCGACTCAACTCTGGAGAACAGAATATGAATATCCTTGAACGTTTCTTCTGTGTGGAATGGCAGTAGCTTATCGTGTTTTTGTGGAAAAGTGCATATGAGAACAACTCGAACAAGAAGTCCCGTGGGTTTCTATGTGAAGTGAGAGTTGTGAGAGCCAATAATTTCTAGAGCCGAAGATTTTGACGGCTTTACTGAGCGAGTTAACTCTGTACTGAAAAAATGCTCGCCGTGTTAGCTCCAGATTCCTTTTGTTCCTGGATTGACAGATCTTGGTTAAAGCTGCGCTTAACTCAGCACCGAAAAACCGGCCAAAGCAGTATAAGCTCAGACTTTTCGAGGAAAAAGTTTACAATTTCGGCGGGACGTAAAGGTCAGCGCTGACATTTTTACTGATTTTTCGACGCCAAAAAAACATCCCTTAGTAAGAAAGTATCAATCTAAACTCGAAGGACCTTCATATTAAACAAACTGACGACGGGCGAACACATTGACCTCATATACAAAGGAAATCACCACTAACCTGTCAAGGACACGTCCTCTGAATTGAAAAGGCACATACAATTCGCCTTGGGGTTTATATTCTTTCCCAGCTGACACATAAGCATAACCATTTATCATATCTATGTTCCTAAGAAGTGAAAGTCATTGAAGTCAATAATAATGGTGCCAGACAAGTATTATTTCTTCGAAGTATGTATATAGATTTCGAGAACCAGGACCTAATTAAATTATATCGATTTCAAGTTCGTTTGCTATTCCGGATCATAAAATTTAATCTTTTCTTGACTTCTCTCCCACAATCAGACCGAGCCAATAGTAAGTTTTTTGTTTAACCTTCTTTTCATTTCTGTTTCTACTTTTCGCCTTGAAAATCCCACCACATACCTCCTTCATTAGGTGAAAACTATTATAAAACGCACACCACCAGACATCCATACTTTTAGCAAACAAGCTACTATGACTTTTTATATTAAGAAACGCCTTTTAAAGCAGACGAAGTGAACCACGCCACAAGTGCTACAAAATTTATAAGACATGCAGAAAGGCTGGTAGCACAAGCAACAGGACCTACCCGCCTAAGTCCTGTAAGGTCTTTTTTTATAGCAGCTTGAAATATAAAAGATTTCTTTTGATAAAATCTCTCCAGTCTTTCAAATTATGCACACATACCTGCTACGTATAATCATATTTTTGCCGTTTTCATATTCCAGATTTTTGCGGGAAGCGCCATAATTTCTCTGCAGTAAAGTGCAGAAAATTTGTAAAGATTGCTCACTTTTTTACATTCCATTTCTGGTCCCTGCCCCCTGTCTCCTATCACAGTGCCTTCCATCCTGAATGCATTAAAAAAATGCAATACAAACTTTAGTGTTTGGTTTAAGGATTTCAAAGAACACTGATTGACTGACTGTCTTGCTGTTCATTTACTGTGGGCACTCACCACTTCGGTCTGGGCTGGGTTTCTATGTGGTGTGAAATGAATAAATAATTGCGTCCAGGGACACAGGACGTTCTCACCATAGCGGAGGACGAAGAAAAAAACCAAATTAGCATGTAATGTAAAAGCAGTGAAAATGAATTAAAAGTGAAAATTAATTTCAAACGTTTAGTAAGAACATCCCTCGTGGTAAGGATAATATGATCATCCTATGATGATATTCCTTGTATCAAGGACTTGAAAAAAAAGACCCTCCCTGCCTGAGTTCTGGTATGAGGCCATTGGGTGGCCTAAGAGTTGCTTTTTGAAAGGATATGCATGACGATTGTTATGGATGGTTGTGGGTATAGATGGACTCATCGAATTTCTGTGAAACTGTTGACGAAGTGACTTCATAGTTAATTGAATCGATTAGAATTGAAGGAAAGCTGGACTTGTAACAAAGACTTTAGGTCTTTTACAAACTTTCATTGTGACTCCAGGAAATGCTAACAATTTTTACAATCCAAAACTTCTGTAATGACTCGAATTATTCGCTTGACACTTTGATTTAAATCCAATTTGCCACATTGCCAACCACAAATTTGAGAAGAAACGGGAAAAAATCAATTAAGGGTATGAAAGGGAGAAGCTGTGAAATAACGGTCGTAACATGATTTCAGCCAAGTCAGCTCGACCTAGACCATCTATATATTACTTGGACCAAAGATATTGAAAACTTATTGCGACCAACTTTTTAATTGGGAAGGGCAAAGTTTCCTGGAGATTGTTTTTTCTTTTCAGAAGAAAACAGTGCATGGAAAAAGTTCAGCCCATCTTCCATTCATTTACAAATTGCGATAAAAATGTTGCCGACCAGAAAGAAGTCCGATGGTGATGATGCTGCGCTTCTGCTTCATTTTAAACATTCACACAGAAACACAGACATCAACCTAAATAAACATCTTGTGGCCATGGCCTCCCGGTTTGGTTTTGTGTTGCATAAAGTGGTCGCGCACATATTTCGCTTACTTAGCTTAAAAGGCGAAAAAGGATTACAGGCAATGAAAAAGGAAGCTTCGCCCAATTGCATTACACAAATCGGGCCAATGGTTTTCAAATTCTCTGAACGTAAACTTAACTCAATTCTGCTCTGCCCGTCATGGCAATGGACGGGACAAAATTTTATGTAACGAAGGGCCAGAAACGTGTATCTTTACAGAATGCGGAATTGCACTGCAGAGAGTTATTGGGATTTGTGAAAGAGTGGAGGGAAATATGGCAGTCTTTTGATACCTAACTTCGTTGTGGCATTTATGCGTAGTGCAAAAGGGAAATGGTTTTGAATATCCTGAGCAAGGAATAGGGGGAATTGACGGAAACCCAAACGAGTAAAATGCATAAAATGTCAAAAATAGAAATTTTGCAAATTCTAGAAATACAAGCCCAGCTGCGATTATAGCTATTTTGGACATTTCCATAGGTTGATCGACAGAATGAATAAAACATGAAATGTAGTAATGATTTGTGTCCCGTAGAGCTAAGATTACTTAAAAGTAACAATTTTCTCGCTGCGACCTCTATGGACTGTCAAATACATGCCTCCAGATTAATGAATCAGATTATTCAGGGGTCCACTGGTTAAGCAACATTTTGACAATTTCTGCACCGTTAAACTTTTCGCTGCAATGAGTTTTTTTAACCATCTTAGTGCCGGTTTTTCAGTGCTGAGTTAAGCCCAGATTGAACCAAG
Organism: Neoascia interrupta; assembly: GCA_947623515.1. Classification (NCBI taxonomy): domain Eukaryota; kingdom Metazoa; phylum Arthropoda; class Insecta; order Diptera; family Syrphidae; genus Neoascia; species Neoascia interrupta. Next base: position 31,637,787 of record OX392464.1, on the reverse strand, counting down.
ATCTCTAAATCCCGTAAAAGAACTAATCTGGAGTTAACTCAGCAAGCAGTTTTTCAGTGCAGAGTTAACTCCGCCAACAAAGTTGTCAAAATCTTCGAGTATCGAAATTATTGACTCTCCCAGCTCTCATTTCATATAGAAAAGCCCAGAAAAAGAAGTTCGAGTTATTCTCAAATGTCATTTTTCACAGCAATGCGTAAATCAACTGACATTCCACGCAGAAAAAACATTCAAAGAATTTCATAATGTTCTCCAGAGATTATTCGAGATTAACTCATCAAATTTGGTGAGTTAAGCCGAGATTAACCCCAGATCTTAGTTCACTGAAAAACTCATTTCTGGGGTTAATCTCAGTTTAACTCGGAAAGTCGGATGATCTCGCACTGAAAAACCGGCCCTTAGTAGCACACGAACTAAACTCTACGCCACGGCACATTACAATTTGAAAAAATGGTTTTTCTAAATCAGCAGCACCAACTGCGATTTCACAACAGCGTTCCCTTGATCGTCCTAACAGGCTTCAGTTCGAACTTTTTATCCTTGGCAGGACCTTTTGATTCCTTGGTAGAACTTTCGAACCTCGCTCCTGCTGTAGCTTCCCTCTACGGTTCTTTCTACGATTCTTCGGTTCTCTCTCGCCTCTGTTAGAAGAGCTTGCGAGCAGCTCTATACTCTATTCGTTCTGCGCAGATAAGCCGTTTTATATGCTTGTTGTGTTGGTCCAGCACATCAAAGGCGGCAACTCTGATTGCATTCTGGCAACGTTGCCACTGGATGTCTGCAGAAAACAGGGCTTTAGGTGACTCGTTTGGAGAAGCACCTGGCGATCTCTTGTGATTTCAGCCTTCTGATATCAAACTACCTTACAGCATTTCCATTTCTTGGCGTTGGTCTGCAGCTGTGCCTTTGCCAAAACGAGGTAGTGATCCGAGTCAAACTGGAGTGTCTTGTGTCGATCGCAATGTGGTCAATCTGGTTGCTACGATTGCTACGATTGATCGCCAGATCTCAATTTTGCTTTGTGGATTTTGATATGTGGGAAATGTACCAATAGCTTCCACAACATGTCGCCCCGAAGCAAAGTCTATCAGCCTGAATACGATATCGGAGGTCGTGCTGTGCAGGCTGCGCTTACCGATCGTGCGAAAAGCACAGCATACACGATCTGTGTGACCTAAAATTCCCTCCCTTCCTGGCTTAGCACCAAAACCGCCTAGGATATATTTTGTCTCATGTCTCAGATTTTTTTGTCACTAAGAGCTTGTGGAACAAATCTTTGGTATATAGTCACCTTTTTCGTGTGTGGGGCTTATGTTGGCAAATCTATAGCCTTGATGCGCTTCTTCGTGAGGTGCTCGCTTATTTACTTGAAACTCACGACTTTTCACCTAAGTCTGCCTCGCACAACGAAACAAATAAGAGTTGCATTTAATGTCAGTAGCAGTTTTTTATCTTCCTTTGCCCGGTCCATCCCACCGCTGGTCTTGGATATGGCAGTGATATCTGCATTGCAGGTTTTAAAAGGGCCCTGGCCCCAGGTACTCAGTACAGGTGAATTGAGAGGATGATTTCAGGCACTTAATGGCCGCCCGTCAAAAAGATTTTTACATCCTGAACAGATATCTCGCTTCTCTTAAACCAGAATAAGACTGCCCTAATCGCCGCTTGAAAAACACAACCATGATTACGAACACGGAAACAGGAACTAAAATTAATTATATCTAAAAAAATAACCCCTGCGTAAGGGAAACCCCATCACTAGATATTTATCCATGTCGGCGCGCGTTGAATTCCATCGGATCATTTTTCAAGAATGCAAGATCATCAAAAACCAAGAGTAGGTAGGATGGTGATCTAAATTTTTTTCTAAAACTGAAGTTGTGCTATCATAAAGTCTGTCATTGAGGGCTCCCAGGTCTATTTAGAGTATTCTAACGGGTACCTTCAAGCACAGACTGTCTGGTCTACTGTAAGGAAATTTTGAGTTGAGTATAGAAGTGGTTGCAGCTATTTGTCTGCTGAAGATATCAAGTTGTAGTGGAACAACACACAGCATTCTGATGACTTAGACCTTGGATTTAGACCATTAGACCATTAAAACCTTGCTTAGTTTGTCACTGATTAGCTGGTTGGAGCTACCAGGGCATAGATCTACAGAATTGGGAACGATCTAGCAGAGACATGGCGATGCCAATAGATTTCGAACGGAGGTCTTTTTGCAATTGAGGCCCAAGTTTGCCGCCCTAACCGTATAAGTGGTGACTAGGAATAGAGAAGTTGGTGGGCTCCTATACCATTGACAAACCCACCCGGGTTTCTCCAGATCGAAACACATCCTCGGCTTCAGACCTGTATCCGATGTTGACGTTGGTCCCTACTTCAGCATGGGGCTAAGGAAAACATAAATTATTTTATACATACTTATTCGTTTAGAGATGCTCATACATGCATATTATTTTCAAGTTGCTGCACTCGCACAAGTAAATATGGTAATTTGCAACTCAAGCGTCTAATGACTTCTTGCCGTTTAAAAAAGGGAATTCCAGCAGCAAGAATTCAAGTAGAAATTCCTCTCTAAGCCTCCAATTTAATTCGCATGACCACTAAAGTAGGTTAGCTGTAACAAGGATTGTATAGAGTTCTTGTGCGCGGCTTATATCCAATCGTTTTCCTATACAAAGCCCGAGAACAAAGTAAAATATTTCTAAAGGTTAAAGGACACGACTGTGCTGTAATGTATATTTTATTTGTTAAGAGTGGAGAAAAAAAAACGCATGCCTTGTTTTCTATCAACGGCAAAACTTGCTTGAATGTTTTGAGGTCACACATTATTACCTACCTGCACCTGCGAAATTCTTTTATGCAGCCAACCAATCAAAGGCCGACGCTCAAGAGCAATTGTTACGACTGGTTTCTTCCTTACACAACGTTAAACTCCCCTCTTTGAATTGAAAAAAAAAAAAAAAAAAATTGCCAACTTACCTATATGCCTACCTAGGTATATAGAACTGCGCTTTGCCTGCGTAAGATGTAAACCTTTCAATTAAAACGCCATGGTAAAATGTCTGCTGTCGAGGACTAAACTTTTCTTCTATGTGTTTACCGAGCCCTCGCCTCAGTTTGTTCTCAGCACCTAATGTTAGTAGGGGATATAACACCTCGCAACAAATACCCCAAAGCCCTTGAAAACTCTTGCCAAGTAAACAATTTCCATTGAGACAGCACGCCAACATATCAGTGACATCCCTAACTTACTGCTATATCCAACTTCCTCCTTTAGAAATCCCGGAAGACGCAAACTAGCCAACCATCATCATAATCATCATATCCATCCACACCGTTCACAAACAACTCCAGCAGCAGCGCCTGGAATTCTCTTCTCCAAGGAAACTGCTCCGAAAGGAGGTAAAGTGGGTGCGCCCGCATCAAGTGCCACCGCTAGTTACACACCAACAGCGCGTCGTCGGTCGTCTCCACCGCAGACAACGCCATTGAACCCCTTGCGTTTATGACGCTTCTATAAGGACTGCACGGCAAGCAGATACCTCCCAGACGCCCAACACTCGATACCAAGGAACGCAAAAGAGCATTGTAATATGTTACGCGCCTACTTACTTTTAATTGTTACTTTGCGTGGCACAATAAAAAGTGTCCTCAGCCTTTTCAGTACACAGCGTAAGCCCCGATCATGTTTAGCTTCCAGCTACGGGGGATATGCAAGCTTAATGTCCTGGAAAAAACGAAGCCAGACGATGGCAAATGACTACAAAACATGTTTGGAAGTAGGTGAGTATCTACATCCACCTAGGTATATCCCTTTGGGACAACAAAGGGCTTATAGGTGGTATACACGCCCGCAGGATGGGACGCAAGAGTGCATTACAGGAAAATTGATGTATTACACATCGCCTAGCAACAACCACAATATATCGTCATTACTTGCTACTCTTGCTTACGCATCACAGCACAGAGTGCACAGAGTGTGTGGGTGCACCAATACTAGAGATTAGCTTTGGGCTTTGTCTATACAGAGTAATATGTAAAGTTTATTCTGTGTATCCTGCAACCTTGCAACTACCTAAACAATGTTAGAGTAACATCAAAGTGGACCCACCTACCTCTTGCTTTAAAATTTACATCGCGCCCGCCATTTAAACGCGCCGTCACAGTCGTCCTCAAAACTTGTACTAGTATCCGTCTCGTTTAAGACGAAGGCGAGGGCTCGGGTCGGGTTGGACTGGCCACAATATCCTTCTTGATTTCGACTTGAGTACTCGTGTGTTTTTTTTTTTTTTTTTTTCTTCGTTTTCTGCAGTCGTTCTTCAACCCTCCGTCTGTGCTTTCTCCTTTCACTTCTGCTCTCTCTTTCTTCCGCTTTGGCCTTTGAGTTTTGTTTCCTTTATTGTGTGCAATGTGCATTGCTTGTTAGGATATAATAATGAGCGCTAAGCTAGGTGGCGGGGCAGGTTTGGTTTTCTACGAAGGAAAGCTCTGAAACAGGCAACATGCCTGTTTGCGCCTACACCGGAAGAGGGTAGTAGTGACGCTAAGAACTGGTACTGGGGTATACTTATCCCACCCTGACTCAATGCAGTTTACTTTATTCATGTTCCCGTGCGAATGCTGCAGTCAGTCAACGGGAATACACTGAAAAGGAAGTGTTACGCGGTTGTTTTTCCAGCTTCCTCTGCTGGGTTGGTTATTTTTCCTTTAAGCCCTTATTGAATTGAATAAGTTATAAGGAGTGTTTTTGCCTACTAGAAGTGCTCAATTGAGTTTAGATAAGCTGTGAATAAGGTGAATTCGATTTCAACAAGTGTTCAGTGGGGGGTAGGGATGCTTTAAATGAATTCGTGCGGCTTGAATTGGTCTGACTTATAAAGCTACCAACAATCGTCAGGGAACTGAAGCAGATGTCCTGCGAATAGTAACCTATATACAAAGTTTGCTCGTAAGTTATTTATCTAATATTATCCTTTAACATAAATATTCAGATGCTTTGTGAGCACTGACGTAATAAGTGCTGCGTGTTTTAAACAATTCATTTCGATAACCAAGTATTGAACGAGTGCTGATGAATACAAATCCTTTGTGTTTGCATGACAATGATACGGTTGCATGCATATACGGCTTACAAAACAATTAAATAACAATTCAAATGGCATCGCGTGACTAATGAGTCAAATTGAGATTAATGATTCGTTCATCCTGGCTCTGAATGGTGGTGGTGCACGTACTACAAACACACACTCCCGCACCTGTTGAGTTTCAGTAAAGAATTCACAGACACTATGAATTACGTATTCACTTATAAAATTCAAGAGAAGATAAAAAAGGATTTCATGCCATGCAGTAAATCCAATGAGTTGCAATGAATCAATGAGCGAATCTATGGCTTATCGCAAGTCCTGAATGTGCCGGCAGAAATGCGTTACTTTATTACTTGTCAAGAATGAGAATTCATATGCAAAATTCAATTTTGTAAATTTCGTGCCACGTTTTATCATGAGGTCCAGAAGTATCTAATCGTCTCAATAAGTTTTAATGTAACTTTCATTTTTAGAAGGTGAAGGACGATTTTGTACTGAACTTTGTATTTTATGACATTTTAAAAGCTGATTTACCTATGTCGAATCTTTTCAGACTCATCTCTTCTTTTCCATCCGAAAACTTGTGACTTCTTAAAGTTACCTCGAGACGGTTTTTTTTTCTCTTTTTTAAGGTTTTAATACTTAAAAATTTTATCTATCAACACATATTGAGAAAAATGATATGTTCTACCGCTTTTCTTGACGTATCCCAAGCCTTTGATAAAGTTTGGCACAAAGGCCTAAAATATAAGCTACGGAAAGTTTTGCCGGAAAAAATGTATGAACTCTTAGAGTCTTATCTTGACAACAGACTATTTCGAGTGAGATACGGGAGCGAATACTCAGAATTCAAAGAAATACAAGCCGGGGTTCCACAAGGTAGCGTCCTCGGTCCAACACTGTTTTTACTTTTTACAAGAGATGTACCTCAAGTAGAGACAACGACTGTAGCCACGTTCGCTGACGACACGGCTATCCTCGCTACTATCGGATAGTAGCGAGGATAGCCGTGTCGACTTCCCGTCGAACTATCAACGGGGAAACTCCAACGCGCTTTGAATAAAATATGCGAACAAAATCACTGCATGTAAATTTTACTTACAAGAGGGTACTCAACTTACCTCTATTTATAAACTCGGTACAAATTCCGTACGCAAACGAGGCGAAATATTTAGGCATGGCCCTAGACGCAAAACTTAAGTGGAAGCCACACGTTAAAAAGAAACGCGATGAACTTGAAATCAAGCTACGAGAACTGAATTGGCTTATCGGACGTTATTCGAAACTAAGCGTATATAACAAACATCTATTGTATAAGCAAGTGCTAAAACTATCTTGGACGTACGGTATACAACTTTGGGGTTGTACCAAACCAAGCAACATATCTATTTTAGAAACTTTTCAGAATAAGACACTGAGAGCAATCGTAAATGCTCCATGGTATATAAGAAATAGCGATCTACATCGAGATCTAGGCATCGCAACCGTGACCGACGAAGTAAGAAACTTTGCTCGCAAACTTCACACTCGCCTTCACGGCCATTGCAACCACGAAATAATCCGAACTCTGGATCGGACAAATCTTGCACGCCGACTACAACGAATGAGACCGTTGGATCTAGCGTCGTAAGAGGAAACCGCACATAATGACGGTATTGCAGGTGCTTTCGTTGGACGGTAGCCTGCCAAACGCGATTACTATACAGAAGCATGAACTACTTGTTAAGGAAACTTAGTCGTAGTCTTACAAAGATTGGGAGGTTTCTAAGTGAGTAAGAATCTCACACTACTATGAGCACGCGCGTTCGATTCTCATAGTGCCTATGAAGGTGTTTACCTACCCACGGAAAAAAAAAAAAAAAATATTGAGAAAAATAAACGAGAAAGAGATATTGTAGAAATTAAAAAAATTTTATTTGAAATATTTGTACAAATCCAGTTTATTGTTTGTAAGATTTCGCTAAATTCTATAATGCGCCCCAGCATGAGTCCTTGTTGACGATATCCACCGCTTTCTCTTCCCTCAAATTAACCGCGTTGAAGTAAATAACACATCAAAACTCTTTCAAGGTTGGGAACAGAGGTGTGCTCGCAAAAAATGGGCAATTCTTGTCGGCGTGGTCTTTAGTTGGGGCATCAGTTCGACTCTTAGTTTGAAGATTAAGAATTATTTTTTAGGAAGAAGGTTGGTCCCCTGAGACTATAAACCAGCTTTGGAAAGTGCATCCTTAACTGCAAGCTGCATTATTGCGGTCTCGTGAAGGTATAGTTCCTGTCTTGTCCTGCCGTTTGTAATAACTCGTTAAATTTGGGTCGGTCGGGAAAGAAGTTGGGTTTTCTTTCCAAGGATTTTTTTGTTAGTCAACCATTAAGTAAGTGGTTTGAAAATAAAGGCAACGAATAATTTCGACGAGGTATTTAGAAATTAAATCCAATGATAGTTTCTAGGGTCATTGTATCTGTTTTTCTTTGCAATAGAAAGATTAATTGTTTTTTTAAAGCTCCTCGGAACCTCAGCAGTTTCAAAGTTTTGGTTGAGCTCTGCGGTTAGAATTTAGATGAATTTATTTTGCAGTCCTTAAAAAGTCCAATGTGATGCGATCGTGCTCAGTTGCCGTATTGACTTTTGAGTCAATAATTTGTTGGCCTGGGCTTTGGCGAATAAAACTCAATTTAAATTTATTATAATTAACACACACTGAGCTACTTAGCGAACTTAACTTTTGTATTTAGTTCAATCAACAATAGGTTCATTCGATGAAAGCCCTAGTGTGCCATATGGCACCACAGATCGTACTTTTTTCCCACGTTAAATGAAGCGAAGACAACAACCCACTATACCTTGCACTGTATTCGATGACAGCACTGTAGTGCTATAGCGCTCTACTGCAGCACAAAAATGTTCCAAGGACTTTGTCGGGGCATAAAGTTCAGTGCTGAAAAATTTAACGATTTAGTTTTTTGTCAGCGGTGCGGTAAAATTTCGCAGGGAAATTAAAATTTCGGGAATTCCAAATACAGTAGTCCCTCGATTATGTGAACTCCCGATGATGCGAATTTCTCCAAAATGCGAATCGGCCAAACCTAACATTGCCGTCTCTTTAATGTGAACTTCGGAATTTTTTGGATTGTATAATGTGAATATATTTGGTAAAAGTTTTTATATTTTTCTTGTCTCTCTTGTCTGCCAACGTAAAAAAACTGTTTTTTGTCTAGGCACATTGTGAGAGATTTTTAATACAGCTGCGAGTAAAAGAATACCAGCTGAAAGTTGTATGATAATTTCATGATATCTTGTCAGTGAGTTGTGTACGTCATTTTCCATTTTGTATGTTAAAAATAAATTCAAACGACAAAGGCACCTTAACAAAGAGCGCGTCGACTCAGGAAGCAATAAATCATAAGTTTAGAATTTTTCGAATTTTTAGAGAACATGTATCTGTCATGTTACACCTATGACAGACGATTTGAAGGTCCTGGGTTCAATTCCACGTCCGACCAACCATTTTTATACCCGTATACCCGACCCAGGGTATATTAAGCTAGATGTATAGTTTGTAGCGCAGTAAAATAATCACCGTAGACTCCTTAGTCCTTAGAAATATGAATGGGGCCGACAGGAGAATCGATTAAGCCATGTCCGTCAGTCCTTCCGTATGTAAACAACTTTTATTCCTTAAATTTTGGTTCGCTGAAAGTCCAGGTTTTTAGATCAAGTTTAAAACTTAGCTGAATCCGCCTACAGACACGCCCACTACAGGCCTGTATGTGCGACCATTTCTAATTTTAAAATTCCAAATTTTGGCTATGTTACAATGGCGCTAATTGTCTTTGAAGTAGCCAAAAAAGTTTGACGTTTTCATTGACCACGCTCACTTTTTTAAGGGATTTTAACGTAAAATAACTGTTTTTCAATAAATATATACATATGAAATTTGACTTAAAATCATGTAACAAGAGAGATCCTAGCATTCGCTAACTTTTATGTACGAGTAGCATGCACCTCCGCCCGCTTTTGTGGGTGTAGCGTTAAAAAAATTAATTTTTTTTAGTTAAAAAACGCGGACTTTTAGGTCGAAATGTATGCAACCACCTAGTATAAAGCATTCAACAGTTATATTTTCATATCCCGCCATTGTTTTTGGTATGGTCGGGTATTTTGCAATTGATCATAGATGGACTGCCATTCCTAATCAGCTACAAAGAATAGCAAGATAAGGCAACGTAAGGCAAAACTAGTGAGGTGGTCGAATCTGGACAAAGAAACAATCGTGTTCACTGAAGCTCAACTGGTAAAGCATTACTCGCGACAAGTAAGGGTCACAGGATCGTACCCTGCCAGTGAACCACACACGGATACACAAGTTGTTTAAATCAGTCAAATTTGAATTTAAAAAAGTTCCAGGAATGTGAATTCCCCTAAAACCCCTTGTTTTCATTAGTTCACATTATCGAGAGACTACTGAAATTCAAGATCCCGTAACCGTTTTTATTGATAACTTTCACCTTCGAAGTTCCCTTTACGAAAATCTCACGAAAATCTTTACACAACTGACTCCAGGCGACGGATGTCGCGGGAGACGTGGTAAGAACTTCTACATCAGACTGATGACTTGCATAGATGATGGGCGAAGCATGCTGAGTGACATGTGTAGTTCATTCTTTTTTTTTGTCTTGGATGTTCATTCTCCACTAGTGGTCTCCTCTCTACTGGTCTTTCTCAAGCATGTATACTTTGCATTGCATAATTTAAGGCACAGGATAGTCCTATCCACGGAGTATCAAATTGAAATTCAGCTAATCATATTTTTGTCGCCATATCCCAATAACTTGCAGCACTTCAGAGCCTAAACGAAGATCAACAAGTGAGAAAGTGCAAGAGTTCGTTTGTGACAAACTTCTATATACCCGACCCTATATACCGTCTAACACCAGATGTTAAACTTTTTTGGCCCGAATTCATATATTATTTGTATAGGCCACGCCCCCAAAAGTGGGCATCTGCTATCAATTAATTGTTATTTCGTTAGAATCATGAGAAAAAAAACGGAAAAAGCGAATATGATTTTAGAAATATGTGTTTTTTATTAAAAAAAGCAAACGCCCCTTAAAAGTGGGCGGAGCTCAAAACTTTGTATGGAGCAAAGCTAGCAAAAAGCAATACCTTTAATATTTGTCTTAAAATTTTTTTTCGATTTGGAGTGAATTTTCCGCTAAATTGGGTTTTTAAAGATCCAACATGTTAAAAGTGGGCGGTTCAATTTTTGCTTTGGTAAAGGCCTTGGGCTCATTCTGCTCTGTACCAAAATTTGATTTGTACTGACGCCTTGTTTAACTTGACCAAAAGGTGTTTTGAAAGAAAAAGTGAAATAGAGGTTGTCTCAGATTGAAGCCAGAAGTGGGCGTGGCCGTTGAGCGATTGAGCCAATTTTCATAGTTTGTCTGTGCAACAAAAGAATCAAGCCGTATACTAAGTAAGTATTACTTAGTTATACGGCTTAGTAAGTAATACTAGTACGTAATACTAAGTTTCAGCTCTCTAGCATGATTTTGAAGACGTAAAATCTTCACACATACGGACGGACGGACGGACATGGCTTAGTCGATTCACATGTCAGTCTCGATCGTATCTCTAAAAGGTCTTCGGGGTCTGCGATGATTATTTCACTGTGTTACAAACTATGCAATAAAATTAATATACCCTTGGTCCGACGCACGTCCCCTTAAAGATTGAACGACTTATAAAAGATCGCTTTATTGACTTCATCTAAATCGTGAATTTTGCGTATAGGCCATCCTGCACGTTCAGTTGTCTTCATAAAATATAGGTGCTCAAAAGTCTGGTAGCATGACACGACCTGTTACTATAGTGAAGAGACTGTTTGATAATCCCTGTCAACTTGTGTCGAGATATTTTCGCCCGGAAGATGCTGCTTTATTTCAGCATCTTCACATATGGCAGAGGAGGTTTGTTGTTTGGCCTCTGAATTCGGTGTTCGAAATTCGTTAACAACCGAAAGTCCTCCATGTGTGTTAGTGTACGTGTCACGCATGCAACAAGGATAGTTGTGACATGTTAGCTGATGGCTCAGATGGCTTAAGCCATAGAGCCTTAAGCTAAGCAAGTTAGTTTTCTTTGTGCTTCATGAATTTTCAAGTAATTTTTCAACAGACACAAATCGCGCGTATTCTACAAACTTTTCCATCATCCTTAAAGGTTGATTAGGTGCCTACTACCTTAACTTAACCGAAATAAAAGCGAATCCCATATCAACCAGCCACATAAAAAAAGTCGTTACATCGACTTCCTTTTTAATGCATTCTAAGGATATTCATTTACAAACACATATACTTGTGTGTATCTATATGCACATATCCTTGGGACAAATCTATGGACAAGCTATGTAGGTTTTTTCTACATCCATACAACAATGCATTGCACTGCTTGGAGAAGTAAACTTTCTCAAACGAGCTAATAAAATGCTGAAATCCTTTCACATTCAACTGCGACGGGACTATTTCCCGCTCTCGTTCCACGTTTGCTGGCGAGGACAAAAATCAATTCCTGATATTATCAGGCCACCCTTCTTCTGTTTACACCCGGAAAAAGTTTCATTTTCTCTTCCATCCACTTTCATTTTACACCTGACACCCGCCAAAACTATGTGTGTCAGCTTGAGAAGGAAAACATCCTGGAATTCTCACTCTTAATAAAGTGCAATCGATTATCGCATTCTTTGCTGGCATTCTTTACACAATGCACACAGTACATACATATATTTTCTCATGGGGTATTCGTATTGTGTCTGATTCGATTTTAGGTTAATTGAAATGATACGTCTTCCTTGGGCGATATTTACTATATCCAGCTCTTTGGCACGGCGCTCAACAAGGCAAACAGTGTTCACTGTATTTCAGACCGCTTAAAGCTCGACTAATAAAAACGAAGTAAGAGGTAAGAAGTGCGCCTAGTCCTTACATAGAATACTTGCATAGAAAAATGATTAATAGCACAGAGGTCATAAAAGTCTGAACGGAATTATGGGTTATGAGTTATGACTATGAGTTATGAATCAGAATTTTACACAAAAGTATTTTGCAGACGTGTCGATGAGTGAAATGTTTACAAACAACACAAGTTTGGGAAAGGATATGTTGTATACGCATTCGAACCAGGCAACACTCTTATATCTACTCACTTGAATGAATACGTAATAAACTGAAAATGCAAGGAGGTAAAACCTATTAACTAAACTGTGCAGCACACGTGTTGTATACCTACATCCTTTACATCCTTTTATATGCTATATGAGGGCTGCAGATGTGCTTGCATGCTACTGCCACTAGGGAGGCAGCATAAAAATAAAGAGGTTAAGTGGTCTGGCTATAACAAAACTTACAAAAACTTTTATTTCATAAAATTAACTTTCAGTTGCCCTAGCTGGAAAGTAAGTGCTAACAATACAGCCCCTCGGATGGGGGCTGGTTCTAATTGTTTACCCTATTTTGTGCTTATAAAGGGTCCGCCATCTAACGTTTTTTTTTTCAACTAGTGCTTATTTCGTAAATGGTATAACACTTAGCTCATGTCTAATTTGACAGATAATTAGTTTTATCCTTCCGCTGAACGAATATGGATGTGTATACCCTTGAACAACGCTGGGAAATATGCGTTTTCGCTTCGCAAAGCGGGCCTGCGATCGACTTAGAGAGGATGCCGATTTTGCCAAAAAAAAATAATCTTTTCAGATGAAGCTCATTTTGATCTTGGCGGGTATGTAAACAAGTAAAATTGTCGCATTTGGGGCACAGAAAACCCGAATTTTGGTCCAGAGGCATGATTGGGCTATTTTTCTTCGAAAATGAGCAAGGGGTAGCCGTTACGGCCATGTTGAACGAATTTTTGAACACAAAAATTGAAGAGGAGGATATTGGCAGCATTCGGTTTCAACAGGACGGCGCTACGTGCCACACAGCCAAAGCTACACTCGATGTTTTGCGCCCTGTTTTTGAAGATCGCATTATCAGCTGCAAAGCTGACGTTGTCTGGCCACCTCGGAGCTGCGATTTGACACCGTTGGACTATTTTTTGTGGGGTGCGTCAAAGGATTTAGCATATACATAGTTATACGTATACAATAAAAAGAAAAAAATATAATCAAATATTTCCTCAATCGCTTGAAGCAATTTTATTTTTCCACGCATAGAATTGTACAAATATGTACTTGTAATCAGGCTTAATCCTTACTAGGGTTCGGTTTTAAATACCCCCAGAAAAAAACAAGTTGTGCACCGATTCCTAGAACTGATAGAGCCATTGTAAATCGATAAAGCAGCTGATCTGATATTCCCTTCTTCAAATAAATCGGTTTACCGTCTGCCTTTTGGAACTCTTCTTGAAGTCTTTTCAATTTAGCTAATCCTTTGTTGGCATCACTGCCTTTTTCGCTGCACTTTGCTGAAAAGCGTCGTATGACAGCCTGAAAGAAAAGCTTTTAGTGTGGGTTCTTTCTTCATTGGCAAAAATAGGGCTGTTAGATAGTCTTACGAAAACAAAATAAATATAAAATATATTTTACGAATCATTGCAGCTACGAATATAGCACACACAAAATATTTCGACTTACCCTTGTAGTATTCATTTTTATGATGTGTTTACGTCTTATTTGTTTTTTGATAAAAAAAAATCGTCTATAACAGAGCTAAGGCTGGCCTTTTTTTGAATAAATGAAATTTTGTTTGTTGAGGCGAAACGCAACGGCAACTCGGTTCTTATTTAGATTTGAGAAGATACCTACTACTTGCCAAAAAAATAAAAATCATGCGTGACAGGGAAAGTTTGCTAGCGATGTTCGTTTTGACAAATATGACGCATGAATTCGAGTAGTGACACCTTTTATTTTGATTTCCAAAGACTTGCGTTGATGCATGAATCGGTCGCGCGTATCAGAGATTGTTGCATCAGCTGTATGACATGTAGCGCCGTCCTGTGGATTCAACATAAGTTCTTCTCCAAATATAGTTTAGGCTTAAAAAAAAGATCGTCAAGCATGAAACGTTTGTGTTAAATTCTTTTTTTTTATTTTTTATTGTATAGTTTTTTTGTAGTGCAGTCTACTTTTCTTATATGTGTGTCTTCACCGGCAATAAAAAGAGGACTAACAGGAGACGGATAGGATTAATTTGACACGCGCACTCTTCTTCTGCCATATTGGCGCTCAAAAGAGAGTGGCTGTCAGTGGATGCCATTTCCGAGGAGCAAAAAAAAATTTCCGAGGCAAAAATCTCAATAGAAAACGTGTGTGTGACAGAGCTGTCGCACAGGGACAGTTTCAGTTTCCTTTTTTTACCCGACCGAGGGTATATTAATTTGAATGCATAGTTTTTAACACAGTGAAATAATCACCGTAGACCCTTAAGACCTTTTAGAGATACGATCGAGAACGACAGGTAAATTGCTTTAGCCATGTCCGTCCGTCCGTCCGTCTGTCTGTATGTGTGAAGGTTTTAGGTCTTCAAAATAAAGCTAGCGAGCTGAAACTTGGTACACGGCTTGGATCTTCTTGTGCACAGACAAAGTGTGAAATTTGGCTTAATCCTTCAACGGCCACGCCCACTACTGGCTTCAATGTGAGACAACCTTCCACATTTTCCTTCAAAACGCCTTTTGGTCAAGTTAGAAAAGTCGTAGGAACTTAAATGTTGGTACTCAGCAATGTTGGCCCAAGACCTTTAACAAGCCAAAAATTGGACCGCCCACAATATCGACCATGCCCACTTTTAACATGTTAGATCTTTAAAATCCCGATTTCTCGGAAAGTTGACTCCAAATCGAAAAAAATTCTTTAACAAATATTAAAGATATTGCCATTTGCAATGTTTGGTCCATACAAAGTTTTGAGCTCTGCCCTGTTTTAGGCTGCGTTTTTAGGAAAAACCTGTTTTTTTTTCCGAAATAATTTTGGGTTTCAACGCATTTTCTCATGAAGATAACGAAACGACAATAAATTGACTTTAATTTTTAGGTCAGACCCACTTTTGGGGGCGTGGCCTATACAAATTATATAATTATTTATAATATTATATGAATTCGGGACAAAAAATTTTAAGATTTTGTGTTACACTGTATATAGGGTGGGGTATAGAGGATTTAAATTGTGTGATTTGTAGAGGATTTGATGACGATTTATATTAATCGCGGATTAGTGCCCGGTAAAGACATGGTAGGGACTAGAAATTAAAAAAAATTTTCCGAAATTGTTTGTAAGCTTTTGAGTAAATTCATCGAAGTTTTTCAATATTTGCAGCTTGCCACTTGAGAATTTTAAATTAAATTTGCAAAGAATGTCACTTTTGTCCCAACTTTGGATGTTAATATCTCCGAAACCGAATGTCCTCTCTATAATCAGCTTTTAGTTTTGAGGTCAGCGTAAAATTCTCGATATGTTTCCTTTTTTAAAAATAAATACGAGCTAAAATTTGACAACTGATAAATAAATGAAAAACGAAAACAAATTCTAGTCGGCGAAGTGTGAATGGCTAAACAAGTTTTAGAAAACTTTTTGCCCAAAACTCAGTTTTTGGTTCAGTGTGAAAAGCGTAGCTGTTTTACGCTTCGAACTTAAGCCAAATCTGAACAAGAATATTTAATTATATATTATATATATTATTATATATAATATATAATGTACGAATATTTGTTTTCGTACATTCTTATGTTTCTAAACTAAATCTCAGAGTTTTGAGAAACCTAAAAAACGGCCATAGGTTTTTTTTTAAATTTTGGATAATTTCTGACACGTGTGATTTTTGCAATATGATTTTTCCATATAGGGCATTAAGGGAGGGGGTTAAAACGGCAGTATCAGTATAACTTAAGCGCTTTGTTGACTTTGAGTTGTTTTATACATGTCTTCAATATCAACTTTGTACACTAAAGCCGCGTTGTCACAAAGAACAGGAACAGAAACAGAAACAGAATTTCATACATTAGCAACGCAAAAAGCATTCAGCGAATTTAGGTTTCAGTTGCTAATGTATGAGATTCTGTTTCTGTTCCTGTTCTACGTTGCTTGTGACAACGCGGCTTAAGCGGTTCAAAAGTTATGGTCTCAAACACTTTGAAAAACGTCATCAGTTCTCCATATCTTAAAAACTTCTCAATATTTTCGAAAAATTGGATTTTTTTTATTAAAGTTTTGAAATAACTAGACCTAATTTGCGTCATGTAAGCGCTTGACTTCCAAACTTCTTAATTCTGAAAAACAGATAATCCATTTTCCTATGAAACTGTAATCAAACTGTTATTTCTGCTTAAAACCCCCTCGTTTGTTTCTCTGACTATTTCGGCAGTTTAAAAACACATCATCAAATTTGGCCTTTCTACCACTAACCGTTCAAAAGCTACCACGCGATTGGTCGGACGGACGGACAACGTAAGGGTCCTAGTGGACCCATCCATAAGAGTTCCTTCTTCCATTGTTAGACGGATTGTAAAAAATCGATTATCACTGATCGATTCAAATCTCAGCAAAAGGTGTTCACTAATGGCAATGCGGCAAGTTCGCCGGCTGTGGAAGAACCTAAAGGGCTCGTACAAATTGGAATCTTCGTTCAGCTGCTCTAAAAATTTTCATTGTTGAATCACCAGTGTGATTCGCAGTGCGCTATTTAAACCAAATAAATTCGGTATCGGTATCTATATCAGGAAATTGTATAACGTGTGTGTGGCACGTACTGCCGTACTGTTGGATCTACGTATACCTCACATTCATAGTATACCACTCTCCATTGAGATTGATAATAATGTAAATCAATTTAATGAGTGTCGAAATTTTCACTGTTGATCACATCTGTGTGACAAGTAGCGCCGTCCTGTTGAAACCTCATCTAATTTTGTTAAAATAATTTGCTCTCAGCTTATGCTGCCAACTAATGGCAATAATATTGCGTTTTTGAGTAGTCGTGAAATTTCTAAAAAGACATATCAACTGTGTGGCACGTACCGTCACATAATATGATTCAATTTGTCCTCAAAGCAATCGGTTAGTGTATCTTGTGCGTTCTGACGGTGATGGCGGAGGCAATGCCACCGTGCGTCGTTTCTTCGAATACATACATAGGTATACACACATAAGAAAGTAATATGGAGGTGCTTGACTTCAGACAGGTACTTGTCTTCCTCCCCATTGTGAACTTCCTCTTACGCACATTTCTTTTAATTCCCTTACACGCATTCATAGTTAACCCTTTTTTATATTGTCTGCAAAGCTTAAGAAGAAGGGGAAAAAACACTCACTCTTATTAGTGTCTAGCGCTTAAAGTCCAACGAACCCTCTGGTGCGTTTAACACCTCCAGACATCTCTCGTACACCAGTGCGAAAGTACTTGACTAGCTGTAAGCCAAGCAATGTGGGGGCGATTTCCCAGGAAATGTGATATTGAACAGCGAACAGGACGTCCTTGATGCGTGAGGCAAAACTGTTTCAAAATGGGACGCCACGCGTCGCTGTTGTTGCCAGTATACTCGTATATTTCATTTTTTTTGTGCTGCATAGCTACGCATTCGTCAGAATCGTTTGCCCCATTATTAATGTGAGAGCTGGGGGTTGTTGTTACTTGTGGTGAGCGTTTATCGTGTATACAGATTGTGCAAATTGGTCCAATTAAGAACCGAACTGAGATACCCTGCTTGTTTTCCTGAAATAGGGCCTTACTTCCCATGTTTTACACATGCTGTGTTTATCAGGAAACGTTCACGTTCCGTACTTCGGTATGAGTTGAATGCACGATTTATTGTTAGTCCTTACGTAAGGGATGTATATCCATCTTCTCTGGGTCATTTCAAATGTGTTTATTAAAAGTTAATAACCAGGTAATCCTTTTTCTTGCAGGATTATTGCATTTAGAGAGATTACAGGAAGTCCTGAACTGTTTTACTGAACATTCAACGCAATTATTATCGTTTTCAGGCAGTGTCTGGTTGTATCTACGCATTTTATTTATTTATTTACGCTAGGATGAAACAACACTAGAAAAGGTCATTACATACAATGGAAAATGTTCTACGCACATGAAGCAGAATATGCATATTTTATGCGCTCATTAGACACTCTCAAGGAAAGAGGCATACTCTCTTATACACAGAAGTTTCTTTAAGATCCAAAGGCATTCTCAAAGCTTCAAAAAAAAAAAATCCATTACAAAGCCAAAGTATCTTGTTAACTTTAACGAAAAAAAAAATTTGCATCGAGACCATTTAAATATTCCTCCGAGGACGTTTAGGTTTTTCCTATCATCCTCCGATAAAATTCTTCAAATTCCATCAAAAGGACCTCAAAAAAAAAGAAAATAACCAACAAACGGGCTGACTGGAAATTGCAGACATCATTGTAATTGAAGGATATCATCATTGACTTTCGTACTCTCCTGGTCCTTGACAATTTTTACAGTAGAGCGGAGATAATGTTTATATTGTTGTCCTACAACGGCACTTCTTTAGCGCACACACAATACAACGTTAGAACTTCAAGTCGCAAGAGTACCTACACACATCCTTGAGAAGAGTTTGGGGCTACAGACGCAAATGGGGCAATTTACTTCTTCGCTGCTTCTGTGTGTGCGTTCATTTTTCGTCATCACACAAACGGTTTGAGTTTTGACATTTGTGCTTTTGAATCTTTTTTTTAAATGTTTAACATAAAAATGTGCTTCATTCGATGTTGCCATGGTTCGTGACATCTTGCAGCAAATGCTGAAAAATTATCATAAAGTTGTTATAAATTGTAATGAATGGAGGTTTTAGTGCTTTTTATCGAAACCCTGATACCGACAATTACATTTGAGTATCTGGAAAAAGAGATGTTTTAGACACGCCTTTCTTTATCTTTTAACTATCAAAAAGATACAAAAAATTTACAAAGGATAAGAGTGACTTTCAAATACGAATTGAGAAAATTTCTTTGGAAATGCAAAACCTTTCAATCTTTCAAAAGATATTGTATTCGAGGCCCTGAATCTGGTTTTTTTTTCCAAAGGCCCTCCCGGCTGAATTAATGCAAAAAAAGTGAGAAAAAACGACAATTGTAAATGAAACGCGTCAAGAACTTTGTCTCATCTTAAGTGGAATATTGCAACAAATGCATTGTCTTTGCCATCAACAACTCATTATGTTATTGTCCTGAAACACGTTGTTGCGCGGATTTTCCTACCACAATAAGAATTCTCAAGCCTTTGTGGTTTAAGTTCGGAAAAAAGCCTTATAGGCACCTAGAATAGGCAATTGCATTCGTGGGCCATTACAAGGTATCTGCATTGAGCAGAACGTGTTGCGTTCATCTTCATTATCACACACAATACACAGGATAATTGCGGTTCAAGTTGGAAATAAACGTGATTTAGAACGCATTTCTTAAAATATATAAGCAGGCTTGTTGCAAAATCGTGACCTGACTCAATGCAGTCAATGCGCAATTGACACGATATAAAGAAAATCTCAGGGCGATAGTCCCTACTCAGACTGTTGATTACCTGTGAATTGCTGAATACACCTTCTCTTTGGGGCATTTTGCAATTGTTTAGTTATTATATCATTAAAAAAATTATCACCTGTCGCAATGAAGGCTTTTTTTTATTCTTTTGAGTGCTTTCTCCGCTCTTTAAGAACATACAGATTTGAAGAGTCCTTACAAAATGCTCCACTCACGACACCTAACTAGATCCACTTCATTTTGAACTTTTTTCCATTGTGTTTTTAGCGAAACTCTTAAAACTTGTATGATTTCTACAAATTTCTTTATTTAAAAATGCAACACAATATTGTGCTTTCTGATGAACGCCTACGTCTGTATCGGTATTTGATGTGCGCTTCTTGTGTGTTATCCTTCCAACATGTAATTTTTTTTTATCCTTTTTTTGCTACTTTGCATTTGCAACATCTCGTTCTGTGTCCAACAGTCTTACGGCTTGTTGACACTAAATTATGTAAGAAATGATGCCGAAGTGTCACGTGCTGGTTGGTATCCTTTTGTTGTTGCCTACTGTGTAGGTACTGCGGCTCCACATTGCGACGAGGTGTTTTGTATTATCGTCGTCATCACCCATTATGAAGTTCGTAGTTCCTGTTTGGAGAATATGGTGGAGAAATTTTCATAATTTAAAGAGTTGCTGCAGGAATCTTGTTTGTTTTTTTTTTTTTTCAATGTAGATAAGTTTAGTTTTCATTTTAATATAAATGTACATATGACTAAGAGGCAATAAAAAATATAGATTCTCAGTGTTAAAAGTGAGAACATGGTTATAAATTTAGGACCAAAATATATGAACAGAACATCCACCTCTTAAAACAAAAACTTAACAAAACGTTTTAGCACTTTCAACTAAGTTTGTACGTTGTTCCATAAGGACCTCGCAATTCTTTTCGATGCTGTTTCGCAAGGCAGAATTTAGAAATCTGCTATTTAGAACAAACATTTATTCTAAATAGCAGATTTGCGCTGGATCGAAAACCTACACTTTAAAAATATTTGAAAATCCATTTTTCCTGTTCATCATCATCATCAGCACTTTCTGCGACCGGTTATCCTTAGAAAGGTCGCGAGGCCGCCCAAATGGTACATCCATTGTTCTCTAAATGGTACATCCATGAATCCTCCGCCATCAACTCCGAAACTCAGGCGCGATCCCCAGACGAGTTTCGGGACGCGCTTGCATCTCGTCTTACATGACCTGTCTAGGAAGTCTGTCGGGGGGCATGCGAACAACGTGTCCAAACCATCGAAGAATTGATCGTTCCCCTCAGAGAAGTAGCTGCTCAACATAAAGATTCCCGCGAATACTGACGTTTCTCACTCTATCCCTAAGAGTATAGTAACACCAGCCACACACCTCCGAAATCTCATTTCGGTTGTTTGACCCAAATTTTATGACCATAGATGAGGATTGGACCGAACACTGAATTAAAAATTGATATCTTTGTTTTTACTCCCAGCTCAGCTTTCCTGATGACCACCCGTCGCAGCTCCTTTACTACTGCTCCAGCTTGGCCAATCCTACAGGGTAACTCAGAATAATTCCTTCTATCTTTCGGGAAAAAGACGCCGAGGTACTTAAACTTCTCTACCTGTTTCAGTGGGACTCTATTAATGTGCAGTGCAGTGTACTGGAGTTCGGGAAACAACCATCACTTCGGATTTGCTTACGTTTACCTTCATCCCAGCTTCACCACATATGGCCGCAAGTTCCTCCTCGTTCCTCTGAAGTTCCTCCTCAGGATAGCTAAATCATCTGCGAAAAGCAAATGGCTTTACCTGACACCAGCCATTTCGAAAGATGATTCACTAAGACTGCGCTTCACCATCCAGTCCATATATGGCATGAAAAGGAGAGGCGATAGAACATAGCGAAGTCCAACGCACATATCAAAAGGTTGGGATTTGACGCCATTTATCCGAACACAGCTTCTACAGTTCCCATACAAAGACAGAATAGCTCTCAGAAGAGGTCCACTCAGTGCATAGTCCTGCAAAACTCTCAAGAGTTTATCCCGAGGAACCCGGTCATAGGCTTTTCCAAAAGGTCGGTTTGGCATATTCCCAGGCCTGCTCAAGAATAACTTTTTGAGTAAAAAGCTGGCGGTTGTACCTCTGCCAGGCCGAAAGCCACATTGCTCTTCCTGCAGCAAACGCTCGATTACAGCTCTGGAGCGCGCTTCCAACACTTTCGCGCATACTTTTCACGGAAGACTTAAGAGTGATATGCCGCTACAGTTAGATGAATCTCTCTTGTTCCCTTTTTTTAAAATGGGCACTATAACTCCTGTTTGCTAATCGCTAGGTGTTTTCCCGCTTTCCCAGCCATTTAACAGCTTCTTCACTTATTGCCTTGAGCATTTCTTGCCGGATTTTATCAACTCCAGCAGACTAACCCACTTTTAGCGATTTATTTGCGGCAGTGACTTCATCGACTGTAGGACTATTCTCCGCCGTAATCTCGTCAGCAATGGGATTGCAATCATCAGTGCCCTGTTGGGGATTGAGCAGCTACAAAAGTGCTCCCTCCATCTGCGTAAGACGTCGTTCTCATTTGAAAGAAGTGTACCGTCTTTGGATTTAACCCCTTGAACGATATTCAACTTCCTTTCTCTGAGAATAGTCTGCCAAAACGTCTTGTTTGCAGATCGGTAATAGTGCTCCAAACTCTCGCCGAACTTTTTCCATGCCTGTTCTTTGTTTGTTCTGACCGCTTTATTGGAAGTTCTTCACACAATATAGGATATTTTTTTTTTTTTTTTTTTTTTTTTTTTTTTTTTTTGAATACTTGGATGGACGGAGACT
Organism: Neoascia interrupta; assembly: GCA_947623515.1. Lineage (NCBI taxonomy): Eukaryota > Metazoa > Arthropoda > Insecta > Diptera > Syrphidae > Neoascia > Neoascia interrupta. The sequence continues at coordinate 31,615,364 of OX392464.1, read as the reverse complement.
AAAACTCCAAAATCTCTCAAAGATACCAATACGCCCACTATAGCAGGTACATAATACCGAAGTAGCCGATATTGGTTATGCCCGATTTCCACGTGCTAAAAAACCACCCATTTATGAGAGACACTATGAAACTGCCAGAACGCACTTCATAGTAGTAAATTTTCGCTCTCTCATAATACTTCTTGACTACAACTAAGTTAACTTAACAAGTAGTTTACGCTTCCATAGTGTTGATCGCATTGGATAGGTTGATTTCCAGTGAATGCACCTACTAAGCCGTTCATTAATGCGGCTTCACCCTACGTCGCTAGATCGAAGGGTCTTGTTCTTTGTAGTCGTCGCTCGTTGTTAACATCGTTAAGAGTCTCGTTTAGAGTACGGATCATTTCATTGTTGCAATGAACATGAAGGCGAGCATTAAGCTTTCCAGCGAAGTTTGTTACTTCTTCGCCCACGGTAGCTATTCCTAAATCTCTGTGAATATCGCTATTCCTAATATACCATGGAGCATTCACAATTGCTCTTAGTGTTTTGTTTTGGAAAGTCTGCAACATGGACATGTTGCTCGGCTTGGTACAACCCCAAAGTTGTATACCGTATGTCCAGGACGGCTTTAACACCTGCCTGTACAAGAGCAGTTTGTTATATGTGCTTAATTTCGAAAATCTTCCGATAAGCCAATACATTTCCCTGAGCCTAATCTCGAGCTCGTCACGCTTCTTCTTTACGTGTGGTTTCCACCTTAGTTTAGCGTCCAGTGTCATCCCTAGATACTTCGCTTCATTTGCATAAGGTATTTGTACAGAATTTATGAACAGAGGCAAATTGTTAACCCTTCTGTAAGTGAAATTCACATGCGTAGACTTGTTCTCGTTAAGAGCGATTCGCCAAGTCTTCGTCCAGACACAAATTCTGTCCAATGCTCGTTGGAGGTTTCTCGTTGATGACTCGACTGATTCACCTGTTGCCAGGATGGCCGTATCGTCCGCAAACGTGGCCACGACTGTCTCGTCATCTAAAGGTATGTCTCTTGTGTAGAGCAGGAACAGGATGAGGACCGAGGACGCTTCCCTGGCGTACGCCAGCTCGAATATGCTTGAATATCGAGTATTCAGTACAACACCTAACAAGAAAAAGTCTGCTTTCAAGATAGTTTCTCAATATTCTAAACATGTCTTCCGGCAAGTTTTGCCGTAGCTTATATTTGTAGCCTTCGTGCCATACCTTGTCGAAGGCTTGCGATACGTCGAGGAAAGCACTTGAACATATTTTTTTCCCTTCTAAGGCTTTTTCAATTTCATGCGTTATTCTGTAGACTTGATCTATTGTGGAATGGTTAGGTCTGAAACCGAATTGATGATCCGGGATCAAGCGTCTTTCTGCAATTATTGGTTGTAATCGCTTCAGCAGAAGTTTCTCAAATACTTTCGATATTATCGGCAGAAGCGATATGGGCCTATAAGATTTTTTATCATTTGCACATTTCCCCGGTTGTGAAATGAATCATAATGACTTCAGCAGCTTTCCACTGCCTTGGAACGTAAAGAAGTCTAAGAGAAGCGTTTATCATATAAAGAAGCTTGACTAGTGCCTTTCTTGGCAGTTCTTTCAATATTTCGCCAGTGATCAGGTCGTAACCCGGGGCCTTATTATTTTTAAGTTTGCTAATTGTCTGTCGGAGTTCAACTAACGAAACTTTTTTCATTCTAAAGCTACCAGGTTCCCCGTTGTTGTTTAGAACGTCAGCCAACGGCGGACCGTCGAAAGGCTTGAATGTTTCTTCTAAATGTTCAGCAAACAAATTCGCTTTCTCTTTGTCATCTCTTGCCCATTCGCCGTTAGCTTTTTTTATTGGTGCCGAGTGGATTATAGGTTTCTTGATATACTTAACTGCTTTCCACAGCGAGTAGTTTGAGGTCCTATCCGCCGACAAGCCTTCAAGGTATTCAGTGGTCTCACGATTTTTAAGATCTAGCAACATTCCTTTCAGTTTGTTAGAGAGGTGGTTCAATAGGGTTTTGTCTGGGGGGGCCCTCGTGCCTTGCCATCTCCTACGCGCTCTTCTCTTTTCACGAATCAATTCTTCGATTTCGAGCGGATATGTTTTACGTACATGCCCGTCGGTGCTAACTGCGTTCTTTTGGGACGAATTGTTGTTCCAAGCAGCGCTCTGAATTGCTTCAATGAATTTGTCAACTGCGGTTTCTAACTCGAAAGGAGTTTTCAATGGCACATTCAAGCCAACACCCTCCTTACAGTCCTTTCTGAAAGCGTCCCAGTTCATGTTTTTGCTAGCTAATCTAGGAGCTCTTTCTATTTTCGCCAGTCTTCCACCCATCTTCAAGATAACTCCTGAGTGGTCTGAGCAAAGATCATAACACTCTTCAATTCGCGTAAGGTATTTGGGGTACCCTTTAGCGATGAAAAAATCGACAAGGTCAGGCTTTTTATTCCTATCGGTTGGCCAATATGTTGGCTTACCCGTGGAGAAAAAGTCCACCCCACGCTTCATACTATTTTTGTACAGTAATCTGCCTCTTGTTGAATTGCATCGTGAGCCCCAAAAAGTATGCTTCGCGTTAAAGTCACCCCCAATGATAAAATTGGACCCAATGAAGTCATACATACGATCAAGATCGTCTTCCACCAGTCTATATCCTGGCGGGAAATAGCAAGATGCAATGTTATAATCTAAGCAGTCAATTTTTACAGAAACTGAACTGATCTGCATAGAGTCTAGCTCAACTTCTGTGTTCTTGAAGTGCTTTATGCAGTTCTTAATGTAGAGGGAGGATCCTCCTCTCGAATTTTGCGAAGGGTGATGTGCGTGATAGTCATTGTAACCTTTAAGTTTGGGTGTAGACCCGTTTTTAAGGTGAGTTTCCGTAATCATGCAAATATCTATATTGTTTTTCCGTAGAAATACTTCTAGTTCGTCTATTTTATTCAGAAGGCCGTTTGCATTCCATGTTAGTATTTTAAATAACTGTTTCATATTCATGTTCTCTTGTAATTTTTTCGAGGCTTAAACTCGAGCTTGCTCAGTTTGTCAAATATAACTTTGTTGATTTTAGTCTGATCCTCAAGTTTCTCCAAGATTACAGCGAGGATCTGAGACACTGCATCTGTTGTGGGCGATCTTGCCTTGCTTTCGTTTGCCGCAACCTGTGCGTATGATTTCGGTGCGACCAGTGGTGGTTTCTCCGCTGCACTTGAACTGGCGCCGCTCTTTTGTGGAGCTTTTACGCCTTTTGTCGACGCCTCCTTTGCCAATCTTCCACTTTTGATCGGCTTTGGCGTCTTTGGAGTCTTTGGCTTAGGAGTTTCAGCAGGTTTTGGGCGTCCTAGGCTTTGATTCTGACCTCTAGTATTTTCCTTAAGAGGTTCTCGTCCCTTTTGCAGCTCTATGGCTACTTCGCATCCTCGATAGTTCGCGGGGTGGTTTCCGTGGCAATTGGCGCAAACTGCTGGAGCCTTTATGTCAACCTTGCACTCTGTTGACAGGTGTTTTCCGGCACATTTCACGCAACGTGGTTCTTTTTGGCAGTAGGCACTTGTGTGCCTGAATTCTTGGCATCGCTTACACTGTGGTATCAGTCTATTGCCCTTTCGCATGGGTTCGATTTTAACCCTGATGTTAAGTATCATTTTTATTTTATAAATATCGTTTATGCTCTCAGTTCTTTCAAAGGAGAGCATAAAAATTGGAAGGCCGCGTCTGATCACAGTGTCTCTTTCTGATTCCGTGCGTTGCTTTTCCTTTTTAATGATATTGACGGCATCAATAATTTTAAGGCCTTTATTTTTTACGTCTTTTACAACGTCTTCTTTTGTGCATGATGGGTGGAGCCCCCTTACAATGACTCGCAGTGGTTTCTCGTACTTATTTTGATAAGTATACCACTCGATTCTTTCTGCATTCAGTCTAAGAGACAGTGCGCGATAGGAATCGGCGTTGTCAACATTTACTTTCCACACGTTATTTCGGTGCGAGGTAAGCTTATAGTTTTCTGTTCTCACCGTGTTTGCAAGAAGGTTGCGCAATAACCCAAAGTCTGCTATCCCGACGATGTTTATTGCGGGAGGTGGACGAATTTTCGCTTCTGGATTAGCCTTGTTTGAGCCAGAGGGCTTATCTTCTTTTTGTATTACTTCGGGAGAGGAATTCGCCTTTCGCTTCTTGCTAGACCTTTTCCTTAAGACTAAATCGGTCTCAAGTGCAAGTTCGTCCTCGTCCGTGAAGTATTCGACTGCTGGTCGGTTCGGTGTTACACACTCTTTCGTTACCTCACAGTCTTTCGTTAAACGAGTATTTTTAATATCCTCGTTTTCTTTTCGCAGAGAGTCAACTTCCATTTTTAGATCTTGGAAGAGTCGCTCCATTTCAATAAGCTTAGCTCGGAGTTCATTATTCTCCTTTTCTAAGCTCTTAATTTTCACAGAGTCCTGGTTTACCGGTGGACTGCTTTTTCCGGATATGTTCGATCTAGGTGGTGGTGATCGATTTAGTTTTGTCCTTTTCTCAAAAGGATTTATAAGCAATAAAAGGCTCTCCCCAGAATCCGTAGAGCCTGCCTCCGAAGAGGGTGGATTTTCCAGCATAGCTGGGCTGCCACCTGGGGTAATCAAATCTTTCGTTTTGTTCATTGCCATTTTTTTTTAACTTGTCGTTTTTATGAGAAATAGGTAAGTCACTTCTATTTTCATTTTTAAATACAGCCGCCCCTTTGGAGACAGACGCCGACCAGTGAGCCGCACAATGTGTGACAGACGCTTCTGGATTTTAATTTAACCTTCAGATTCATCTATAGGTTAAAACCTTACTGCCAAAAGTTGCCCCAAATGGAGCAGCATCGACAGCATCCGTTGAAACATTAAAGAATATTTCTTCCGGTGGATTTTAGTCGGCTCTTACGACAGGCATACCTTACCTCAAGGCTATTCTAACCCCGACCTTGCAGGGGTGATATAGGACAATATAGGATATCTTCTTCTTTCTGATGGCTGCGTGAAATCCAGGCGTTTTGAACCAACGCAGTTCTTTTCTCACCACCAGGTGCCACACCAAGCCGCTTCACTCCACAAACATTTCTTGCAGGGGCCATGACTGCTGATGAAAACAGCTGCCACTCTTCCTCTAGATTTTAAAGGTCATTTGGAATAAAGGTCAGTCGCACTTGTTTGACAAATGTTAGGTATGACAGCTACAGCCAACTGTCGAAATGTATTGACGAATGGAACAGTCAAAATGCGATACCTGGGGTGGACAGTAGATAAATATTTTGAGACCTGCAACAACGTCAAACTGGAAATTTTGACAGTTTGTTGACTGGCCGTATTCTTCAATGAAGAATACATGTTTTTTCAGGCAGTTGACAAGCAAATCAGAACCGGGTGATAAACTGGGAAAGTTTTTGGAAGTTGACGTTTTCTCTACATTCTACATATTCTTCTATTCTCCACCGTGAGGATGCCTTTTACTTGCCAATAGGTACATCCCCAGGGAATGTACTTATGACAGATTTGAAATGTTGTGTCTGAATAGCTGCCTGTAATACTCTTTAGAATAAGTCGTTATTGCAATTAGCGGCCATAATTTAATCGTCATTGAATTGAAGAGGCACACTTTAAAAAATCAAAACCATCACCGTCTGATAGCCAATTGCCCAAAACTCATGATGAAGCCAAGATATTATTTGACAAAATATTAAATGCATCTTGAAGATGCTCTGATATCCCGGAAACATTCATTGGGGTCCCATATTTAGTTCACTGTATCGCTTTTCAAACAATATACTTTTGTATAACAGAATTTTGCAATGCAGGATTTAGTAAAATGATTTTGTCCCATTTGAAATTTTGATCGCAACCCATTCATTAGCCTATTCACATACCGTCATGGAAATCCTACTTAAATTAAGAATTGCGGAACTCTTGGTCGTTGAAAATTAACGACATTTTCCAAATTATTCACCTTTCATAGGCAGCTTTAACAACCTTGAGTTCCTTCTGTAGGCAAGCTTCCATGTAGGCAGGCGAGAAAAAAAGTACCATGCCTATACAACATTATCTACACGGATAATGTCTGCTGCTTAAAACTTTTTCTTTTACTTGACTGTCGACCTTAACTTCATGACAACGTTTTCCCCAAATAAGACTTGTTTCGTTTCAGCCAATTTACTACCGACTGTATTCCCAAGTGACAACTAGCGATTAAAATGTAAATGTCATAACGTAATTTATGGACAATCGAAGTCGTCCTCACCCTTGAGTCGCCGATATCGCCGACCATTTTCCAACTGTCACAACATTCCTTTTTTTGTTCTTTAAAACTCACCGTACAATCAGGTGCAAAGTAATCCTTCGCTTTTTTCGACTATGCAATATGCATCGTTACTCCATCCCATTTGTTCGGTCAGTCCTTTCCTTCATGCAGAACAGTGGCTGTCCAATTATTAAATTCCATTTAAAGCAACTTAACTGCAATCAAGTGCTATAGCTGGAAGGATTTTATCAGCTTTTGCCTGTTATCTCACTTTTGCAAGGACGAGCGACAATAAAAAAAAAGTCGCGCTTTGCCCAGCATTGTTCTATCCCTGCATAGTAGTTGACTATGTGTATAAAGGTTGCCAACAATTAAAACTTAAATAGGGGCAACAAATAAAGGACAAAATCGAGCATTTACACTCAAAAGTAAGCATCGCTAGTTAGTTGATGACGGTATTTGTATCCTGCGCCTCTTCCCCATAACCGGAGATTGTTAATCCGTCTGGCTCCCATAGGAGAATGAAACAATTTTTATATCAACAACAAAGATTGTTTTTTTTTTCTCGTCCTTTGACTGGAAGGTCTGCTTCCTTGTGCATGAGAGGAGCATATATAGGAAGGACATTAAAATTCACTTCCTTTGGTTTTAATTTATTTCGGTAGCGTATCGCACATTAACTGGTTTTATCCCAACCAAATCTTTCGTTCGTAGGTATTCCTTTTGGGAAAAGGGACATTTGTACAAGAAAAATTACACCGGTAAAAAGGGGAATTGTTGTACCTCATTTGAACGACATGCAACCAAATTTACGTCGATCTACATGGTGTCGCTGTCATGATTAAAAACCAGGATGCGACATCAAACAATAAATACTCAATTATCCTTGTTATCGAAGCTATGACACATGGGCAGCACAGCTGGGTGGGGAATAAAAAAATAAATGATGCATTGGGGTAGACAGTGCAGATTTTCGTCGAGCTCATTTCGGCACGTGTTAAATATGAAATGACAGGATCGGGATCCATTGCAGCGTAACGCACATTTACTTCCCACGAGAACAGAGTTGAGTTTCATGAACTTTTTTTGTATTTCAAAAGGTTGTTGCGTTTTAGGGGACAATGGGGACAATTGTGATGATGGGTTGAATCAATTTTAGCCGCCATCAAGAAGAATGTGTTGTAAAGGTATTTACAACAAGAAGGTCGGATCGGAACATATACAAGTCACCGTGTGCTGCCGACAGCATAAGGCTGCTAATCGTTCCAGCATCTCCGAATATTTATGTTTTTTTTGCTGACTTTTAAACCAAAACCACGTTGGGTAAACTTTGCCGTTTTTTTTCTGTTGCAGTCAAAAGAGTCCTCCCATGTGAGTGATTTACATTTATTTAGAGTGTTGGAATATATTATAGTGAGCGTGTTCTCGTGCATTGGTGCGGATAAGGAGGGGTTTTGCGACAGGAAGCAATGCGATAGATGCACTCGCAAGCAAATAGAGGGCTGTTTTCGGGATATACCTACATGTACATGGTCGAATAAGTAAATATTGTAAACAAACGAAGGATTTCTCCGCACTTACACGAACTTTCGTGTTTTCTGTCATAAAGGGAGAAATTGTTTACAGAATTATTGTTTCCTTAAGGGGCTTCGGCCCGTTAAATTAGCATTTGCAGTAAGTGATGTATTCATTTGAAAAACGCAAGTTGAATTCGATCTTTGAAATGATTTATTTTTTTATCAGTCACATCTTTTATCCACTGCGTACATAACTATAGAGAAAGCCCTGATAACTTTTCAAAATCAGTGAAATAGGGTGTTTCCACCGAGCATCAATCCGCGATTAGGACAAATCATTCTGAAATCCCTTAATTTTGATAATTCTGGTTGATGAAGATCAAGTTTGTCCACTATCAACTTTGTTGACCGAAATCCCAATCAACAGTATGGACGAAAAACGAAACGTTAATCTGTTGATTTGAAGTTTCGTTTTTCTATTTTTGAGTTATTTCGTTGAGTAGATTAAAAAAATCGGTGGCAATTAAAAATGAATTTAATTGCGTCCGATAATTATTTCTCAATATGAGTTGCCCGATATGAGTTGCGCGACGTCATTGAAAAATGTCAAAAACGAAAGCGTACGTCGAGTTAATCTCCTCTATTCCGGTGGAAACACTTTGGGATTATTTTTTAATCTTCCTCCGTTAATGTCTGTAATATGTGTGGTGAAAACACCCTATAAGCCCCACTAATTTGCTTATTGAAAATACTGCATGTTTACATAGGTAGATTTGACAGAAGTAAAATAGTAATTAATCAACACACCTGACGTCGATTCATGGCTCCTTTCCTGGGAACTCCATTCCTTTTGTCCTCTAGTATTTTTACTCCACTCCACGACTGATAAGTGTTATAATATACTTAACGAGAACACATGTTCGAAGAATTGTATATGTCTTATAAACATGTACCTTTTGTGGCAAATATAATAAATAGTTGGTTGAATCTGGTTAAACCCAAGATCGTCCGATTGTCAGGCCGAGGTCTGCACCTAAGCCCCACTTCTACCTGGGAAGCTTACACAGTCTATTATATGGACTTTCGAACCTGCTCTAGCACCGTGTCGGCTAAGCCTATATTCTCCGCTATTGTATATATTGTAATTAAAAATTTCGAATGCACGCATAATCTGGTAATGCAAAAATACCGAAAACAGGGTCTAGAATTAAATTTGAAATGGACAATTTTTTGAGATTCTTTAAATAAGTTAATTTGAGTTAGAAATAGTTTTATTTACCCATACGCGCAAGTAGAGCGTTGCAAAGCCAAAAAAACAATTTTACTTCGTTGAAAATATCAGGGATAATTTGTATAAAACCCTAAAGAAGCTACAAGTAGGTTCTTCCTGTGTTACTGTGTAGAAAATCTAATGGGATAATTCACTTATAGCATTTTTGCGATATCAATGCAGGATGTTAACAATCTCTATAAGGCCATATAAATCAAATCCCAACTCAACGAGGGTTTTTCAAAATCCCAACTCAACGAGAGTCTGCCAAGCCCATGCCTAGTATCAATTGTCATGAGAGACCTCTAAATTCGGCAGACCAAAACCAGCAACAACCGAAAATCCAAGGAGCGCCTGTCTCAAAATGGGCGGCTTTCTGGCCGGCGATTGATATCCAGGTTAGGGTGTTGGCCAAAATTTCATTTTTCCAATATGGTTATAGAATGGACAACAATAAAATGGTTGCAAGATGTTTTGATGAAAGACTCTGCTAGTTATATTATTGCTTTTCTCCGTAAAGGCATAACACTTGCGGGGATAAGCTTTGGTATTTCTGCGCTGAGTTTTCATGTTCCGTCAGCGTTTGTGTTGGATCAAGTATTACTTTTCCCTTTTTACTTTTTATACCCTATTTACTGCCTGCAAGCCTGTTCAAAAACTGGTACTTTTATAAGGTTTCATGTTGCAATAATTCTTAACGAAACTGTTACTTGAATGTAGTGTTCTGTTGCAATGTTCCGTTTGCAAGTCTAACCGAAACTGCTACTCGTATAAGGTTCTTAGTTGCTTACGAAGGGCTATTACTTCTAAGGCTTTCTATTGTAAGCTTTACCGAAATAGTTACTTGCGTAAGGCTTCCTTTTGAAGGCTTTACCGAAACTATATAGACTGAATGTTAATCTCTGTTGCAATATTTCTGTTTCAAGTCTGCACGAAACTACTCCTTCTACAAGGTTTCCTCTAGCAGGCTTTATAGAAGCTTTTACTTGTACAAGACTTCATCTTGCAGGATTTATGAAGCCCATTACTTGTATAAGGCTTCGTTTTGCAGGCTTTATAGAGGCTATTGCTTGTAGAAGGCTTTCATATACTTCGTCATATGCTTTTCGCGCCATTTAAGCATGCTCCATTAGTCAAAAATTTTACAAAGAAAGTCATCGTGGAAACTTTGTGTAAAATTAAATTTTGTGATATTGTTAAGCAAAATTTTGCTTAATTAGCTCGATGACCCAAGTTTTAGTTTTCCTTAATTTTAGTTTTCTAGGTTTTGGTTTTCTAGATATCAGGCTAGGCTCTTCCAATATTCATGAAAGTTTCACTGACGTGGAACACAGTGCGAGTTCTTCGAGTCCTTCGGGGCCGGGAGGTCACCGATCTTAATGGAACAACGTGATTTTGCCACAGCATTCATTGTTTGTGAAGTGTTTGGTTTGGTGTCCCAGCAATATTTGTCGAAAACAGGCTTCGAGCTTTAAAAAGCACAGAGTTTGCCAGGTAACAATGTGGGGATTCAGCATACGGACTTAACTTCTCAAATTAGTTCGCGTTTGAAAAGGAAAAAAAAGTTACGAAACGAATCGGCTTCGGGTCTTCCCCAATATCTAGGATACGAAAATAAGGAAGCAAAAATCTAGAATATTGCAAAAGTGGGCGTGGTCGATCGAAGTTTCCTCGTTATAAAGGTTTTTAGTCATAATTTCTGTCCGCCCAAATTTGAGTTCCTATGTCTTCGGCGATTTGGTTAAAAGGTATTTTGGAATTAAATGTTAATTAGAGGTTGTCTTACACTCAAGCCAATAGTGGGCGTGGCCGTCGGCGAAAATTCAACCAGGAGTGTTAGTGTCGAATACGTACAACCGAGAAAATTGGTCTGGTATTACTTTTCTCTCTCCTCTTTCTATCTTTTCAACTCTCAAAATATTTCCGCTCGCGATGTGCTACGCATCTTCAGGGTGGTCACATCGAGAGTTAATTACATTCATCGAGAGTTAATTATATAAAAAAAAGCTTCGCAATATAGCAAGAGCACTTAACACGTTCATAAGCAATATTTATCCAAAAAATTAATGTGTTGCGTGATGTGGTGGAATTGATTTTGTTGTTTGAAATATGAGCTGCAAGTCAGCAATATCCTTCTTATGAAGCTAGCAGCATTTTAAAGTTGAAAAATTACCTCCTCCTTAGCCAATGACAAGACCAATTCAACTATCATTTTAGTTGCCGCTTTAAGAGTAAAACCATTGCTTACTTCATATAAAAACTCTTTTGCACATCCTTTTGTTGTCCCATCTGATTTCACATCGTTTTTAATACTTTAACAGCCAGGAGGATCATTAAAAAAAGTTAAACCATGTAAAAACCTGCAGCGTTAGGTTAAAAAAAACATGAGCTCTGTCAGGTATATTAAGTTTTAAACCAAACTTTTACTAGTTGCACTCCGAATGCATTTAAAGGGCAAGCTCGTTTTTATGTCTCCTTTTTTTATACTTTATGTTTATATAGTTTATTATACAGCAAAAAAATAGTTGTTTTTATCATTTTTGCTTCTATTAACTCCGGTAGTAAATGTAAAACCCAACCGCTTGGATTAACCGATATCCATGTAAGGACACATAAAATGCATCCATTTTTTATTGCTACATTTTATGACGTTTTTCCGTTTAAAAAAAGAGTCATTGTGGGTTTACAAAAAAATAAGAAACTTGCATTTTATGGATTCTTTTCTCTGAGCAAACTACGGGTGGCTTCAATGTAATTATTTGATGATCTTTTGATAGCACAGGCATCCTTCAAACTGGGAAACAAGCCATAAAAAGTTTCTTGACCACAAACTAAATTATTTCATGATTCAACAACATAAACTAAAGACATAGAGTTGAATTGTTAACTAGTCTTTGTTTCACATTCGGTTTTGTAAGTATCGTCCTCTTTGGCAATGTTTTTCTTTTCAACTACATGTTACGGGATTGAAGATGTCACATATAGATTGTGCTAATACGTTTGCTTCAACTACGCTTTTAAGGAAAATCAAATTTAAAACTTCTCTGTTAAATTTCATCTTGCCTGAACTCTTGTAAGTGACCCATTTATTTAAACTCCTCACTCATTTGGACGAGCGTTTTATTTTTTTTTGTTCTTGAAATGGTCAGCGTCAGCGCTCACTTGTGTGCAAGAATGCATCCTGTTACAGTAAACACAAAAGAGCATCTCTTCTGCAAAGAGCAATTATTTCATAGAGTCTCCAGTTTGAAATACTTAATAAAAACAAAGTCCACACAAGTGAATGGTTGCAATATCCAAGTTCAGGACAACTCAATTTCAAGTTCTTCTCTTCGCGGTGTGGAATAAAAACCCAAAACAATAAGGATAGCGAAAAATTCAAGATGTTTTCATTTCAACACCCAAGAGGATAAAAAAAATATACAAAAGCTTAAGCGCGTGGAAAATCTCTAAGCGAAAACAAAAAGGACACAACACTCGGCGTGATAGAAAAAGAGGATCAAAAGATAAAGTCGCGAAAAATTATTTCACTGACCAGCTTTTGAACGTCCTCGCTTCCCTATTGAACAAAAGCAGAATGTAAGAGGGAGGTCGAAAAAATTAGACAAAACTTGAAGCAAAAGAAAATGCGGATGAAAAAAAAACACAACGACTTTAATTGTGAAGATGGAACGTTTCTGGGGCAGACAATTTTTTTGCCTTGTGCTTCCTGTGTCGCAGACATGGGGGTTTCCCCAGTTTTTTTTTTTCTTGATTGTCATTAACAAAAAAGATTTTTTGTGTCCTTTCTGTTATAATTTCTTAAAAACAATTTGGCAAAAAAACCTCTTCTTTTCCTTGCCTTTGAATGAAGGTAGACTTTTACTATACTCGACACAGAAAAGACAAAAAAAACGAAAATGGGTGGGTGCAGAGGCTAGGACATATGTATGTGTTTACTTGTGTCCTTTTTATGACCCCAAGGTAAAAAAAATCCTCGAGTGTTTTTACCTCATAAAATTTTAAGATTAAGAAGATGGTTTAACCCACGAAATGGCAGGGAACAAGGCTTTAAGCTTTCGTCGCACTAGAGAAGGATCAAAATAAAGGAATTTGTTTGAGGTAAAGTGGTTCTAGAGCTATATGTGGGCTAGAAATGTAAGCCTTTATAGTTTTGGATTCGCCCTGCAAGTTCGGGTTTTGTAATAGCCTTGAGGTAAAGTATGCCTTTCGTAAGAGCCGACTTAAATCCACTGGAAGGAAGTCTTCAGAATGCTTTAAGTGATGCTGTAAAGCGTATATACTCCCCGTGGGGCCACCCTTGGCAGTAAAGTTGCAGCTGATGAAAGATGCGCCCGAAGGTTTAAATAAAATCCAGCAGCATCTAAAACATATTCTGCTGCTCTTTGGTCAGCGTCTGATCTCAGAGGAGCGGCTGAACTTCAGATAACGAAATCCAAGAGCGTCTGTCTCGGGATGAGCATTTGGAGGAGGCCAAAAAGTATCAGCTCGATGCAACTGGTATCTCCTCAACTAAGAGGAAGGTTTCTGGAACCAAAGATCGCTGATGGGTAGAAGCTCTTCTGGTCTTGCGGCCCAGATAACATGACTACACAAGCCCCCGGTTGTCAGAAAATGCATTCGATGTCATTCCGTTGGGGGAAGGGTTCTGATCTTAAAGCTTAAGCTTGAACGATCGACTCTGGCTCTGGTTCAGGTGTATGCATCAAATCTAGATTCAGAGTATGAGCCTTTTTTGAACGAAGAGGTTGCTGTCCTGTATAGAGTGGCGGATGTGTATGGACTTCTTTCTCTTAATGGGTGACTTCAATGCAGATGTGGGAACGAACAACAGTACTTGGAGCAGTGTGATCGGGAGGTACGGTGCCCGTATCAAAACAGGAACGGAGGGAAGTGGCAAAGAATTCGGCGAGAGGTTGGAGCACGATAACAGATCTGCAAACAAGACATTTTGGCAGACTATTTGCCGGCTCAGAGAAAGGAATTTGAATATCGTTTAAGGGGTAAAATCCAACGACGGTACACTTCTTTGAAATGAGAACGACGTCTCACGCAGATGGAGTCAAGGCACTGAAGATGGCAATCCCATTGCTGTCGAGATTAGGGCGAAGAATAGTCCTACAGTAGATGAAGTCATTGCCACGGTTAAATCGCTAAAAGTGGGTAAGTCCGCGGAGTTGATTACCTTCATCCAGTAATGCTCAAGGCAATGGGTGAAGAAGGTGCTAAGTGGCTAACACGTGTCATCAAGGTGGCCTGGGAGTGCACCTAGCGATTGGCAAACAGGAGTTATAGTGCCCATTTTCAAAAAAGGGGGAAAGAGAGATTGCTGTAACTATAGGGGTATATCTCTCTCCTCAGTGTTCCGGGAAAAGTATTCGCGAAGGTGTTGGAAGCGCGTTCCAGAGCTGTAATCAGGCCTTTGTTGCAGGAAGAGCAATGCGGCTTTCGGCCTGGCAGAGGCACAACCGACCAGCATTTTACTCTGAAGGTGATTCTTGAGAAGGCCTAGGAATATGCCAAACCGGTCTACGCGTGTTTTGTAGAATTGGAAAAGGCCTATGACCGGAAAAGGCCTTTGCAGGACTATGCACTGAGACAGTCTTTGTGTGGGAACTGCAGGAGCTGTGTTCGGATAAATGGCGTCAAATCCCAACCTTCTTATGTGTGCGTTGGACTTCGCCAGGGCTGTGTCCTATCGGTTCTCCTTTTCATGGCATATATGAACTGGATGGTGAACCGAAGTCTTCGTGGGGCATATTTAAAAGTGGCTGGTGTCAGGATAAGCCATCTGCTTTTCGCAGATGATTTAGCTATCTTGGCATCGTTCGAGGAGAAACTTCAGCGCGCACTGGATGGTTTTGCGGCCATATGTGGTGATGCTTGGATAAAGGCAAACGAAGTAGTGGTTGTTTCCCGAACTCTAGTGCAGCGTAACCTGCACATAAATCGACTCCCATTGCAGTAGGTAGAGAAGTTTAAGTGTCTCGGGGTCTTTTTCGCGAAAGATGGAAGGAGTGATACTGAGTTATCCTGTAGGATTGGTCAAGCTGGAGCAATAGTGCAGAAATTGTGCTAGCCGGTCATCAGGAAAGCTGAGCTTGAACTGAAAGCAAAGATCTCAGTTTTTTATTCAGTGTTCGTTCCAACCCCTTATCTATGGTCATGAAATTTGAGTAATGACCGAAAGAATTAGAGCCCGGGTATACAAGCTGCCGCAATGAGATTTCTGAGGTGCGTTGCTGGTGTTACTCCTAGGGAGTGAGAAACGTCAACATTCTTGGGAATCTTAATGTTGAGCAGCTACTTCTCCCAGTGTAACGATCGATTCTACGATGGTTTGCACATGTTCTTCGCATCCCCTTAGACCGACTTCCTAGACAGGTCATGATAGCCGATATGTGAGCGCATTGCCCCCCTAGTAGGCCAGGAAACAGGTGGTGGGATCAGGTAAAGAACCTCTACGAGTCCCGCCTGGGGATTGCGCCTGAGTCTCTTGAGTTGATGGCGGAGGATCGAGAACGATGGAAGGACCATTTAGCCGCTCTCGCTCCGCGACCCTTGTAGAAGATAAGCGGCATAATGAAAAATGACGATGATGATGGTTTTGAGATCCGAAAATTTGTCAACTTTTTGACATAACTCTTCCTGTAAAGATGACAAGTTAAGTATTTTCCACGTCGGACATATTTAAACTTGAAGGCGCATTTCCTTAGCCTAACAGATAACTTGTTAGATGAAATGGCTCTAAAAGGAAATGCAATAAACACTCCACAATCAGTCAATTCTGAATTACATGGAACTTAAACAAGTTTCCTTAAAATAATGAAATTCCCCCTAACAGCCCCAATTACTTAACAATAACCAACAACTCTTTTAACCCTTAAGTTTCTCTCCATGATATTTAAAATTAAATCAAAGTAACGAGACTGTTTGTGTTAATTAGAACGGTAACCAACTTCAACTTACTATTTCCACGAAGCAAGCGAATAAATGATGCTTTTGTTCGTCCACATCGAGAGCAAAAACAATTTAAAACAATTCGAAATCGGAAAAGTGTAGGATATCTAATTAAATGGGAGAACGGACACTTACATAATTAACAGGTTGCTTGTGTTTTTTGTTTTGCCCAGAATAGAACACCCCCAGATAAAGAAGACATCTCCTCCCCATAGCTCCTTGAACATTACATCATTTAATTGTTTGTAGAATTAAATCCTTTTCCAAGTAGTTTTCAACAGGATGATCAATGGAAAAAAAATCCATGGCTTTCTATGTCATTTTCCATATTGCGTTTGTTCCTGAAACAACAGTCACAACACCATTCTGGTTTCAAGGGATTTCCTTCTGGCATGACTCCTTAGAACGGCACAGAACTTTCGCAAACAGACTCCGACGACGCGTCCTTATTTTGTACACGTTCCACCACCTCCTAGGCGCGTAACTCCTATTGCCATGTTCCCCGTTCCGGATGTGGAATAGAGATGTAGGTACATGAAGTTCCCTAAGTAGTTGCACTCGTTTCACAAACAAAAGTGCGCGCACGTTTACATAGATTTAATACTTCTTTTTTTTTTCTTTAACAAAGGACTTACTTCCTTCATCACTGTGTCTTTCATTGTTTGTTTGTCTAGTGGTGTCTGCTGTGTAACTTCGCTGTCTGGTTCTAGTGCAAAATGAGGGAAAATAGGGGGGAAATAGATCCAGTGTTCTAGTTTCCCATAAAAATTGTTATTACTTAAATCAAACGCAGTTCTTCCTGGATGGATGTCGATTTCTGGATAAAGGAGTTGTTTGAAAAGGGCTTTTGGGTTCATGATTGCTAGAATAAAAGAGGGATAACAGAAACTACCCACACAAAGGGATGTCTTTCTAGTCCTTGTGAAATTAGGTTCATTCTTCTTCTTTTTTCCTTGTCTGCATGCTTTGGCTTTTTTTTTCTTACATATTACATATTTAATTCCATCGAGTTTAAAGGACAAGGCCAGCATCAAAGGATATGCTTATCTTATATGATATATAAGATAAGGAATCAACACTGAACTAGGGAAACATGAATTCGTGTTAATTTTTTTTTCAAAAAATTAAAGCGAGCAAACATTTACATAAACAAATTCATTTCGCAATAGAGCAAAGCGTATCCAGGGTAACCCCAGACGTCCCAGTTTAGAGGAGACAGTTCCCTTTTCTCAGTCCAAGATGCTGTTTGTCGAAACCCTTGCCCCAAGTACATATCATAAAAATATCACATATTTCTCCATATTGCTCCAAAATTGGAGTTTTTATGAGTCTATTCGAAAGTATTGAAAAAAGGGGCCCGTATATGGGCCTTTTTCTTTCGTCTCTCTACTTAATTCGTCTCTCACGATAATCCACGTGATACCCTAATAGTCCTTTACAGGTTTGAGTGTGACTGTTTTCAAATATTCGACATCAGCCACTTCAACCAAACTTACTCTAAACTTTGAACGTTTAGCCAAAAACGAAAAATCCAGGACCGTCTGCCTCACAATGAGCGGCTTTCTGGTCGGCGTCTGTTATCCAAGTTATAAGGTCGGCCAAATATAAACCACCTGCATATTTTTCTTTCAAATTAGAATGGAGAACAATTGAATGTATGTGCCAGATGTTTGCCTTAAATACCCTGCTGGTTATGTCTTTGCTTACGTAGCACTAACTTTTCATGTCCCGTACTGGCAAGTCAGGATTTGTGTTCGATCGAGAGCTCCTTTCGTCTTCTTTTCTCTAGTCCATTCCGCTGGCGACGGGCTACGTATTTTAAGGGTAGTCAAAAACCTTTTAATGGCCAGCTTTATAAGTCTAACAACTCAACCCAGCTTGTTAATGAGCCTACGCGGATCCCTGACATTGACAATCATGCTGCCAACACTCTGGACTTGTTCCTCACCTCCCCAGAAAAATATGTAATCAACGTCCAATCGCCTCTAGGTTTATCGGACCATTGTGTCATGTCGGCGTCTTTTTCGCTCTGTAATATTACGAGCAAAGTTCCAACTCCCAAAACGACAGTTTGGCAATATACGATCGAGCCAACTGAGACGGCTTAAATACTAACTTACTTAAGGTGGCGCTACAGTCCGGGGGGGACCTGGGCCTCAGCCAACAAACTTCGCCAGCCAGCTCTGTCTCTAGCTAGCCGTCTCCAGTTTCGTACGCGAAGTTGGCTGAGGTCCCCTTTCACTTGCGTGCGCCACCTGAGTCTCGGGGCTCCTCTACCGCGCCGTCCCTGCGGTTTGGATTCGAAGATTTTCCGGGCCGGGACGTTGGTGTCCATCCGCTTTAGATGACCCAGCCATCGTAGACGTAGTGTTTTGACTCTTTTGGCTAGGGCGGTATCGCTGTACAGCCCGTACAGTTCGATGTTATATTCCCTCCTCCACTCTCCATCTATGCAGACGGGACCGTAAATCGTCCGAAGAATTTTCCTCTCGAAGCAGCCTAAAGTGTTTTCATCCGCCTTTGACAGGGTCCATGCTTCTGCACCGTAAAGCAGGACTGGGATGATGAGGGTCTTATACATGGACACTTTAGTTGCTCGAGAGAGGGCTTTGCTACTCAACTGCCTCCTTAGCCCAAAGAAACAGCGATTGGCAAGAGTTATCCTTCGTTTGATTTCAGCGCTGGTGTCATTGTCTGAATTTATAGCGGAACCCAGGTAGACAAAGTCCCTAACTACCTCAAAATTATAGCTGTCGAGGGTAATGTTTTGTCCAAGACGTCGATGTTGGATGTCTTTTCTTGATGACAGCAAATACTTGGTTTTGCCCTCATTGACTGCTAAACCCATATTCGCCGCTTCCGTCCCAATACTCACGAAGGCTTCACTGACATCACGCTTTGTTCTACCGATTATGTCAATGTCGTCTGCGTATGCGAGTAGTTGAACAGACTTTTGAAAGATTGTACCTCTGGTGCTGGCGCGTGAGTTCTGTACAATTCTCTCAAGTAAGATGTTAAAGAAGTCGCATGACAGCGCGTCGCCTTGTCTAAATCCTTTTTTGACATCAAATGGGTCGGAAGAAGAAGTTAAAAAAATAAGTTAAATAACTTCTTTAAACTTTTTTATTAGTCACTTTGCTTTATTGACCGTGAGGTGAACGCCGCAGCTGATATGCTCACAGAAATAACTTTTCTTGGTATGAAATCTTTTATTCCCAACCGAATCAAAAGTATCAGACCTAAAGAGAACACATGGTTCGACTCGAACTGCAAAGAGGTCATCAAGATGAAGGAGGTGAGTTTTGAATCATACAAAAACAACTTAAACAACTCAAATCAAAACAAGCCAGAAATGAATGCAATGCAGTGATCCGTCGAGCTAAATTCCTACATGATCAGAAATTGAGGCAAAAAATTCTACAATGTCCCAAAGGTAATAAAAATTTCTGGTCCTTCGTCAAAAACATTCAAAATTGTGCCTCATCTTCCATCCCAACGCTCATTGACAATGATATCACAGCTGTCTGCTGCTTAGACAAAGCCAATCTGCCTGCGGCTCACTTTGCTGCCAACTATGCGCTTCCTGATTGTACGTTGCTTGTTGCCATTGCGCTCAGATGCAGGCAATGGCCTGTCGCCTACGCCAAACATTCTATAGGACCACTCCACTTTCGTGTTCGTACAGTTGCAGGAGTTCTTAAAAATCCCAACAAACACAAATCCGCTGATCCAGATGGCTTATTCCCCATAGTTCTGAAAAGGTGTTATTTCACGCTGGCAAAACCGTTGCGTAAGCTTTTTTATCTATCCTATACTTCTGGACTCTTTCCGAGTAGATGGAAAACAGCAGTTGTCCAGCCCGTCCCGAAAAAAGGCGATTCTACTTCTCCGACCAGTTACCAGTTAGTTATTGCACTAACGCCCATTCTTTCCAAGGTCATGGAAACGCTGATTAATTATCAGCTGATGAAATATCTTCAATCACGTAAGCTTCTAAATGATCGGCAATATGGCTTTCGTAGCAAAAGGTCCACTGGTGATCTGATGTCCTATCTCACCGAAAAGTGGAACCACTTCTTACATCTTCATGGATAAAGCAAGGTTGTTGCGCTCGATATTTCAAAAGTATTTGACAGAGTCTGGCATCAGGCTCTCTTGTCGAAAATGCGTGCATTTGGAGTCGATGAGCCTCTTCTTCTTTGGATTAGAGATTCCGTTTCGAACAGTTCAATCCAACTGGTTCTGGATGGCTTCAAGTTTGACGTCCATTGTATAAATACTGGTATGCCCCAGGGTTCAGTTTTATCCCCAACGCTTTTCTTGATATTCATCAATGATTACTTGTCGGCCACATTTAATCCAATTCATTCTTTCGCTGATGACAGCACACTCCGTTTTTCATACTCGTTCCCAGTAAGACGTCCCTCCCTTCGGATGTTCAAATGGAACGGTAACGTATGTCAAATTCATTAAACTGTGACCTTGACAGCATAATAGCGTGGGGGAAAGCAACTCGAGTAGAATTTGCTTTTAAGACACAATGCTGTCTGCTATCATCCAAGCGACCTCGAGCCATTATCCATGAATGGCACTTGCATCACTGTAACCGAAAAGCTTTCCATACTCGGTATGTGTGTGAATGACAACCTTCGTTGGAACGACCACATATATTCGACGTCGCCAAGAACGCAGCGAAATGCTTAGAATTCCTTAAGCGATGCAAGAAATATTTTTCACCTTCCGATCTGGATAATATTTCCAAAGCTTACATACGCCCAAAACTGGAGATTTATTCTCTCGTCTTGGCCGGTGCGCCTAGACCACCTTGCACCTACTCGACAGGCTCCAAAAACGTGCGCTAATACTTATGGGTGACAGTATAGCATTGTGATGTTATTTGACTCTTTAGAACATCGTCGCAATGCCTCCTGTCCTACTTTGTTTTATCGCTACTACTACAAAAATGCTCCAGTGAAATAGCCAGCTGCATTCCACCTCCCAAAAAATTCAACTGCAACACCCGCGCTGAAAGGAATGCTCATCAATTCACCTTAGAGCCCTACTTCGGACTACTTCTTTCTTTAGCAGAACATCACGGATGTGGAACAAACTTCCACATGAGGTTTTTCCGCGCCATTACAGTCTCCAGTTGTTTAAAACCAAAGTGCACCAGTACTCTCCTGTCTCTCCTCTGATCCTTTCCGCTCGAGTTATATTAACTCATTATAAGGATATTCATATCCCCTTTAACGCTCTATTGTGTGTAATTTTTTATTCCCTAGGAATCACTTTCCACCCTTTTCTTTACTGACTTAGAGATTTCGAATTTCTTCCTCCCTCATTAGTCAACTTAATAATATCTTCTACCATTTAAAACCATTGAAATTGCCTTATTGAAATTGCCAACTGCAAAATACTTGAAACTCTTTTTCAACCTCATTTGTAGGTACCATTTTCCCTTTTTCAATAAAATTGAATTTGAATTCTGAATGTGCTTCCGCGCGTTGCAGCAATTTTCATTGCGGAAAACCCTATATGCACAATGAATAAAAAAGCAGCAAGCAATTCATTGCGGACTTTCTATGGTCATCAACTCAATTAAGCTAAAAAAGGCAAATAATTTCTTTGCTACGCCTTTTGTCCTTTGCAAAGGATTCCTGAGTAAAATTGCTATAGTTTTCTTTTCTGCAGCTATGCGGCAAAAGCTTCAATTTTTTTTTCATTTGCTCGTCTACCTCATTTAAAAATAATCACATTCAATTTTAGTTTAACGCTCAATTACATTTGTTGTAGATTCTTTGAGAAGGCTTTTTGAGCTGGCTAAGAATCACATTCCAAGGCAGCACAAATTGGCTTCCAATAGTTACAGTAATTAGCTCAAGACTAGACGATTGATCGTATAGTTTGTTTTGAAATTATTTGAGCGGTGTAAAATGTTTAAATATTTGCGGACGAAATGCCAAAGGAAAAAACCGTGAGTGGTTTACCCGCAGATATTATCCTGCAAACTTTACCTATCGCGCGTTATGCTCTTACAGCTGAGCTACGGTGCACACGATTTATTCTTTGTCGAAATTCGACCACTTCACTAGTTTTTTTCAATTCTTGGCTTTAATAAAGCGAAGACGAATGGCGCGGTGTTTTATTTCTACTTCGTTCTTTTGTTTCCCCCACCTTCACTTAAACTTTTACACTAATCTGAATATCACTACAACACAGAATAAGGTTCAGCCTGTCTTAAGGTCTTCATCTGTAATGTCGTCATTCTAATGCAATTCCAGCATAGAATTTCCAATGCATCCAATAATCCTAAGTAAAGGACCAATATTCCTTTCGAACTTATTTGACTCACTTTAATCAAGTAAAATAAAATTTTCCATTATGTCCCTTTCCAAATATTTTCTCATCATGTGATACCAGTATAAGTTCCACATAAATAAGCAAGCGAACAAAGTTTTTGCCAGTTTACAGCCAAACATGTCTGTAGTATCCTTGGATAAAGAATTGCAAAATTAGATTAACGAAAACAATTGCGTTTCAAAAGGGGTACCTAAGCAAGAGTAAGAAAGGGTAATTTTAGGAACATGATGAGAATTTTCGTTGTCGACTTTATTTTTTCCTCGGAATTCGGAAAATATAAATTACAGAATCGCTTGCCAAAAGAAAATTGTTATTGGCCGTATATTTAGCATGTTTAAGAAGAACTCCTAATGGTGTTGTCGATTGCATGAAATTGAATCTGAAGTAAAGTCGTATAAGTTTGAAACTCAAAATTTCAATTTTGATACTAATGGTTTACATACTGATACTGATACTAATCGTAGCTAAAACTTTTATTGCTATACTCGTAAAAAGGTAGTAAATTCTTTCTTACGAACAATGAACTTGTTGGGTAGCCATTGATGACCATAAATGGAGCGTAATCAAATTCATACGGAAGGTTTATAACCTCCTAGCCCCGAGCGTTGACCAAGTGCTCCGCGAACAGATAAGTAAAAAAAATTAAAAAACACAGGATCAAAAAATAATGAAGTCAAAATTTTGAATCGATGCTTCCTTACAATAAGGGTTGAGGTAACATCGTTACTTATAGAAAAATACTGTGTTTTGTGTGAGAAGTTATGTTAAGGATTTTATTGTTATCCTTATCAGCATTTTTCGTAAATGTTAGTTACTGTAAACGTTTTAATCTTGTCGCCTCAGGAAATAGCTAAAACCTGCTGCAGACCTAGTACAGTGTTGCGTCGAAAAAGTTGGCTTCCTAATTTCGTAGAAGCATAAAAATTTTAAAGATTTTATATGAAGACATTAAGGCAAGAAAAACGCAGCAAAGAAATCGTTTCGGATCCCTGGGCCGAATCTAGAATTTTATTGGATAAAATGAAACAATTATTATTATCGCTTTTCCATGCAGAAACGAACCCGGCTTCAATCGCATGGAAACGCGGTTTGAGTCGACTCGACTATGCTTTGCGAGCTGAGTCGAATTGATGCATGGAAACGCGAATTTGTTCAAGGGGCCGAGGAGTCAGATTTTGGGGCGCTTCTGGGCACATGTGGATGTCATGCTTAAGACTCATTGGTGAATCTCGTTTAAGTTAACCAGTTCCAAAAAACGACAACTTTGCTTATTACGAGGTATCTACACATCTCTCCAAAATTTTAGTTTAGCAGGAAAGATAAAATTCTATAGCAAATGTTACTTTAACTGGTCGACCTTTTTCGTAGTAAGATTAATTAATATAAGACTTTTTTTCCACCGGACACAAATCCGTAATTTATACAAATCTTCAAATAATCTCCAACAAATCTAGAGATTTGCCATACAAATTTTAATCCTCGGCGAGTATAGCTAAAATTAATTCATCATCATCATCATTTTCGAAATGCCGCTTATCCTTTAAAAGGGTCGCGGAGCGAGGGTGGCTAAATGGTCCTTCCATCTTTCTCGATCCTCCGCCACTAACTCAAGAGACTCCGGCGCAATCCCCAGGCGGGACTCAGAGAGGATCTTTACCTGATCCCACCACCTGTTTCTTGGCCTACCAGGGAGGCGACGCGCTCGCATCTCGGCTAGCATGACCTGTCTAGGAAGTCTGTCAGGGGGGCATGCGAACAACGTGTCCAAACCACCGAAGAATCGATCGCTCCACTCGGAGAAGTAGCTGCTCAACATTTAGATTCCTACGAATACTGACGTTTCTCACTCTGTCCCTTAGAGTAACACCAGCAATGCACCTCAAGAATCTCATTTCGGCAGCTTGTACCCGCGATCTAATTCTTTCGGTCATTACCCAAATTTCATGACCATAGATGAGGGTCGGAACGAACACTGAATTAAAAACTGAGATCTTTGCTTTCACTCCAAGCTCAGCTTTCCTGATGACCGGCCGGCGCAGTTCCTTTACTATTGCTCCAGCTTGGCCAATTTTACAGGACAACTCAGTATCACTCCTTCCATCTTTCGTGAAAAAGACCCCGAGATACTTAAACTTATCCACCTGTTTTAATGGAACTCCATTTATGTGCAGGGTACATTGCACAGGAGTTCGGGAAACAACCATCACTTCCGATTTGTTCACGTTTACTTTCATCCCAGCATCACCACAGACGGCTGCAAACCTATCCAGTGCTCGTTGAAGTTCCTCTTTGGATGATGCAAGGATGGCCAAATCATCTGCGAAAAGCAGATGGCTCATCCTAATGCCAGCCAATTCGAAACATTGCTCGCCAAGACTGCGCCTCACCATCCAGTCCATATATGCTATGAAAAGGAGCGGCGACAGAACACAGCCCTGGCGAAGTCCAACGCGCACATCAAAAGGACGGGATTTGACGCCATCCGTACACAGCTTCTGCACTTTCCATACAAAGACTGGATGGCTCTCAAAAGAGGCCCACTCAGCGCATAGTCCTGTAAAACTCTCCACAGCGTATCCCTCCCGAGGGACTCGGTCATACGGCTTTTCCAGATCTACAAAACACGCATAGACCGGTTTGGCATATTCCCAGGCCTTCTCAAGAATAACCTTCAGAGTAAAAAGCTGGTTGGTTGTGCCTCTGCCAGGCCGAAAGCCGCACTGTTCTTCCCCTAACAAAGGCTCGATTACAGCTCTGGAACGCGTTTCCAACACCTTCGCGAATACTTTTCCCGGAAGACTCAAGAGAGATATGCCCCTATAGTTGGCGCAATCTCTCCTGTTCCCTTTTTTGAAAATGGGCACTATAACTCCCGTTTGCCAATCGCTAGGTGCCTTCCGGCTATCCCAGGCCACCTTAATGACACGTGTTAGCCATTTAACACCCTCTTCACCCATTGCCTTGAGCATTTCTGGCCGGATTTCATCAACTCCATCAGACTTGCCAACTTTTAGTGATTTAATCGCTTCAGTGACTTCGTCTACTGTGGGACTATTCTCCGCCCTTATCTCGTCAGCAGTGGGAATGCCATCTTCAGTGCCCTGTTGGGGGTTGAGCAACTCCGAAAAGTGCTCTCTCCATCTGTGCAAGACATCGCTCTCATTTGAAAGAAGTGTACCGTCCTTGGATTTAACCCCTTGAATGATATGTAACTTCCCTCCTCTGAGCCGCCAAATGGTCTGCCAAAATATCTTGTTTGCAGATCTGTAATCGTGCTCCAACTTCTCGCCGAATTGATTAAAATTAATTCGCCTCCAAAATCTCCTCTTTTAATCCTTGCCACTTTTAACTTTATTCGCACATATTTAGAACCAGTTTAAGACTAGAGAAAGAAAACAGAAACTAACCACTTATGATAGATCTGTCACAAACATGATTTTATTGGAAGGTTTACAGCGGAATAACTTTTTTGCTCCTGGGCAATGTCATTGTCACTGTCTTTGGAGAGCCAAAACGACAACATAAGAGTGCTCGTATTAAGTTAATCTTAATACGTGTTTGTCTAGTGGAGACACTACGGGATTTTTCTTTAATCGTCTCCCGCGAATTGCAGTTTTGAAAAAACTCTTTCTACGTCTCCCGCAAATTAAATCTAAAAAAAAGTGTTACTAGACATTTGAAACAAAAATTTAAATCTGATTTCACTAAACAGCCCACCATCTGTTGATTCATTCTTGAAATCCAGGCTCTGTGATCTGCTTTCACCCAAAATTAAAATATGCATAAATTTCGTCCGTCACTATGCGAGCAGAAAAAGAAGCACACATTTTTGGTAGCAGATATCTCAACCTAAAATTTAACACCTGCCTAGCGCATTGTGCTTGTACCCATTAAAACAGTTTTATCGCCAATAAAATGTAGTGGCGCAACAGCTCCAAGAGAAGTTCAGCCAAAGTTGCATACCTTCTGAAATATTATAATTTTTATAATTTATTAGCAGGTAATAAAAATTACAAGTTAACATTAGTATTAACGAGCCTAGCTGGGGATACTTTTGGTTCTCCTTCTGAAACAAGGTGCCTTACTTATTGCAATGCGTTGATATATTTTTTTCGTCATATTGATTTTTTTTTATAAGAAACAAAGAATTAAGACTGCATTGTTGTTTCAATAGATCACATCCGTTTTTAGTGTAAGTCGCTGTAAGGCCCTTCTTAGAGGTAAGTCGTAGAAAAACAAAATTGGGTGTGCTTTTAAGCTTAACGAGAATGTATACTAGCAGAGTTTTAATTACAGTTTAATTAAAGTTTGAAGTTTCATTTGAAGTTGGTTGAAATTTTTTTGTATTTATTTCCAAAACTTTTGTAAACAAGAACTCCAAATATGAAAGTAAGGTCAAGCGAACATTTAATTTTTGTAGCAAAATTTATTTACTAAAAATATTGAAAAGTTTTTCAGGAATGAAGGATTGAAAAAAGATGCTGTCTTTAACGTATTCTAGGCCATACTTTTTGAACTGCTCTTGGAAGCTAATATCTAAGACTTTATTAAAGCAACTCAAGATTAAACAAGGGGGTAAATCACACTTTTTTAAAAGACTGCTTTTTTAATGTATTTTCGAAAAAAATCGCAAAAATGCATGAAAATACGTGTGTTGCCCAAAAAAAAACCAAACGCAGGTATCCGAAATTCAATTTTCAGTCCAAAATTTAAAGGAGAACTAAATTGATTTAAGAAGATTCAAAAGCCTCTGAAATTTGGCTTGCTAGCGTGTAAGAATTTTTAAAAAAAAATTTATACGTTTCTAGAAAATACGCTAAAAGTGAAAATTGTTTAAAAAAAAAAACAGTTTTTTCCTAAAAGCGCCCCTTAAAAGGAGGCGGAGCTCAAAACTTTGCATGGAGCAAACTTAAAAAATAGCAATAATCTTTCATATTTGTCATAATTTTTTTTGGATATGGAGTAAAATTTCCGAGAAATCGGGTTTTTAAAGATCTAACATGTTAAAAGTAGGCATTGTCGATATTATGGGCGGTCCAATTTTCGCCTTGTTAAGGGTCTTGGGCCAATATTGCTCAGTACCAAAATTTAAGTTCCTATGACTTGTCTAACTTGACTAAAAGGCATTTTAAAAGAAAATGTGAAATAGAGGTTGTCGCACATTGAAGCCAACAGTGGGCGTGGCCTTTGACGGATTAAGCCAAATTTCACGTTTTTTATGTACAGCAGAAGATGCAAGTCGTGTTCAAAGTTTCAGTTCTCTAGCTTGATTTTGAAGATCTAAAACCTTCACGGACGGACGGACATGGATAATTCGATTCATCTGTCGGTGTCGATCACATCTCTAAAAGGTCTTAAGGGTCTACGGTGATTATTTTACTGTGTTACAAACTATGCATTGAAATTAATATACCCTCGGTCGGGTATAAACAGCATCTTTTCCCATTTTTTAAAAAAATAGAGAAGGGTTGAGGTCGAAGTTCTGGCGGGGTCAAAACCTTTTTTTCAAAGTTCTGCTTTCAAAATTCTGTTTCTCAAAGTGCCGCTCTCTGCAACACTCATGCCTGTTTTTTTTTACCTCTGCTTTACTTCAAAAAAGGCAACAATTTGCTTGAAAAAACAGAATATGCAGAATTTCGAAAAGCAGAGTTTTGAAATAAAAAGCAAGTCGTGGTTTGCCACTGCCCCTGTTCTGTCGTTGACAGCAAAGATGACAAGGAGTGTTGATGGTCCAAATAGTAGAACCACCAACCCCGCCCTTGTGACGGTGGTCATTTTTATATCCAATTTTTATCATCACGCCCGGTCAAGCCTCAGGTCAAGCCACGATTTAACAACACACGCATACGACATCAACTTCGGACACGACAAAGACTTATTCCTTGGGCATTGATGTGGCAAACTATTAAGGGACTTAAAGGGCTCTGCTTAGGAATTGATTAGGTTAAATGTAAGCAGTGTTTATAGCTGGTCATATGTTTTGGTCAAGGGTTTTTAAAAAAAGAGAAAAGAAAATTTTACAAGCGATTCAACTACGCGTATCATACAGAAAATATTCAAGCAAAATGTAAACACAAAAGAATAACTTTGCTTCTTACCTAAAATTTAGAACTAAATTAAAGGATCTCATCACAAAGACGGCAATAAACAAAAAAAAGTAAATTAAATTTTACATTTCCATCAGACTAACTATCAACACGCGTCTGCTCATTAATAAATCCTCGATTACAAAAAAAAAAGTTGCTGCTACGAAGCGAGTACGACAAGTGCAAGGGCAAAACTACAAATGAATATAATTAAAAGTTAAAACTTTTTTTTTAAGCAAATTAAAAACTTCTCGTGATGGTCACCCATGTAGGTAATTAAATTTAAAAAAAAAATACTCTTAACTCATTTTTTACTTTACACAGAGGCCATCCATGGTAACAAAAAAAAAAGTTCCAATGAATGCAGAATTAATTATATATAAGATAAAAGTCGAGGATAATATGCTGTCATCCTCTCGTTGACACCAAAACCAAACGTATGGAGATTTTCGAATTTACACTCCTAGTGTTACCCGCGCGTATAGGAAACTCTGCGCAACTTTTTCGTCTGCTCCTTTCACGCTTAAAGCGCGAGACTCAACAATTTCATTTAGCTCACTTGTGGCGGGGGTGCGCAAAAAAACTTGTCACCAGTGGGCTGTGGGGTGACAATTGCGAATTCAAAACATTCTTCTCCCCTGCCGGAAGGATGTGGTTAACTTCGTCCCTTTTGTATATACAACAGTGAGATAGAAAGCTCTGAGGAGAAAGCGTAACAATTCACGACATTTTTTTTATCTCTCTTGATATCCTGTCGCTATTGTATAGAGAAGGAATTATTGCGATGCGATTTCTGTAAAAATTTAACACCTACGACTGAAATTTATTCATTCATTCTTCGGGGTTAGGGAGCATGAGCGAGTCAACTTTACACCAACATGGAAATTAAACAAGTTTTCCATTAATTTTCCTCATTTTAATTTGAGCTTTTTTTGTCGTCCCAAGGATTCAAGTTTCAGCTTTTTGCTGTGTTCATCGTGGAACTTGCGAAATTGAAAAGAAACCGACAAATCGTCGTTGAAAAGGGTACACGCCTTTCCCGCTGAGACTTCTCGGGTGAAAGTTTTTTTTAGGTGGTGCGGACAAAATGTTTGGCTTTTTGTTTACCGTACCAACATTGTTCATCATGTTAAATCGGTGAGCTTTGACTTTTCGCCTTAATTTGAATTCGAAGCATGCACGCGCTTTTAGCCGAGATGCATTTCCTGTGATTTGGAAGAACGAGCAACTTTTTACACGACTGGATTTGGGATGCCTGACAAGTCTTGCCAACTTTGCTTTTTTATATTTAACGTGGTAGACAACAATGAGGTTAGGCGATGTTGAGCACAACCAATCGAAGTCTTGAGTTGTATGGTCCGCGGAGTAAGGATCGAAAACTGGCTTCGAGCTGTTAAACATAATTTTGCTGGTGAAATCATGTATTATTTCCACGTGACGTCTTAACTCAGCGATGAATAGGAGACCATATGTCTCTCGCTTCATTTCGCAAGACTAAAATGGAAAATTTAAAGTTACTTCCTTAAAGCAGAATTATAAGTCCTGGCTGGAGTCATCAGGATCATATAGTATTCAATGCGCAAATTTTTGGTCGGGTTAATGTAACCAATACTTTAACCAGGACATCCGGTCTTTGACATTTGAAGGACCTCGGCTCAACATGCTGCAACTCATTAAACGGAAGATCGGGTTTCTAGCTCGGCTTGAATCTTGGGATCTAAAATTTTGTAAAATCCTCTAAGCTGGAGTGTTGATGATTAATTTGACTTGATGTTATTGAGCTATTGTAGCTTATAAGGCTTTTTCAACCACATCCGCCATATGTGTGCAGTGCAGACTTTTTCTTTACACGACTTATTACTGAAATTAGAGTTGGGTTTCGTTTCAGAGCTAAGACTTTGTCCTTTGTTAATCTTCAGGTTTCTATTAAGGGTCTGTTCCATGAATGGCAGAACAGTTGCCGGCCGTCAACAGGTGAGATAAGTTCGACAAAGATTGGGTCTAAAAGCCGAGAAGGCCTTTCACGAGAGACATTTTTCGCTCGTGAAAGGCTTCTAATAAGACTCAGTGTACCCAAAAACTGTTTCGTTGCTCGTGGAAGGTAAGGATTATTGGGTTGCTATAACTCCATACTAACATCGCAGTTTTTGCTGCCACTCTCCACTGACGTTTTTCTGTTTGTTTCTTGGTAGCGTATATCCTGTCGGTGGTCTACTTTGCAATTTCTAATTATGCGGGTTCTTGACTGGGTGCCTCTACAGGTGGTGAGCAAAAATCAGCCGAAATCAGCAAAAAAAAAACAATCAGGAGCGTCTGTCTTGAAATCCACAAATTTTTGGTCGCCGTCGTTTATTTAGCGTACGGGTATCCGAATTGTAAAGGCACTGTTCCAATTCTCCCCACTTAACATGATAATAAGATGCCAAAAATTTTAACTTTTTTAATTTGACATCTGTTCGGGGCTGACGTTTTGCTGGAAAATCGGTATTTTTACTGCTATTTGAGTCTTTGGCAGTAGCTGTACTACCCCACCTGCTAGGTTTACTGCATTTTTTGAAATGTACTTCTTGGTATCAAAAATTTCTAATTCATGTATTTTTTCTCACCTCCCAATCCACTTAAAAGTGCAACAAATTTCAATACAAACGTGCCACTTAGAAGCACACAAAAATAGAAAAAATAATGCGTTATAAAATGCAAGCCTTCAGAAATTAGGGTTAGTTTTTATTCGTAGATATCTCCGATTCAAATTTGCTAAGTTTAATCGCGACAAATGGTAGGTTAACCACGGAACAAACCCGGAACAACTCGAATTTCTTTTCCTATTATCCTATAAGAAAAACGTCAGAAATTCGGTGACGGAATGAAGGCCTAAACATTTTAGACTGGAGTAAAATTAGCCTAATGTCAAAATACAACGAAAATCCCCTCAAGTTCTGCCCATGAGGGAGTGAACGATTTGAATATCGAATGAAATTTCTGTTTCTCACGAGCTGTAAAATTCCCGTGTCGGACCTCTCACTTAATTGGGACTTTAGCCTACAAAAGTTAATGAAACCCTAATAAAAGCGAGGGAAATGTTATTATGGTCGTAGCATACATCTTGCGTGTGTTGTCTATTAATATTAGCCTTTTGGTCCTGCAATAAGAAAATATCCGAGAAGTTTTATTCTGGGATCAACGGACTCTATTTTCGGCATTGGTTTAACCCGAAGTCAACTTTGCACCGAAAAACAAGCTACATAAATGTAGATCGTGTAGATTTCAACGTTAATATACAGGGTGTCTCGGAACTCAACGTCAAAAGGATACCGGGTGATAGGGGCAGTTTTGCCCATACTGGAAAAAGCGAGACAGATATTTTTCCAAATGTGGGTAAGACCTCCGCTATGACCCCGTATCGGTTTGACGTTGAGTTTCGGTATAGAAAGAATTATAGAAGTTGCTGTATAGAAAAAAATCGCAAATTCTTTAGATACCAAAATTCTTTTGCGGCCGGTCTGCCGATAAAGGTAAAGTACTGTTTGTGCCTACTGCTGCTTTTTACCTTGGAACGGCAGCCTTGATTTGCTCGTTCAACGATTTGCTTACACAAAGGCATAACACTTGCGGGTGTAAGCTTTGGTATTTCTGTGGGGATTTCCATATTCCGTACTGTCTTAGCAAATTTGTTATCTTTCGGAAACTCTTTTTCTCAACTCTTTTTCTTTAGTTCTTTTTGTTCGTCATATAATACCTAACTTATCAAGGATAAGGGCCTTGAATCGCATTTTCACAATATAGAGAGATTCGTATTACAGACCATCTTAGCCCTTACTGCTGCCCCCTTCTGCCCCCGTAATGGATAGCGTCACCATTACCGGGCTGCTCTGAACTTCTTTGGGTTGAACCCGGTCGTATGCCGAGCGGGACATACCGACCACCAAGTTCTCGCATGCTGACACCCTTCAGGCCTAGCTCCAAAGGGTGCGCTGGGTTACCAGGATCATATCCGAGGATTCTTCTTTCTTCTCTTCATCGGGCGGGGGGAGTTGCGTTTTATACCTATCCGTTTCTATCCGGCCGTTCCTTACATGGACAACAGACGCCGACCAAGAAGAATCTTAATCTTAATCTAATGTTGAGCAGCTACTTCGATGGGTTGGATACGTTGGTCGCTTGCCCTTTCCGCAACCCTTCTAGGAATAAGCGGTCACCGAAAAATATGATGATTATGATGAAGAGATTCGGTCACTATATCGAAATCTTCAACATGTCCCTTCCAATAAGTATTTGCAGACGCAGTTGAATGTGTAGTATCCTTCGATCAATCATGTTTTCCCGGGATGTTTGTTCACGTTTAATAGCATTTCTATAGATACGAGCTATACAAAGCAATCTCTATTTTTGACATCCCTGACAAATTCGTTAGTTTGTCCCGCGAAGGAAAAGTCACGCTGTTCTGTCAAGATCGATGGACACCTCACCGACCCCTTTGATGCCTAGGAAAGGTTAAAACAAAGCCAGGGTGTCATGGAACATTATATTTGAGAGAATTATGTGGAGCTCCCGCGCCAATTCCACACAATCGGGAAAACAAAGCGTGAGGTCAGAGAAACCCCTTGGTAAAAGAGGGCAAAACGAAGTAAGCTGTCATCAAGAAGATACACTTAACATCGACAACTTCGACAGCAACAACGGGACGTATTCATAGATCATCTTTATGACTTACCGATTTCCAGGGTTAGCAATATACTGGTAAATTACTGAAAATAGTCTTACGTCGATTGGAGTCTTCATAGATGTTTTCCAACCACTTCACAATCGGCAATCGGAAAGGCAATAAACTGACGAATAGAGACACCAGGTAACTTTGAGTTGGTTAGGGTCTTTCACTCCCTGAGTTCCGCTATAATTTCAGGCAACGATCTCTGCCTGTTTGAGCTAAGATAGCTACTAAGTAGCAAGGAGAAAGGGTTCTCGAGCAAATAAAGTGTCCATTTATAGTCCCCTCAACATCCCAGTCTTAAAAAATAGAGTGGCGCACCAGTTTGAGGTGAACCAGGGCCCACTTCTCAACAATGTATGCTGTGTGTATTAATGTCTTCACATACAAGGGGACCTACAATTTTTTGCCGATTTTGAAGGGCACTTTGAGAAGAATTTCAAGGCAAATGATGCTCTCGGAGGGCTTGTCAGACCCTCGCTGAGGTGGGGACCGTGGAAAAGAACGAGTTTTTTTTACGTCCTGTTTTACGGTGCAGAATTATGAGCCCTGCCAAAGGCGAATCAAAACGCTTTAGGCTGCTTGGGGAGAAAAATCCTTTGGGTAATTATAGGCCCCGTTTGCATAGTTGGCTGCGATAGCTGGGTAGCTTGTATTGAGCGCCGTATTCACATAATTGCGTAGTGTATCTGTAAAGATTGTTAAAAGTTTTTGTTTGGTTTGGAAGAAGAAAAACTTGTGAGCTTTAAATGTTGCAGTTAAAATTTTGTCTTCACCTTCATAAACAAAAGCATTATTCAGTGATTTCAACTCGTAATATGGCTGAGGGTGATAAAGTACAGAATGCAGAGTCTTTCCTTTCGTTCGGTTATCTGCACAGTCTTCATTCGTCACATTGTCCCCTTCTTAGACTTTTTTCACCCCATCCAACTCATCGAAATAACATTTCATTCTTTATCGTCTTCATATAGTCTTCATGCTTGCATTGCGTCTCCTTCTTGAAATAATAAAAATAAAAATTGAAAGCAATAAATCTGAAGATATTAAAGTTTGGTGTTAATGAAACTTTTAAGTGCTTATATCGGTCGAAGAAAATGTTACCCCTTCTAAAGGTTAATTCAAGTTATCCACAAAAACTCCCAAATCCACAGTGCGACTAAAAAAAACATCGATTGCCATGCACAAGGGTAGCATGGGCAAGGTAGCTATTTTATGCATGAAATGTTGCAACGAGGAAGCCACTTTACGAATATCGCCAGCAGACTGAGAAACTTCAACCTCGAGGTTGGTTTTTTGTTTGTCGAATTTGTAATTGAGAATAGATTAGTAGTTACACAACATGATATAAATTCTAACTAAGGGCTATACAATGACTAGTCACGCGTTAGGAGGACTTTTCTCGTCTGGCTTACTCGGTATCCTTCGTCATGAATAAAACTGCATTTTAAACGATCCTTACAGATTTTTTGTCATGTTAGGGCGACAAAGTCTATATCCTTGCTTGTATTTCACCAATATTCAAAGCATAAAGTAAATCAAAACCTATAATGCGTGAACCTGCATATGAACGAGTTGAAAGAAGGAACATTTTAAAGGACACATCTCAGTATTGAAGCAAAACATTCTGTTACCAAAAATAACTTCAAATTTGAACTGCATCCCCCATGCTTATATTATAATCAATAAAAGCCAATAAATAAAACATCTGAATCCAAAATAAACTTTTAAAAACATTTTATTTCTTGCTATTTATTCACATATGCAGCAAAAAAAAAAACATAATTCCAACATTGCAATTTCGTGATTATGATTTTAAATAAGTCCGCAATGCTAGTCTGCATTGGCCCCGACTACTGTGCGCGATTGTTGTCAAAATCTTCATGCATGCACACGTCAATATTTTATTTATACTCATCTAGTTGACGTTTTCATTTATTTGAAATCCATTAACGAAAAGCACCGCTTCGTTAGACCCAATGAATACATCAGGAGGGCACTCTATTGTTCAACATTGCGCATTTTATTCGATGAATATCAAAATAAAATGTATGCAAACATTATGTATAAAATTTATAAATAAATAAGCAACCAAATTCTGATGGTCGCCTTCTATAGTGCCGCATTATAGGAATTTCACCTTTTTCACAAATGAAAAACTTCTGTGAAATCAGCCTTTTTAGTAAACACCGGAAACACCAGACTTCGGCTCACTTTGAAACATCAAATTTAGGCGGATCTAAGCAAAACATTTGACCACATGTTGGCCGATGTGACGTTTTTTTTACACATTTGGTTCAGGGTGCAAAAGTGGAAAAATTCAAAACTCGTAAAAAAGATCTGATAGACGGTAGATAGATGCCTCAATGCACTCTTGTGTTTTTAACGCATATGTCAATGCATGTGTCGCGGTTCATATGGAAAAACAGTCTCGAAAACATCAGAATCCTTCCCCCATCAGAAAGTCTGTGACTTTTCAACGGAAGGACAGCGACAGTATGACGAAAAGCTGCTGCATATAATTAGAAAGTGAGTGCACCTCGTGCATGCATACACGATACACCTGACAAAGAAGAAGCTGCACTAATTGATGGATATC
The DNA here is from genome assembly GCA_947623515.1 of Neoascia interrupta. Taxonomy (NCBI): domain Eukaryota; kingdom Metazoa; phylum Arthropoda; class Insecta; order Diptera; family Syrphidae; genus Neoascia; species Neoascia interrupta. Next base: position 31,579,605 of record OX392464.1, on the reverse strand, counting down.
CATGTAAAAAGGTCCCACGTTCATTAAGAAGGACATCAACGCCGAGTTTGGAAAACCTCTAATGACTTCCTTTGCGTAGTGCTGTTATGGTGTGTAGAAAAATGAGTTTTTGGTGAGGCCAAAAATATTGGCAGTGACACTTACTTAATGTACCCTTTAATCATGGATGCGTCTTACCGTTTTCGTAGAGGCACCAACTGTTAAGAATTTTCGGGCAAGACAACGCTGTCATGATGTTCGGCTTACAATGATGTCGTTTCGAAAAAACTGGAATTTACGTATCATTCCAGGACCAAAGTGTATCGGATTATTCCGTTGTGTAATGCTTGCTGTCACTAGGATGCTGTACAATTGCGTTCCTCTCCTTCTCCTTCTCGTAGTTCAAGGGCTTCTGGGTGGAAGGTAACAACTTTCCTTGCTGAATGGGGGGATTGTCAAGCACCACTACATCGTTGTTGCAGGTTGCACTACCGCTCGAATGGATTGCTTTGAGGCGTCTGAAAAGATGGATCCACTCTGCATAAACATCAGAATGGGCGAAGTGATGCGATCGACGCTAAAGCATTCTTGCTATCCACGTAGCCCTCGATTGCAATCAATAGCTTGCCAGTTCTTGATATCTGGACCCCCGAATGGCTCGAGTATCAGTTGCATTTTTTTATGAACTTTCTGTAGATATTGATGGTGTCAATAAACGCATGGAGATTTTTAACGCTCGATGGCAGAGGAAATTCAAAAATAATGTGTGCTTTTTCCGGTAGTGGACAAATTCCCTTGGCCGACACGGGATGACCTAGAAATGTAACCTCTATTTTTTCGAAAACTGATTTACCCACAAAGCCACTGTCCTGGAGCCGCTGAAATGTAACTCATAGATGGTCCAGGTGTACTTGCGTTTTATTCGATGAAATAAGCAGGTCGTCGATGTATGAGGAAGCAAAACGAAGAAAGGTCCCATGTTACCTTATGAATGAACCTTAAACTATGTCTTCACCGAACATTAAACTACGATAAGCGTATTAGCGAGAGACGATTAAAAATTAATCCGAAAGTGTTTCCACTGAACAAATGTAGAATTCTACACTAGCAATCATCTTTTGCCATTTTGTCTCTTAAAGGAGAAAGGCGATGACATTTGCCAGGAGCGAGCTTACCATATTGTTAAAAAAAAAATCCCAATAGACATTTTTGCGACAGATCTGTCATACGTAGACAGTTTCAGTAACCTTTTTCAAATATAAAACTGTTATAAAGGTGTATAAACAGGGTTAATAGTGGCATAAATGGGTGCGTGAAAAGGATGTAAATCAGATTTATGAGCGGATTTATTTTTAATCGAGATTTAAGGGAGAGTTATTGAAGATTTATGTTAATCGCGGATTTGTGTCCGATGGAAACATAATATTGAGAATGTTTTCCTAGCGCATGCTAAACGTGATATAAGGGAACTAAATTAAGCCGAATGAATTAAGCCAAATTATCTGATCTTTTCACGTTTTCGGTGTCCGACGGCGTGACAGGGGTTTTTTTGAATGCTCGATCCAGATGCATTGTAGAGAACACCTTTTTTCAATTTATGTCTGTCGAATGAAATTCTTTTGGCATCCAGATGGGATACACATCTAGACGGAATACTATCGTTGGCATATCTCTCTCGGCATATCTTTTCGGCTAGGTACAGGGGTGTCAACCTCGAACTGTCAGACAGATGGACAGTGCCAAGTTGAATTATATTTTGGAAAACTTAGATTTTTAATTTGGAATGGTACGAGGTGTCTTTCTGGAGGCCTTTTAGGGCCTATTTAGGCCCTTTAGGTTCAGTTTTTCGGGTAAATTCAAGGTTTTTCTTCTATCTTACCTCCAAATGTGAGCGTGACCCAAAATTTTCTGTGAACGAAATGTAGAAATAAATGTACTCTGCATAATACATTCAGTAAAGTTTTTTCGATTTAGAACAAAAATATTGAATAAAATGCATTTAAAAATTTACCTTTAAATATATTACGCCCATTGGAGGAGGTTTATCAATTTTTTGTTTCTTTTTATGGTTTAAAAATTTTAAGTCTTATGTCTTAAAAATCAATCGAATAAGCCATGTCCGTCCGGGACATGGCTTATTCGATTCAGAATATGGTGTCGATCATATTCCCTATTATTTCCCCGTATAACAAACTATATGGCAAACTTAATATACCTCCTATCCTATATGGAAAGGTTCACAAAAACGATCGTGTGTCGATTAAAAACGTTTGCTGCAAACTTCCGTCGGTAAGAAATAGGCTCTCGCTCTTGTTTCCCTTATGATTACAGCGACACGATCGTACCTTAAAATTATACTTAGACCCCGTTTGAAAATTTTAAGCGGTGCGGTCAGATCAATGAGGTATTTTGAATTTTCTTAAGAAAAATTTACGTCAAATCTTTTGACTTAACTCTGTTGGTTATATTATTGCTATTCTTTGTGAAGGCATAACACCTGCGGGGTTATGGTTTGCTGTTTCTGTGCAGGGTTTTTTGTTGGATCGGAAATTCTTTTTCTCCTCTTTCCTGTAACCTATTTCGCTCGCGATATGCTTTGCATTTTAAGGGTGGGTACAGTCATAGCATATTAATCGCAATCTTATTATATGTAAGGCATTGATTCAGCGAGATTAATAAAACGAAAAACTCAGTTTTGGATAAGACAAGAAGAAGCTCTTTAATGTATCGATTGCTTGATCTAATAGCCTAAGAGCGTATATAAGAAACTCGCAATTTGAATCACCCATCAACAACGATTGCTTCAGAGGATCAAATGTGATTATTTCTCTTCGTTATAACCGTTAAAGTAAAAACTTGATAGAGTATAGATTGTTCCGAAAATCGATGTTACTGTCTGGTCCATTGAAAGGACTTGTCCCATCCCACATGATTGAAAACCTTTGACTACGCAATTCATTAGGTATCTGCACAAGGACATTTACTTTCATCGAAAATATGCACAAGTAAATGAACGTATCCTGACGATAGTTAGTGCTTTCACCATTACTAATCTGCATCCACACAAACAAGTGGATAATACGATGAAAATCTCGCTAAATGGAAGTCACTTTGCCTTTGCTGCTGATCGATTCGAAAAGCAACATTGCGATTTTTTTTTTCCAATTTACAGATTTTCCATTCGATACTTTGTGATGTTATTCGATGGTAATGGGATAATAATTACATCAAGTTGACATCAGTGAGTGGAAAGCCACTGCGGCAGGCCGGAGCGCGGTGGTGGTCGCGGCTGGCGGGTCAAATGAATTCAACCAGATAAAATGCAACATTTGACTGTAGACTTCAATTAGTTTTATTGAAAATTTTCTCTATCCGCGAACGCACAGTGGTCACATTCATCTGACCGAATGAGTTCATCCCCTACTGTGGCTCTTCAGCTGTACTGGATAATTACCAAAATGCCGCAACGAACACTCTCTTAATGGGCCAACATCCGATTGCACCCAACTGATGTAGGCAGCTGTTATCGAAATTTGGTGTCAAAGTGTGTCTCGTACTATTATCGCATTCGCTTACACTTTCCACGACTATTTTTAAGGACCTCCGAAAATGCTTTTTGTTTGTGTTATTCAAGTTTATAGCTTTGTGATATACATTTTAATTTTTTACTAATGTTATCTTTTTTTTACTTTTGCTTTTGATCACACACTTTTGTCATCACACCAGGCACGCACCTCCGAAATCTCATTTCGGCAGTTTGTACCCGCGAACTAATTCTCTCGGTCATTACCCAAATTTCATTCATTCATTCATTCTCATCAAAACTGAGATCTTTGCTTTCAGTCCAAGCACAGCTTTTCTGATGACCGGCTGGCGCAGTTCTTTTACTATTGCTCCTATCCTAAAGGATAACTTAGTATCGCTCCATCCATCTTTCTTGAAAAAGACTCCGAGATACTTTAAATTCTCCACCTGTTTCAATGGGGCTCCATTAATATGCAAGGTACACAGCACAGGAGTTCGGGAAACAACCATCACTTCGGACTTGCTCAAGTTTACCTTCATCCAAGCTTCACAATATATGGCCGCAAACCCATTCAGTGCGCGCTGAAGATCCTCCTCGGACGATGCCAGGATAGCTTAACCATCTGCGAAAAGCAGGTGCCTTATCCTGACGCCAACCATTTCGAAAGATTCCTCACCAAGACTACTACTCACCATCCAGTCCATATATGCTATGAAAAGAAGAGGCGATAGAGCACGGCCCTGGCGAAGTCCAACGCACACATCAAAAGGTTGAGATTTGACGCCATTTATCCGAACGCAGCTTCTGCAGTTCCCAAACAAAGACTCAATGGCTTTCAGAAGAGGCCCACTCAGTGCATAGTCCTGCCAAACTCTCCAGAGTTTATCCCGAGGAATACAGTCATAGGCCTTTTTCAATTATGCAAGACACGCGTAGACCGGTTTGGCATATTCCCAGTTCTTCTCAAGAATAACCTTCAGAGTAAAAACCTGGTCGGTTGTGCCTCTGCCAGGCAGAAAGCCGCATTGCTCTTCCTGCAACAAACGCTCGATTACAGCTCTGGAGCGCGCTTCCAACACCTTCGCGAACACTTTTCCCGGAACACTTAAGAGAGAGATAAACCCCTATAGTTAGAACAATCTCTCTTGTCCTCTTGTTTGAAAATGGGCACTATAACCCCTGTTTGCCGATCGCTAGGCACGTGTTAGCCATTAAGCACCTTCTTCACCCATTGCCTTGAGCATTTCTAGCCAGAATTCATCAACTCCAGCAGATTTACCCACTTTTAGCGATTTAATCGCGGCAGTGAATTCGTCTACTGTGGGACTATCCTAATGTCGTCATCAATGGGATTGCCATCTTCAGTCCAATCGCCCTGGACTGAGATAGCAATCCCATTTCGGAGCTGCTTAATCACCCTATTGGGGATTTAGCAGCTCAGAAAAGTGCTAACTCTATCTACGTAAGACGTCGTTCTCATTTGAAAGAAGTGTTCCGATTTAACCACTTGAACGATATTCAACTTCCTTCCTCTGAGCCGGAGATTACTCTGCCAAATGTCTTGTTTGCAGATCTGTTATCGTGCTCCAACCTGTCGCCGAACTTTTTCCATGCCTGTTCTTTGCCTGTTCTGACCGCCATATTGTAAGTTCTTCGCGCCTTAGTGCACCAGGCTCGAGAAATAGAGTTTCTACATTGATTCCACGCAATATATACTCTCTTTTTCTCTCTGAAGGCTACTTGAACTCCAAGAGTCTTATACCACGGAGTTCTTTTCTCACCATTGGGCACCACACCAAGCCGCTTCACTCCACAAACATTACTTGCAGAGGCCAAGACTGCCGATGAAAACAGCTGTCATTCTTCCTCTAATTTGTTCAAACTCCTCCGAAACGTGCGGTGCAAATCGCTCGCTTTTATTAGATTCAGCTTCCTGTAACCTTTCCCACCGTATGCGGGTCACCCGTCTTGGATTTCGCCTGGGTGGCAAGGGAATATTGTCGCTAATGAGCATTTTGCACAACACTATGGGCGTTGATCAGTTGATAGCTCAGCTTCCCTCAAAACGCGAGCATCAAAAATCATTTTTTGAACACACGATGGTCAGAAAAATCAATCAAAGATCTCTAATTTAAACTGTGCCGGTACCAAGTGTATTTGTGAATGTCTTTGTGGGAAAAAGGTGTTCATGATGGACAAGCCATAAGCACAGCAAAAGCTCGATAAGTTCCCTCCATTTCTGTTTTTATCCGGGTCACCGTGCCTCGCCTCCCAATCACACTTCTCCAAGTACTGTCGTCCGTGCCCACATGAACATTGAAGTCACCCATCAATAGGAAGTGCATTTCTGCCACTCTATCCAGCGCAGCAACAAAATTCGTTCAAGAAGGCCGGATACTCTGACTCTAGGTTGGGTGCATACACCTGCACTAAAGCCAAAGTCGATCGCTCAAGCTAAGGCTTTAAGATCAAAACCCTCCCTCCAAATGGAATAAACTCCAATACGTTTTCCAACAGGCGGGGGGCCTGTGAGTATCCCCACACACCGCTTAAGTTGACCGCTTAAACGCCTTTATCCTAGATCTGTACTGTAGTCGTGCGCCAATGTTTAATTAAAAATGTTCGTGACTTTTCCTTCATACGGTTTTAAAAAGCAGATTGGAAGTGGCAATGTACCCGATTCGAGACTAGCCCTATACATCGAATCCACAAAACGTGTGTTCTCTTATTGTCTTAACTTGTACTCAAAGCGCTCTAGTCTTTACTTTAATCACCACCAAAACTAAACCTTACACAAAGTCGCTTAATACCACAAACATCTCCATTGGCAATCATTGCCTCTTCAAAAAGTGATCATTCATCTCCATATTAAACTAAAATTTCGAGTTTATGACCCTTTAAATTTTTAACACTTCGAATTTGTACACACTACTCCGAAAAGTGTCATCCAAATTGTTGCCTAAAGTCAGTGTATATGCTAATTTTGAGTGGCAAAAAAATTATGACAGTAAAGCTTATAACTAAGTTCACAGCTCAGCCCCTTAACCGTCGCCTGTTGTGACCATGACGTTTTGCCGAAGACTTTGGTTGCAGGTCACCTGAAAATGATAATTTTCCTCCAAAGTTTGTCCTTATCCTTAAATACAACATCTGCAAGTTGTTTTTTAGTAAATTATATTCTTAAAAATAAATTGAATTATTTGCAAATAAATTGTTGATTTTTCTCCACTACAATATAATATATTTCACGAGCGTCTTATTTAAAACTTTTGCGCAACAATTAATCCTTTTTCCTTTGTTTTCTCTTTCCAGATACCCCAACATCAATATGATGGCCACATCGCCAGATTTCTTTGGCAATCCTTACGCGTTATTTCGCGGACCGCCCACAACAATGCGGCCGCGAGAAAGTCCAGTCAACTCATTTGCCCTCGATCTACAAACAGGAAACAAAAGGAGCGTAGAAACAATACCGCCACCGCCACCATCTCCACCAAGGTAATGTATATACGTCACGTCATAATGATCAACGACACCAAAAGATATTCCACCAATAAACAAAAAAAAACAAAAAAAGCCCTAAATTATTCCGTCTGCAATAAACAAAAAAAAAATAATAATGAACATATCTTCAATCAACAAACATTTTATCGTCAAACTCAACACGCAACACTTCTTCTCGAAAATGATCATAGAAACGATCACGTTGACTTCTACAATCAACAAAATATTTATATTTTTTGGATCTAATTTCTTAAAAGTTAAAAATATATTTTAAAAAGTTTTTATGAAAAAAAGATTAGCAAGCTTTTTGAGATGGTCTTCTGGGACCATTTGGACATTTTCGCCCACTCACTAGATTTAAAAAATATGTAAGACAAAACGCCAAAAAAACGTAGAGGAAATAGAGGAAAATAATTTTATTCTTACATAAAAAGAAAAAAAAACTATCACAACACTTCCTACATTAGTATACTTGTAAAACCTAATATAAAGTTTAATTGTTGTGTAATTGTAATTTTTTCACATAATCATAATTTAAAATATAGCGTAGATAATTTTGATAAAATAAATCTAAGTCATATCAAATTCGTATACTCATCATCATAAGTAAGGCTTTAGTAACTTTTTTTTATATACATAAAAGTTCGATATTATATTATTAGAGAAAACTTAACGAATAAAATCAAACTATTTAATATTTATTAACACAAAATACTATTTTCTGAGAATCGCAAATTCCTAAATTTTAAATAATTGAGTACGTAAACCTATTCATAACGAAAAAATATCCTAAAATAATCGAAATTTCTTTCTAAAAACTAAATTTAAGTGAAAAAATATTAACAAAACGATAAAGCTAATATTCTAACATGATATGCCGCGCCGATGGATTGTATGGTTTTCACTGCCACGCGCCCAAAAGCAATGTGTATATTTTTTTATATAAAATAAACCTTATACCAATATCAATACAATATTTAAGAAATAAATAGGTACTCAAATCCTATTAGATTCTATCTCTAGAACAGAATTAACAATAACAAAATTAACTATACCACAGTAGAAATCAATATAATCAATAAAAATAGATACTTTTTTTTGCGTTTTGTAATTTACATTTTTTTTCTAAACTAACATTTTTCAAAAAGAGCACATTGTAAAATGGTATTTCTAACCGAAAGTACAAAACTAAAAGTATACCAAGTAAAATTTTTCAGGGGATAAAAGCAGAAGAAAATTGTAGTAGATTTTTATTTAAGAAAAAATACATAGTGTAAAAATACATACCCCAATTAACGAATTTTTTAAAACTTGCAACTAAAATATAACAAAAAAAATATAAGTTTAAACAACGCGTTTTGACTGAAAGAAAATCATAATACTCATAGTAAATAATTAAATCATGTCTTATTTTCCAAAGAAGAAAAAGTAAATATTAAACTTTTTTTTTAAATTAACACGGTATACGAAATACGATACGATATCTAGAATTAAATTCGAATTTATAATCTTCAATCAACACACGATCACTATGCTTTCTCCTGTTAATGGTAAGTGAAATTTTTTCTTTTGATTGTATGCGGGATTATATAAAATGAATAAAACAAAAATAGAATTTTAAATTGTCTGAGAATTGCTAAACAGAATTATGTGGCATTTGTACTTGTAGTGCGAACAAAAATATTATTGCTTATTTTTTACTTAGAATAGTTTTTCTCAAATTTTTTTTGAAGAACCAAGATCGAGGCTGAAAAAGAATGACGCCTACTTCTCTTATAAGTTCGTTTAGTTTAGTCCTGTTCTTCATTCTTAAAATAAAAGCAGTCCTTGCTTAAATTTCCGGATTTATATGCTGCAGCTCTGAAATTTTAATGTGACTTCAACTCTATATGACAGTTTGTCATAAAAGAGTTGTAGGTGAGGCAAGACATGTTAAAGAACGAATGAAAAAGAGGTAGACATCCGTTTTGATTTCGAATAGTTTGGTTAAACTTGCTTCCACATTTTGCTGCACATATTCCTGACGACTCACATTTTTCACAATTTTTTTTTTATGAATTGCGTATGTTTAGACCTTGCAGCTATTAATGTCTGATATCCTGGATTATTAGACGCTAGTATAACTAACCGCTGTGATTTTTTATTTTTGCAATTTTGTTCGCAAAATAATTACATATTTAGTTGCCTCTTTTTTTTTTGTCAAACACGCAACAAATCCTTGCATAGACTCTTTATAAATTATGTAAAACCCACCGTTTTACCCAACGAATTTCTTTGTAATTATTTGTATCCGTGCAAGTAACACATGTAAGTTGCAATTTATGCTGCTTTCCAACTTCCGTCATATTTCACAGCGGGAACATTAAGTTTTTATAACCACAAACATTTCGCAAACTTATCACATTTTTACATGCGATTGAGCTGTACAGTATTATAAACGTGAATGTCTTTCATAAAATGATTTAAAAAAAAAATCGTTACTACAATATCCCACACGTGAAACACGCCCTTTTAATTGAATGTTCAGATAATTGCTTCGGGAACAATATTTTACATTTTTTTTTTAACCTATGAAGGTAGAAAGGAATATGATGTAGTGTTTAGTTTTTTTAAGGGTGTTGTTTATACTTATGAAGTATTATTATCGTAACACAATCTCTCTGTGCATATTGCAGAAGTAAGCAATTTGGCGAATGGTAACATGTTTGCTGAACCACTCATAGATTCATTTCCACCCTCTTTATAAGTAAAAATTAATTGGGTGTAATCTAGCAGAAGAAACCCTTTTTTTATTGCGTTTAAAATGATTTTTATCGTGGAAGCTAACTTTTTAATGATCAGAAAAAACACTAAATATATTTGAAACATCTTCGACCATTAAAATAAAATAAATGAATGGAGTACCGCAACGGCTCGAAGTGCATCAGGGCCAACTTGTCAACATACAGGGGGCGGGGTACCTCCAATTAATTGCCGGATACGGACGGCACACTGAGATGCTTTTCGAGACAAACGCTTCTATCGGTGGGTTTGTCAGAACCTAGCGGAGGTGGTTTAGATTTCAGGGGTAGAATATGAACCTCGTCATTCTGGGCCATCGACCAGGAAAGGCAGGTACGTTGAGATTTTTGCTGAGGTTAACAAATTTAACCCAGCTTGTAAACGAGCCAACGCGCGTTCCTGATATTGCCAATCATATCGTTAACACTCTGGACTTGTTTCTCACTTCCCATCCCGAAAAATACAGTGTTAACTAGTTGGGATGGGAAGCTGCTCGTCGGACCACTGTGTCATATCGGCTTGCTTTCCATACACTCATAGCGTACCTTAAAGATCCAGCTCCGAAAAGAATTGTCTGGCAGTATGAGAAAGCAAATTGGGACGGCTTAAACAATTTCTTTAAAACTTCAATTGATCGCTTTGCTTCATGGATCGTGAAGTTGACGCCGTCGCCGGTATGGTCATTTGAGCTTTAGGGAAGCTATTCAGTTAAGGGAAGTGAGTTTTCGGGCATAAAGGGTCAACCCGACGGAGGACAACCGAAATAAATATAAACGAATCAGAAACGATTGCAATGCTTTGATTCGTCACGTTAGGTTCAAATTTGAACAGAATTTGAAGCAAAAGATTCTGCAGTGCCCTAAAGATAGCAAAAGTCAGTGGGGTGCCGTGGCGTAGTGGTTAGTGTGTGTGCTTACTACGCCGGAGGCCTGGGTTCGAATCCTGCCATCGTCACCTGAAAAAAAAGACTTGTTCTTTTTCACGGTCCCCACCTCCGCGAGGGTCTGACAAGCCCTCCGAGAGTATAATTTGTCTTGAAAAACTTCTCAAAGTGCCGTTCGGACTCGGCAAAAAATTGTAGGTCCCTTTGTATGTAAAAGAAATTAACACACCAGCATACATTGTTGAGAAGTTGGCCCTGGTTCACCTCGAGCTGTTGCGCCACTCTATTTATTTATTTATTTTTATTTAAAGATAGCAAAAATGTTTGGCCATTTTGGTCAAAAACATAAAAAAAACTCTGCATCAACTTCTATACCAACATTAATTGACAATGACACGCCAACTGTCCGCTCCATTGACAAAGTCAATCTGCTTGCAGCCCACTTCGCTGCCAATTCTACGCTCCCTGAGTGTGATATGCCACCACCTGAGCTCGAGCGCGTGGAATACTCAATGCGCCAAATACACTTCTACACAATATCGAACTCGTTCAGTGACTGCAGGTTTAAAAAATCTCAACGTCCACAAAGCCTGAAGTTCTTAAGAGGTGTGCCGCAATGATGGCTAAGCCTTTACACAAACTTTTCTATCTGTCCCTCTCTTCTGGCATCTTTCCTAGCATTTGGAAAACAGCTTTTGTACAGCCCGTTCCAAAAAAGTGACTCTTCTTCTACTTCCAATTACCGTCCAATTGTGCTAACACTATTGCTTTCAAAGGTCATGGAAACATTAATAAACCGTGAGCTGACGAAATACCTGGAATCGTGAAAGCTTCTTAATGACCGTCAATATGGCTTTCGCAGCAAGCGATCGAAAGGTGATTTAATGGCATATCTGACCGAAAAGTGGAATCGCTCTTTGCATTTGCTGGGTGAACGCAAAGCAATCGCACTAGATATTTCAAAGGCGTTTGATAGAGTTTGGCATCAGGCCATTATATCAAAACGCAGTGCATACGGAATCGATACGACACTTATTGTTTGGATTAGGAATTACCTTTCTGAGCGCTCCATCAGAGTGGTCTTGGACTTCTTCATATCTGACATCCATTCAATTAATGCTGGTGTGCCCCAGGGGTCTGTTCTATCTCCAACCCTTTCCTAATATTCATCAATGACCTTTTATCCGCTACATCTAATCCGATCCACTCATTTGCAGATGACAGTTGACAGTACTCTAAGTCATTCATACACATTCCAAAATAAACGTCCGAGCCCCACGGATATTGAAACGGCAAGGTTGCGTATGTTTGACCCTTTAAATTCCGACATTGAAATCATATCAAGATGGGGTTTTGTTAACAGGATGGAATTTAACGCCTCGAAAACACAATGCTGCCTTCTGTCTTGAAGGTTGAAAGAATTCAACCGCAACACACGTGCTCATGACTTCACCCTTGAGCCAAGCTTTGGTCGGACTGCATCGTACTGGAATTCCCTCCTTAGCAGAACAACACGGATGTGGAATTGTCTTCCACGCGGGGTCTTTCCTCCTCATTACAGTCCACAGCAATTCAAAATCAAAGTACACTAGTACCTCTCCCCTCTCTCCTCTTATCCTTTCCACTCACGCTATGTTAACTCATCATAAGAGTAGCCATAAGCCCTTGAGCGGGAGTAAAAAGAACGTTTACATTTAACTCATTTGTCAGTTGTGTACTATAACTTGACGGACGGATTGATTGGGCTGAAGGCTAAACACATTCAACTGTTTAGCAAGAGCTTGGGCCACCCACCCAACTATTAGCAAGAGCTTACGGGCCACCCGTAAGGACGCCTACAAGAAGTCTGCCGTTGATTCTCCTAAGAGATAGAAGGAAAGACACTGAGACTTTGCAGATGTCCGGGTGTAGACGTTTGGTCTGTCTGCAGTCACGCCAACCAGCGATGTGCTCACGAGAAACCCAAGTATCAATAACAGACGCGACAACAGATACAGGCAGACCTTGCAGGTTCGGGCTTGAGTTCACACACTATCTTAGACCATTTAAGAGGGTTGTAACAACGCATTTTCAATAAGCATGGTACTAAAAACCAATCCTTTTTAGGCGAAAGATGGCTTGCAGTGTGCATCAAAGCATCTAGAGCAGAATCCGACATGCTAGGATTGCTCCCTTGCAGCCAATACAACCCCTTCTTTGCGGAGTTTGACAAAAGAGACAGTAGCACGTTTCCGCGAAAGCCTGTTGCACCAAAATACCTGATACGTATCAGAGGTCATGTGCTCACGAGAAAGCCAAGTATCAATAACAGACGCGAAAGCCTGTTGCACCAAAATACCTGATACGTATCAGAGGTCTTAACAAGGCCGTATATTTTGAATTTAACATGCTTGGACCAAAGCAGTTGTCTATCAAGGACTACCTCCAAATATTGGACTTCATCGGATATCGAGATAGTTATAAGCTTAAGCAAGTCATATTAGGAAGCTTTCTTCTTTTCATAAAGAGCACAGCCATAGTTTTAAGAGGATTCACTGAAAACCCGTTCCTGGTGCACCAAGCTCGGATAAACTTGGTATCTCTGCATCTAAATGCACAGACATTCCCTAGGTTTGCCCGTCAGAAAGATCGGCGATATCATTCGCGTTGGCTTTTGTGATAGTTCCAAGGAGGTTGAGAGCCGATAACAGAGAGTCTACAAAGAGGAAGATGCCGATAAAGGGATTACTGATGCGGGTAACGTAACCAAGGTAGGGAGGGTTTTGACAGATTTCCCGCAGGCATACAACATCTTACGTCTTTCAAGACTGGCAAGATTTTGGAACGTGTGCCAAGGGTCAAGTTCTCACCATGTCCGACGAGCTAGAAAAGCCAGAACTAGCATTTCAGCGAGGACCCAAGTGCATTATAAAAAGGGAGACATGAACATTTCATTGTAGGCAGTCCATATTTACCCCGCCTAATCCATTGAACTAATGCTTCATCTACACCGTATTGTATGGCTGCGATACACATCATATCAAAGACGCGCTATCAAAGCGTCCTCAATTTCAACTAAAACACCCAGCATGTACTCCTTCTGGTCAAGAGCATATTTAATCCTACTTTCAATTGCTAAATCCTTCAAAATCCTCGGAGCACAGTTTGGCAGGAATTTCTGCGCTGATACGCATGTCTCTCTAAGCTTTTCAGCGGTAAGAAAGAAAGAGTTATGGGCTTGAAACTTTCGGTTAGGCTAAAGTCAGATATACCAGGCTTTGGTATGAGCACGACTTTAACCATACGGTTCGCCAAAGGGTGGGTATATAAGGCCAGACAAAGTGTGCAGTGAATATTGGGCAACAGCTGACTTCAACCTTGTTTCAGCATAACTGGGTAGACTCCATCTAGACTAAATGACTTGGAACACTCCAAAGAAGCAATTTTGTTTTTTTTTTATTCTTGATTCTGGAATGGCAACCGTTGCCGGTAGCACTGAAGAGCACGTGGTGATCTGATTTTCCAAGAAGTGAGGTGAGTAGTGAATCGCTAGGAGAAGGTTGGAGGTCTCCGTCCACCGTCCTGCTGTCTCAGTGCAACTATACACCATAGGTTTGAGAATTGAAGCAATTTTGCTTGGTCTGTTCTTGTGAAGACGCCAATTGTCGCATGTTAGTCACCAATTGGAGGGTCTTTATATTCCGCCATTAAGTTCACGATTTAAGCACACGCATAGTTCTTCAGCTGCGTGGGAAGTGGAATATCAGAAAGAGTCTGACGAATGATTGTGAATTCAGTCTATTTCAGTTATTAATATTTTTAGATGAATTTAAAAAGCCTCATCCTTGAGAGGCTGCCGGACTCCAATGGCAAACTTACCCAGGTGGCGCATAGGGAAACGTTTATTTCATATGATTGGTACCTAAACAGAAATTACTCGGGCTGGGCAAAACCAGAAATAAAAAAATCCACAAGCGCATCGAATTGCAGGTCAACCTCTTTCAACGAAACCAAGAAGCTAACTGCTTCATAACCAAAACTTATTGGTTAATCGTTTAAAAAAATCAGGTAGTCGTCACTGTTTCAAAGTAAGGACGATAGCTGGACATATCGTGCTTTAGCTGTCAATGTACCTAACTCCAAATTATACAAAAAAAAAATTTAAAAAAATCAGGAGATGCCTACCCTTTTTTGGGTTACACAAGGTCCTTCGGAGTGTTCGTCGAACACCTGATTCCATGTTTAACTAATAGAGATTCACCGAAATTGAACAAAAGCGCAATTAAGCTACAATAAAAGCCTAAAGTGGCTATTGGTGTTTGCCCCCTCTCCTCTCCCCTTTTATAAGGACACCCAAATGTATATGCATCCTTACACAAAGTGTCAATTATGCTCTTGGCTAATTAATCACCGAAGCATGTGTTCCGACAAACCATACCACAAAACGGTCAGTCTAACAACCTCACCGTCCATGGTAAACATTAAGTGTGACCATCAAGCTGTTAATAATCCCAAGGTGTTTACCAGCTTGGTAATGCGGTTGCTTATTATGGAATTAATCATTCAATTAGAAAACTCCATTTACAATTCTCACATTTGCATGTGTCTTTAAGGGTTTTCGCCGAAAACTCGCCCCAAGTGATTCTGCTCATCGACCTGTGCTCCTTCACACATTCGTCAGTACTATACATTTTCTGGCATAGGTATATATAGCAACCATAAACATCCTTCCCATTTCAGCACGAACTTCGTCTTTGCCGAGTGCAACCAAGGCGTTTTAGTTTTCGCCCCTCCAGCGAATTATCAACCGAGGATAACACCTTTGAAACCCTACAGGGGTATGCATGTTAATGAAAATACCAGAAATGCAATTAATTAGCACATCGCGCACCAGCCAGCGTAGGTATACCTTTGCCCGCACCTGAGGAGCCTCCCTCGGTCCTTTCATAACCCTAATATTAATCGAAGCGAAGTTACAGTGGGTTTTAATTTAAACTTTCACTCGCACTCCAGCTAGTTAAGCCCCATTCGAATATGAATTTTTAAATTGAATTCACTTTCGGTTGCCAGGATAAAGAGAGCTTTTAGGTTGGTAATTAGTTTTAAAAGTTCCGGGCAAACTGCTATTCCTGTTGAATGTGAATGTGAGTATAAGCCAACAACTGCAGGGATGAAAAAATAGCGCTTACCACACTCTTGAAAACTTAACAAACCTCGTTACTTACACGACAGTCACACAAAACTATAGAAATAAAACGCTCTGCGCTGGCTGAGCTGTCCTGTCGCATGTATCCTTGTAGCCATCATGATGATGTCGAGACCAAAGCAAATAGCGACGGCGTGTATACTAGCGGTTTTGTCCCTACCTACCTATGGTGTTATTAGTTGTGTTATCCTCGTGTTTTTTTTTTTTTTGTTTTGCATATTAAGTCGAATTTTCTTTTTTAGTGTACACTTGTGTACTCATACAGCCCCCACAGCTTCGTCGTCCTTATGGAGCTGGTGAACGTTTATGCTGTTTTACATTTTCCTTCTTGTTTTTCAAATCTCTCTAGTGCAACCAAAATTTCCGGATGGAAATGTAAAACACAACTTCACACGTGCTGCAACCAGCATGAAGGTGCACGACGCAGTATGCCCAGTTACCCTTGTATTTGTGTACATACGATTCCTGCTCCTGTGGATTGGCTTTATTACGGAAGACGGAACCCATAATGGAATGGTCATCAAGGGCATTTAACGTACAGTAGTGGCTCTTGTACATATAACCATGCTTAGCAATCATGAATGAGTTTTATTGCCGACTCTTAGAATTTTGTTTTAGGGTTTTATCTGGGGAGTACACGATGTGCATGTGAGCGAACAACTTGCCGTACGGCGTACACGAGTGTTTGCGAAATTACTTCCAAGTGCAAGTGGTTTTTGTGTGTAATCCTGAAAGGAAATATAAATGCACTTTCCAGACTGCTGCCGAGGATGTTGGGGGTATTGGGAATTTAATACAAAACTTAATTTGCAAAATGTTCCTTAGCCAAAAGGATCTTTGAGGGGCTACTTCATCTTTCATATAGGCCAGACGTAGCATTAGAGAACTCAACGAAAACTGTTCACATCCTCTAGAATTACGAACGCAAGAATCTCTAATTAATGGGTTAAAAAATCCCAAATAAACCTCATGTAAAAAGTAGTTCTTATTGGTTTAAGCACATATGAGTACTTAAGTGCGCTTATGATTGTAAATCAAGCTTAGATTTACTCGTAGATGTCTGCTATAAAAACTCATAAAATGAAAACAAAAAAATCAGGACGAAGACGCAATGTTAACTTTTTCAAAAATACTCCATACACTGTTGTCCGAAAATTGTCTATTCAGCAAGAGTGCTCAAGTTTACTCTATCGAAATACCCGTTGTCGATGACTGTTAAATAAAAATAAAAACTAGACAATCCTTTTCTTGTCCTTAAAGATTTTATCGAAATATAATGGCCCTTAAAGTGAGCAACAAAACTGAAAAATTCTTACAGGATACTGAAAAGCTTTTCGGTATTTGACCGTTGACTACGTCCTTAGCAATGGCGGTGAAATGTATTGCGGTTAAATGAATCGAAAGTCACATTTGCACTTAGAGGATCTATGTTTTATTTGAAGGCAAAAATAAATAAGAAACTAGTGGGAGGGTTACAATCCGCTTATTCGAATCGTTGGATACCATATCCCAATTGACCACTGTCAAGCTCCGAATTGTGTCATAAGTCTTGGTTGTTAAATTTCAGTTTCATTTAACTTCAATTGTATTTAGAATTTCTCAGTTAAGAATCTCCTCCCTAAGAAAGGGGCGTGGAATCCACCCCTTCTCAATAACATCGTATTTTTGTTTATATTTTTTATCAGAAGTGGTACACACGTGTTGTTTGCATTTTCATATTAATATTTTGGTTTATACTTAAGAACGCCCCCAAAAGTGGGCGTGCCGAAAATTTATTGACGTAAGATGATAGCTTACGCACATATCTGAACATTTGATAGTGCAAGTTTTTTGGATTTAAAGCAAATATATCAAATATAAACCGCTTATTAGAATGCATATTAAGTATGACCACGCCTACAAGGGGGCGGTATTCACTTCTTTTTTTAAATGCCACTCACAAAACACTTAAGCGAGAATATCGCATACCAAATTTCAGCTTCCTGCGACAACTTTGATTTTTCATGCTAATAAGTAAAGTAGGCGTGTCAGTGGGCGGATTTCAAAAAATTTTACACTTGTAATGCTTCGGGACCTAAAAAGATCAGATATCAAGTTTCAAGTTTCTAGCTCAAAATTTAAGGCCTAAAAACTACCGACAGGCGGACGGACGGACGGACATAGCTCATTAGACTTACAATTCGGTCTCGATCATATGCCCTTAAGATCTTGGGGGTCTACGGTGATTATTTCTCTATGTTACAAACTATGAATCAAACTTAATATACCTCCTATCCTATGGGATGGGGTATAAAAAATCAAGTCGCCTTTGCTGAGATCCTTGTAAAATCACAAGTAAATAGAAAAAAATCCAGTCGCCTTTGCTAAGGTCCTTGTAAAATCACAAGTAAATAGAAAAAAAAAATCTAGTCGCCTTTGCTAAGGCCCTTGTAAAATCACAAGTAAATAGAAAAAAAAATCAAGTCGCCTTTGCGAGATCCTTGAAAATCACAAGTACACAGAGAAAAAAAATCTAGTCGTCTTTGCTGAGGTCCTTGTAAAATCACAAGTAAATAGAAAAAAAATCAAGTCGCCTTTGCGAGATCCTTGAAAACCACAAGTACATAGAGAAAAAAAATCTAGTCGCCTTTGCTGAGGTCCTTGTAAAATCACAAGTAAATAGAAAAAAAATCAAGTCGCCTTTGCGAGATCCTTGAAAATCACAAGTACATGGAGAATAAAAATCTAGTCGCCTTTGCACTCAAGTGAATAGAAAAAAATCTAGTAGCCTTTGCTGCGATCCTTGAAAAGAAATTTTCATCCGTGCACAAGTACATAGTAAAATCACAAGTACCTAAATAGCAAAAAAAATCAAGTCGCCTTTGCTGAGATTCTTGTGCAATCACAAGTAAATAGAACCAGTGAGTAAGTGCTACAGTGTATACGCAGAAGTTACAGTCCGTAAAACGGACCGTTGAATACCCCATCCTATCCCACATTGTAAAATGCTGATGACATGGTTATTTTTTGACATTTTATAAGTAATGCAAACTTCGAAAAGGGGCGTGGTCCAATCGCCCCAAACAACAAACTATTATTTATAAGATATTTCCACAGATATCTCCAAGTTACACTTAAATGTACGTAAAAATGCAATTTTTTTGTCAAATTCGTGGTGGGCGTGGCTAAAAACTTTATACGAACGAAATCTGGACCGAAGTCTCGTTTACCTAACCTGCTACTTTTTTTCTTTCATGCTTTCCTAAATTAGGCTCAAGGCCAGTCGAAATTAAGTTTTTCTGGAAAATTTTAGGTTTTTCTTCAATCCTGCCTCCAAATGTGGGCATGGCCCAAAGTCTTGTATAAGCAAAATGTGGAACTAAGCGTTTTCTACATAAAATATTAAGAAATTTTTTTTTAATTTCGAGCAAAAATATTGAGTAAAATGCATTTGAAAATTTACCCTTAAAATAGATGCCACGCCCTTTAGAGGAGGTTTACCAATTAAATTTGACCTTTTTGTGTCTTACATTCCTTAGGAGATGCTAAATGTTAAATTTCAGCCTTTTTGAACGTCTTACAGTTTTGAAAACTCTGGAGGTAGTCGCACATTTAGACCGATTGTGGGCGTGTATTTGGGCGGATTTCAAAAATGTTTACAATTGTACTGCTTCGCATGACGTGGACCTTACGTTCGAAGTTTCAGCACCCTAGCTCAAAACTTAAGGCCTAAAAACATGTGACATACAGACAGACGGACGGACGGACGGACGGACTGACATAGCTCATTCGATTCAGAATTCGGTCTCGATCATATGCCCTTAAGGTCTTGGGGGTCTGCCATTATTATTTCACCGTGTTACAAACTATGTGACAAACTTAATATACCTCCTATCCTATGGAATGGGGTATGAAAAGTAACAGAAAGAATTGTCATATGTGAAACTATTGAATAAGATCAAATGTTTTAAGACTACTGATACAACAGCTTGGAACTTACTCAAACAATAATTAAAAAGGTAATTCAATAAGTCCCCACCTAATGAATCTTGAATTTCCTCTAACATACGGGTAGCCTGGTCGAGCACGGTTTTTCTTAAAATTTTAACTTAATTTGAAGCTGTTAAGAATTGTCTCTCTCTGTTATTCAGAAATCCCCCGACAATCTGTTGTCTGTGGTTTACACCGGCATGATGACCCCCACAAATCTTATCCCTTTTCAGACAAGTCCCTTAACATTCAACCATCTCGACCTTTTCACAATGGAAAGTGGTGTCACAATGGTCTAAATGTGTCCATGCCGAGCGGGGACAGCTCCCTAAACTTACCTTGCCTAGCACTAGCTCATTGCTTTAATTGTTTTCTGAATTGAAAGTATACCCAATCACCTCTTGACTTTTCCTTTGGCCCGTGCAGAAAATGTTTATACCCGACCCAGGGTATATTAAGTTTGATGTATAGTTTGTAACGCAGTGAAATAATCACCGTAGACCCCTAAGACCTTTTAGAGATATGAATGGGACCGACGGAGAACCGATTAAGCCATGTCCGTCCGTCCGTCCTTATTTAAACAACTTTTAGGCCTTAAATTTTAAGGTAGAGAGCTGAAATTTAGTGGGTTGGCTGGACCAGTCCTTCAGATCAAGTTTAAAAATTAGCTAAATCCGCCCACACACACGCCCACTAAAGGCCTGTATGTGCGACCATCTCTAATTTAGCTATGTTACATAGCACCATTGTAACATAGCTAAAATTAAATTAATTAAATTAAACTAAAGCGCATTCATTTTTGTCTTAATTAATTGTCTTTGAAGTAGCCAAAAAACATTAGCCGTTTTATTGAGCACGCCTACTTTTTTAGGGATTTTAGCTTAAAATGTCTTTTTTTCAATAAATATATATAAAAATTGACAAAAAATTGTAGGACAAAACTTGTAGATATTAGCATTTTCAAATTTTTATGTAAATATTGCATGTGCATCCACCCACTTTTGTGGGCGTGGCGTTAAAAAAAGTTTTTTTTTTTTTTTTTTTTTTTTTTTTTTTTCCGTGGGTAGGTAAAAACCTTCATAGGCACTATGAGAATCGAACGCGCGTGCTCATAGTAGTGTGAGATTCTTACTCACTAAAAAACCTCCCAATCTTTGTAAGACTACGACTAAGTTTCCTTAACAAGTAGTTCATGCTTCTGTATAGTAATCGCGTTTGGCAGGCTACCTTCCAACGAAAGCACCTGCAATACCGTCATTATGTGCGGTTTTCTCTTACGACGCTAGATCCAACGGTCTTGTTCGTTGTAGTCGGCGTGCAAGATTTGTCTGATCCAAAGTTCGGATTATTTCGTGGTTGCAATGGCCGTGAAGGCGAGTGTGAAGTTTGCGAGCAAAGTTTCTTACTTCGTCGGTCACGGTTGCGATGCCTAGATCTCGATGTAAATCGCTATTTCTTATATACCATGGAGCATTTACGATTGCTCTTAGTGTCTTATTCTGAAAAGTTTCTAAAATAGATATGTTGCTTGGTTTGGTACAACCCCAAAGTTGTATACCGTACGTCCAAGATGGTTTTAGCACTTGCTTATACAATAGCAGTTTGTTATATACGCTTAGTTTCGAATAACGTCCGATAAGCCAATTCAGTTCTCGTAGCTTGATTTCAAGTTCATCTCGTTTCTTTTTAACGTGTGGCTTCCACTTAAGTTTTGCGTCTAGGGTCATGCCTAAATATTTCGCCTCGTTTGCGTACGGAATTTGTACCGAGTTTATAAATAGAGGTAAGTTGATTACCCTCTTGTAAGTAAAATTTACATGCGTTGATTTTGTCTCATTTAGGAGGATTCGCCAGGCCTTTGTCCATTCGCATATTTTATTCAAAGCGCGTTGGAGTTTTCCCGTTGATTGTTCGACTGTCTTATCCGTAGCGAGGATAGCCGTGTCGTCAGCGAACGTGGCTATAGTCGTTGTCTCTACTTGAGGTACATCTCATGTAAAAAGTAAAAACAGTGTTGGACCGAGGACGCTACCTTGTGGAACGCCGGCTTGTATTTCTTTGAATTCTGAGTATTCGCTCCCGTATCTCACTCGAAATAGTCTGTTGTCAAGATAAGACTCTAAGAGTTCATACATTTTTTCCGGCAAAACTTTCCGTAGCTTATATTTTAGGCCTTCGTGCCAAACTTTATCAAAGGCTTGGGATACGTCAAGAAAAGCGGTAGAACATATCATTTTCGCTTCTAAGGCTTTCTCAATTTCATTAGTTATTCGATAGACCTGGTCAAGTGTTGAATGTTTGACCCTAAAGCCGAATTGGTGATCCGGAATCAATCGTCTTTCTTCAATTATTGGTTGCAGTCGTTTGAGCACAAGTTTCTCGAAGACTTTAGATATAATCGGCAGAAGCGAAATCGGTCTATATGATTTTTTGTCGTTCGGGCATTTCCCTGGTTTCGGAACCATTATTACCTCTGCGACTTTCCATTGCCGTGGAACGTATGAAATTCTCATTGATGCGTTTATGATGTAGAGAAGCTTGACTAACGCTCTTTTCGGTAGCTCCTTCAAAATTTCCCCAGTAATTAGGTCATAGCCTGGAGCTTTGTTATTTTTCAAATTTCGGATGTTTGACGAAGTTCAGACAGTGTCACGGTTTTCATTCGATAATTGTCTAATTCCGCATTGCGATACAGATCGTCAACCAACGGCTTCCCGTCAAACGGTTTGAATGTTTCTTCTAGATGTTCTGCAAATACATCTGCTTTCTCTTTGTCGCCTTTTACCCATTCACCGTTATCTTTTCTTATTGGCGCCGAGTTCGAGCCTTTCTCTTTTCGCGTATGAGCTCTTCAATTTCGCGCGGGTAAATTGATCCGCTTTTCCTTACTCCAGTCTTCCGGAAAGAAGTATTGTTCCAAGCAGCGTCTTGGATAGTTCTAACGAGTTTATCGACTTCGTCTTCTATTTCTAAAGGGGTTGTAAGTGGTACATGTAGAGATACATTTTCTTTACAGTATTTCCTAAAGCCATCCCAGTCGGTGTTGTTATTCGTTAGCCTAGGCGCTCTCTCATTTTTTGCTAGACTTCCGCCGATTTTCAAAACGACTGCCGAGTGATCCGAACAGAGATCATAGCCTTCTTCTACATTTGTGAGGTGGCGGGGAACCCCTTTTGCGATAAAGAAGTCGACAAGGTCAGGTACTTTGTTTCTGTCGGTTGGCCAATACGTTGGCTTTCCCGTCGAAAGGAAAACCACGCCACGTTTCATGCTAGCTTTGAAGAGTACTCTACCTCTTGTTGAATTGCACCGTGATCCCCAAAAGGTGTTTTTCGCATTAAAGTCCCGCCGATGATAAAATTCGACCCAAGTAAGTCAAAGAGGGGAGTAAGATCGTCGTCCGCTAGCCTATACTGTGGAGGAAAATAACTCGAGGCAATATTATAATCTAGGTGACCTATTTTTACCGATACTGAAGTTATTTGCATAGAGTCAAGCTCAATTTCTTCGTTTTTGTAATGCTTAATGCAGTCTTTGATGTAGAGAGAGGATCCGCCTCTCGAATTTTCTGATGGATGATGCGCGTGGTAGTCGATGTAACCTCTAATTTTGGGTCCGGATCCCTTCTTAAAGTGTGTTTCCGAAATCAGGCATAGGTCAATATTTTTTTCCCGTAGAAATACTTCTAGTTCGTCGATTTTCTTTAAAAGACCATTTGCATTCCATGTAAGTATGTTAATGAGCTTCATATTCATGATTTGTTATTGGTTTTGCGAGGTTTAAACTCTAGCTCGCTCAGTTTGTCAAATATAACTTGATTAACTTTAGTTTGTTGCTCAAGCTTTTCCAATATCATAAATAATATTTGAGATACCGAATCTGTTGTGGTAGGTTCTGGAGGTTTGCTTTTGTGTGACGCGACTTCAGCGTACGATCTTGGGCCGATGAGTGATGATTTTCCCTTTGTAGTTGGACCGGCGACGTTTTCTTGCGGAGTTTGTATATTTTTTCTCGTCAATCTCGTATTTCTGACCGATTTGGGAGTTTTCGGCTTGTCAGCTCTAGAACGTTTTGGGGTTGTGGCCCTATCTACAATATGTTGCTTAACAGTTTCGTGACGTTTTTGTAGCTCTATTGCGATTTCGCAACCTCGGTAGCTCGCCGGGTGACTTCCATTACAATTGGCGCAAGTCGCTGGGGCCTGACTGCTTACGTTGCAATCTTTTGAAAGATGTCCACCGGCGCATTTGACACATCGCGGTTCTTTTTGGCAGTACGCTTGAGTATGTCGGAAGCCTTGGCATCGCTTACATTGAGGTACTAGTCTATTGCCCTTTCGCTTGGGCTCAATTTTTACCCTGATATTTAGGATTGTTTTTATTTTATAAATTTCGTTTATGTTTTCAATCCTATCGAACGTCAGCATGAAAATAGGAAGACCGCGCTTGACCACGGTGTCTTTTTCTCCTTCCGTACGTTGTTTTTCTTTCTTAAGTATGTTCACGGCATCAAGAATTTTAAAGCCTTGGGCTTGAACATCTTCAACAATTTCTTCCTTCGTGCAGGTTGGGTGAAGTCCCCTAGCGAAAACCCGAAGCGGCTTCTCGAATTTGTTTTCGTAAGTATACCATTGTACATTCTCGGTATTTAATTTTTGCGAAAGTGCGCGATAGGCATCAGAGTCATCGACATTGACTTTCCATACATTATTTCGAAGAGAAATTAAATTATACTTCGTCCCCAGAGTATTTTTTAAGATATTTCGCAGCTTTCCGTAGTCTGCGACCCCAACGACATTTATTGCAGGCGGTCGGCGAATTTTTTCTTCAATTTTCGCTGTCGCTTTTTTTGACACGGTTGGTGTTTCATCGTGTTTATATACGGCCTCAACTACTGGCGAAGACCCAATTTTTCGTTTTTTGGTAGATCTTTTCTTGAGAGCCGGATTAGTTTCGCGTGCAAGCTCTTCTTCGTCTGTCACGTATTCGCTTTGACGCTTCGGCGTGTCCTCACGTTTTGTAGTATCACGGGGATTCCTAAGAGCCTCGTTTTCTTTTCGTAACGAATCTACTTCATTTTTGAGCTCATGGTAGAGACGTTCCATATCTTTAAGCTTAGCGCGGAGTTCGTTGTTTTCCGCTTCAAAGCATTTAGTTTTCGCTGAGTCCCGATTAACCGGCGGACTTCCTTTCCCGGAGATGATCGATCTAGGTGGTGGCGATCGAGGTACCCTTGGTTTCTTCATAAAGGGATTTGAAAGCAATAAATGGCTCTCCCCAGAATCCGTAGAGCCTACCTCCGAAGAGGGTGGATTTGCCAGTGATGCTGGATTACCACCTGGGGTATTACTTCCGTTCGTTTTGTCCATTGCATGGTTTGTATGCGCTACGCGCTCGGCATACGGAGGGTGGATTTTAGTCGCCTCTTACGACAGGCATGCCTTACCTCGGGTATATTCTAACCCCTACCCGAAGGGTATTTTAAAGTGTATTAAAGGGTATTTTAAAAGTGATTTTTTTAGTTAAAAAGGCGGAGTTTTAAACCGAAATGTATGCAACAACCTAGTATAAAGCATTCAAAAGTTAATTTTTTATATCCTGCCCACTTTTTGGAGGCGTGGTAGTTTTCTTTTTGGTATGGCCGGGTATTTTGCAATCCGTCGTAGATGGACTGAAGCTTTTGTATACGCACTGTTGCACTTTCCCACTTGTTTTATCATATTACTCTCACATTTTTCGGGCATCCCCCGCTTTCCTCTTTGCTATGGAAATCTTAAGCGATTAGAAAAGTCAATCTAATCTACGTGCCCATAAAGTTTTCAGGCTGAGGTTCAAATTCAAGACAATAGCACCTGAATAAAATGTTCTGTATTTGTCAAACTTCTGTTGTCTTCAATATTTTCACAGACTTTTTGTCTATTTGGCTTTTTCGGCCGATCCGTTTTTATGCGAGAATGATAAATAAAAACCATAAAATCATTCTATATTTTTTCTGCCGTTTTGTCAGGAAAGGAGGTCAGGAGATCAGGAAAGGAGGTCAAAATACGTACCAAGCGCCGAGAAAAATTATTATGAAATTAGTTTATATTGTTTTATTATAGTTCATCACCGTAGGCGTAGATCATTACGACCTTAAAGAGCTAGTTTTCCAGTGCTGAGCTAAGCCCAGCTTAACTCAAAATCTATTAATCCCGTTTTCAGTGCAGAGTTAACACCCCAGTTAACGAAATCTTCGACTCACGAAATTATTGACCCTTTCACCTCTCACTTGACATAGAAAAACACACGAAAAGAGGTTCTAGTTTTTTTCAGATGGCAATTTTTACAGAAACGTGCAAACAGAAAACATTCAAAGACGTTCATACTTTTCAGCGAGTTTGATCCGGATGAGCCCACCAAACATGGCGAGTTAAGCCGAGATATCCCGAATATAAATTCAGTGCAAAACTGATTTTTGGGGTTAATTTCAGTTTTACTCCAAAACTCGCATGATCTCACTGTAAAAATTTGGCCTTGATATATGCTCGAGATCTTTTTGTAGTTGAATTGATTAAACAATGGCCGTCCACCTATCCATATGGATAAAGTCTTTAGGTCTAAAATCCACCTATAGAGCTGAAAACCGGAGTGTGTCTTGGGTTTCATTTTTTATATGCAGAGTATGAAAATTTTTAACATCCACCAGCAGCCACGCCTTAACTGACTTGAATGTAAGATAGTCCCAAAGCTTTTGATCTAGTCAAACAAGGCGCAGGAACTCAAATTTTGGTGTATATAATTGCAATAGTGGCCAGAAGTATTTAACTGGAAGGAAATAAAACCACCCACATTGACCGCCCACATTGTCCATCCATTAGATATTTAAAAAAGGGGCTTTTCATTATTTTTCACAAATAAAATCTTATTTCGTAATTCCTCGTTTTGAAATTTAGGTTTCTAAATTCTGACCTAATCAATAAAATTCTGTTTTTTTTTTTTTGTATCTAGCAAATACTTGGTTCTACATTTTGTTTATGCAAAGTCTTGGGCCACGCCCACATTTCGAGGCAGAATTAAAAAAAACATGAAATTTTCCAGAAAAACGCGGCTTCGATTGCTTTTAAGCAGTTATAGAACTCTTACACGTACTCACTTGTGCATGTTAAATGATTCGATCTTAAGGATCTAATTTTGAATACTTGTTACTGTTAGGCTATTGGGTCGATGAAGGCTAGATGACCCTCGCTTCATCGCACTTATATAGGTCTGAAAACAAGTTTTTCTGATTCAGATTATTTATTTTTATAATCGCTTGGCCCTACTTTGATCCTTCTTTAATATAATAACATCGGTCAACCTCTAGTCACGTCAACCAGTGGATATACACACAAACTCGTGAGGAAGTTTAAATCTGTCAGATGTGGCGCTAGGCTCACTTTAGTATCAAGTATGTCTATAAATCCCTCTACGCCTTTTACGACAAAAACTTTTTATTGGAAACAACTCATTTACCCAGTAATTTACTTAGTTTTTGGAGAAATTTTCAAAATGCCATCTGCTTTGCACAGACCTTGATTATATCAGTACCCCTTTTGCTGGCTAATTTAATTTACCTAGTTTTTAGAGAAATTTGCAAAATGCCAGGATTTGATTAACGTTGTACTATTTTGTAAACAACTTATCAAATTTAGATAGTTCAAGTACAAAAGTCTTTTTAGTTAAATTACAATATTACAATCCCTCAAAGGAGCTTACAAATTCCAATTGAGACTATTCGAAAGAAAGAAAGTCTTGCAGAACACAATAGAATGTTCTGACATCTACTACTCCAGTCAATAAATGCCAACATTTCTTTGTAGATTTCACAAAACATTAATTCTATCTCCTGCCAGGGGCAGACTTGTGCATTCAGACTTCTTTGAGAGCGAATACAAGGTTGTAATATCAAAATGAATGCAACTTACAAAATTACATTTGCTATTCCCTTTCGTAGTCCTTGTTCCTTGTTTTCATTATGACAATATTCAAACAGAAATTCTTCATATTTAACTTGACTTCGTGCAGAGTGCAGACCAGTAAAGGATACATTTAGATTGGCAGAGCTTTGCAAAATCAAAAATATGCATTTAATGAAAACATAAATAAAATGTATAGTCCTTCCATCTGTCCATCAGAATGATATCATCATTTTGGTAAATTGTTTGTTATAAGGAGTGACATGCAACAAATTTAAAGGCGTTTCCATTTGGGCAAGGTTAAGCCCCCAAGTGGTTGCCTAACGAAGCGCCTTTTAATAACTTTGTACAACACCCAACCCATTGCTCGGAGTTCATTACAATTAATTGGCATCGGTTTTTGAAGTGTGTTTGAAAGCGTTTCACAGGGAAACACTTCTTTAGTGTTTGTTTAAATTACCTGGCGGAGTTTATCAGAATCAAGCATCGGATGCCGAACGGACAAGCAGCTCGAAAGCATTCTACTAGGCTGTTTGTCTAGGAAATATCCCACCCGAATCAATTCGATGCCATCTTTACTTCCGTGTCAATAGCAATGCAGAATTACCATTGAGATTACCAATCGAGATCTTGAGTTGATGAACGACCACTTCTGGTCATTTGCAGAGGCATAGCATTATCTTTGACTTGTGTGCGACTCCTTTAGGTCTTTCACAGGACCTGACACGTACACATGTGATACGAGAATGCTGCACCAGTGGTTTTAAACCCGAGAGATCCTTTAAATTTATGCCAGTAAGGAGCTTTAGCCTTTGGCACTGAATTCGACAGAGTATTGCCTTACATTCCCATTATCACGAACACTTGGAACCAAATCGACCCTTAGTGACGCCGAATATAATATTCCAAGTCATTGATGCTGTTTGTTCTACAACTTGGACTGCAATGAACGACCTTTATGGAATTCCATCGATATCATAATGTGAGATGCCACATCGCAGCCGACACCAACATATGTGAATATAGAAGGGCATGCTATTGTCCTGTCCGAAGATGAGGGAACTCCTTGGAGGTTTCTCATTTAGCGTGTTCAAAGAAACTTCCATCTCTTGTAGCAATCATCACGCCCAAGAGGGCAATCCCACTTTGCACTCTATAGACGCATCTTAGTTTCGAATTCAAAACTTTCGAAAATTCCGTAATGAGTTAACTCCAGTGCATGGAAATGAAGCCCTCCCTCTTGAGTGGTGTGATTGCTGATAAACCCAAACCGAACAGGTACAGCATCCTTTGCTTCGATATCCCGCTCGCAGATCCAACACACACAAATTATTCCAAAGCAGAAGGATTAATTACTTGGTGGCGCTTTTACTCCGGTTAAAAAGATTAAAATCTATTTCCTCATTTAAAAAAGGCTTATCCCAAGTGTGTGAAACAATACTATACAAAATGTTGCCTAGGTATGACAAACATGCACACCCTGTGCAGTGGATGGCAATATTCCAAACGCGTTTAAAATTTATGAAGCCTCCAACTCAACTATTAGCCATGTCACTTGTATACCAGAGCGCTCCCTGACACCGTCAACCACAGGGTCTAACGCCGAAGTTGGTCCTCAAATGTTGCAAATTCCAACAACATTATATAGGAAGGCTTAAGAGGTCGCGGTTTCGGTGGTATAGGATGTTAAGTTAAGTTAAAAACCTTCACTTGACAAATGAAGCACAGGAAGTCTTACACTGGGAGAAAGTATGTACATGGAGCATAGAGACAGACACTGATCTGCCTGTGTTTTTTAAGTGTTACAAAAAAGTTAAAGCCAATATTGAAACTCGATAGGATGCAGCGCGCTGGCAAAATATGGTGCAGGAACTCAGTTCAGGGCCGGCCTGCCATGAAAATGACTCACATGACTCGCATATCACTATATCGTCGATCTGAGATTAGTATTTAATCCTAGTTGATTCCCTGAAGTCACGGGCAAAGTTACGCGTGTGCAATTCCAAGTCTTGAATATAAGGTCTCAACACTTGCCCTTAAGGGTTGTATCAGAGATAAATAATATCTTTTTAATAAGCTTAAGTACAGTGGATTTTGGTCCAAGTCAATCTGCTGCATACAAGACAATGAAATGAAGGATCTCTCTACCAGTAGTTTTAAGAGTTTGCTTCGGCCCCGATTGCAAACAGAGCTGGAACTAACACTAGAAGTCTCTTCAAAAAAATCTGCGAAATAGAAAAGTTTTTCTGAAGACTTGTTTCGAGATTTTTACTAAGTTTATTAACTTTTGGTGGCGCTAGACTCCGGGTGAATCACAGTGCCTTTATCAATAATCTTCTCCGAAATAGCTCAGTCTCAGCTTAGATGCATTGAGTCTTGCGGGGGTTGGGGTTTTTCAAAATTGTGGAAATGCAATTTTAACAGAGGAGAGGGGGCGTACTGCTCCTGCTCCCCCACCTTATCTTAACTTCTAAAAAGGAAAAAGTTTTCTTGAAAAGACAGAATAAACCGAATTTTATTGCTTAAGTCAAAATTTTGAAAAGCTGAAATTTTAAAGCAAAACTTCTTTTCGAAAGCAAGATTTTGAGAAACAGAATTATGACCCGCTACCGTTTTGCAAAGTTTGTGCCAATCTTCCTGGGAAGATTCGATACAGTAGAGCCACAGCAAACTCATCCCAGTAGTTGGGATAAGTTGCGACTTGAACTCTTGAGTACAGTTCTTTGCTATATTCCCCTACATTCACCGTTTATACGAACGAAACAAAAATCACTCGTAGTCTTTTGTCTAGTCTTTCGCAGTCCAAGCTTTAGACTCATAACATAGAACCTTTATGACGAGGGTATTATAGAGGGGCCCTGAGTTTCTGGTGCGAGGGTTTTGCTATTCAACTGCTTTAGCCTAAAGAAGCGTTTCATTTCAAAATTAATCGTTCGTCCTCATCGCTGGTGGTGGGCGTTGTTGCTTCACTTTATAAGGGCAGGGTCTAGGTAGACAAATGTCCCTGATAACCTCAGAGTTTTCCTCATACTGCTGAGTCTGTATCGCCGTTTCCGTTTTAGCATTCACAAATCATAATTTGATATTCGCCGTCAATATCGTCAGCGTTTGCGAGGAATTAATTGGACGGATTTTTGAAAGATCGTGCCCTAAGTACTGAGAAGGTAGGTTCACAGCGGGCCCTTACTTACTCACTTTAGGTGGCCCTAAAGTCCGGGGTGGACCTGGACCTCAAACAACAAGCTTCGCCAGCATGCTCTGTTTCTAACTAGCCATCTCGGATAACGAAGCCATCGCAGTCGTTCTATTGCGACTCTTCTGGCGACATCGGTATATCTGTACAACCCGCACAGTTTGACGTTATAACCCTCGTCCACTCTCTGTCTATGCAGACGGGATCAAAAATCACTCGAAGGATTGATTTTTTCCCTCTCGTTTTGAAGGGTTGAGTTTTTATTTGGTTTTGATCCGTCCAAGCTTGCACCGTAGAGTAGCACTGGGATAATAAGGGGCTTATAAATAGACACTCTAATTCCTCGAGAGAGGGCTTTGCTACCAAATTTTCTTCTTCGCCCGAAGAAGCATCGATTAACAAAAGTAATGGCCGTTTCACATTCAGCGCGAGAGCACCAAACCAAATCGGCAGTGACAACACGAGACCAGAAAAATCGTTTGGTAATATACACAATGAGAACGAGAAACCGAGACGACTGTTTTGACTGCACAGTGACAAAACATAATTTATTTCTAAAATTTGTCGACTTTATTGCACATAAATAGTTTATATTTCACAACAATTCTTAGCTTCGAGAAAAAAATGTCTATTCAACAGCGTGTCATAACTCACAACACCGATTGGCAGAATAATCGTCAACCTCGGCGAGGGTTTTTCAATTTTTCGAAAAGCCCTGCGAGCGAGACAGCGATCACGCCGGTATTGTGAACCAACGCAGCACATTGCTATTGATTGAAATTCATTTGACAGCTCGCCTGAGACCCTCTCTCGCTCTCTCGCTCTTTATGTGAAACAGCCATAAGTCTGGCTTTATATTAGAGACGAAACAGATCTTGGGTACATGGAGACTTATCAAAGGCATTATCATTAAGGCATTAGCCTTAAAAAGACCTCTTACCTTCATTTGATCAGGGCATATGCCTTTCTCGATACCAGAAATCAGTAAGACAAAGTTCGTACTTAACTTATAGTAATAGATGTCTATGGTAATTTTTTGTCCAAGACGTTGGTGTTGAATGTCACTTCATGACAGCATAATGTACTTGTTTTTACCCTTGGAAGCCCATGATCGGTGCTTCCATCCCAGTATTCACGAAGGCTTACGCGACATAAGCGAGTATGTAATTAAATGGACTTGTTGGCGTGGCAGTTCTGTATACGCTTCACTCAAGTGCGACGCTAAAGTAACATGACAGTGCTTCGTCTTGTCTAAATCCTATTTTGGCATCAAAGGGGTCGATGAGGTCCTTACCTGTTTTGACGGAACAGCGTGAGTTTTCCATCATCATCCTGCACAAACTGACGAAAATGGCATGGATTTCAAAACAAGACATTGGTTATAGCTCGTTTCTTTTGATGCGGTCATGCGTGGAACCCAGCCAAATAGCTTTTTGTAATAAAAAAATTTTTAGTCTCTGTCCCAGATGTAACACTGAGCACAGGTTAGATCGTTGGATCTTGGATCGTCATAAACTTCACTCGATTCCACAAACTCAACAAAATTTGGTGTGAACGTGAAGATTATGGATAAGAGAATCTACGTTTGAAGATTCGGTAAAAAAAAAACCGGAACTTAGTAAATGGTTTAGTAAATGGTTATGTTCAAAAATTAATATTAATACCGCTGCAGGCGAATAAAAAACTGCAAGTCTTAATCCACTTTTTTATTCGACATATCACTGGTAACTATGACGATTTAACCTACCCTGAAGTATGAACTAACTCGTGTTTCTAGAAAAAAAAAATGACGATAGCATTAATAACAGAGTTAATCTTGTACTAAAGAAGTACCTCCTGGACTTACCTCATAAGATTCATATGGGTTTACTTATCTGGGACTAAGTAAACTATCAAGTAACAATGCCTTTGATTGTCCATTAAGATTAAGATTATTACAATATGCCTTGCAACCTGGTGATGTTATTTTTATCTTGGTCTTTTGTTTAACCAACCAAAAGGACGGATTCATATTGCTCAAAAAAGAAACCAAACAATGCCTACATTTTCACATTTCAACAGCAAAATTGCCCCTCAAACTTACATTTACAAAAGAAGAAGCTGAAGGGATGAGGTATACCTATCAAGGCGTCTCAAAAAAATATATTTTGAAAGGAAGCACATTACATTGTTATTGAAATACCTCCATTCTTTGGCTGATCCAAGGCGTATGTATACCTTTTCTTACAAGGCAACTCCTTCCCCTCAACTTAGAAACTTACATTTGTCTGCATCTTGTTGTCGATACAACATCACGTGCCACATTGCCAAATCATATTTCCGTTTTGCTCCAGCTCCATAGGCTGTAGCTGCCTGGCATCTGTTAGAGGAAATTTTCTTACGGATCTATTATCGTAACTGGTTGCCAAAGCTGTCACAAATATCGAGACGCTCTTGTGTATACGATAACATCGATACAATGCAGGAAGACAATATTAGCTTGGGGACAAATTTGCCATTTGTGCTATGTGTGAAAAGCAAGTAGGTATAGTGTGGGTAGTGGTGGATAATAATGACATCCGTTATCTATAGGTTCGCACAAGGATATACTATGCTGTGGATCAGAATTCAATCCTTAGCTCGCGAAGATGTAGTTTTTGTATGTCATACCCTGGTTGACAAATATATAAAATCTGATTTGTGAAAGATCCTGGATGGTAAACTGCATGTCTATGCAGCTTGTGTGAGCCTGAGGGTTATTAAATTTAAAGGATATGTCAAACAAGCCAACACATTCTGCTATTGTCATTATTATTTTTATAAATTGTCAAAGAGATTTCAATTTTTTTTTTGTGCTTATTTTTCTGGAGCAGACAAAATATTGTTGGGATAAATGAGAAAACTGTATTTTTTTCGTTTTAATCATACAAAAGGAGACAGCAAAAGGAACCAAAAGTATCCTTTGGTTCGTTGCAGGAAAATGAAAAGCTTACCTCGATGCAATCGGCTGGTTGGTAGGTACCTAGATCATATGACTTTTGTGCTCATGTCCTAAAGATATTGCGTTTATTTTCGGTTTTTAACTCATGTGGTCAGTTTTATAATGGCTTTCCTTATAATTTTGTTTATTAAAGAGGTTCTGTTTTCATCTAGGCGGTCTTGTGTCCAGTATCCGCCATTTATGTCCAGAGGCAATGCGGATGAAACATTTTTGTATAGCAGCGAATTTTCTCTCACCACGGGAATGATTTTGATTAAACACAAAATTTGTGCCCCAGGAACAAGGCGGAACATATAAATGTATGGGCAGAGCACGTTGAAAATTTTTAACATGGAAAATTTCATATTAACATATCGCGCGGCTTATAATAATCTTAACTCCTTACTATTAGTTAAATCAAATCACTTTTTTTTCGTAAACACGTTTGAAGAGTATAGGTACTTAATTCGATTATTCGAGATTAAGTAAGAAATCTTAAAAAAAAATCGCGCATTGACGTTAAAACTACCTTAACAATGAATATAAATAATTTTTTGAGTTTTCTCTCACGTTTGTCATGATTTATATACTTATGGCCTTTTCGGTTGGTCGTCCGGAAGCGTCCGGGAGCATTATTGACTCTCCTGAAACTGTTTGCTTGGCACTCGTTTGACAGAATCCAGAATTATAACCAGAACAAGCACACAATCATACAACGCATATGTCAAGTTGAATACGTAATTTGTGCCTTGTACCCTTCAAAGCTTTTGCTTCACAAAAACAACGCCATAGAGAAACTTCAAAACCAAGTAAAACATGTTTGGCTTTTCGGATGTACTCTTCTTATAAAACACAACTTATTTAAGTTCAAATCACAATAGATTCAACTTCACTTACTTCAATTCGAGGCTTTACTTTCGCTTTTATTTTGCAAAAGAAATCGCTTTTCGCATAAACTCTCGGTATTTACAATTCAAAGGTTCAAATACAAAAACAAGAGTCTCAATCAAATTCTAAAAATGTTCCTTTTGGTAATTTTTTATTGGTATTTTTCCACTGCAGCATTGGAGGGGAAATTTTAATACTCGAATAACAGTTTACTGACATGACGAAGTCTTTTTTTTTTTGTTACGACAATTGTATTTTATCGGGACATGTCACAAAATTCTTAGAAGACCTCTTATTGTTCATCTATAGCTCCGCTATCACTGTAACTTTTGAGCGGCAAGTTATAGAAAGATGTTGTTCAGTACATCTATAAAGTATGAGTTTTTCAAAAAAATATTCAAAAGTTTTTGAAGAATAAGGAATGGGAAATACGTGCCCATTGGCAACTTCATGGTAATAACTTTTTTTTACCAGTTAATTCAAAAGGCCAATATATATGAAGGAGAAATATAAAGTAGCTGTAGTTTAAGTGAAAGCTTAAGTAAAATTTATTTTCGACAAAAAAGGTAATCGCTAAAAATTATGAAAAAAAATATTGTCTCTCCGACTATCGTAAATGCTAAAGGGAAAAATGATTTGAAAAACAAATCAAATGTATCGAAAAATATTTAAAATGTTCGGGAAAACTATAGCGAACCACTAGATTCTAAGATTCCGCTTGAAAACTACGAAATCCTTTCAGAAACGATTTTTCAAATTTTAATGGTATTTTAACGGTAATATCGATTGTTATAAACTTGATTTAGAGAATTCTAAAATTTTTAAAAATTTTCAAAAATAACGTTTCTAAGTTAGATTTTTTGATAGCTAATTTCAGGCTATGAAATAAAGTAAGAGCTCCATAGTTTAACAAGAATTTTAAAATTCTGGGTTTTGGGGACCAGCATAACCAGCTGGTCCCCGATTGGGTGCTTCGCCAGATGGCGGATAGGGGATTACTCCCCAGATATGGTGGGTACTGGTATCGAAAATATCCGGGACCAAAATTAGCAACAAACGAAAAATCCAGGAGCGTCTCCCAAGTAGTAAACTGGGTTTGCATTGGTTTTTGAATATTGGACTTATAAGACACTGAAAATGCTCTTCAGTAGCACTAAAGGTTTTGCAAGGTTTCGTTACCGTACCATTGGTGCGCAACTTATTTACTTTTAAAATTGGTCATAAAAACACATACAGCACCATAATTATAAAATAAAAGTGCTAGCACCAACGGTTCCGTAAACGTCGTGCTATAAACGTTCCTAGCACTGAAGTTATAAGGTATGCTGAGGGATTAGGTTCTTTAGTGCAGGTTATTTCTTTCAAGACCTTTCTAGCACCTGTTTTCTAACACTATAGAACATTTCAAGCAAACATTTAGATATAAGAATTTTACATTTTTAATAGAATTTTATATATCTGAATTTTAGCTAGATTACATTTTAAGGCTGGAAAAGTATGTCATACACAATGACTTGATTTTTAGAGAATATCCATGCTTTTTCACTATATTTTCTATGAACATTAACTGAAAAGCTAACAGAGCGTATCATTGCTTAGTTTATTGAGGCCAGCCATGATTACGATGCTTGTAGAATTCTAAATTGTTGTAATTTTTCACTTTTCTATTTTTTTTTAAGTTCTAGCTGGTTAAATAAGTTAGGTTAAGCCATTCTTGGTTCAGCAGTTCAAGTATTTTTAAGTAGAAGTTTTAAAGAAATCCTCTCTGGAGTTTAAAACCCTTAAGGTATAAACTGCATTCATGTATAAGAATAAAACAGCCTATAAAAAGTACATTTCAATTAACTTGCAAATTGTCAACTTACCTTGTCAATTACTACAAGTAGTCAAATCACCTAATATAGGAAACATAAACCAATGTATATCATTAAAGAAAAGAGAGTCAAGGTAACCCTAAGTAAACTAGCGCCGTGTTTGACAGATAACACAAAACCTTATAATAGTTCTACATGAAGCTAGACAGTGCTACATAGAACCTAAAGTTTCTAAAAGGCAACGCAGAACACATAAAGTGTTACAATGGTACTATGTGGGCTCTACATAAAACCTTGCACTCTTTATTTTATGTTATATTTAAAATTTCAAGAAGCGCATTGTTTCTTTTCGTCCTATTTTAATAAATCATTCGAAGAAATTAGATGCGCACCTTGTTTTCTGCTATTTAAATGCATTCGTTTGACTGATTAATTTCATCACCATTTAACACGAACGAAGTTATTTGTGCAAAAACATCAACACTTTCAAAGAATAAGATAGGAATGTTTGTATGTATACCCAACTAAAAGAAAAACCACACCATGGCAGTTAGAGGTAAACACCATGAAAGTGTGTGTACATGCATGTATTGACTGTCAAATAAGTTCTATAAGAGCCCGAAGTAGAACAATTTTTGCACCCGAAATTAAGTTAATTAATTAACATTAAAATACAAAATCGTCCTTATAGGGGCTTTGTAAGGGGCCCTGTTACTTGTATAAAACCAACTTTAAGAATGTGGTGCTTAAAACGTAGCCGTGGCCATAACAAGAGTTTCTGTATTACTTTGGGCTGTATCCAAATGAGCGACTTCCTGGTCGGCGCGCGTCTGTTATCTAGTTTGGCCAAATATTAAATACCTCCTTCTCTTTCAATATACAAATAGAACGGACAACAATAACATGCATGCCAGATGCATTTATGAAATACTCTGCTAGTTAAATTATTGTTATACCCCATCCCATAGGATAGGAGGTATATTATGTTTGTCACATAGTTTGTAACACGGTGAAATAATAATGGTAGACCCCCAAGACCTTAAGGGCATATGATCGAGACCGAATTCTAAATCGAATGAGCCATGTCCGTCCGTCCGTCTGTATGTCACATGTTTTTAGGCCTTAAATTTTGAGCTAGGGTGCTGAAACTTCGTACGTAAGGTCCACGTCAAGCGAAGCAGTACAATTGTAAAAATTTTTGAAATCCGCCCAAATACACGCCCACAATCGGTCTAAATGTGCAACTACCTCTAGAGTTTTCAAAACTGTAAGACGTTCTAAAAGGCTGAAATTTGACATTTAGCATCTCCTAATGAATGTAAGACACAAAAAGGGCAAATTTAATTGGTAAACCTCCTCTAAAGGGCGTGGCATCTATTTTAAGGGTATTTTCAAATGCAGTTTACTCAATATTTTTGCTCGAAATGGAAAAAAATTTGGTTAATATTTTATGTAGAAAACGCTTAGTTCTAAATTTTGTTAATACAAGACTTTGGACCACGCCCGCATTTGGAGGCAGGATTGAAGAAAAACCTAAAATTTTCCAGAAAAACTTAATTTCAACTGGCCTTGAGCCTAATTTAGGAAAGCATGAAACGAAAAAAGTAGCACGTTAGGTAAACAAGACTTCAGTCCAGATTTCGTTTATACAAAGTTTTTAACCACGCCCCCTTCTAAGGGTCGATTTTTCAAAAATATTGAATTTGAACCAAAAAATTGCATTTTTACGTACATTTAAGTGTAACTTGGATATATCTGTGGAAGTATCTTATAATTAATAGTTTTTAATTAGGGGCGGGTCAACCACGCCCCCTTTTGAAGATTGCATCACTTGTAAAATGTCAAAAAATAACTATGCCATCAGCATTTTACAATGTGGGATAGGATGGGGTATTCAACGGTCCGTTTTACGGACTGTAACTAATGCGTTCACACTGTAGCACTTACTCACTGGTTTTCCTTCGTAAAGGCATAACACTTGCGGGGATAAGCTCTGGTGTTTCTGTGCAGAGTTTTCATGTTCCGTACTGGCTCATCAGCATTTGCGTGTTGGATCGAGAATTACTTTTCTCTTCTTTATTTTTTATCCTCAAATTATTTCCTTTCGAAAAGTGCTACGCATTTTAAGGGTAGTCATAGCCCCTTGATCACGAGTTAATTATAAAAAAAAACTGATTTCTTTCTGAAAATCATGCTAAATCGAAAATATTTATGACAAATATTAAAGATATTACTACTTGTTAAGTTTGGTGTGGAAAAGATATTGAGCTCCGCCCACTTTTAGAAGGCGTTTTTACGAGAAAAAAAAAACTGTTTTTTCAAGCATAAGTATTTGCTTTTAACGCATTTTCTCAAGATTCTAACGAAATTAGTATTGATTGATTTCAATTTGCAGTCCACACCCTATTTTGGAGGCGTATACAAATAATTGACTTAGTGTATATGGAATTAGGAAAAAAAAACTTTTAAATTTGATGTAACAGTGGTGGCTTGCACTTATCTTACTCAACTACTTTCCTAATTTACTTTAAAGTAGCCTTGTGAAAACTTATGCAATGGCTGCACTAAATTTGAATCTTCTCGTCGAGTCCTTTGACTTAAAATCCGCCTCAAAACAATTGGCTTACACTTCAAAAACAATGCACCGAGTAACTCTTTAAATAATTCATTGTGTATAGGTAATGTGTGTACCAAAGTTGTTAGACCGACTTTTCAAAACTCTACCGAAAGAAATAATTTTCAACTTGGCTAAACTTTGCGTGGAAAACTTAATTAGTTCGCATTATTTACCTTGTTCCTGATGGTAGCACTGGGGGGCCCCGATGTTGGTGATTGTTGTTGTCCTGTAACACAAAGCTGTGTATACATAAAGCAAAAAAAAATATATATATGAAACCTCCCCTGCCTTAGAAGTAACGAAAGACGAATATACAAGCATACACATGACTTATGGCTCTTCCGGTTGAAAGCAATACTTTTTCCAAGCGCGATGCCAGAGAACACATTCAAAAACATAAACACTTACTTACGGCTTTGTTAATTTTCCTTGTGTTTTTTTGTCGATTTTTTTTAAGGAAATTACGCTTCACTGTCGAGTGCTGAAAGCGTAAATTTTCCAAAATGCTGTTTGGTTGCAAGTAGCGTCAAGAGCAAACCAACATAATTTTACCTCTATATGTCTGCCGACTTTATTGGGGAGTGCAATTAATCACTTTTGTTGAAAGGTACTTGTTCCCTTGTGCCGCATAATGTATCAACACAACTCTTGTAGAGGGACGGTAACAATATGTTGTTTCGTCATCCTGCCAAGTATTTACAAGCCAAGGGCAACAAATTCCTGTCCACCTGTGGCCTTGGTCGGTCCCGTGTCGTTGTCCGGAATCCCGAAACGATACCAATGCGAGAAGTATGACCCACACAAAGGACGGCATCCAACTTTATTCAAAATCAGATACTGAAAGGTAACCTTACGCCTTCTCTTGCTCTGTTGTGTTGTGACTGTAAGGAGGTGTCACAGAGACAACGAAAATACAATTAAAGGTCATTTGCGATCCAGTGCAACAGAGTTTGCTGATGACAATGGTTGCGCTTAAGTGATTTTAAATAGGACACTAGGGACGATGCGTTTTGCACTACAAAAGCCTTTAGTGCAAAGCTACATCATCTAAGTCCTGGGATTTGAAAATAATACAAAACGTACAAATTCGATACAAGTAGGCCCCATTTGCTTGCATGTAATTGTACTTCGAATGAAGTTGGCCTTCACAATGGGTCTGCGCTGCAATAAAGGACGAGCACAGTTAGAAGAGCCTGTTTACTTTGCCGAAGACCCAAGGTGCTAATTCTGTGTGGAGTTATTGCCACTTTGCGACGCCCTTGCATAACATGTGAATTACTTTTGCTATTATCAGGTGTTGGTCTTTCATTTCCTTTTTGTGCAGATCACATACAAGAGTTCCTTTTGATAGGATAACACCAGGAATTCATCAGTGCATCGAAGGAAGGTGAAACTCGATTGATATTCAATCTCAGGAACAAGTGAAATCAATGGAGACTGTTACATGCCCTCGGGCACTATTGACACACTAGGTGCGGTGTGTCTGAAGTGGGTGCATATATTACAGGAATTCCTGAGGACGGTTGATTGCACTACAATTGCATTGACGAACACTGCGATTTGAGGTGCAATAGCTCAGTGTGTAAACTCAATGGAATTTTAATTAAAACGTACCTTTTGAACGTTCGGTCAAAGCGTTTTGTGGCAAAGACGGTTTGAGCAACGTTTGACAGCTTACCTGATGGTCATTTGCAGCCTCGGTTGACTTAAGTAATCTAATCTCGTCACGGAATCTTGTACTTGCCTTTAAGAAAGAAAAATTTAATATTCCTTAATAAAAGTCAAGCCACTCCTCGATATATTTAAATCTTAATGTGCAACGCAAGCATAATATATCCTTCAATAAATGTACGGATATCGCATAAGCTGCACTTATTCCACGACTCCACAGCGAAGAATAATTTTATTAACTCAAAACAAGCACTCTCAGCACCCAATAACAACGTCTTGGGGCGTATGTGTAATGTGTATACTGGTATGCAAACAGAGCAGGGATAGCTCCGATAGGATATACAAATTTGAACGGTGGATTTACAAAGTTACCCCACAGTCTTCGTTCTGAAACCATGAATGCTGGTTACCATAAATGTATAAATCCTTTTCAATTTACCCCCTGCAGGGCGCTACAACGAAACGAATCATTCAAAAGTTTATGCTCGAGTCCTTACTGTTTGAAAATACCTGTAGTTGCCCCTAGTTTGAATTGGTTAAGGATTCTGGGTTATGTCTGGATTATGTAAAAAAAAACTGTAAGTAGGTGATGGGTGTTTTGACATTTAACTCGAAGTATCAGTTACGGAAAGCAATGTCTTGAGATTGAAATTCTATTGGGACTTCAAAAATGTAAAAATTGATTGAAAATAAATAGATGGCGCTTGGCGGGACATTTTTTTACACCCGTGGAAAGGCTCCTGACCTATGCTCAAATAAAGATCGAC
The DNA here is from genome assembly GCA_947623515.1 of Neoascia interrupta. Lineage (NCBI taxonomy): Eukaryota > Metazoa > Arthropoda > Insecta > Diptera > Syrphidae > Neoascia > Neoascia interrupta. Next base: position 31,537,936 of record OX392464.1, on the reverse strand, counting down.
GTTCGAGAAACACTTCGTCTAAAAAATTCTTAATGTATCCTGAGGTAACATTATGAAGAAATAGCTGAGGGTGTGCCCTCTGAAATTAAAGCAAAAATAAGTTCTTAGTAATTTTTGATCTTGTCAATTTTAACCTAGCTTTAACTAGACAAATTTTGAGAGTAAATATTTATTTTTTGTTGCTTGTTAAAATGGCACTCAAACTGGGGGTAAAACTGGAAATTCAAAACTGGAAAAATGACCTCAACGCTCTGTTTTTGGTCTGTCCACACTGGCATTGGTACGAGTTGGTGGAATAGCTTGCCGTCGCGGGTAACTGTTTTCGGTACGAACCCGAGTCAGCAAGTTAAAGGGAGATCATTGGAAAGAAGTCTTTATTGAGAGGAAAAAAATTGCCCCTCAAGTAGGAATTATCATCAAGGATGGGAAAGTGCATCGGTAACCGCTTTCGGTATAAACCCTAATCAGAGGAGAATTCTTAGGCAAGATGCTGATGCCGGGTGACCTTTTTCGGTGTCAACCCGTACTTCAGGCGACACAAGCTTAGAACTAATCTCGGGGGAATGGGAGTGATAGGGGAAGCGGTATAAGCCCGTATACGAGACAAGTCCTCTATGGGAAGACCTTAGAGTGTGGTGGGAGGGAACGGTTGGATATTTAGCGTTTGATATGGATGCTCTACAATTGAGCTCCCGGGTGGCATGAGGAACAAACTGTGTGGTTCACCATTTATGCGTTTTAACAATTTGACACGAAGATAAAGCTCAATATCTTTTTTAAGTCGAGTCTTTCTAGATTGTTATGATCTTCAAAGAAGTATTTCCTTATAAGAGTAGAATAAGAAAGAAGTATTTCCTTATCAGTTTTGCTACTCAAGGTCGATAGGGCGGAATAGTTACATAAAGATGAAGCATGGTTTCTTCCTCCTCCTCATCTCAGCAACTTCTACAAAAATCGTTGAAGGGAGCACAAAGTCTTGTGGCATGCATCTGCCTGCCGGACAATGGCCTGAGAGGGCTTCAAATATCTTTATAAGATTATTTAAGGAGATTAAAGGAGATTAAAGATTATTAAAGGAGAAAAGTCTCTGTCTGAAAGAGAGGCATATGCTGATGTTGCTCCACCTGATGTTGACTATTGTGATTACTTCGAAACTTTATTGATTTTATGAGTGCTTCCGATTGCGTTACCAATAGTCGGATTAGCATCGGCGCCTTCTCTAGCTAGCTCGTTAGCTCTGAAGTCCGCCTTCAACCCAACGCATAGGTCACACCTGGCAACAATCTCTTTGAGAAATTCGCAGCATTGATTCACCAACTTAGTTCGCGTAATATAAAACAAAAGCGTTGCAGTCTATAGGGTTAATAGAAAGCCATCAAGCCGCGGCTTCTCGGACAGCTGTAATTTCAATGCTTGAATATACTGCTTAAGAGTATAGCACTAGAAAAGAGTCCTGACCCTGACCCTGCTCCAAATTCTGTTTTCGATCTGTCCGTGTAGATTTCTGTTGTAGATGAGTTCAAGACCTCACCCTACTCCCTAGCATTTCTGCTTGGAATTTTGGTCTTGAATTTGACATTGCAGTCAAGGTATTGGAGCTCGCTAATTCGCGCGTAGTCCAAATTACCACGGATTGTAGCTTGGCCATTTAGTTTGCTTGCAGGATCCATCTTGTCAATGGGGGGGGGGGGTACATGCTGGAAGTCCAGTGAGAGCTCTTTGTAATAGTTTTAAATATAATCTGTTGAGTTCTAGAGCCTCCTGGGCTCGTTTGAGGAATTTTTTGGAGTGTTTGAAACTCTAACAAATTATTCAAATTTTGTATGGAGATGCTGACGGTCCACCTTTTTATGTGATGCCCAATATATGACAGAATTAAACGAACAGGTTAAAAGGCCCGTTTATTAGATTCTTTGCTCCCCATTTGATTTGTATGTCTGGGTCTGCCTTTTCTCTTTTAGGAATTATTATTTTATAATTTTTGCAAAAAAACCAAAGTTTGCACGAAGGGTCTGGTTAGATGCTCACGATTAAGCTATTTTTTTCCCAACAGGATAAACCTGGTAAGGGCTCATACCCGGTTCGGTTGCCCTCATTTCTCCGTTATTGTGGGAACACTGGTACATATTCCCCCTGGTTCCTCCCCGGTTGCCCGGTTAACCCTACCTCTCCCAATCTTCGGCACGGGTTCATACCGCTTCGGTTACCCCTGCCTCTCGCATTCCCTGGTACGAGTTGGTTACCCCTACCTCTCCCATTCCCCGGTACGAGTTGGTTACCCCTATCTCCCCCCCCCCCAAATTTAATTCTGACTTGAGTCACCTGAGGTAAGGATATACACCGAAACGGTTACCCTACTTTAACTTCTTGCCTAAGAATCATCCTCCCGCAACAGTCTTTACTCAAATCGGCTACCCCGCCTGCACTCTCCAATCCTTAAGGCTTAAGGCTTAACCAAAGATCTAAATCTAATTAGTTAAACTCGACGCAAAGGAAAGATAACCTATTTATCCCTCACACCACACGGGACGTCATTAGTAGTAGTCCTACAGTAATTGCCATTCTCCTCATCTCTCCCCTCCCCACCACATCCCAGTGTTTTCCCTAACAGGGCTGGATCGGTGTGGGCTTATACCGCTTCGGCTGCCCTCACCTCTCCACCCCCAAGGGATCGCCAGCACATAGTTCTCACTGGTACGGGTTTATACTGCTTGAGCTACCCCTACCCCCCCCCCCCCCCCATTTCTAACGTGAGTCGCCTGTAGTACGGGCTTAAACCGAAGACGATTACCCTTCATCAGCTTATTGCCTGAGAATTCGCCTCTTCAAGGGGTATCCACCGAATCGATAACCCCTGCATCTTCCCATCCCCGAAGAAAATTTTTAGCAGAGAAGCAATAGATTCGGACTTATACCTAAATCTGTTGCCCCTGCCTCACTATACCTCACTGACCCCCTCACCTTCTCCTCTCCTCGACCTCAAGCAACCCCCCCCCCCCCCCCAACCATATCAAGAGGCAAATTCCCATCTGGAAACCAACAGTTACGAGACCACCCTTTCTTAAGTAAGTCTCTCACTGGCCCCCTCAACTCTGCTGACAGCGGTTCACCCCCAGACTTCATTACCCTCGGGTATGTCTCAACCAACCAAACTTTGATTGGTGACCTTCGGTACAGGTTTATATCGTCACTGGTTGCCTAGACCCCTCCCACCCAAACGGGTAGTCGTTATTTAGGTCCTCGGGCTGGTAACTCCAGTCCTAAAAGTGGTGTCACAATGCACCTCCTTTGGTCTAAGTGTGTCCCTTCCCAGCGGGGACAGCCACCCAACCTAACCTAACCTAAGCTATTTCTTCAGTTTGCAATGACCGTTGAAAAATCCAGTAAGGATGGCAGGTTGTGTAGACTGTAGAGTATTAGACCTCCTGATGGGGGAGAATCTGGTGAAGATTTTTTTTTGAACTCTACTTTCCAGGGGTGGAATCGGCTAAGGTGATTTTCATATTTTGTGACAGTCAATGTAATCGAGCAAAACAATCCATCTGCGTATTATTCTTACTGCGACCTGTAGGGCAATTAAAAAATAAATAAATACAGTGGCGCAACAGCTCGAGGTGAAGCAGGGCCAACTTCTCAACAATGTTTGCTGGTGTGTTAATTTCTTTACATACAAGGGGAACTACAATTATTTGCCGAATCCGAACGGCACTTTGAGAAGCTTTTCAAGACAAATGAAACTCTCGGAGGGCTTGTCAAACTCTGTCGGAGGTGGGGAGAAATGGGAAATGAACAAGCATTTTTTTGCCAGGTGGCAGGGATTCAAACCTAGACCTCCGGCGTATTAAGCACACACACTAACCACTACGCACCACCACGGCACCCCTGTTGGGCTATTGTGCTCCCACTAAACCTTGGAGAGGTTTATACCCTCAAAAGAGCTCCCCTCGCACTATAATTCATTATAGTGCGAGGCAAGGATCTTAGCCTGAAAAATAGATAAGCGTTTGCCAAGGCTTATTCAATAGTATGTTTGAGGCAGTTATCCATGAATTAATTTCATTATAGATTATTATTATATTATTTCATATAGATTATCCACATCATTAATTTCATAGATAGATTATTGTGAAGATCTTTTCTGGAAGTCATAGTCCTATTTCCTGCCCTGGTAAATGTCCTTCTTTGCAGGTACTTGTTTGCGCTTAAGACTTATGTCTTACTGTCTCTGTTTGAACTGTATTTGCGGAAGATTAAGTATTGAACTTCCGTACAAATTGTGGAAATGGTTCGCATAGCTCCAGCAGTACAGAACAGATGGACGCTTTTCCTTGTAGTTTTTTTTTAGTTTGTCTATAATAGTAAGGTGCTCACACTTTTTCCACAATATGTCGGGGCACAAGTAAGTGATTGATCTAATCATTTAATTGTAATTGTGTCTCCATGTTTTGCCAACGGACACCTACTGGCTTTGTCATCTGGCTGTACGAAACCAGACTTCTATGTCTTCCTCACGGGAAGTAGGCATTTTATTCTAAGTGCTTCTAAATGAGCCCAGCCAAGCTCCTTACAACCATCCCTGTGAGATGCCTAGCCGTTGCTCATACGATCTTATCTTAGCTGTAACCACTAACACGTTGTCGACAGTCTATGTTCCATTCATGGATCATTAAAGTTTTCACCGAAAGCATCTTTGAAATAGGATTTACTGACTTTAAAATTGGGTTTTAATCCTTACTTAAATGGATAGTAACAAAGGTTTAAAGCACAGCTCCTGTAAGGCACGAAAAAAAAAAGGCACACCTTTATGTATCTAAAGAGAAGAACCGGTCTAATAAAGCACGCTATACTCGCTATAAGAACTTAAACTCGCTATTTTGATGCAATAGGTACAAGAAATTGCCATCACATGGTTAGTGTCAGAAAATTAACTCCAAGCAAATAAAAGCAAGAGCCTTCAACAGCATCCACCTATCCCGGAAGCCGAATAAAACTTGATCGGCCATCAAAAGTAAATTTATAACCTGCCACTTGGAGTAACATTTCACTTCCACACATTTCATCCCCACAGTTGCAACTTCATCGTAATCATTGCCACCCAAACTGTAAAGGTGTTTTTCGAATGAATTTTTCTATGGGCAACCAACCTCCACAGGAAAAACAAACCCCCGCAAATCAAATATCGTTATAAATCTATATAAGTGAATTTTCCACCAACGACTCCCTGAAGGATCTCTCAATATTTTCATGGCCACTGTCAGCATAAGTGTTGCACGTCTGTAACACATACATACCCCATATTATACAGCCACACAAACCTATATGCAATGGTAGGTACTTCGCGTGCTTCACAGCTGCATGATTCGAATTTTCTGTGCTTTCCCTGCTGGTTGTCGGTTGAACAGGTATCCTTTCGTCGTGGGCAAACTGTTCACATATGCCACAATCCTGCTGTTCTGGTATCTCAATTGGTAGATAAAAGGGAGATCCAATTCAGTGATTGTTTCCAGTTGGAATCGAGATGGAGTAAAAAACTAGAGCCCCAGGATATATCCAACCAATTGTCTATAGTTTTACGAAATCCTTTCAATGGTTTTCGGTGTTATAAAAGGATTTAATTTCATGATAGCGTGATTAACTTCTCCGATGTGTCGTTACCTTGTAATGAAAATAAATACAGGATAAAGTACACTTGCCAAGGGATTCCTGTTGTATATCGTTGACAACATTAGAAGACAAAGACAAATGCGATGATCCTTTTTAAGGCGACACCTAAGCCCTAGGAATTGCATAAATGAATTAAATAAGACTCGGGAGATTTTGGGTATTTTCCCCCAACAAGGATATTCTGAAGTTTTCGAGCAAAGGACGCAGGTATATGATGCTACAGCAGAGTCCATCTAATGAATTATTTCATAGAGAATATTTAGGAGCAACTTTAGGCGATTGTGTTACGGATTAGAATTATGAATGTGTTTGTTGTAAAGATATGAAGTTGACAACAATGAACACCGAGTAGAGAGTTAAGAAATATTACTTGGGTTGTTGTTTTAACAAGTTGTCCATATTGTGCTGCAATGGATGGGAAACTTCCACCCCGACACAGTCCTAGCTTGTAGATTAAATTCCTTTAAATAGCTTTTTCAGTTGAGGGAGAGGCGACAATTAAAATTAGTTGTTAGCGACATGAAACTTTTTCCAATCATTTTTGAACATTTTCTGAGAATCATGTTTTCTAAAACACTGTTGTAACTCAGGTTTGCATAAATCGATCCGTTTCCGGGCTCACTTTTGTAAAATTCAACAGGCGGTGAATAAATGTTTTACACGTCCTAAGAATAGACCAGAAAATTATCACTGCCCCTCTTAAACTTGAGTCAAAGCCAACCACCTGAGAGGATATACTGGTACCGAGAGGATATACTATACCTCTCCATGCATATCTGCAGAAGTCTAGAAAAATGTTGACCGCTGTTACTACACAACAATGATATCCCTTTCTCTCTAAAAAAAAGCAATCACAATACTTCCGAACGCATTACAAAAGATAAATTGCACTCTCAAGGATTAAAATGGCGAAATCAATACTCAATGCCCCTAGGATCCATCGACTTTCCATTCAATTGCGTTTCCCTATTCAAACAGATAAATACTTTCAATCTGATTTATGTAACCCCTGAATTGAATCCCTACTTAACCAAGGCATATTATGTACCCGTATTCAATCTCTTCCACTTGACGGTGTAATCGAGAGAGAGTGATATCCCTACACCGGGCTGGCACCATCATTACCACTTAAATATAAGGATTTGCAGGGATTCGAACAGACGAATAGAATCAAACCACTTTATTTCCTTTTCTATATTGCAACGAAAAGAGACGTTTATGCAAATTAAGTCGTCGATTTCATTACGAGCTGTCTTAAAGAGTTTCAAATCTGATCCTTTTCAAGTTCTTACTGCACTTGTCTGCATCTTATATGACAAAAAATCGTTTAGCTCAGGTCCTTTTATGCTCTCGTTTTTGTGCTTGTACAGTTTGTTTAACTTTTCTCGAGTGCATTTACGGGCGGCTTAGTTGTCAACAGCAAAACAGGACGATAAAATGTCAAGCCATGTAATGTAAACTTCTTCTTATGGGAAATGCTATTAGCTGAACACGGAAGAAGTTCTTCAAGTAGTAGCACTTATATCTCATATCTCCAAAAAGTGTGTAGTGCTGTGACATTGACTCAGCGACACAAGACAGGGTGCAGAAGCCCCTCTTACAGGTGTCTCAATGGCATTTGTCAACGAAACTTTCCACCCCAAGTAGGTATATCAGGTGATTTTCTTAGCCAATGTTTAGAAGAAAAAAACTTTTCAAACTCTAACCATCAAGGATCACTTGACGCGCGGCTATAACAAAAGAGACGGAAGTCGATACAAACCCTTTCTATTATATGCCAGCTCAAAGACATTTTGGGCAAAGGTGGGTAAAAAAAAAATATATTCAAAGGACGTCATGCAAACTGTTAAGCGTCCGTGTGTCTGGCTTTATTGGTTGAATGAAAAGGTGAAAAGGAATTTTCCTATTTTTTGTGGGCGATACTCGTGTACTTGAGAAAGTATAGCACGTCTTCAAGTCGTCCCTCGAAGGAGTGCAAAGAAAGTTGTAAAGAAATTGAATTAGGTCCGGATGTGGGTAACGATTGCCTTGGTTACCTACCATTACCGCCCAGTTCCCTTAGAGTGCATTCTCGTTTCATCGTTTCATGCAAGGGTAAGGACTCTGGGTATAAATTTACAGGGATATTTACCAGCTAATGCAATAGAATGCTTTGAGTGTATAAAGTGGAGACAGTATTTTTTTTTTTTTTAGGTCATGTAATGAAAGTAAAGCGTATGTCGCCCACGCAAATTAAATTGCTTATGTCAAATTCACACTTTTTTGGTACAGAGAAGAGAACAAGGAAAGTTGACAACTTTTTCACCATCATATTATTATAAGTTTTAGTTGGTTTGGTAATAGGTACAGAAGCATGGGGTGATAGCGACTTTTGCATCTTTTTTTCTGTAAAAAAAAGTTTCGCGCGAGTTGTCAAATGAATTTCAATCGGTGGCAACACATAAGGAGATTCACTATGGTCGAGAAAACGCGCTTGTTGCGAAATAATCATAAATGTCAAAAGGAAAACAGTTGACGTATGTTTTGATAATAACTAGGCTAATAGTAATTTTGTTTCTTTTTCTTCAATTTTATTGAAAACTAATAAACGAATGAGGACAATTAGTCATAAGAAACTCGGCTTCAATGAAAACAGGAGCCAACAGCAGCGCACACGCACTGGAATCGAAAAGTTAAACGATCTTTGTTTTACAAAGCATTATGGTATGGCAATGCTGTAATGCTGTTTCTGTTCCAACATGCTGATGCTATGGGAAGCTCGTCTAAACGATATTAGAAAAGAGGCGGAAGAGAATAGATAATATTCTTAAGTAAAAACTCTAAACATAATGCAAAATCATAGTTTAATTTTCCTTAAGCGGCCCATACACATGCAAGAGTGTCTGACACTGTATAACTGTATCAGACACGATGTCAGCAAAATCGAACTATGTTTTGAGTCTTCGTGTCGGTGTCATTGAATGTGTACTGTCTGTGCCGATGTGTACACAACACTTGGCTAAAATTTTTCATTCGCTTTCCAAGCGTGCGTACGAATTGGCATGTGTCGCGTGTTTAGCGGAAGGGGATTTTTATGTCAGTGCATGGTGTCAAGCCGTGTGTCATGTGTATGGCCGCCTTAAGAACTGGGAAAGTTTGAAGGATAATAATTTTGATTTGGAAAGACAAAATTTAATAGATTTCTAAAAAAAAAAAAAAACTTGCATTAGCTACGCAAGGACAAGGCATTAAATTTTTATACTTTTTACGATTTTGATTGAGCTCCACGTGAATTTTCATGATATCCACTTAGCGCCAGTTTTTCATAGCGAGATAGTCCGAGTTTTGGAGTTAAACTGGAACTAAGGCCAGATATGAGTTTTTCTGGTTACCGAGGTTAATCCCGGATCAAACTTGCCAGGATTCTTGTGTCTTTTTTTATCCATAAGCAAAATGGCAGTTATTTTGCGTATAGTTCCGTGAAAATTTACATTTGAGACGGTTGGCGCTGGGAGTATCATCAATATCGAGATTCGAAGATTTCTACAACTTTATTGACGGAGTTAGCTTTGCATTGAAAAACTGTTCTCTGGACTTTAAATCCAGATTCGCTCAATTCCGGCACTAACGAATCCTGGTTTAACCTTGGCCTTAGCTATTTTCTCATAAACCGGCCCCTATGTATACAACTTAATATTTGCCTATAAGTTAGGCTCTACAAATTTGGAGGCTTACTTTTTGATTTTACCAACACAATTTTACGCACGGACGAAACGTGTTCCTCAGAAGCGGTTAGTCATTGGCTAAGGAATTTCGATCAGCCGGTAAAGGGCCTTTCGCACACCAGTAACTGCTGTTGTTTCAGTTGTCGGAAATGCGATTTTAATTTCTTAAAATTATTCAAAACCTACATATTAATTTATAGTCCTTTTAGTGTTACGGGGCTTGAGTTCACAAGCCCCATAGCAACGGGGTAATTGACCCACTCGAGGTGCTTTTGTAAAAGTAATACGCTCTTCACACTGAATCAAAAACTGAGTTTTGGGCAAAAAGTTTTCGAAAACTCATTTAGCCATTTACACTTTCTAAACGCCGACTAGAATTTGTTTTCGTTTTTCATTTGTTCATTAGTTGTCAAATTTAAGCCCACGTTTATTTTTGAAGGTGCTTTAAAAGATCTATAAAAGATGGGAACATACGTTGGCTGACCTCAAAACTACGAGCTGATTTAAGATGTGACATTTTGTTTCGCAAGTATTTCCCATTGAATAAAGAGACCAGGAATAGCCATTTTTCACATATATGTACAGTGTGTGTGAGTGAAGCGTTTATTTTGACATTAGTCGCCCGATATCAGCTATCGACATGTAAGTGAATCTATCGAATGTATCACGAATCGGGGTACAAATGTCACCTTAACTCAGGAATGTTAAACAAAAGTAGAGCCAGCTCTCAGGAATGTATGAACCTCGGGCCGTCTCTCATGACATGCCTGATTGAACACATAAGTAGTCCGCACTCACACAACTAAAACTCATGCTTCACTTTTTCCCCAAAACACCACTTTCTTGTCTCTTTATTCAATGGTATTTCCATGCAAAGTTGAGACAAAAGTGACATTCTTTGCAAATTTAAACTAAAATTCTCAAGACAATTTGTTATTCTTGACTTTCACAGTGATTTTGAAATCACAGTGATTTTGAAATCACAGTGATTTTGAACGAAAACTACTAAAAAACTTGGGCTCCGAAAACAGAAAATTCACAAAAATGTATGGGAAAACTCATGTTTTTGAAAAAATTTCCGTATGTTTACACGAAAACACATTTTTGGGTTCGGTGTGTAGAGGGCATAATGAGACAACTGTCGTTAAAAACTTTTTCTTTGTTATTTTTACGCTAGTAGGTATATGTATTTGAGTGCCATAATATTGCTATTGGGCACAACAGTGTGTAATATTTTCAGCCTGGGGTTCGTCGAATAAAACTCAATTTCACTTTTATAATCACACAATGAAACACTTTATTTATCAAACAAACTTATTTAAACTCAGATCACACTGTTATTCAACTTTACTATTTAGAATTCAACACTTTATTTCAACTCAATCACTTTTTACTTTATTACCGATTTTCACAAGTCCACGTTTAAGATATAACTGTCTCGTACGAGCCTGCCACCCATGTATTTATACAAAATTAAGCACCTTCTAGTACGTTCCATACCCCCTTTGGTAATTTTCCATTGGTACTCCTCCGCTGAATTCCAAGGAGGGGAAATCGAAATTCGAACTTCGAATATGACAGCTGCTGTCAGATGACTGGAATGACAGTTGGGTATGTTCGTTTAGTGAATCGAGCGGGTGCGTCTGTAGAGTGAATCGATGGGTGCATTCAGGGACTCCTGCGAGTTGTTTTATTTCTTGTCGCCACATAACAAGTGTTTGTGTGCCCCGCTTCGCGGGTTTAAAGGATTTCAACTCCCTTTTTCGCAGGGCTTAGCCGCTAAGGGTAGGTATAACTTCTAAACTAATCGAGTCCGACAATTTTTAATACCTATTAGCATATTCGGAATCAGGACACCTAAATCCATACATTAGGATGAAAATATCCAACAAATTTAACTTGGCAACATTTTACGCGTCTATTAGCAGACATACGTTAAACTGGAAATTGGTAAATCAGTGAACACTTCGTTTCTAATTACCGAAATTCAAATTGTGATGCTGATTTTCAACGGCTTTTAGAGAACCAGAATTTGTTTGCTTGTTCTTTGTAGCACACCCAAGAAATTTGCTTTCTATGCTTTACCTACTTTCAGGTTAATTTTTAAAATATTCTTAATACGCCTACCATTATGCAATGTTTTTCATGAAACTCAAAACTCACTCGATACAGCACGTTGTCATGTGTCACTCTTTGCAATGAGCAATGTCAGTGATTATTATTTACACTAAACAGTCAAACTGTGCCAAGTTAACATGACAAGGATGACAAAACATAAGGTAACATAACTGACACGAATACTTTGGCGTCGTCAAGTATAAACGTGTGCAAATGTTGTACCTTCCACACAACTGTTTCTAAATAATAATAACTTCTTAGATAATTGGCATTGAAACTATTGACTAGTTTCAGTTGTAGGTACCTGCCTCCCTTATAATAACCCTTTTACCTACTTATGGTGCGAACATGAAAAATGGAAAACACAATATAATTTACATAATTATTGTTACTCGAAACCATCCCTTGGGGGGTATTTTTTCCGCCCACAAGACAGAAGTACACATACACCAGGCACAGTTTGGTTTGAGTTAACTATGTTTGCAAGCTTTCGGCATTTGTACTCAAGTAAATGAAAGCTTTTTTCAGTGCTTCCTTGTTTTGTGCTCATTTGACTCGCAATAGTAGATAAGTAGATAGGTACTCTTGAATGAAGATGAAGAATGGAATATGGAAATCATAATTTTGCTTTGACCTTGACGTTTTCACTTTACGGTTAGAAGGAGCGTGCAGGGTACCCATAGTTATATTTTAGGTTTTCCGAATCGGAATAAAGGCATGGGTTATCCAAAAAAAATAATACTATTATACTAAGTTTTCTTTTTACTCTAAATCTATGTCATAATTATAAAAATTAACGGTTCCAGTATAAGAAAAGTATAATGTAGGTACAAAAATAATCTTTACAGCTTGTATTTGACTGCTTGGTTACGCTTAAAATTATTGAAATACCAATCTTGGTATTATGTACATTTATTATGATCTACGAAGGTAGGCAGCGCAATATTTACATTTCACTTTCCACATCTCCCATAGGTTCTTATAATAGGAATAGGAAGAATAAGGGCGCAAACCCCAAAGGTCTGAAAATAAGTAGGGTCAGTTGGGGGAAACGTAAACGTTTTTTGCTTTTTTTGCACTAGGCTTTTCGAAAATATTAAGAAAATATTTTTTTAAATTACATTTGAAACTTATTAAAACGAATTTGGCTATATAAAAACATTTTTTCAAAATCCTGGGGTAAATGTTAACATTCCGTTCGTCTCCTCTATTGACACTAAGAACTCCGGTTCGGGGTAAAAGTGAACAGTGGTAAGTAAGCAATTGATTTTTTGCATGCAAACACTGTTTTCACAATGTTAAAATTTTTTTTTTTTTTTTTAAATTCCTGACTCGCCTATTAACTAAGGCACCTCGACCTGAATAGATCTTTTGTGCCGTGAAACATCAGGATAATTAGGCTAGTAGGTCATTCACCTTCCGTGCGAAGTGGATAACACTACTAGCAGAGAAGGTCTTTATATCTTCCGAACTCAGTTGTTCTCTGAAGAAAAAGGTCCGCCTTTTACCATTTAGGGCTGGACATTCACATAGGATGTGTTCAGCGCTTTCGTCTTCCTCAAGACAAAGTCGGCATTCAGAGGAGTCAACTATTTTGATTTTGAAGAGGTGATACCTAAACCTGTGGTGCCCAGTTAGGTAACCTACTAGGTTTTTAAAAGCATGCCTGTTTAGATTGAGGCAACTCTTGGCATTGTTTGTGAAGGGCTGAATGGATCGTTTGGCCTGTCTTAGGCCTGGGGTGTCCACCCAATATGAGATACATCTAGTATGCTCCCAGTTTTTTATAACTTCGTTAATTGCCGATTTGGGGGTGGGGCAGAAAGGTTCAGGTCCCATAAAGGGGGCTTCCGAGCCTTTTCTGGCTAATTCGTCGGCTTTCTCGTTACCATCAATACCTTCGTGACCAGGAACCCACCACAGTTTGGTTTTGTTTCTTGAACTAAGTTTCTGTAGGGTATTGAAGCAGTGCATGACTGATTTGGAGTCAATGATGTGCGAGCTAAGGGCTTTTATAGCTGCTTGGCTGTCCGTGTATATATGGATGTTTGCACCTATGATACCAGAAATGTATACGTGGCTGGCGCATTCTTGAATGGCGTGGAGTTCTGCCTGGAATACACTGGGACATTTTCCCATCGCAATAGTGTATTTCAGGTTCGGCCCGTAAACGCCGGCTCCCACTCCCGACCCCATTTTAGAACCATCCGTATACCACTTAAGGCCGTTTTGGCTATTTGGTGAGTTATTGCTAACCCATACTTCTCTAGTAGGGATTCCGTGGAGAACCCTCTGTTGAAGCATAAAGTTTTTTGTATGCGGTCTGTAACCGTGCAGTGTATTTCAAGTTCCGGAAGTTCAGAGAAAAGTGAAAGCAGGTCCGGATGGTCGCTAAGACTTAACTCATTAACTTGTAGTTGACTTGCCATGCTGCGTATTGCTATTTTTTGTACAAAAATGTGCAGGGGTGTAAGCCCAATTATAGCTTCTATAGCAGATGTGGGGCACGTCCGCATAGCTCCTGATATACCCAGGCACGCAAGACGCTGTACCTTTTTGAGTTTTAGGATGGCGGTCTGCTGGGTGGTCTTAGTCCACCATACTATGGAAGCATAAGTTATGATCGGCCTGACCATCATAGTGTAGATCCAATGAGCAATCTTTGGAGAGATTCCCCATGTTTACATTTACCCCATAAACCAATATTACCTGTGTCTACATGTGCAAAATATTCCAAAAAAAGGCAGCACATTTAAAAAACATAAAAAAGGTAACACATTTTATCAATCCTTCAGGTATTTATTTACCTGACGATACAAAAACGCAATTTGATAGGGTAACAAAGAGTAAGTCTAACTTAAACTACTTCCATTAACTTCTATGGTTTTTCCAAATTTGTAGTAAGCACGTGATCCCGAAATAGATAGATTTGGATCGGGCAGAATACAAATGATATCTCCTATCCAAATCTTCTTTTTCTCAGGTATCAATACGAACGTTTCTCGGAAGTGTGTAAACTTTTGAGAAGCATCACCTCAGCTTCGTTGTTTTGCTCGTAGGACTCTATGACGCAAACGCTTTAAAGAAAACAGTAAGTTCCTTACCACCCTATATCTGGCTGAGAACAAATTGGCCTTCTTTCAATTTCGATGGATCTGGAGAACTCAACTGCTCTAGGTCTCCATCAACTTCAAAATACTCATCCCAAGGACTGTCATCTTCATACTCGACGTCCTGTTCACAAGCGGACTCCATCCGTTTGCTGACGATGCGTACAGGGTTCCAGGAAATCCACTTTCACATGTCCATCTAGCCTGAACAGTAGCGCCTTTGAAAATTATAAGCTGTTGAAGGGCAGAACCATCGGGATTAACGAATGCTAAAACAGCAGTAGACTCACGCCCCGATCCCCCTGAATCCCTGCTCAGGGGATTGCTTTGCCTTTCACCCCCAATGCACGAATACGGCTGGGGTCACGATGGAATCCACTCTCATCGGCATGGAATACGAACTGTGGCTTATTAGTCAGTGATTTGTCCTTAACTACTTTTTCCAGTTTTTCGTAAAAATCGTAGACCTCTGCCGGATTCCTCGCGTCTTTTCGCAGCTTTTGCATGTGTTCCGGCTTTTTTAGCGAAAGTCGGGGATGGCGCCTCATGAAGCCCAAATACCAATCCTGGCCAGGAACATTATCCTTAAACGGGGTTTTAAGACCGGTGGTTTGAATATATTCGCCTACTTAAGTCTTTGTCGCACGGTATTCCCATTTCAGAGCGAGTAACAATGCTATTGACGGTTTCCAGTTCTGTTTTAAAAGGGATCATTTGCCAGATCCCATGGCCTCTAACGACGTCTTTCGTCCCTTTATTCTGTTGAATATTACTCCTTTTGGAATGTGATAGCACACTACGAAATGCCGACACGTCATTCTTTTACTTAGAATGGCTTTCACAGCACATTTACGTCATATTCAACGATGGGCTTCTTATTGACGTATTTTCGGCATTTTGAACAGTGTGAAATGTATAATTTGGAAATGCTTCTGGTGAAATAAGTGTTTACTTTTACCGCAAAAATATGTTTGCATTTCCCCCATACGTTAAAATTACTGGGGTAAATGTAAACATAAAAGAAACACTAAAGTAACTTTTAATTTTAAGTCATTTTCAGCTAATACCATGTCTCCACCGGGCACTAATTCGGGATTTATATAAATCTTTATACGCCGCGTTGTCACTAGCAACGTAAAACAGGAACAGAAACAGAATTTCATACATTAGCAACGCAAAAAGCATTCAGCGAATTTAGGTTTCAGTTGCTAATATATGAGATTCCGTTTCTGACGCGGCTTAAAAGGTCTTATGTTGCATTAAAATCAATATATCCTCGGTCGGCTATAACAATGTTATGGATTTTACCTGCAATTCAGTAGCAGTTTTCTACATTTTTGTCCAGTTGCGGGAACACTTTAAACTCATCGCGAAGTTGAAATAATGCCAAAAAAAAGCTTGTCGCCTGGATATTCATCTTATTGCCAGGCAGAAGACGTGTTTCGTACCTACTGACTTTCCCATATCTTTGACCACTTTTTTGAATCTCGATTGTAAAGAAAAGACGAAAATTTACAAATCTTACAACTTTCACAGAGAACATCAAAACCTTTTTCAGATCAAAGTACAATGACTGTCATTACTTCCTGGCGCAATGGTTTTCGAGAAAATCGCGGAAACCTGAAATGAAAACTCTTTCACGGAACCGCAGCGCAAGCTTCTTACTTCCTTAAATCAGTAGGTTGGTACATATTCTGCAAACAAAATGTTCCATAGAAAACATCTTATTTTGCTACCCTGGCAACTCTAACCGACACACCATGTGTTTGCTCCGCTTTGCAACGCCCGCCGCAACGCTTTGACGGCAATTTGCGTAGTCCGATGAACAAACAAATTCACCAAGTTAACATGTGAAATATGAATGAGTTGAGCAGAGCGAGCGGCATTGCGAATTTGTTCACTCGCCCCGCACACTCATTTACATTCAGCTTCGCTGCTGTCATCGCAAAACTTTCGGCGGCCTGTCGCCTGTGCCTGTTGTTTTGTGTTTTGTCTCTGCTGCTGTCAATATTCCCTCGGTTTTCGCCGTCTTCCTTTTCACGACATTTCGCATTCTCAATTCCACTCAAAAGTCCGAAGTCAAAGCGGGGGCAAGAAACATTCGCATTCGCTTTCGCTCCGTGCCGTAGGTTGCGGATCGTAATCGTAAATAAAAGAAAGAAAAACAAGTGACTGTGTGTGTTGTGAGTGTGATGACAGAATTTTTGCGCAAGGTGAGTTTGAATTTAATTAAATTCCCAAACAATTATCGACTGTAATTCTGTATTAATCCCTCGGCTGTCGATTGTGCCAATCAATTGAATGGGTCAGTCGCGTGGTGGTGATAGCAGAACCAAAGCGGCCGACACGACGAAAGTCGCAAAAAAATTGCACACAAAAACCCAATAGCAATAATGAATTGTGTCAGAAATAAAATTTTGTTTGCTGCTGTCAAAATGATTTTTTTTTTCGTGAACTTTTGAGTGGAATTGAGTGCGTGGGAGGATGGCTGGTTGGCAGAGTGTGTGTTTTGTACTTTTGCGGACCGGTTATTTAGGGATACATCCACTTTTGGCTAAGAAATACGATTTAATTGCGATGACACATGGTTCCTATATAGTAGGTAGTTGTGACTGTGAGCACATTCACACGAGTATAAGAACGAGTACCTTATGCCCATAAGGGGCCAGTGGGTACCTATTGTCAATTTGTCATGCTACCGGCAACGCAACAGTCATCCCCATAATGACTAAAGGACAAAGGCCCATTGCCCCATTAGTTGAGTACATTCCATGCCAACCTAAGTATGTATGTTACTCGTTCAAAGTTTTCAGCCCTAGTAACATACACATTTATAATTTGGTTATTTGGCGTTCCCTTCCATCCCGTGGGAGATGATATTAGACCCTAGGCATTTACCTAGTTTGTCGCTGGAAATAAAAATCTCCCTGAAATACCTGCCCACAGAACCAAAAACTTGCGATAAGAATTAAAGATGCGCACCAACAATGATAGGTACCTAAATTTTGCATAATATTTGCACCTATGCACCTTAGGTACCTAAATACCTTACTATCCTTTGCGTTCGGGGTTGCTTGAACAGAGGTTATTTACAGGTAGATATGCCTCTCACAGATGCTTTAAGACAGGCAGAGTACATAGGTACTTACCTGGTAGCAAGACTAAAATATTATTCCTTGTAATTTATTGATTCTTGCTGTCTATATTGCCAACCACCCACACGTGACGCAACTACCTATAAACTTTTGTAAAAACCATAACACCTCATTATGTCAGTCTTGCATTAGTTTACTTTGTAGGTTTGTAGACAGGTAGGTAAATATTATTAAAATAAAACATTAGGTAGGTTTACCTATACCTACTGGCTATATTTTTTTCAGTCAATCATCAAGTTTTTTTTAATGTGGACGATATGACAAAGTGTCATCTTAAGCACTAATACTGTTGCATTTACCCCACATGCAGGTTTTCGTGTTGGTGCAACAGGTGTGTGACGTGCGTTGTCCTTGAGCAATGATATAAGCCAGGACGTGTATGTATCAGATGCCCATTTTTCCTGGAGCATTTTTATATCCCATCTTATAAAAATTATGTTATGTTTGATTTATTCACTTAAAAATTAATAAGTAGCTACCTATGTACCTGACCTACCTTACATATCCTTTTTAAACTCGGTTAAAATCGATAACAAAATCTATTGAGGCTTTCACATCGCGAATTTTCAATTTTTTTTTGGCGCCACTTCCGTCGAAGTACTTGTCAAATCAGGCATAGTTGTAACAAAACAGCTTAAAAGGGCTGAGCTACTTATGTAAAAATAATTTTTGTTTAAGAATCTTTTTGGAAATTTTTAGTTTTTAAGAAACAAAAACCTTTTTGATTAACTTTCAGCAAAACTTAATTTTTAGCACTAACTACCTAGTGCTAAGTAGGACTCGTATCGTTGACAGTTAGGATGGATTAGCTGTCACCGGATGGATTTTCACAAAACGGACACGTTACAGACTTTTATTATTAAAGTTGGGTTACGCACTGCGAACTGTTAGTCTATTGTGCCCCCAACTAAGCCTTGGAGAGGCTTATTACATCAAAGGAGCTCCCCTCACACTATAATTCATTACTAAATTATTCCGAGAGTATAGACTCATGTTTGGCCTTGGCTGAAAGAACTCATCCTTATAGCACCTTCTCTAGTCCAGTTTCACGTAGGAATCTGAGAAGGAGAAGTGGGTCCAAGGTGGGCGTCTCTCGGTCTGGTAGTTGCCCAGACATTTTATTCTCTTGTGGTTCGAAATTGAGGAAATTGAGAAAATGTATTCCGGAATTTCACTAGCCTCATCGCAAAATCTGCAAGAGGGTTCCTCCGTTACACCAATTTTCCTTAAGTGTTCCCGGAGTTTACAATGCCCCGTTAAGAAATCCGTAAACATACGCAAACTTTTTTTACTTTTTTTTTAGGCCGATGAATGCTTTGAATCTTCTCTGGTTGTAGTTCCTTAGAAGTTTTTTTGCTTGCCTAAGACCTTGAAAGCTTTCCCACATTTTAGCTCGGTTTACCTTCTCTGTTTTCCTGAATTCTTCCCTTAAGCCGCGTTGTCACAAGCAACGTAAAACAGGAACAGAACCAGAATCTCATACATAAGCAACTGAAACCTAAATTTACTGAATGCTTTTTGCGTTGCTAATGTATGAAATTCTGTTTCTGTTCCTGTTCCTTGTGACGACGCGTCTTAAGAGTGTGTTCCCCTATCACTTAGTAAGGTTCAGGTCCTATGAAGGGTTCTGCTGCTCCTCGTCTTGCCAAGTAGTCTGCTGCTTCATTCCCCTCTATTCTAACATGGCCAGGTATCCAATACAGGGTCAGCTTATTGATCTTGCCAGATCATTAAGCTTGTATAGGCAGTCCCATACACGTTTGGCCTGACTATATGGGCATTTGGCGCTTTAATGGCTGCCTGGCTGTCTGACATTATTGCTATGTTGCAATTCCTGCAATTTTTGTCAAGACTTAATTGAACACATTTGTCTATAGCGTATATTTCCGCCTGGAAGGTGCTGGTATATTTACCTACCCATGGATTCAGAGTATTTTGTTCTTGGCCGAAATACTCTAGCGCCAGTTCCATCATCAGTTTTTAACCCATCTGTATACCATTTGATGGTGCTGTTGCTTAGTCTATATGTTGTGGATTCATTGCTCCAGCTCATTTTGGTGCTGAGCTTCACGATGAAGTTCTTTTCGA
The DNA here is from genome assembly GCA_947623515.1 of Neoascia interrupta. Lineage (NCBI taxonomy): Eukaryota > Metazoa > Arthropoda > Insecta > Diptera > Syrphidae > Neoascia > Neoascia interrupta. Next base: position 31,518,097 of record OX392464.1, on the reverse strand, counting down.
AGCTAAACTTCCTCAAACTGTCATCCGTAGGGATAGCCAGAAGGGGGAGTTTATCGAGAAGTGCGTCAAATTCTTTCGACCCAATGCACCTCTCCCTCCCAGTCTCCTCCTTAGCGATCCTGAGGATCGTTTTCCTAGGCATTTCCTCAACCACGATGTGTAGTGGTGTCAGTTCCAAAAGCACTTCGATGGCTGCGGTCGGACAGGTTCGCATAGCCCCGGTTATGCAGAGGCATGCCAGTCTTTGCACTCTGTTGAGTGTTTCTCTCGTTGTGCTCAGGCTTGTTCGTTTTGTCCATTCTAATGCTCCCTAAGTGATCATCGGTCTCACTATGGCAGTGTACATCCATCTTATGATATTCGGGCTGCATCCCCAAGACTTACCCGCAAGGCTCCTGCATATCATAAGAGCACGAGTAGCCTCTCTGGGGACTTCTTCTATGTGTGTTTTTCAGATGAGTTTATTGTCTAGGATTAACCCTAAATAATTAACCTCTTTGACTGGTATCAGTGTAGTGCCCGATGGTCTTATAGGTTTCATTTGAGTATTCCTTTTCCTTGAGAATGGTACTATGGTTGTCTTAACCGGGTTAAGATTGAGGCCGGCTGTGTTGCACCATTCTTGGACTGTTTTTACTGCTTCTTGAATAATTTCAGAGCGTTTCTTCAAACTTCCCCTGGCAATTAATACTGTATTATTAGTATATGCCTGCAGCTGATACCTAGGTTGGTCAATGTATCAAGTAGCTCATCCACAACTAGGCTCCACATGAGTGGTGAAAATACTCCTCCTTGTGGGCACCCTCTTGTTGTACTGACCTTGATAATTTCCTCCGATGTATGCGTCTCCACTGATCGTGTGCTCAGCAGGTCCTGCTTCCATTTGGCAACTGTGCTATTTACTCCATTCCTATCTAGGGCTCGCCTGATGGCTTCGTGTGACGTATTGTCAAATGCCCCCTCGATATCTAGGAAGGCACAGATTACTGTCTCTTTGGTGTCAAGAGCATTTTGGATTATTTCCGTCAACTGATATAGAGCGGTCTCGGTAGATCTGCCCGCTCTGTACGCATGCTGGCGGTGGTTTAAGGGTAGTGGAAAGGCAGTTGCTTAGCACTTCTTCTTTTTATAGGACTTCGGTTGCGTTGGGCCTCTTTTCCCCACTTTTGGAGCAAATACAACCTTTGCCCGGCTCTCGTGGTGTGGCCTAGTTCATCCCTCGTCATACTCGTCCCCGCTTTGATCTGTCGGTTCAGCAGTAGGAGCCAGTGTTCCGGCCTTTGGTGTATGCTCAGTTGCACATTCGGTCACCCTGCTGAACCGATAGCTCAGACTGCAGTTCTGAGCACGAATCGTCTCAAATGACTTGTCGTCGATTCCGAGGGCCAGTACTTGCCCGGTCCCCTCTTTTCGACTCTACAAAACTTTCCAAGCATTGGTGTTCAGGCCTTCGTCCTGCGCTTCCAGGAGCCGTAGAATAGTTTGATGCTCCTGGTCAGCGCTCTTTGTCACAAATTGGCACAGAATGGTAGCGAGGTATCTCTGTTCCACATGCTGCAGCCAGTTCCGCCCCATCCCATTTCTGTAGCTTGGGAGCCACCAACTTCAACCATTCGACTGTTTCAGCGGTCTCGCAGTCAATTAGTAGTCTCCTATTCTTTAAATGAATTTGAGCTTGTGCTCCCATCCCAGGGCCGTTCCGGCTACAATAGCATTTTCGAGTGTTTCGAGTTTCTTGGCCCCGAGCATTACCTGTGGATAACCCACCGGAAATACCGCAACCCGTCGTGATTCTTACTAATCTACATTCGTGCAGCTGGGCCATGGCTTCATCAAAAAGATTGACACTGTCTTCACGCTTTCAGGTCTCAAATACTGATTATAGTCTTTCATAAGGAAATATATTTGTTTTATAAGATAGGCAAAGTAAATACGGTTTTAAAAGTCGCATAAAATAAATTATTAAAATTTATAATTTTTATATTTTTTTATAATTTTATAACTAAATTTTAAAATATTAAAAAATATAATTATATAAAGCCCTAAGAAATTAAGGGACGTCTTATTGCAACATTTCAAAAGCCGGCCTTAATATGTTTTTGATTTGATCCTTGTACTTGCAGACTTTGTAGCCGCAGCTATCAAAACCTATTCTTTTAAATTTTCTCTATTAACAATACTTAATGCTAAAAGAATTGGATGACAAGTGGGAGCTTCAAGACAGCGCGTCAACTTATTTCTAAAACTTTGAAAACATCCTTTCCGCTGTAGGTTCGGGGAAAGCTACTTCATTTCCCTTGGCCAACTTTCATTCCCCTTTCCCAAGACAACTGGTCACTCTATAAGCGTAAAATTTTCTAAGTAGGTACGGAACTGACGCAAATACCTTTCTTCTTTTTGGCGGTGAAAAATGTACATATTTAAGATCTAGAAATGTCTCTCCACGTGACTTGTTTACGGGAAAAGGGTTGCCAAATAAACGCTTCTATCAAAATGTGGTGGCCAAGCATGTCGACCGACAGTAGAAAAGTGGCCGACCGTAGAGCTTGCCGAAAACCTGCCATAGAGTCGAAGGAAGACTGGAGGAGGTGAATTTCAAGAGAAACAGCCAAACACGTTTTTCTTGAGTTTGAAGTTTGTCCGGCGTTAAATTTGTGAAGCAAAATTTATTCTACAAGGGACAAATGACATTTATTTAACTTGACACGTCATGCGTGTGTGATTGTGTGCGTGCTTCGGGCTTTTATTCTGGATTCTCGGCCAGAAGCAAATTCTTTTATCCAGAATAGGAACTGTCAAACGATCGCCAAGGCAACGCTTTCGGACGTGTAACCGAGAAGCCATTAGTAGATTGCATTTGACATTTGTGCAGGTGACAGCACTGCTATATGGGTTAACAGGAGTGTTAATTGATTTTTGGTTGCCGTTTTGAACTTCATACTTTCAATGTGTAGTTTCAAAGCTTTCTGTTGGCAAAGAAGGCTTATATGCTAGCCCCATTTAAGTTTAATAACTTTGAGCATAGTTGTAATACTATGCCCCCCCACTTATGTTTAATGACTTTGAGCCTCTTGAAGCCGCCTTAAGTGTTTTCATCCTTCTCTGACAGGGTCCATGCTTCTGCACCGTAAGGCAGGACTGGGATTATGAGGGTCTTGTGAACACTTTAGTTGTTCGAGAGAGGACTTTGCTACTCAGTTGCCTTCTTAGCCCAAAGAAACAGCAATTAGCAAGAGTTAACATTCGTTTGATTTCAGCGCTAATGTCATTGTCTGAATTAATACGGGACACTGGTAGACAAAGCCCCTAACTACCTCAAAGTTATAGCTGTCGATGGTGATGTTTTGTCCAAGACGTCGGTGTTGGGTATATCTTTTCTTGATGACAGCATATACTTGGTTTTGCCCTCGTTGACTGCTAAACCCATATTCGCCCCTTCCGTCCCTATACTCACGAAAGCTTCACTGACATCACGCTTTGTTCTTCCGATTATGTCAATGTCGTCTGCGTATGCTAGTAGTTGAACGGACTTTTGAAAGATTGTGCCTCTGGTGTTGTACTGCACAATTCTCTCAGGTATTTTCAGGTATTCACACAATTCTCTCAGGTTAAGGGGTCGATGAGGTCTTTACCGACCTTGACTCAACAGCGTGAATTTTTCATCGTATTTTCCACAGCATTAAGTAAGGGAACATGAAAATAACCAATTGGCAATAATTGGTCCGAATGTATCGACTCTGTGAACAGGATGCGTGAAAAGAGAACACTTTACGACAACGCTTCTTTAGAAAATTTTTCACTAAAAAATTTAGTGAAACCTTCCTTTTTCGCAAACAATATTGTGTAGCTCAGTTGCTTCAGGTGTTACCTGTTCAAAGAGTTATCAATCCTAACGGCAAACTATTACCGATGCGGCTTTCTCGCACGTTTGTCACATTTAATCATACCCGCTATAAGTGACCTCTACTAAAATGTCTAGTTGGAAAATTCATGACCAAAGCCGTACTAACTCCACTGGGCCTACTTAAAATGAAATTTGAATCAATCACATACCCGTTTCTCGCTCAGTAATTCCTTGCATTTACCGCATGAAACTGTTTTTGAAAATCCTCCAGCTCTAATTAGGCCCGAGATTGATACAATTACAGCAATCATTTTCGTTTTACAACAATTGGACTGGCTCCAAGCTAGAATGCTAGAATTGCCTTCCATTATCCTGAATGCTAAACCACCAACAACCTGACAATAAAACCATTACCATCATCACCATGACCATTATAAGTCTTCACTTGAAATGAGTTGGCCATAGCAGTGGCAGCGAGCTCCACTTCCTATTATACTCCAGTTGGCTTGGCTCGTGAAATAAATCCCCACTTTATGGCCGGTGAAAAACAGGAGCAGTGTCGTCAATTCGTTGCGCACGAGGAAATTGCTCACACACGCCAAAAACCATTCGCAATTCGTCGGGCCAGAGCAGCAGCTGAACACGAGAACGAGAACACCTCCTGGCGAGGAAAGCCCCCAACTGTTGATGCTGCATCCAACAGGAAATTCATCTCTTAATCAAATTGGCATTTTTTGTGGTGTGTTGTGGTTATGCGCCTTATGCCACACCACCACCACCACCACCACCTAGCCACTCTGCAGTCGAATGGACGCTGGAATTACCAACAATTAAGGTGGAAACCCGTTCGCGTTGCAGGATGGAGCCTCTGATAGAGAATCTCCCTAGGAATAGCAGCCACCCTGATCGCTCCGAACAAAAGCTAACCGTTGGGAACGGTCAACGTGCTATTAAAAATAAATTCAAATTACGAAACTCATTAGATATTAACGGACCAAAGTCACTTGTGTGCGAATGTGATCATCACCGTCAAATTGGCACACGTAGACCTGCACACAGGTATACCTACATGTATCTACTGCTCCAAGTGGTCCGTCCGTTTGTCCATCCGACACGACGACGACACGATGTCCGTTCGATAGAAGGAACAATCGGACACACATTACAGTGATCCAATCCAACCGGTTGTTTCGGTTGTTGTTACTGTTGATGTTGCCGTTGTGCTCTCTGGCAATTAATGGGTTTTCTATTTTCCAACATTCCCATATCTGGGGATGTGGCGCGCACACACAGACCGAAGGACACCCTAAGCGCACGACCATGCGAACACGATAACGACAATACACGCTGGCGTTGGACAGCAAAGCCGTCGTCCACTGGATGATGCTATCTTGCCATCTATCCAGAACAAAACATTTAGTCCATAAACATGTGTGCGCACCACTTATCTGGTGCTGTGGTGGCACAAACAGTGTAACTACGGCAGCGGCTCTTCTGCCAGCAATATAGCTGTATCATTATTTACGATACAAAAAGCCTCAAGTTTCAATTTGACTTGGGCCGGTGTTGTTGGTGAGGTGGCTGGTGCGCGGCGTGCGGAATGCGTCAGCATCTGCATGCACTGACAACTGCACATTGCACCGCTGCACTCACTGACTGGAGCATTCTTTGGATTCAGGGCGCTAACGTTTTATGCCACAACGGATTCCAGCATATTACTTGTTGAGATTAGTTGCTTCTATCATTGATTCAAATCTCAGCGCGGTACACGGTAAAAACAGGTACATATAGGCGGTAACAAGTTCATTTCTTACAGGCCGTTTGGTGGTTGAAGTTATTTTAGGCACTGTTGTTTAAGGTAAGTGTCAACTTTAAGTCACATTGTGTCATTGCCTTATTACCCCAAAATATACACACAGACATTAACTCAAAACTAGCCAATCGTTTTGACTGACTATAGTTTCATTGAAGAAACTTTCACAAACTTGGTGTTGCTCACTTTTTATACCCCATCCCATAGGACATATGAACAAGACCGAATTGTAAGTCGAATGAGCCATGTTTGTCCGTCCGTCCATCCGTATGTCGGTAGTTTTTAGGCCTTTTGCGGGCGTTTTTAAGTATAAACCAAATTTTTAAAATAAAAATGCAGTTAACACGTGTATACCACTGCTGATTAAAAATATGAACAAAAAGCGATGTTATTGAAAAGGGGTTGACGTCACGCCCCTTTTGAGGGAAGGACATTCTTAACTGACAAATTCTTTTTTTCGGACGTACTGTTCATAAGCAGAGCATCAAAAATGTAGAACGGGCTTCCACAGAACATCTTTGGTCAAACAGTCTTTATCAATTTGAAATTAAAGGTTATCAGCATCTCCCCTGCCTCTTCACTCATCAAATTCGCTTAATTAACTCTCGAAGCCACCCTCAAGGAATCAAAGTATCCTTAAGATATCAACGAGTAGTCTAAAAAAAAACGAATAGAGATGAATCCTTTTGATCTCTTAAAATTTTTATATTACACTCATGCAACCGGAATATTTGCTGTACCACATTATTTCCTTCATTTCACACAGAAATGCGTATTTAATAACTGTCCTTAGTAACGTTTGAGTATAATTGTACAAACCCCCCTCCCTTGGCGGACAAACACAACCCTATGTTAACCGCAATCATAGTGACCGCAGTGAAAGGCACTGTTAGTACATTAGATATGTTGTAAACATGAACGAACCGCAATCAAATGCACTTACATTCCAAAAACAAGACCAAAGACTTGTCAGTCATCCCAAACCATCGTAATACGAAGAAGACAGTACCCAGAACATCTTCTGTCTGTTTAATTTTCAATTAAAATGAACTCCTGCAACCTGCCTCTTGTGGTACAGAAGTAATATGTTATCTCATGTGTCTTTTGATCCTTCAGATCCTTCAAAGTTCACTTGCAGTTAATATGGCAATAATTTATTCTGTTACTTGCCGTCTTTGGAAATCAATGATGAGTAAAAGGTATTCTAAATTGAGTTGTTTATGATAAATTAAAAGACCCATTTTTTTGCTAATAGCTCTTTAAATGCTTAAATAATATTTTATATAGAAAATAAACAGAAGTTTAATTTAAGCCAAAAATACTGCAGTAAACTATTGCCCTAATTCAGACGTTGATTGCTACTTTTACAGTCGTCACAATTTCAAAATCGATTGCTGTTTCGATACCCGATGGCAAGAAAGACATGGCGAAATTTTCATACCAGTTAAAATATTGTAGGTAGTCATATTGAATGGTTTGAAACTCACAACTTATTCTTAGAATTACATAGAAATTGTAGACTTGATCTAAAATACTACACATAACAAACGAAATATCGAAAAAAAATTATAGCCTCACCGGAAGGAAACTATCCTGCTACGAACGCATGGTTCGCGGGTACAGCTTTAATCTTCAAGCCATGAAGTTGAAATACTAGCGGCAAAAATGTCAAAAAAAGGGTCACCGGCAAAGCATGGTCCTGCAACCTTTACCTGTGTACTGCTCTGACCAATTGAGCTACGAGTAACCGATTTAATCTTTGTCCAAATTCGACCACATCGATAGTTTTGCCTCACTTATGCTGAATATTCGTTGCTATTTTTTTTGTAGCTGATTTGGAATGGTTCATAAAAGACTTGAATTAGTGAATTTTAGTTGTAAGTTTTGTTAAAAAACAATTTCTAAGTCAAATCCACTATAGTTTTAAGAATCTCAATTGTATTCTATGTTTTTTTTTTAATACTTTGAGACTCTTGGTGCCGAATCTCGAGATGTTCTCCAATTTTTCAAGATTAGCTGAAATACATCTCCCGTCGATTTCATCAAGATGAAAGATAAGATCTCGCTCGGTCTGATTTAAAAAAAGAAAATCGTGCGGCTAGTGATTAAACCCCAGGATCCATCTTCGATTGCCAGTCCGAGTTGTCATAAACGCGTCTATTCTGATATATAGTTAGTGAGTGAGTTATCGAGCTCCCGACTCATGAAGGGTCTCTGCCATCTTTGATGATTACAGTATTTTTAGTCCTCTCTGCCTCTGCATACTTTATAGCCACACCACAACATGGTAAAAGACATACAGAAAACGTTTTTCCGCAAAGCAACAAGAAAATACTATACGGCTTTTAATAGTTTTAGCCATTTACCCTTCAGGTATAGCTAGTTGGCTACTGGTTGATTTTCAAAAGATCCTTTTATTGAATAAAGGCCACAAGTGGGTTAGGTGGTTGGTAGTCAACGCTCAAGAGGAAAAACAATTTAATTGTACTGTGACTTTCCGTTTGGTCGTAAAGAGCCAGGTAGCCAGCATCAGGGTAACCTTGTGGCAGAGGAAATTTGTTTGAGACCTACCCGAACCTGAGGTTAGGAAAATAGGCGGGAGTGATCTACATCAGAATTCCCAAGATAAAGAGGGCGTGTGCAACTGGAATCGGTGTATACCATGTCGACACAGACATGATGTGTGGTTTGCCATTTAGAGTTAAACCAAATCGACCCGAAGATAAAACTCATTGTTTTCTTTAAGTTGAGCCTGAATTAAGATCTTCAAAAAAAACCTTAAATTTTCCTTTTGAAGGCCGAAAGGAAGCAACAAGTTTCCTGGCATATCTCCCTACCTGTGGCTGGCAGATGCGTCTTATTCCGAGAGAAAGTCTTATTTTTCTACGGTTTATCATGCTAAAGGAAATGAGCCTTCTGGTTTTCCTGCTATCAACCTCTGACCCGGTTTGTTTGGTTGTGTCTCTGTCATTATGGTGGCTTTGGTATTTGGGTAAAATTTTATGATTTTTTTGAAATACAATTTTGAGTTGAAAGCGAGGAGGAGTTCTGTCTTGTTTTTTGCCTGTAGATTCCGCTTAATCTGCATAACCAGCACTGATGCATATATTTGTTACGACTAACAGCTTTAAGAATTTATCTTGCAGATAAGTCTAAATCATTTCAAGGACAACAAATATTTTTCGCAGTGTATAACGTTCCTCTTTTGGTGTCTTACTGATTAATCAGTTATATTATAGTTTATTTCTTCTCTATAACTCATTAACTGATCCGCTACGTACTCGTATACTCATACTCAACACACTGTATACGATTATTATCGTAACGCGATTTACGCGTTAATTTAAGCTTGTATAAGAACCAGTTAGACACGAGTCACTGCCATCCGCTAAGCCACACGCAGGGGATGCATTTCCACAGCACAAAAAGAACACTCGCGTCTGCAACAACAACCGCCATCTGCAACAACCTCTTATGGCCATTACACCTGTGCGCAGTTATTCGCTGGCAATGATCTCATCCGATTCTGGTTCTTCTTAGCCGCATCGGCAACAGTCAAATAGCGTCATCCGATTCTAACAATACCATAAATCCTTGCACTGCGAATCTAAAACCATTGAAAAATAATTACGACCTTAAAACAATCAGCGGCTACTGCAATGGCCATTCGGCCTAGGAAGAGGAGTCCCTTTCCGCTTTCCAGTTGGCCATATCGCCGAGGGCGGTGATGCCACTCGCCCATGGTGCCAAGTTGCATCTTTATGTGGCTCGCGCGTGTAATTCGCTGGAAAATCATTATCTTCAGTGGATTTGAGTAACATGTTGCTGCAACAATGCCTGCGAGGCATACAAAAAACGATCTATTATCCGCTGTGGGCTCTAAGGTAATAAATAAAAATGGCCGAAGAGCCATGGATTGTCACTTGATCGGGCCAGGCAAAGGCACGACACATAAAAACATTTGAAATGACTTATGACCGCTTGGATATAAAGGTTTGCTGGCCAAAGGTGAATCTGGCATAGAAAGAAAGATGTTCGACAAAGATTGCAAGGGCACCCACTACCTGAGGTAAAGCAGCAGGGATTTTTCATCCTATGTGTGTGGGATGACAAATGACAGGAACCAAAAAGGAAGTCCCAGTAATTTGGTGGAGGCGATCTCAGGTATATTATGATGGGGAACAGTAACGAGCCGCCCCACTTCGAATCGAGATTTATTGACTTAACAGCAATTTGTACATATGTGGTAGTGGCAGTTGATAGGTGGTACCTGATATGGTATTTTATTGTAAATTGGCTGGGTATAATTAATTGTCAAGGTCCCACTGTCACTATAAACTGATGCTGGATATCGACATTGTTCAATATAGAACCTGGCTTATGATAAAAGATACCCAGTCGGATAAAAGATACCCATGGCAGATTTGTGGATGAGCTACACTTCGTTGCATATTTGCTTTTCAGAACACTCCAATTCGAAAGTTTGACAAATTGCCTACTCGTCGAATATTGAAATCATTTTTCGATGAGAGCTCAACTTTCAATCCTGCAGGTGTCTCGTACTGTTGAAAAGTAAACAAAAAGACAAGCCTTTAGGCAAAGCTCCATCGCGGATTCGTATATGAACCAACGCAACGTTGGGACATCATATTTGTCTGCACCTCAGTTCAATTCAACCTTGCAACCTGAGGTACATGCTTTTGTCGTTGGTGTAACGTATGACCAAGAATAAAATGGACTTTGATAAATTTTCGCCGTGCAGCTACGGATTACCTTTGCCTAGGACCCTTTTATGGGTGTCTCTCTTTATGTGCAACCTAATGGGTGATATACGTTGGTATGACAATGAAAAGAGCCTTGGAACAAATTTTAATAACAACCTTGAAAATGCTGCTTTAATAATTGATATTGGCTTTCGAAGCCTCTAATAAAGTTGTACTTGAAAATATGAATAAGATCCTTAAATGAAATAAATTTGTTAGCAGTGGCGTTCGAATTGTGTGCCAAGGTATTGTAAACAATTGCACCTTGGACCATTGGACTATAAAGTTTTTTTCTGGACACGTGCGCACTTAAAACTTGCCCAAACAATAACTTGTAGAGTAATATAAAGAAACGGTACCTACTTGTTTTTGCATTGCTTTTCAGGTTTGTTTAGAAACTTTTATATTTCTCTGTTTTTTTTTCCAGTTTAAGAAAAGCTACGGTCTTAATTTAGGAATCATACGAATTATACTCGGTTGGAAGGGGGAAACCATCAAGCGGATATTGGATATTAGGCTTATAAGATAATTCGTAAGAGATAATTCGTAATAAGATAATTCGTATCACAAATTTTCCGCGTTTACACTTCAAATAATAAAAACACCCAAAATCTCCCAGAACCATAATTCTTTATTAAACGGATCCATTGTGTTGTTCTTATGGCCTCCAAAAAATTTTCCCTCGTCCTAGAACGACACACCTCGTTGAATTTTTTATTTTCTATCCATATTATGATGTCCACCACTTAAACTTAAGGCGATTTAGTCTTCTAAAATGTTTTGCTTATCTGGGGAATCGTAAGAGTACGATGCGTACATTTTTAAGTACTATATGTTCATTTTTATGTTTAAAATAACTGTATGAAATTTTTAATGAAACTAGTTTAAAAAATTTCAAGAATACAATGAAGGAAAAAAAACATTAAAGCTCTTCTCTTGCATTGGGTGAGACTTTGGGATAATCAAGGAATATTAAAGCCAAGTTTTGTTTTAAATTTAATAAAAAACGGTTATAAACAGAACTTAACGCGTTTGCCTTTAGTGCATATCGCAATCTCGAATGGCTTTTACAGAAAAGGATACTCTTTCTTTTTTCACAATAAACTCCGATTATCTGACCGGTGGCAAAACCTCAGGCAGTAATTCTACATCTTCAGAGTCGGTTTACTCTTCGGTGGCGTAATATTGACGTTCCCTGTTAGAAGTAACCATTTTATGACCTTTGAAAATCTAGTGAAAAAGTGCTCAAATACTCATAGTCCAGGAACGAACGTTAGGTTTCATTTCACAAGAAATCCAACCAAACTAAATTAAGGTCTTAAAAGTCCCCGAAATTCTCTTTTTCGCATAACTTTTGACAGATTAAGAACGGTAAATTAATTAGTCATATTTGTTTTTTTTTACTGGTGAGCTGGTCGCAATGAAAAAAATATTTTTTTTTAACTTATCCATTTCATAATAAAGCTTTATTTATTAACTGCACATATGTATTTATAAAAAGGCATTTTCATCATTTAATTTGAGTATTTAATTGATTTCGTTTCTAAAAACACATTTACGAAATTTTGTAACAAGCTTCATTTGAATAAGGAACCCTAACCTAATTCTATTACCAATTTTTTTCGTGTTACATCTGTTACCAGCGAATTTGAAAATTGAAAAATTTTTCGCCAGTCTTTTAGTTAAGTTTTGTTTTTCTATAGTTTATTTCCATATTTTTTTTGTAAATAATTTCATGAGTTTATTTAAGTGTTTTTGATTTTTCAAATCTTTTGTGTTCGCTAGAGTTCATGAGATTCAGATGGTCCAATTGGTTTGATGTAAAATCAAAAGTTCAAAAGTTACGACATACACATTTGTTAGCTGTGAGCGCCGCCGTGGTGCAGTGGTAAGTGTGTTTGACCACTGTGCACGAGATCCCAGGTTCGGATCCCGACCGGTGCAATAAAAGTTTCTGCACGATGTCCCGCCTCCACGAAGGCCCGACAAACCCTCCCAGAGTACCAATTGTCAGTAGGCAAACAACTCCATGTGCATCGTCCGTCCGTATGTGTGAAGGTCTTAGGTCTTCAAAATCAGGCTGGAAAGCTGAAACTTGGCACGCGGCTTAGTTGCACAGACAGAGTGTGGAAATTGGCTCAACCCGTCAACGGCCACGCCCACTACTGGCTTCAATGTGAGACAACCTCTATTTCACTTATTTTTCAAAATGCCTTTTGGTCAAGTTAGAAAAGTCGGTTAAAAATTGGACCGCCCACAATATCGACCATGTCCACTTTTAACATGTTAGATCCTTCACAACCCGATTTCTCGGAAAGTTGACACCTAAACGAAAAAAAAGTTATGACAAATATTAAAGAGATATTACCATTTGCAGAGTTTGCTCCATACAAAATTTTAAGCTCCGCCCACTCTTAGGGGGCGTTTATAGGAAAAAACTGTTTTCTTCTGAAATAATTTTCGGGTTTAACGCATTTTGTCATAAATCTAACGAAATAACAATAAATTGATTTTAATTTTTAGGTCAGACCCACTTTTTTGGGGCGTGGCCTTTACAAATTATATATGGATTCGAGACAAAAAATTTTAAGATTTGGTGTTACACGGTATAAAGGGTCGGGTATATAGAAGTTTGTCACAGATGAACTCTTGCACTTACTCACTTGTTTTTTTTTAATTTTTTTTCCATATTTTCCAGCAGTATCATTTAATTAAGTCAATTTAAGTGTTTTCCAGCATATCTAAAAAAGCATTTTTTTTTAAAGACGGACTGCGTTTTTTATTCATAAAAAAGTTTGCCTATTACCGCTTCGAAAATAGAAAGAAGAACATACGTTTACTTGGCCTTTTTTACCATTTTTAAATTTTCAATTGCATAAAACAGCAATTTCGATTTTTTTCCTTTAGTTACCTTTAGACTTTCTTCGATTTTACAACCACCTACGCTAGCATTTGCCACTTTTCTTAAATTCTAGTTCTGTGGACATGGATTTTTCAGAAAAGGGTAAAACATGCTGTTTTTATTTCGTTTGTTTAAATGTGCTTAAAAATTTGGGGCGGAAATGGCAATTTTGAAACGTTTTTAATGAAGTTAGCTGACATTTAAACGTTACATACTTCAGTTAATTTTAATCAATATCGTCTTAACCGTTAAGGAACTAGAAATCTTTAAAAAATCTTTTTCGAAAATGTTTTTACGTTTTTGAGTCAAATCTTTAAAGTTTTGATGGACTATGCCCTATTTAAAGATGGACTATGCCCGCTTTTTATTTCAAATTTTACTTTATATGGTTTGGGAAATGGAAAAGGGTAAAAAAAAGCTCTTTTATATTTTTTTAAATTTCAAGTTCATAAAAAGACTACTTTGAATTTTTTCCAGTTGCTGTTCGATTTTTGTCCAAAAGCACAACCACTTGCGCTAGCATTGTATGATTCCTTAAATTTTATGGCCACAAGGAATCATACAAGCTGCCTTTTTATTTCGTCTTTTAAATGGGCTTTGCAAAACTTTGGTAAGAAACGGCAATTTAAAAAAAAATATTTTAACACAGCTTGCTTTCTTCTTTCTTTATTCGCTTTGTACTTAAACCAAATCCAAACAAGTTTGCTTATGCCGTTAAGCTACTAGAAGATTTAAAAAAATCCCAATTTGTTTTTTTTCTTAAATGCTTTAATGTTTTTGATTTAAATCTGAGAAGATTTTGAGACTTTAAAATTTGACTTAATTTTTCTAAAAATGTTTGAATAATTTTTGACACGTGTGATTGTTTTCATACGTTTTTCCAACTAACGCGGCAGAATGCATGAAAAAACACACACGTTTTTTGAACCACGCCAATCCCATGCATTTTTGGGATTTTTTTCGAAAATTAGTTAAAACGACAGTACGTACGCAAACTCGTTCACAAAATTATTACTTATGAGCACTTGCCAAACTTTGAGTTGCTTTATACGTGTCGTCAATATTGGCTTTGTGCAGTAAGTGGTTCAAAAGTTATGGCAGAAACACTTTTAAAAACGCCATCCATTTTCAACTCTTCATTTCTGAAAAACTTTTAAAAATTTTCAAAAAACTATAATTTTTATTTAATTTTAGTATTTACTTCACCTAAAGTTTCTATGGGGCTTGAATGATGATGATGTCCACCACTTAGGTTAGGTTAGGTATAGGGTTGCTGGCAGCAGAAGCCACCAGCTCGCATAGGCCTACGAGGGCCCTTAGCATCACCCCATGGAGACAACCTGAAAGGAATAAAGAATTTAATTTAACTATGATACTTAGTCAGTTTGAAGTATCCTGAGCTTTGAAGAGAAACTTGTTCACCACTTAGTGTTGGTTTTTTTTTTATCTAAGGCTTAAAGAAAAGTAAGCCACTTTCATTTGGTGCCAAGGGTAAATGATCGGCATTACAGAAGAACGGACTGTTACCTTATTTCTTACCTTATCCTATTCCCTATGTAGGTTCTTGATTACCCTAAAACTCAAATGGAAAATCTACAAGGTTTAAAAGAGTTTGCAAAAACTATTAAAATGCTCTTAGCGAACTAGACTGAATCTAATGCAAATATCATCCCAAAAGACTTTCATGAGACAAAAGAAACTTTTACGATCACGCAACGATCTTGCTATGCGCTACAGAAAATAATAAAAATCTGCGCCAGATATGTGTGCGTTGTGTCTCGTGGATAATGGTAATTTAATTTTCCTTAAAAAACTGCCCATAATGCTAATGGCAATAAAGTCAAGAAAAACTCTTTTTATAACTCCCAGCACAGTGTTCCACCGCAAATGGTCGCTACATCCTCAGAGCAAAATCGCCCGAGTACTCAATCAGGGTTTCTTTCTCGTAATTTAAAGGCTATATAGCGGTGGCGAGCGGCACGCATCTACTCCATCTTTGCAAGCAAAAACAGTTAAGTGAAGTGCAGTTAGAACTGCTGCACACTAGGCTATACACTTTGCACATGACTGCAAGGCGCAAGCGCAAAATCTATGATCATATGTGCGCCCTAGTGCATCCATCTGACCATTATTGGTCAAAACGATAAACTCGAACCGGAATCATTCATCTTCACTATAGCGCGGCGCAGAGCACCGCATATAAGCAGCATCGGTATCTCCTTGCTTCTTATAGGCCAGGCCCAGCGAATCGAGTTAATTTGAACGGACAATGGATAGAGCCTTTTTTGTGCAAAAAAATTATTATTACGCCTTAACGATGATGCGGTACCGATGCCGCATGTGTGCGGTGTGTGGTATGGTCGAGCTGACGGTGGCCCATACGTTTTGCCGCACACTAGACGCTCCGATGCACCTCTAAGCAGCTTAGGATTTATTAATTTATAATTATCAAGCCGGCGATGAGCTACGAGCTATGAACACGACACGCTTAATGAGCCCACCAAGTGTATTAATTGTTTCTACTAATGCTTATGTTTTCTGTTTGTATATTTTTTGTTTCCGTGATTTTGTTGCTAATTAATTCGAGTAGATGTCTGCACTGCAGACGGGATCTAATGAAAATAAGATAATTTCGTTTACTAGATTTATTTAACGGTAAGTGTGATATACTGTCTACTTTCTTATTGCATGGAATGCACTCGGAGCATGGCTAAGATGGAAGACAGGCACAGAGCATCTGTAGTTGGTTGCAGGGCTTAGCAAATGGTGCTAATTGCTGCCCACAGCGAATGCATTGGAGGCCTATGGTTGAAGATCCAGATTTTAAAATTGGGTTTAAAGATGGCTACACACGCAACTGCCTGTAGGGATGTGCATGTCGAAGCGTATGTGTTGCACTATAATTACTTATAAAATGCTGATTGAAAAGTATAAATATTTATAGCTAGCAAGGCTTCGATTGGGGTCTCTATGCCTGAAATGTTTTGAGATAATTCTTTTCTCGCCACATGTGGAGAAAGATTTTTTTCTTCTTTTTAAGAAAAAAAAAGTTTTAACCATTAAAATATGAGAACGTTTCTTTGTTTGTTTAGAGCAGCCCTTCATTGGTCTTTTGGGAAAGACCAACCTTAAACTTTATTAAATCACAGCACTATGGCCAAGATTGGTATGGATTGTTCGGCTATAGTGATAAAGCCAAACAATCTGCCAATATGCCAAAAAAAATTCAGATAGCTTCCGAAGTTTTTACTTATTTTGTACGACTGAACATTGACCGATTTGCATAGGCCACAGGAAGAAGGAAAATCGTGTCCAAGTGGCTTATAATCAAGTTTTAAAAGATTTTCCCTTCAAAATCCTTAAAAGTCGTTTGAATATGCATTTTATGAATTTGTGTACAACATTCCTAAAAAAAATTTTTATTATATTGTTGAGTCGAGTATTGTACCTACTCCCTGAGTCTATACAAAGACGAATTTCGTTCCTTCATGGAAGGAAGTCCTAACTTGGCTTCCGGGTTGCGGATAAAGGCGTACAAAATGTCTCGATATTATTATTACTGAGACTTTATGATTACTTGAGACAACGTAGGCTCTTGTCGTAAAAAAAAGTTGTTTTAACAACAATGTTAGGAGCAGAGCGGTTTCTATAGGAAAATCATGCCGTTTCCCTTTATTTGAGCTACATACAGCTTCGCTTGGAAAAGTGTATGCTTTGCATTCAAACTCAGGTTCTTGCAGTTGACACAAGTTCCTTTATGTAGACTGTATAGTCCTAACTAGAACCATTTCGTCAGGCATATTTGCATAAAACTTCAATCATAAGAAACGGCAAAATAGCACTTAAAAAACTTTTTATGCTCCTTAAAGCTCTTGTTATAGGATCTAAAAAAAACTGGTAACACTTCATTAAAAAGAAAATAACTATTTTAACGTTTAAATCTTACAACAAAAGCATTTTTAAAATTTTATTACAAGACTTTAACTCAACAAGTGTTGAAGGTAGTCTTATAACAAGAGCCTTTTAAATATAATAATTAGAGTGAGACTAGTCCTTAAGACGCTTGTAATACTCTCCTTATAAGATCTCAAACTTATAAGAAAACTTCATTTTAAGCGATTCGATGAAAAAAAGTGATTTTTTTCATAGAATTCTACCAAACAGCACCGGAGATAAGGGTGCACACGTTTTTTCATGCATTTTTGCGATTTTTTTCGAAAATGCGTCAAAACTGCAGTACTCAAACTGTTTTTGAAAAATATGACCTAAGCACTTGGTTTACTTTGAGCTGCTTTATACGTGTGTTCAATATTGATTTTGAGCGATAAGCGGTTCAAAAGTTATGGCCTCCAACACTTTGAAAAATGTTATGCATTTTCGACTCTTCATTTCTCAAAAACGTTTTGATATTTTCGAAAAGTTTTATTTTTTTATTAAAGCTTAGTATTTCTTAAACCTAAGTTTCGTTTTTCTAGTGCTTGCCTACTAAACTTCTTCACAAAAAAAAAAAACACTGAATAACATTAAGTCCATTTTCACATGAAATTTCAAACTGTAATTAAACCAAAAAACGATGCCTAAAAAAAATTGCCCTCCTTGAATTCTCTGACTATTTCCGCAGTGCGCATAGCACACCAAATTTTGTCTTTCTACGACTGTTCAGAAGTTATAAAGCGATTGGACGGACGGACGGACAACGTAGTGATACCATAAGAGGTCCTTTTTCCATTTTTGGGCGGACCGCTAAAATTTACATGTCCTACAAAATTTAATAGGAAAACTATCGCGCATTTTACAGTTTTACAGCCTTCAACTCAAGAGATTGAGATTCAAGTGACTGAGATTCAACTCAAAAACACAAAAGGTTTTTCAAAAACAGTTTTTTAAAGCCCTTTGGTTCAGTTTTGGTTAATGTACAAAACTTTCAAAAAGGAAGCAAGCTGCGTTAAAAAAAAATTTAAATTGCCGTTTCTAACCTAAGTTTTTCGAGGCCTATTTAAAAAACTAAATAAAAAGAGGAGCTTGTTTTACCGTTTACGCGGCCCACATCGAAGTTTAAAAAAACATCCAATGCTAGCGCAGGCGTTTGTGTATTTGGAAAAAAGTCCAACAGGAATTGAAACCTTTGAATACCCCATCCTATCCCTCATTGTAAAATGCTGATGGCATTGTTATTTTTTGACATTTTTTAAGTAGTGCAAACTTTGAAAAGGGGCGTGGTCCAACCGCCCCTAATTAAAAGCTATCAATTTCCAAGCTACGCTTAAATGGACGTAAAAATGCAATTTTTGCTTTAAAATCAATGTTTTTGATATATCGACCCCTAAATCTTGAAAGAAATCCGGACTGAAGTCTCGTTTAGCCCCCCTGCTACTTTTTTGTTTCCTGCTTTCCTAAATTAGGCTCAAGGCCAGTCGAAATTACGTTTTTCTGAAAAATTTCAGGTTTTTCTTCAACCTTCAAATGTGGGCGTTGCTCAAAGTCTTGTATGAACAAAATGTAGAACTAAGCGTTTTTTACCTAAAATATAAAGCAACATTTTTTCAATTTCGAGGAAAAATATTGAGTAACTGCATTTGAAAATTTACCCTCAAAATAGATGTCACGCCCACTGGAGGAGGTTTACCTATTAAATTCTTCTTTTTTGTGTCCTACATTCATTAGGATATGCTAAATGTCGATTCAGCCTTTTATAACGTGTTACAGCTTTGAAATCTCTGGAGGTAGTTGCACATTTAGACCGATTGTGGGCGTGTCTTTTAGCGAATTTAAAAAATTTTTACACTTTACACGTACGAAATTTCAGCACCCTAGCTCAAAATTTAGGGCCTAAAAACTTGTGACACACGGACGGACATGGCTCATTCGATTCAGAATTCGGTCTCGATAATATGCCCTTAAGGTTTTGGAGGTCTACCATTATTATTTCACCGTGTAACAAACTATGTGACAAACTTAATATACCTGGGATGGGGTATAAAAAATTCGAAATAGTTGTTTTATGGATTTGAAATTTAAAAGATTATAAAAAAGGTCAAAAAATCCTGTGTCCCTCCTTTGTCCCTCCTCTCACACGGTATAAACGTAATTTTTAAATAAATATCGGGCATAGCCCATCTTCAATTTTACACAAAACTATAGGAAACAGTGAATATTCATTCGAAGATCTGACTGAAAAAGGTAAAAACATTTTGGAGAACGAATTTTTACAGACATTTGAATTGAAAGATATTTAAAAAAAATTACCTAATTAATCAAGAAAAAATTGAAAGATATTAAAATTTTTAAAAATTTGTCATAGAATTCTTTTTTCGATTCGGAGTTCACTTTCTGAGAAATCGGGTTTTCAAGATCTAACATGATAAAAGTGGGCATGGTTGATATTGTGGACATATGATCAAGGTCGAATTCTGAGTCGAATGGGCGATGCCTGTCCGTCCGTATGTAACCAATTTTTAGGACTTAAATTTTGAGCTAGAAAGCTGAGGGGGCGCCGTGGCGTAGTGGTTAGTGTGTGTGCTTACTACGCCGGAGGCCTGGGTTCGAATCCTGCCATCGTCACCTGAAAAAAAAGACTTGTTCTTTTTCACGGTCCCCACCTCCGCGAGGGTCTGACAAGCCTTCCGAGAGTATCATTTGTCTTGAAAAACTTCTCAAAGTGCCGTTCGGATCCGGCAAAAAACTGTAGGTCCCCTTGTATGTAAAGAAATTTACACACCAGCATACATTGTTGAGAAGTTGGCCCTGGTTCACCTCGAGCTGTTGCGCCACTCTATTTATTTATTTTATAGAAAGCTGAAATTTTGTACGTATGCTCTCTGTCATCCGAGGCAATACAAGCATTAAAATTTTTTTATTCGCCCACAGTTACGCCACAACCGCTCTAAATGTGCACCTCCAGTGCTTTCAAAACTGTAAGATCTCGTAAAAGGATAAATAAGTCCATCTTCTTAAGATTATAAGGCATAAAAAATAAAAATAGAGTCAGCAGACCGCCCCTTGTGGGCGCGGCATCAATTGAAATAGTAACCTTTCAAATGCAAATTATTCAATATTTTTGCAATATTTTTTTAAACAAGGATATTATTTAGAAAATACTTGGTTCTAAATTTGGTTCATACAAAGTTTTGGGCCACGTCCACATTTAGAGGCAGAATTTAAGAAAACCCTAGAATTTTCCAGAAAAAAATAGATTTCGACAGCGCTTTAGCAGTCGTAGAAAGGGTAGAAATAAAATTTAGCACATAACGTTCACCGGACCCTTATCTAGATTCTGTCTATAGAAAGTTTTTTGCCACGTTTATCTGAATTTTACAAAATTTTTGAATGTGAACAAAAAAAAAATTCAATTGCGCACATTTTAGACGCAAACTTGGATATTTCTATGCTTATGTTGCATTTTGGTTAAGGAAGCAGGACATGCCTCTTTCAAAAATTAATGAAAATGATTCGTGAATGGTAACGGGATGGGGATGGAAAAAAACAATAAAGGAATGAGAAGAAAAATAGGAATGGAAAGAAGAAAAGGAATAAGAATAGGGTATGCGACCGCTATTGCATACGCACTGTTGCACTAACGCACAGGATTTATAAGGAGTTAATACATTTGGAGTTTTTGCATAGAGCCGTTCTTTCCGTTGGATGGCGCTACGCGTTACGCGGCCATGTCTGACCGATATGCAAAATTGTAAAATTTGACCCCGCCATAGTTCTTCTGCTTTAAGTTGTAGGTCTAAGTATACCAATAACCCGCAAACCACCTCTGCCCTAAAAGTTAACCTAAATCAATGCCGAACGGGACGAAGAGTATTTCGTTCTTAAAAACACATTTTATTACGATATTTCTAAAAAAATAACTAGAACAAAATTAACAGATTGCGCCCGTAAAAAACTTGGACGGAGGCTTTTTTGTCTTTTCTTTGTTTTGTCTTTTCTCTTAAATTTAGAATTTTATTAAACATCAACATCGACCCAGCTCACAGCTGCTCAACATTGAGTCGACATCTGCGTCCCCTGTCTGCCTGTCCGTAACCAAACGCTGCACTGCTCACGTGGAAAATAGGCCCATAAACCTGCACATTGATGACATGTATTCCATTCAAAAAACGGCCGGAAAAAATAATTCTCGCACGCACTTATGGGGCGCTAGGATATTTTCATTCATGATTTCCTTCCAACGGTTGCATAGAATGTAAAAATTTATTTTTTTCCTAATTGACCTGACTTCAGCTCTTTTTGTAATGCATATACACTTGGAGCATTCCACTGAGTCGTCAATAAAATTTGCTCCACTTTCGTGTGAATTGTTGTAATTTGACTTTAATTGCTTGCAGATGATTACTGTGGCGACATACAAACTGCAAACATTTACGCCTCATTCGATTGGGCCACATCCATGTGCCACAAGCCCCGAAGCACACGCGCCCACTCCCGATGTCGAGCTTCTTCATTGTGGCACTATAACATATGCCTTGTCATTAACAACTTCAGCAGCCAAGACGCCACAAGTTACAGTTTCGTTTTTCGCATAACAAGTGTTGAACAGGATTGCTGCCTGCTTTCAATGGTCTTCGTGCCTTCCCGTGGCTGTATATAATCCACCATTGAATAACATTTATTAATCACATTACGAAACTTTATCCTGGCATGCTATGTCCTGCCACCCCTAGACGGCAAGTTCTATTCGAAAGAAAAGTTTTACTTCCTTGTGCATTGTGCAGGGCTGTCTAACTCATAATCACTTAAAGTGGGGGCGGTGTACCCAATGTTCTGTAAAGTCCGCTCCTCTCTCGTTATTCTTTGGGTTTGTGTGTTTTTTTTTTTCCTTACTCCTTGTACCTATCCCCGAGTGGGACTCTGGGGTTGGAGCTTGGTGGATTCGTTGTTCATCTTCTCTTGTTGCATGTCGACCTTGACCAAGAACTATACACAAGGGAACCTGAGTACCACAATTGCATTTTGTCTTGTGGGCAGTGGTGGTGTGGTGGTTGGGAAAAAGGATTTGCTTGCTGTTCGGTGCAGCGTAACATTGTAATCTTTTGAAGTTGTTTCGCAGGAACTTTCGACCCTCTGTGCGGATGATGTTGTCTTTAGATGTAGAGCAGTTTGTGGCACTGTGCTGTGAAAGGAGCTGACAGTAATTCTCGCCCCAGTGAGATGGCTGAACCCCGGGATAAGCTGAGATGAGAACTAAATTCGGTTGAAGTTTAAATTGAATTATGGGTGTCAATGGTAAGGCTTACTCGAAGCGAGACTTATACAGCGGATCATTGCATTTGAGAGAATTTCTTTCACGCTTCCTTGGAATTGGAACTAAAAAAATCTTTTATAGAGGCCTGTCTTTAATTTATTCAAGAAGCTAGACAAAAAGGGAATGCAAATACGGTTGTTTGTTTTTTTTTTTGTTCCATCCAATTAAGCTAAGCAGGACCTACCTATACCTTACTCTTCGATGGTGTTATATTGAGTTATTTTCTGCCGGATATTGCTACTGATCCTGCTTAACATCTCCTGGTCATTCGAGCAACAAAAGAATGTAGTCTGTATTGAAATTCTCAATCGTTCTTCATTGGTCCAGCTAGGGACGAGCATCTTTATGCTGATCGCAGCCATTTACGGCCTAAGTAGCGCAATTCAAAATGGCCATTCCCATGGGCACCATTAACCTAACATCAGGAAGTTAACTTTAACCACCTGATTTGCATTGCCACACTGGATTGCACAACAAGTTCTCATCCGTCGTCGGTCCACCTGTAAAGCAGGAAAGAAATATTCTAAATACCTGACTTCCTCTTATCCTCGATTCCCTTTAACAGTTCAATTCCATTCCCATCTAACCATGCGCCTGTCAGATTGCATGCCCCAACTAGGGAGAGCAAATGCCAATAGAAAAAAAAACAACAGTCACCCAAGGCATTCCAACAAAATGATGATCTTCCTGAAACCGAAACCGGATCCCGGCCACCATTCTGCCCATATAGCCTGCGTACAAACGCGAAGTTGCAGTGATTTTACGTTATAGGTAATTATTTCGAACGTTCCGTAATAAAACTCTACTTTAATGCATGCAAAGCTAAAGCTCCTCGCTTGTTCCATTCGGCAACAAAACAACATTGTGCGCAAAACAAATTACGAAAATATTTCATCTTGGCCACAAAACTTCCTACAATAACGAAATTTATCGGTTAAGGAGCGGTACAGTATCCTCGCTGTACTACAAAGATTTGCGTGCACCTAAAAAGCAGTCTAATGCAATGGGAAGAAAAAAAAGTGCGCTTTTTTTTACACACTCACAATACGCGAGGACCGGTATCGAAAGGTAGTATAAGCGACTTCGGTTCACTCTCCGCATACCACTGACGGCAATGTAATCAAATTCAACCTACCATTAGGTTGGATCTAAAGGCCATCATCATCATCATGATCGCACCGATCGAGCCAAGTACAAATAGGCACAGAGCTATGCAACAACAGTAACACTTTACTATGCACCAGTACCTAGATGCCTACACTACTCTTCTTCCTGTGTGCGCATGGTATCCACCTATTCAGCAACCTGCGACTCAGGTTTCGCGACTTTTACTGCAGCTGTTGTTTGGCAGGTTAAGAGCCCTCTCGCGCATAGATTCCGATATGCGAACGGATTCTAACGTGTAGCCATTATTTTGCGACGACCGAAGAACAGGAGCGTCTTGATGGGTCCTTAAAACAACCGTATACACAATATGGTAGAGAATATGTTGCTAAAGTTTATTTCTTCTTGCGGGTAAGTTGTCGCCAATGCGAACAGGTTCACTAGCTGTGGTTGGATTGTAATTTCTTCCTTGATGCGGAATTTATAACCTATCCCGTAGGGTAGATCGTTCTTAATTCAAACTTTGTAACATCTATCCACCAGTCGGCATGAGGTTCGAGTTGCTGTAAAAATTTCATAGCACGGTAAAAATGCATCGTAGACTATATTGTAAATGGCATCATTAGGCATCTACCTCTTGACTGTAAACCAAGGAAGTGTAAATATGGTCAGGACAAATAAAATGCATCTCCTCGATGGATACTTTTTAGCGAAGAAATAGTGAGATATTTGGTCAAGCTTAGGTAAGCCAGCCAGCACCAGGCTTTTCATAATCATGAGAGTTTATTTAAATGATACGCAAGTAAAAGATTTTTACGATAAAAAAGTACATTGCGGAGATAAGGATGTAAAGGAGCCCTATCTAGGACATCCTGTTTGTCGTCTAAAGAAATAATTGGCTAGTCCATAATTAGCCTAATTTAGTCCATAATTGGCCTAAAAGGTGTTGACACGGGACTTCCAGTTTAATTCTTTAAGGGCAGCTGGCTATTTAACTGGAGCACTCTTGCTTAAGCGCTCTCTCAATCTTACTCTCCATTAAGAAACCAAGGGCAAGAGACAATGGGATGGCTTACTAAAGTGGCAATTGACTTCAAAATGTCAATTAAATCAATTACTAGGTTCAATGATTTTCTTAGTCTGTCTTATGTCTTTAATATTGAAAAGTGAAAAATTACAGCAATTTACAATTCTAAAAACATTATAATAACGGCGGGCTCTATGATGATTTGGGGTGCCGTGGCGTAGTGGTTAGTGTGTGTGCTTACTACGCCGGAGGTCTGGGTTCGAATCCTGCCATTGTCACCTGAAAAAAAAAGACTTGTTCTTTTTCACGGCCTCCACCTCCGCGAGGGTTTGACAAGCCATCCGAGAGTATCAATTGTCTTGCAAAACTTCTCAAACTGCCGTTCGGATTCGGCAAAAAATTGTAGGTCCCCTTGTATGTGAAGAAATCAACACACACAGCATACATTGTTGAGAAGTTGGCCCTGGTTCACATCGAGCTGTTGCGCCACTCTATTTACCTATGATGATTTTAAACACTGCCAGGTGAAGATCGTCAGGAACCTTCATATTATAATGATGCTAACATTTTGACAACTCTTCGTACGGTTTCCCATTAGAGAGCAAGTATTTGAAAGCAACAAACAGTGTCAAAACACACAATTGTGGCTACCAATACTGCGAGCTACCGACAGCAAAGTTAAGAAACAAGAAAAACAATGACGAAAACATTTTATGAAAAATGATAATAATGCTGCAGTTTTTCGCTCTTTGATCCATTTCTCTCTCTTTGAAACTCAAGTGGGAGTATTTTTCCAATTAGTAAGAGTAGCGGGCTTAACCCGCATGATGGTATTTCAAGCACATTAATTAAAAAGCTAACCGAATGGAAAGCTAGTATCTGGGCGGAACAAAAAAAAAATCCAACAGCGCCTGTTTCGAGATCAACAGGTTTCTGTGCCGTCTTTATGTTCGTATCCAGGTCCAACACGAAAATTAAACAGTCACCATTCAAACATACACCAAGTGTTGTAACTTAATACTCTGCTGGTACCATTGCTTTATACTGTACAGGCATAACACATGCGGGAATAAGCTTTAATGTTTCTGTATAGAGCTTTTATATGCCACGTTGACTAGGAAGCGTTCGTGTTGCATCAGGAGGCTTTTTCTTTCTACTTGCATGCGAAAGAAGAGTAGTCATAACACCTTGAATAGCGGACTATAATTCCACCGGCAATAATACGGGAGACGATTTACAGCAAAACCCAAAGTGGTTCCACCAGACAAATATAGGATTAATTTTACATGAGTATGAGCACGCCATTTTTCTGTCATTTTGGCTCTCAAAAGAGAGTGGTGATGTCATTTTTCCCGAGCGAAAAAAGATTTTCGTTGTAAACTCTGTCTGTCTGACAGATCTGTCTTACGTGAAAAGGGTAAAGGAAATTTATAAGAGTTTTTATTTTTAATCACTTGCCGAGAGGATTTTAATTTATATATTTAATCGCGTAATTTGTAGAGGATTTAATGAAGATTTATATTAATCGCAGATTAGCGCTCGGTGGAAACATGGTAAAAGCTTACTACGACGAAACCTACATTACAATGACATGATTATCTATTAAATCAGGTGTTAAAAGCTGTTAAATGCTTAGGATACTGAACGTCGGGATACTTAAAGGCTTATACGATCAACATAGGCTAAGCTATTTTTGCGCAAAATTGGAATATAAGCCTCATATGTCTGAGCTCATGCACGAAAGCCGGCTTCGGCCTACTTGTCACGAACCATCAACGGGCCATTTTCATTAACGCAGCCGTTTAATGTTTCTTATAATAACATCGTCGGAACTGTTTTCATTACTTGATGCGGAAGCTCAATTTTGGGAGCAGGTTTTGTTCGTTCATAAGCTAAAGGTCACTAATGCAGGACATAATGTAGTTCCCCATCTGGTGTTTTCCTCAACCTAAGAAAGAGCAAACTCCAAGTCAGGTGTTTAAACTGTTTAAACCATCCAATCTCTTTGTCGGATGTTTCCCATTCGTCTCTCGTTAAAATAATTAGAGACCTTCACCGCATGAACGTATACATTTAAAAAAGTCAGCTAAGGACATTTCGGTTCTACTCGTTCACAGAGATAACAAGTAGGCCTTTAAGGTCTAGAGATAGAAGTGGGGCGGACTGGCAATCGAAAAGTAAGAATGTAAGAATGACCAGATTATCTTTTTTTCTTGCCAACCTGCCTTTTTATGTAAAATATTATCCTTTCATGATCACGGACCTTCGCAATTTTTCCCAAAAAAAAACATAAGTTTACATTAAATGTTTTATTGATGTTTCTGAAATATCAGTATCTGTCTCGAAATTAACATGTGTACTCAAAGGCTTACTACATCCGTAATACATGACGATAGGAAGTTGTCACAACCCATTTAATTTATGTTATCGGCTGGCGCCACAATTTGTATGTAAACGATAACAAGTTGACACACACGTTTGCGTGATACGTTTTTGGATGAAAAAAAATCTTATGGTACAATCAAGAGTCATTAACTGTTCCAATAAAAAAAAAGTGGGTCAATATCTGAGGTAGTAGGTAAACATTTACGTTTACATTTAACAATTGTAGTCTTGACCTCGCGGACCTATCAGATCCTATCATCACATGTAAAACAATGACAAGTTCAAACTTTAAAAAAACTCCGATATCTTGAAAACCAAACAAAAAACCCGAAAAAAATCCCTCGAATGACTCTATATCCAGATTTTGCAAAAAGTTTATGGGGCACATCCCTGTAACCCCCCCTACTTGGGATTTGCGTATTGGAAAGTTTGGGTATATAAAACAACTTCTGCGTAAAATTTCAATTTTAAAGATCTCATAGTCATGGTTTTGTCTTTTGATTTCTGCGATTTCGTCCATATAAAATTTTTGCCATTCTAGCAAACACGGGGTGATTCTGTCGAATATTCCTTTTCGCGTTTTATCGCGCCCTCCATTTTGTTCTTAGTCTTATCAATATTTGAATGCGAAAATGGTTTTGTAACTGTTATAACAAGCAAAACCCTGTAAATCCCATCATCGTTTGCCATCACATTAAAGTGGGCTGAAAAAAAATCCACCCGAAAGGACAACATTCCTGCAACAATCTAGAATTAGGGAGAAATCGTAATCGATCTCCCTCTATTTACTATAGCGGAAAACATGTGAACCAGTCTCTATATCCCTGATGGCAAACAACCAGTCACACCAGTGCACACATCTTACAACGCTACAGGTTGTTGCGGTAAGAATTTGTTTATGCCATCCAACTGTTTCTGCCGCGCCTCGCACCCCGTAACCCACCCCCTGCAAGGTCTCATGAAGTAACAACATCGCCATATGAGCTGCATCACTTCCTAGAAGCACTAGATGGTCGCCTCCCCATTATTTTTCATTCCTATCTATATAGGCCCCGATCGAGGACACCAAACGGCCAACTCAACTTCGCTGGTGCACCTCTTGCTCTCTACTCTGAGGATGATTATGATGATGATGGTCTTCCTACTGAGGTTGCCTACCAGCAGCAGCAGCTCGCCATACCATCATGGAGCCCACCTATTCGCATTCGCAGGGCAAAAAATAAATATAATGAATAGCCAACAAGAAGGCAGAGATTAGGCCAACTTGTTGCACTGTCCGCTCACCAGAACAGTGCACTGTCAGAGATCATCTTTGGCTTTGCGTTGTTTTTCCAGTTGCACACGTTGCACACGACCGACCCCCGTCCGTGTGTGTTAATCGCGCGGGGAAACTCGTTTCCTTTAGGGCTCGCTCTATAAGGAAGCGCATTTCAACTTGCTCTGCATACGAGTTTGTCGTTTCAGGAAGACGAAGGTTCCTCGTTGCCTTTGCTCAAGCTGTACCTGAGAACCAGAACCCTCCTCATGTGCCCACATGTATGTAATTTCTTTAACTGATTTCCCTTCCCAAGGATGGGTGCAAACATGCTGTTGTTGGTGAGGCTGTAGCTGCTGTTGCTGCGAACGCTGCAAGGCAGTCCAACTAGTATCTCGATTGTGTTTTAATAGAAAATCGTTTGCGGATGCTTCATGTTGCGATTCGCATATTGGCATTGGCTATTTTTACATCAATTGTATAAGGGGCAAACAGTAATGCTGTGCAAAGCAAGACGGTAACAGGGGTAAACCTGATATTGATAACGGAATAACTTGGTTCTGTTATTTAAGGTATACCTTAAATAAAAGAGGAAAAATCTTAAGTTGGCTCTCTCCTAGCGGAGAGGAGGCAAAAAAAAAATCTTAATTTGTTTAACTTTGAGGACCAGGGCGCGGAGGTTGAATAGGTAGGCATTTTTCTGTATACAGTTCCTAGATAAAAATCAAGTTCCAAATTGCAGTTAGGGTCGACTTTTGTGACTTGCTCGGACCCAAGCAATAATTTCTCCTGCATTCAGCCGTATGATAGGCTTGGATGTCTGGGGTGAATGTCCTTGGGAACTTGTATGTGGTCATCTGGATGCGTATGTTTTGTTTTAAAGAAGTATGTAGGTGGAAATATTTATATTTTTCAGGACCCCAGTTTTGAAAAAAAAAATTATTAAAAAAAATGCAGGAAACCCATTGTAAATAAGATTTTTTGCCAGTGGGTTTTTCAACCCCATTGAACCCTTTTTATTAGAGTATCATTTCGTGCCCCAAGTGCATTACATTTAAGGCAGGGAAAGGCGTAATGATTGCTTATGTTGAGAGTAATTTATTTGCTAGTTTCATATAAAAAAAACTGCGTTGCCTTCATAACAATGTTTTTTTGTTCTTGCCTCAAAAAGGATCCAAGGTATAGCATAAAAGACTGCATCGGTCGAAGAAGCCTTTAAAATTTCTCCTCTATTCAACAAAGACAAAATAAACGTTAAATAAGTCGCATATATTGTCGAATATTATCGTGACTACATGACCATTTTCACTAAAGACTTCAGAACTTTTCTTGATGAAATCTGCAATAAATTTTTCCTTTACGTATAAAATTTACGCTTGGTTAAAGCTAATGCTTTCATATTTTTCGATGGTCTGTCATTGGTGGCTGTTTCACATAAAGAGCGAGAGAGCGAGCGAGGGTCTCGGGCAAGCTCTGAAATGTATTTCAGTCAATTACAATGTATGGGGTGGCTCACAATACCGGCGTGATCGCTGTCTCGCTCGCCGGGCTTTTCGAAAAATTGAAAAACCCTCGCCGAGGTTGGCGATTATTCCGTCAATCGGTGTTGTGAGTAATGACACGCTGTTGAATAGACTTTTTTTCTCTGTTTCTTTTAATACTTGTGAAATATAAACTATTTGTGTGCAATGAAATCGAAAAAGTTTAGAAATATGTTATGTTTTGTCACTGTGCAGTCAAAACAGTAGTCGCGGTTTCTCGCTCTCATTGCGTATTAACAAACGTTTTCTCTGGACTCGTGTTGTCGCTGCCGCCTTGGTTTGACGCTCTCGCGCTGAATGTGAAACGGCCTTATATCATGCCTCTTAGGCCGGTCGTGATCTAGCCACCTACCTCTTGTTGTATGTACCTATACGGGTCGCCTAATTGATAGCCTTGCATTTCCCCACATCAGAAGGGAACCTAACATTTTTTGCCGATTCCGAAGGGCGCATCGAGAGGTGTCTTATGTCAAATGATACTCTCGGAGGGCTTATCACACCCTCGTCGAGGTGGGAGCGTTAAAAACTTTTATTTATTACCTCGGTCGGGATTCGAACCGTGGACTTCATATGCACAGTCGCCCTACACACTAACCACTGCACCACGGCATCTCACGTTGCAAGGTTGTGACTCGTGATTTTATAAGCGATGTTGCCATAGAAAGCTTGATAGAGCCGCTTGACAGTTAAGCTATAACAGAAAAATGAGTCTGGAGTCTGAAAGTTTAAACTAAAACCAGGAACCAGGAAAGAGATCTCCTGCTTGTCGTCTCTCAATTTGAGATACAAGCAAAATAAGCGTTACAGGCGTCTGAATATTCAGTTCTCTGAAATATTCTCCATTCTGACAATTAGATATTATGGGTCGACAATACAACATTTAATTGTACTCCACTTCAGTGTTAAAATTAGAATGTACCTAAATTCAAACTTACTCCTTTTCTATGTCCATAATAAAATTTTTAAAAGGTTTCCTTTTTAATAAATTTTGGATTCGAGGTTTTCTTTGTTGGGTATATCAACCAGAAAGGAGGTTGCAGCAATCAAGCAAATTTTCTAGTGGCATGCATCAACAACCATACGACACCTGAAGTTACAGCTCTCTAGCTCAATTTTAAAGACATTAACATTCATTCCTACGGACAGCGCGAAAGATATGACTTACTGATTTTACCTATCGGTCTCGATTCTTTTTTTTTATAAAATGCTCGTGACCAAGGGGCTATGACTACCCTGAAAATGCGTAGCACATCGCGAGTGGAAATAATTTGGGTATAGAAAAGATAGAAGAAGAAAGTAATTCTCGATCCAACGCACACGCTGATGGGCCAAACATGAAACCTCTGCACAGAAACACATAAGCGCTTACCCCCGCAAGTGTTATGCCTTTACGGAGAAAACCAATACTACGAAAAGCTGAATATTTTAAACATCTGGCATGCATCTAATTGTTGTCCCTTCTATTTGCATATTGGAAAAATGTGTTTTGTATTCGGCCGACCCTAACAGACGCCGACCAGACAGCCGCTCATTTTGAGACAGACGCTTCTGGATTTTTCGTTTGTTGCTGGTTTGATTTTTTCTTGCCTCCAGGAATCATCATTGCGTCCTTGCGAGCAACAGAAAAATGGTTTCTTGTAAGATAGTACAAGTCATCCGATAAGTCAGTGCCGCATTTACATATAGGTAAAAAAAAACCTGATGCAGTTACTCAATACGCACATAAATACCAAATTGCTTCCCAAGAGCTCCCAAATTTGTTGAAGTTTCAAAAAAAAAAAAATAAGAAAAATAGGTATGAAGCTCTAATATAGTTCCGTAGGGAGTATGCCGTGGTGAGTGGTTATTATAGCGCCGGGGTCTGGGTTCGAATCCTACCATCGTCATCTGAAAAAAAAACTCGTTCTTTTTACGGTCCCCACCTCGACGAGGGTCTGACGAGCTCTCCGAGAGTATCCTTTGTCTTGAAAAACTTCTTAAAGTGCCGTTCAGATTCGGCAAAAAATTGTAGGTTCCCTTGTATGTGAAGAAATCAACACACACAGCAAAATACATTGTTGGGAGGTTGGCTCTGGTTCACCTCTAGCTGTTGCGCCACTCTATTTATATAATATAATTCCACCATTGATAAATTATATTCCACTCTGGCCTGGACACTAGCTTGGGATTGGGACACTCTTTTGTGATAACTAGTTTCCCTGGGATATATTTAGCCGCGTGGTGGGATGGTTATGGTTAATCGGCCTACTGCGCACAAGGTCTCGGGTTCGAACTCCGACTGGACCAAACACAGTTTTACACGGGGCGCCACTTCCGCGTGCGTCTGATAAACACTGACCGTGGCGGAGAGTATCTTTTGTCATGATCATGAAAGACAAAAATGAGAGGAAAAATTTTAGGATGTGCGAAAAAGCACCCTAAAAGGCAAAAAGGGTGCATGCATACGGCAGGTCAGGTCAAGCGCACGCTTTTTTTAAATTCAGAGGCATATAGTCATTCGTACGTAGGTGTCGACTAACCCTTGCCCTCACGGAACATGAAATATTTTCATTATTTTTTCACTAACTTAACAAATAGGTACTCGCTTGACGATCTTCCGTACCTGTGAGATCAGCTTGATAGAATGGTACAAAGGGCGAAAGTAGTTTTTCCTCCACTAAATAGGCATAGGTAGCTTCTTGTAAGTCTAGATTTGGATATGAAGATCATGAGTCAAAATCAGAATTTATAAGTTATAAAACAAAACGTTCAACGCCAAAAAGGACCACAAACGTAGCGAAAAGTCTCATTCTGTTTTCTTAAATCTTTTCAAAACTCTTGCGAAAAATTTCTTCTAAATCAATGCTAAACGCCTCCACTTCACTTCCGCTGTTTTGAGAATAAATTCTTCAAAATTTTGAAGGGATTTTCTGTTTTACTTATTTATCATTTGCTTCACTTCATCTCCCCGTCAAAAAGCGTCCTTAATCTGTTTAGTGAATTTTGAATTTGTAGGTGTAGCTGTCCTTGGAAGTTTTTCATAGTGATTTGCATTTCTTTTACGCAATTTGGCTGAAGGACATCTCAGATATCTTTTTCCACTCTTCATCTTGAACGTTTACAGCGATGGAATAGATAAAGTTTGTACAAGTCGATTTTTGTGGAATACTTTTTATGCGTATGGTTAACTTTTTTCCTGGCTTCATGAAAATGGATGTCAGCATCAGAAGACGGTGTTGGCAGCTGTTGATTCATCAGCTTAAAGTGATTTGGAAATGGTTCCGCAGTTTTTTTTGTTTACTACACCCCTGTAAAAGAAACCTAAGCATGGGCTCGATCTAACAACCCTTAATGCTGTAGGTTTTATGTTTTCACTTAGAGGAGCTGCCTTAAAAAAATTAATCCTTTACCTTTACGACAGTGCTCTTTAAGAGGTATGACGTTCTTCTTCATGTGATCAAGTATGCCCATTACTTATTTTTGATGCCACGGGATTTGAACCACGAATCTTTTACGAAAAACATTTTTTGAATTGCAAAACGAACTACATTTTATAAAATTAATGACCTTAGCAATTGGGAAGTGACTTCAACCAAGTAATCTAGATTTAGCTTTTCTACCCACAGTTAATTTTTGCGTGTAGCCTAAAATGCACGTGCCACCAAATTGTTTAATAGCACAACAAAACTTTAACACCTTATACACAAGGGTCGATTACGATGGTGATCATACGACAGCGCTTAGCACTCGAGATAAAACCATAATCAAAATTCAAAGATAAACATTTGACTAAGCAAGTGTGTTAGTATATCTGGGTCTAACCGGTAAAAATAAATTTGAAGGGCCGTGCGAATCTGCATTCATTCAATGGCCTTTGTTGTGCAGAAATGCTGAGTCATAGCAAAATATTTATTGATAAAAACATTTCGGTTTTTTCACAGGCTTCACGTAAAGTATCCTTAAAGTACAGACAAATAAATGAAAAAAAAAAATGGTTTCCCATAGATGGGCTATCTTAAATCTTTCCTAGAAGATTGCCTGTATAACTTTAATATTTCATGTAACTTTGTTCTTTCTACTCAAATATACTTACGACCAAATAGGGGAACTTTTTTGTGGGTCACTAGGTTTGTCTTACTCACGTAACCTATCACATGCACCATCCCACCTCCCACAAAGTCAGATAATTAATGCATCGATGCATTTTGATAAACAGCGATGTCTCATTGGCATGGCCACATCATTTATCTTAGTGCTGACCCGATAAACTGTAAGGTCGTGACAAGTCAATTTTTTTTTTACCAAATACAGTCCACGCGTCATTATGCATCCCACCCATCTACCTCAACCAAGTTGTATCTTCTTCGTTCCTAATAGTCGATCGTTGTGCACTATGGTTCCACATTAGTGGTTGTATCCAAAATCGCATACGAATATATTTTTGCATGTATGGGCCTACAACATGTGTGTAAATTGTGTTTGTGTATCTTAAAAAAAATTTGCAAACAAAAATAAAAAAGAGATTTTGCCAAATTTCAAGGGCAAATTACGGCATTTTCCTCGCCTTTTTTTGTTGTTGGAATCTTAAATAATGTTCCTCGTTCTTTTTTATACCCGACCCAGGGTATATTAAGTTTGATGTATAGTTTGTAACGCAGTGAAATAATCACCGTAGACCCCTAAGACCTTTTAGAGATATGAATGGGACATACAGGAGAATCGATTAAGCCATGTCCGTTCGTCCGTCAGTCCGTCCGTCCGTATGTAAACAACTTTAAGGCCTTAAATTTTAAGGTACAGGGCTGAAATTTTGAGTTGGCTGGAAGTCCATTGGACCAGATCAAGTTTGAAAATTAGCCGAATCCGCCCACAGACACGCCCACTACAGGCCTTTATGTGCGACCATCTCTAATTTTAAACAATACTTTTTCTAAATTTTAGCTATGTCAGAATAGTGCTAGCGAATTCACTTTTGGTATGTAACATTGCCTTGTAATTGTCTTTGAATTAGCTAAAAAATGTTAGCCTTTTCATTGACCACGCCCTCTTTTTTAAGGGATTTCAGTTTAAAATGGCTGTTTTTCAATAAATATATATGAAATTTGACTAAAAATTGTATGACAAAAGTTGTAGATATTAGCATTTTCTAGCTTATATCTACAACTTTCGTGTATAAGTTCTATGTGCCTCCGCCCACTTTTGTGGGCGTGGTGTTAAAAAAAGTTATTTATTTTAAGTTAAAAAGGGGGAGTTTTAGACCGAAATGTATGCAACCAACTAGTATAAAGCATTCAATAGTTATATTTTTGTATCCCGCCCACTTTTTGGAGGCGTGGCAGTTTTTTTTTTTGTATGATCGGGTATTTTGCAATGCGTCGTAGATGGACTGAAACTTTTGCATACGCACTGTTGCACTTTCCCACTTGTTTTTGTAATACATTCCGGGGGTCATTAAGTTTTTTTTAAGTAGATATGTGCCATCGTTTAGGAAGGAAAAGCATAAAAAAATATTTGACAAAGACGCGTAAGGGGTGGAAATTTGATGTTTTAATTGAGTAGATGACGTAAAGCCTTGTTGCACATACATATAGGTACTTCTGACTTGGCAAGATTGTCAAACTCATAAACTTATGCCTGCTTTTAAAACAAAAGATCTGATCTTTGCCTTGGGATGTCTTAAAATATTATTTGCTCTAATTTTTAAATGCATATTAAGTAGACCTAAAGTATAGACCGTCCGTACGACAGCATCTGTTGCAACTTTTGAACGGCGAGAGAGGATGGATGAAATGATGGTATCGGCTCGTATTAGGATGAAATCTAAATAGGTATAGTATCCAGAAGACCGTGAAAAAAATGAGAATAAAAGAAATAAAAGAAATTTTCCATACACAAAAAAACAATATACCCATTGAATTTTAGCACATAATTGAATTTCTCAAAAATATTGAGGGCAGGTATTTAGGGTACCCTATTTACCCAGTAACAGAAAAGTGTTTTTTGCCTGAATTTATTGATTCTATGAAAATTATTTGTAAGGATCACGCCCCTAAAAATGGGCGTGGACCAAAAAGAAACGCTTCAAGATTATTTCCGTTGAAGCATGGGGAAATAAGCGGAAACTTAAGCCAAAAAACTTGCTATATAAAAAAAACCAAGCTGTGGCCCAGCACTCTAGCTTAATTTTTAAGACCTTAAACATTCACATACACATACGGACGGACAGACGGAATCGGCTTTATCAAGTCTCATATCGGTATCGATACAATCACATCTGTAAAAGGTCTTAGGTGTCTGCGTTCATTATTTCACTATGATACAAACAATGCAATAATGTTTTCTCAGTGTAGCCTGGGTAGAATAAGAAACAAAGCTTATCCCATAATTTCCCCGACGTTTCGTGAATTTTGTGTTGTTAAACATTTTTCAAATCCGCCAAGCAGACACGCCCACAATAGTGGGCCACCTGTAGGGGTTTCAAACTATAAGACTTGTCGTAAAAGGCTGAAATTTGACACTTAGCATCTCTTAGTGATTGCAAGACATAAAATAGAAAAGCAGAATCACTTTAGGTACCTCCCCTAGTGAGCGCGTGGCATCGCGTTAAAAGACAATTTTTCAAGTGTATTTTATACAATATTTTTGTTCCAAATCAAAAATAATATCACGAAACTTATTATATTCAACACCTTTAGCTCTGTATTCAATAATTGACAATAAATGAAATGTATGACAATAATACAATCTACAATTGGGTTTACCACGATATTTCGAAAGAAAAAATCTCGAACAAAAAAACTTGGAATTACGAAAATAGCGAAAACAAAAATCTCGAACTAATGTACCTATACATTTACACACACATGTTTGAGATACCTTTAAAAATGTGCGGCGAATTTCTACGATATATGGCCAAACAGTGATATCCCATATCCCCAACCCCCCCCCAAAACCCCATTGCCTGACTTTCCTTTTACCATCCCTTAGGTTTTACTAATTTAAAACTTAAAAAAAAATCTCGCAAAACTTTTTTGAA
This sequence comes from Neoascia interrupta, assembly GCA_947623515.1. Classification (NCBI taxonomy): domain Eukaryota; kingdom Metazoa; phylum Arthropoda; class Insecta; order Diptera; family Syrphidae; genus Neoascia; species Neoascia interrupta. The sequence goes on along the minus strand of OX392464.1, from coordinate 31,481,198 downwards.
TTCGAGATTTTGTCTTTCGAGATTTTTGTTTATTCGAGATTTTGTACCATTCGAGATTTTTAAAAAATATTTTCGAGGTTTTTGTCCTTCGAGATAACTTCATGATCTCTCTACAATTGCATTCGTTCATGCAATATTTCGGGCCACGCCCACATTTGAAGGCAGAATTAATAAAAAATGATGAACTTTCCAGAAAAACGTCGATTTCGACTCGGATTTGAACCTAATTCAGAAAAGACTAAGAAAAAAAACAACACGTAAGGTTACCCCGGAAATATTCTACCTTTCGTTCATACAAAGTTTATGGCCACGCCTGCTTTTTACTGTCGTTTATAAGAAAAAAATTTAATATAAATCAAAAGATTGTGTTTTTGTGCGCATTTGAACATAGTGCAAACTTTAATAGTTACTTTTTATTCATAAGACATGGTTACACCACGCCCATTTTTAAACAAAAAAAATAATTAACTACTTTCCTTAATATTCATAATCATCATCATCATCATCATCATTTTCGAATGCCGCTTATCCTTTAAAAGGGTCGCGAAGCGAGGGTGGCTAAATGGTCCTTCCATCTTTCTCGATCCTCCGCCACCAACTCAAGAGGCTCCGGCGCAATCCCCAGGCGGGACTCAGAGAGGTTATTTACCTGATCCCACCACCTGTTTCTTGGCCTACCAGGGGGGCGACGCGCTCGCATCTCGGCTAGCATGACCTGTCTAGGAAGTCTGTCAGAAGGGAATGCCAACAACGTGTTCAAACCATCGAAGAATCGATCGCTCCACTCGGAGAAGTAGCTGCTCAACATTAAGATTCTTACGAATACTGACGTTTCTCACTCTGTCCCTTAGAGTAACACCAGCAACGCACCTCAGGAATCTCATTTCGGCAGCATGTACCTGCGATCTAATTCTTTCGGTCATTACCAAAATTTCATGACCATAGCTGAGGGTCGGAAGAAACACTGAATTAAAAACTGAGATCTTTGCTTTCAATCCAAGCTCAGCTTTCCTGATGACCGGCCGGCGCAGTTCCTTTACTATAGCTCCAGCTTGGCCAATTCTACAGGACAACTCAGTATCACTCCTCCTATCTTTCGTGAAAAAGACGCCGAGATACTAAAACTTCTTCATCTTGCACAGGAGTTTGGCAAACAACTATCACTTCCGATTTGTCAAAATGAGGGCTTAGGTGGAAAAATTAATTATAATTATTATAATTGTTACTTTATTAATATAAATAATATATAAATTATATATATATATAATTTGTATGTAAAAAGAAATTAACACACCAGCATACATTGTTGAGAAGTTGGCCCTGGTTCACCTCGAGCTGTTGCGCCACTCTATTTATTTATTATTTTTTACTTTATTAATATTATAATAAATCTAAACATTTTCAAAAATGTAAGCACAAGCTGCTAATACCTTGGACTGCCATTGCGTTTAGTTTTTAATGGAAATTTAGAGAAATCGAGGTATTTTTTAAGTAAGAAAGTATATCGACCTTTCAGGGCCCCCGTGAACTCCAATAGTAGAGATAGATAAATAAGAAAATTTATGTTTCCCATTGAAGAAGAAATTAAGTGATCTACAACACTAAGCTGGAAATATGGAAATGTTCACTGAAATTCTCTAAACCTTTAACATAACATGCCGTCAAAGCTGCAATCCAAAAATTTAAACTAAAAGTTTATATTTAATAAATAAACCCATGCCAAACGTCTATTTGTTTTAGTCTAGTGTGCCGAGCGGTTCCATACTAAAAATATTCTGTTTTAAATTATTTTAAGATTGTTTAATAGTAATATCCCAGAGGAGTAAGTCCCAACAGTGTTAAGGCGATTTCGCTACTATAGCTAATGCTGATAATGGGTTCGTACATTAGAAGTCATACATAGAAGTCATACATTTTGTGCAGTTACTTAAAAACCTTGCCGAACGTATTATCGGAGAACAGCCCCCTTGACAAATCCGTACGAAATTAAATACAATGACAATTGCGGCAGACTTTTAGTCTTTGATCCAATTCTCTTTTACTTTGGTTTAAGCAGTTTTACTTTAAACGCACTTTCAAAATTAAGTTTTAAACACTTACACACTTAAGCATAAATCACTTTACTATCAAGCTTACAACACAACATCAAATGTCTTAAGTGCAACCAAAAACGAACGAGAATTTTTGACAACATTCGATTGACGTCAATTAACGTTCAATTGAATATCAATTTATTCTTATCACGTATCTTTAACTGATACACTGTCTTTTTTGTTTTATTTAAATTTATTATTCTATTAAATTACATAACACCCCAAAAAGCAACAAAAAAAAATGATGATAATAAAAAGCACAAAGCCCTAATCATGTAAAAGGAACTATCACTATCTAGAATCCCATGATTCGCACTTAGTATGGCACGTGCGGATGTTAACACACATACAGACTTATGCCACGGGGGCCGCGATGGGGCAATGATCGTCATTATGGTTATTTTGTTTCCATTCATTATTTTTGTTATCTTATCAAATTTTCACTTTCAACCCGTGTATACCTAACCCGGCTAGCTGTAAGTTTAGGCAAATATTTTGTTTGTGTATTTATGGAATTATAGCATTAGAGATAAAGTTGTAAAATAATAATTAGCAGCAATCACAAACATATTAAAATATATTTTACCCATGTATAGAGTAACGTAATGCGTAAAGTGCTATCGGGCCTGATGATAACAGTCGTACGATCGCAACCTGTAAGGGAGTTAATTTTTTTTTGTAAGTTTTTCTAAGTTCTGTGTTGTCGTTACGTACCTTCTCTGTGCTAACAATCTTTTTTGACCGTTTTTCTATAAAAAAAACTTGTAAGTAAAAAGTTGTAAAATAATAATTAGCAGCAATCACAAACATATTAAAATATATTTTACCCATGTATAGAGTAACGTAATGCGTAAAGTGCTATCGGGCCTGATGATAACAGTCGTACGATCGCAACCTGTAAGGGAGTTAATTTTTTTTTGTAATTTTTTCTAAGTTCTGTGTTGTCGTTACGTACCTTCTCTGTGCTAACAATCTTTTTTGACCGTTTTTCTATAAAAAAAAACTTGAAACAAAAAAATATTTTAAAACAACGGTTGCCTTTAAAATGCCACGATCAGCGATGACTTTTTCATTCCTTTTAGGCATTATTTGACAAGCTAAGGCTTTAAGGCTAATTGAGAAAAAAACATTTTTTTCCTTATTTGTGTTTTTTATTTAACATACTGATTTTTAATTTTTTTAAACAAAAAAAAACATCTTGGCGAATAATTTTATAACATCGGTCTTAAAAATTGTTTTCCTGTCGAAAACTTAATATTTGTGCCATTCTTTAAAAATAATTCCAGATTCAACTTCCAGTACCTAAGTGGAATGAAATTAGAAAAAAAAACTTTTGTTACTTTGCTTCGCCTTTGGCTGCGTTTTTTTTTTTGTAATCAAGAAAGTTTTTGTTATTAAATAAAGAAGGAAAGTAAATAAATTACAAACTCGTTTTATTATTTTGTCTTGAAATTTAAAACTCTATTCAAGTTAAAGGGCTTATTATACCCGACCCAGGGTGTACTAATTTTAATGCATAGTTTGTAACACAGTGAAATAATCACCGTAGACCCTAAGACTTTTTAGAGAAATGATCGAGACCGACAGGTGAATTGATCAAGCCATGTCCGTCCGTCCGTCTCTCCGTCTATCCGTATGTGTGAAGTTCTTAGGTCTTTAAAATTGAGCTAGCTTGCTCAAACTTGGAATGTATCTTGGTTTTTATTTTTTACCGACAAAGTATGAAAATTGGTTAAATTCGCCAACGGCCATGCCCACTACTGGCTTCAATGTAAGACAACTTATATTTCACATTTTCTTTCGGAATGCCTTTTGGTCAAGTTAGACAAGGCGCAGGAACTCAAATTTTGGTACAGAGCATTATTGGCCCAAAACCTTAAAGAAGACTAAAATAGGACCGCCAATTTTAATATGACGATATCGACCATGCCCACTTTTGCCATGTTACTTACTTACTTACTTAAGGTGGAGCAACAGTCCGGGGTGGACCAGGGCCTCAGCCAACAAGCTTCGCCAGCCAGCTCTGTCACTAGTTAGCCGTCTCCAGTTTCGCAACGCAAGTTGGCTGAGGTCCCCTTCCACTTGCGTGCGCCACCTGAGTCTCGGTGCTCCTCTACCGCGCCGTCCCTGCGGTGTGGATTCGAAGATTTTCCGGACCGGGGCGTTGGTGTCCATCCGCTCTAGATGACCCAGCCGTCGTAGACGTTGTGTTTTGACTCTTTTGGCTAGGTCGGTATCGCTGTTATATCTCCTCCTCCACTCTCCGTCTATGCAGACGGGACCGTAAATCGTCCGAAGAATTTTTCTCTCGAAGCAGCCTAAAGTGTTTTCATCCGCCTTTGACAGGGTCCATGCTTTTGCACCGAAAAGCAGGACTGGGATGATGAGGGTCTTATACATGGACACTTTAGTTGCTCGAGAGAGGGCTTTGCTACTCAATTGCCTCCTTAGCCCAAAGAAACAGCGATTGACAAGAGTTATCCTTCGTTTGATTTCAGCGCTGGTGTCATTGTCTGAATTGATAGCGGAACCCAGGTAGACAAAGTCCCTAACTACCTCAAAGTTATAGCTGTCGATGCTGATGTTTTGTCCAAGACGTCGGTGTTGGGTGTCTTTTCTTCATGACAGCATATACTTCGTTTTGCCCTCATTGACGGCTAAGCCCATATTCGCCGCTTTCGTCCCAATACTCACGAAGGCTTCACTGACATCACGCTTTGTTCTACCGATTATGTCAATGTCGTCTGCGTATGCGAGTAGTTAAACGGACCTTTGAAAGATGTACCTCTGGTGTTGGCGCGAGAGTTCTGACAATTCTCTCAAGTATGATGTTAAAGAAGTCGCATGACAGCGCGTCGCCTTGTCTAAATCCTTTTTTGACATCAAAGGGGTCGGTAGGGTCTTTGCCGACCTTGACGGAATAGCGTGAATTTTCCATCGTCATCCTGCGCAGACTGACGAGTTTGGCAGGGATGCCAAAACTTGACCTTGCGCTATATAGCTCGTCTTTATAGATGCTGTCATACGCGGCCTTGAAATCGATGAAAAGGTGGTGTGTATCGATTTGGAATTCCTGGGTTTTCTCCAAGATCTGCCGCAGTGTGAATATTTGATCGATGGTGGACTTTCCTGGCCTAAGGCCACACTGATATGTGCCTATCAGATTGTTGACGAACGGCTTCAGGCGTTCACACAGTACAGCTGAAAAGACACTTTTAACATGTTAGATCTTTAAAAACCCGATTTCGCGAAAAGTTCACTCCAAATTGAAAAAAAATTCTATGATAAATTTTCCGCACAAACTATTTCCATACAAAGTGTTGTGCTCCGCCCACTTTTAGGCTGCGTTTAAAAAAAAAAAAACGGATTTTTTCCGAAATAATTTTCTTACGAAATTACAAGTAATTGATTTTAATTTTTAGCCCAGGCGCACTTTTGGGGGCGTGGCTTATACAAATTTTAATGAATACGGGACGAAAAACTTTAAGATTTCGTGTTACACGGTACCTATATAGGGTCGAATTTTTTTTTGAGGGGTTGGTATCTGTTATTTTTAAGTTGGGAATTTTTTCGTCATAAGTAGTTGGCAACGCTGGCCACGATAAACGTTTGCTCTTATTTTTTAATGACTGTCCTTTTGGCAGAAAAAATTTGTACAGGATTAACTTTTAGTTTATTATTTTCTTAATAGGGTACGTACCTACTATTCGGAGTCTTCCTACGCATACGTACAATAAAGTGGCTAAATACATACCTACTAAGATGGGGTATACCTACTTACCTAACTACATAAATTTAAAAAATTTACTTTTGTTAGTAGGTAAATTTTTGAAGTTTTTTCGCCATGTGGCGACCTATCTCACTCATCGGTAACTCTGCGTAGGTACGACCTACCTAGATCCGCCTACAAACATAGGTACCTTTATATACATATATGTTGGTATGTACCTATCTACCTACTTACTGCCTACGTAGCGAACAGGCTTACCTATTGTCTGCATACAAATTGCATCATATCAAGCCGGGTAGGAAGGGAAAATGTCAAAGTTCCCCAACGCAAAAGCACTCCGTTACATATTAAGCCATTTACCTACCTACCTACCAAAAAAAACAACCTTCTTCTTCTGGGTAAGTACCTACCATAGGTATGTACATACCTGTATATTTATATTGCAGTAATATAAAAACGGAACCCACTAACACTACCACGGAGTCAACCTACGAAGCACCCTATTTGCGAATCTCCAGTTGTTGGCAGTCTTTTTTGTGCGAATAATCTATTTCCCTCTTACGCCCCATCTCTCGCCCATTACGACGAAGACTTTTTGTTAGCCGGTTTCCCCGCCCCGCCCCCATTGCAGCCCGCTATAAATTCGTTTTATTGCCCACATTACCTACAAATACTATTTTATTTGCCAATTTCCTTTCGAATTTTTTTTGTCGATGTGCGCCTCTTCCAACGCTGCGCGATCATAGAGCTTTTAAAGCCGTTACGAAAGCACACGATCGCACCAACACACATCAATATGGAACGCAAAATAATAGCGCATTATTTTGTACAGCTATATTTCGCTAAAGTATCGCCCAGCAGAGCAAACGCGCGCGCCGCCATGGCCACCATCTTCGCTCCATCATCAACATCGTCGCTTTGGTGGTGAATAAAAGCTAAGCATTTAGCCTACCTACTCTTCGATCTAAGCGATGTGTACCGCGCGCACACGGTCGTCTTTTTTTTTTGCGATTTTCTTTTGCACTCACGCTCACGAGCCAAGCTCAATATCAGTTACGACAAACGACCTTGCGAATATTACTAAAGTGCAAAAATGTTCGCTCACACGCTTTTCGCTTTTTCCGCGCACCACAAACAAACAAAAAGAACAGGACCATCATCGGCAGCGGCACACAGCCGGCCAGAGTAGCGAGAGAAAAAGGGAAGCAAAGCAAAAACGAAGAAGAAGAAGGTTAACACAGTTCCCCAGTCTCCGTCCATATGGTGCGGTGCGCTGCTTGCTGATGCTGTTGCTGTTGCCTTGCTAGCTACGCCTTACCGCGTTTTCGCGGAGAAATAGGTCTTGCTCACGACGAAGAGCGCAAATTACATTCTATGCATGTGTTGGTTTTGTAGAGCAGCAAGTGGAATTGCTATCATTTACTGTTCTTTTTTGTGCAAAAATTTTGCCGGCTTGGCTAGGTATGCGTGTGTAGAGAGCTTGTTTGAAAAATATTTGAAAATATGTAGGTATGTACCTACTCTGTTTAAGTGTTGCCAGCAGTTGCTTTCAAACATTTAGGTAGGTAGGTAGGTAACTCTTTTAATTGGGAATTTTAGGAATCAGAGCTTCATAACAAAAATTCTGTTGACCTCTGGGGCTGATATCGTAATTTTTTAAAAGTTAAGGGCATTTATAGCTGGTTGGATGTGTGCATCCTTTAATACCGCAGTTCTAGACATTGTTGGCACATTCTTCAAAGTCGCAATGCTCTGTCTGAATATACCTACCTAGGCTCTGGGAATAGTCTTATATTTAGTTCTTTCGTCAATGTGCTTTTTGTTAAATATACAAATCCCTTCCTTTTTATACCCCATCCCATAGGATAGGAGGTATATTAAGTTTGTCACATTGTTTGTAACAGGGTGAAATAATAATGGTAGACCCCCAAGACCTTAAGGGCATATGATCGAGGCCGAATTCTGAATCGAATGATCCATGTCCGTCCATCCGTCTGTATGTCACATGTTTTTAGGCCTTAAATTTTGAGCTTGGGTGCTGAAACTTCGTACGTAAGATCCACGTCATGCGAAGCAGTATAAGTGTAAAAATTTGAAATCCGCCCAAAGACACGCCCACAATCGGTCTAAATGTGGAACTACCTCCAGAGTTTTCAAAACTGTAAGACGTTCTAAAAGGCTGAAATTTGACATTTAGCATCTCCTAATGAATGTAAGACACAAAAAAGACAAATTTAGTTGGTAAACCTCCTCTAGTGGGCGTGGCATCTTTTTTAAGGGTCAATTTTCAAGTGTAGTTTACTCATCGAAATTGAAAAAAAATTGCTTAATATTTTATATAGAAAACGCTTAGTTCCACATTTTGCTCCTACAAGACTTTGGGCCACGCCCACATTTGGAGGCAGAATTGAAGAAAAACCTAAAATTTTCCAGAAAAACTTAATTTCGACTGGCCTTGAGCCTAATTTAGGAAAGCATGAAACAAAAAAAGTAGCAGGTTAGGTAAACGAGACTTCAGTCTAGATTTCGTTTACATAAAATGTTTAGCCACGCCCCCTTTTAGGGGTCGATTTTTCTACCCTTAAGGTGCGTAGGACATCGCGAGCGGAAAGACTTTGAGGATAGAAAAGATACAAAGATAGAAGAGAATATTAACTGTCCATAAAACACGCAAATGCTGATGAGTCAGTACATGAAATCTCTGCACAGAAACACCAAAGCTTACCCCCGCAGGTGTAATGCCTGGCTGGGTGCTTTCTGGGATGCTGTCTGGCTGGGTGTTGCAGTAATGCTTCAATGACACCATGAAGTTTTAGAACAATAATCTCCACTCTTCAGTCGTTGCTGCTAGGGTCGGAATTAAAGAAATTTGACATGCGCTACCCTTCCAGTTCTACGAACGAAGTGCAGGAGTGGGAAACCGAAATCGAGTATGAAAAACTGAGAGTACCGTCATTAGCAAAAAAGTAAATTAATAGTGTCAGACATATAGTATCAGATATATGGTATTAATAGTATCAGAATCGGGGATATTCTATCTGGTTCAACAAATTTGTGAATATTGAGATCACAAGGTACATACTTCTTTACCCTGTACGAGTAAAAATAATTTTTTCACTCACAATGCTTTCTACGCGCTCTAAGAGACGGACGGGTAATTTTCCACGCTCAATTTTCGATCAAGGAGATTGGCTTGACAGCTGAACAGCTATTGCAGACAAATGTTGAGATGGAGGACGAAGGAGGAGGACATTTTTTTACATTTTTGACAAAAGATCAAAAGTTCCTACTACCTTTGGGACAATATTGAATTTTCTGCCTCAAATTTTAGTCGTATCTACAAGAACTTTACACAATGAATTTGGGCATGGTTTTTGCTCGTCAGAATTTTCCCCCCTGTTTTTTTAAGTCACTTTGGAACATAAACAGTGACATAAAGCCAAATTCAGCCGTTTGGCATTGTGACACCCAATTTGTGAAGCCCAATTTGGCTTTAAGTAACATTTCACTTTAGGACCAAAGGGGAAGTAATGAAAAAGCAGGCATGGGGGCTTATGGGGGGGGGGGTGGTCAGCGAAAATGATACGGTATCATTTGGCCTTATGCTTTGGTAATTTGGGCTTATATTGCTTTATAAATTATAAAGTGTCATAGTACCAAACGATAAAATTTGGTCTTATATCAATTTCACAAAGTGACTTAAGGCCAAATTTCGAGATTTGGTCTTATGTCACGCCACCCTAGGTACATTGTTGTCGATTGATTTCTCGATCAGTTACAACTCTGAAAACAGTTATTATATTAAACAAGACTTTTTAATTTTTCAGATAAATAAAAGCTGGCAATGCTTCAAACACAAAAAATAGTAGGTATCTAAATCTAATACAAAAGCCCCTCAAGAGCTCACCATGTGCGATGTGCCTTCTCACTTGTTATCAGCGCACAGCACAGGTCCTTCTGAAAGATTCCAATCCTCTCTTTCGAATGCGTACACATGCGGTGGAAAAGGCTTGGCGAAATATATCTAATTCGCAAAGGGGGGTGTGGTGTGTTATCGCATATATGTATGTGAAGCAGAGATAAAAAAAATGGCACAAAAAATATTTCTTCGCGATCGCCTCACCGTCTCTCTCAACCAACACGTTTACACGCTCACAGCATAGCGATAGAGCGATACTTAGATAATTTGCTTTTCTGTATGCTTAGACCTAGGATATGCGCTTTTTCTGTTGGGCTTTATTCTTTCAACCCTTTTGCGGATGAGCCATTGCACCTGTATTAGTTTTGTATATGCACGATCGTACGGACTGTGGAATGTTGCCTGCCGCAAAATTTTTATCTTAAAAATATCCCTCAGATACCTACCTACCTACCCCAGTGCCTACTCAATACAAAACAATTGTTTTTTTTAGATCTTTGTGTGGCTGCCGTTTGATATGCGCGAATATTTTACTTGGGGAGCAGGACAGATACTGAGTTTCTTTGATATCGCTCCGACTAGGCAAAGTTTTGTGCTCTTGGGCGACACATGTGTGTTTTTTGCAAATCTTCTCCTCTTTTCTGTTTGGTTCTTGCGTTTTGTGTGCCAATTCGTTTATAGTGCACGATCGGTGCTCGAGCTCGGGCCTAAGGTAGGTATTCTAGTTATTCCTCTTCCCATTGCGTTTGGCGCTTATTTTTTTTTGCCATTTTATTCTACCTACCTACTCAATCTGACGCTTGCGAGTTTCATATCGTTACACTTGTATCTAGATAGATATTAAGATCGGGCAAGTGGAAAAGAGCGAATGCAGCGCGCTCTTTAATAGTATGCCACGCTCTCTCTATTTGGGAGTGAGTGTAATGGCACTTGCCAGTTGCCACTAGTACCGCTGTGCAGAGCCCCCCCAATGCTTAGAGCTGCCCAAAAGATCACACATAAGTCCCTTGTAGGTGCGCGAATAATATGCGAATATGTGAATGTGAGTGCGTATCTATTACGTATCCAACACAAGCATGAATTTTATAAGGAATTTCGCAAATATGTTGAATAAAATTACACATTTGTCGTGATGTGTAAATTTTTTTTTTTTTGCAATACCTAAGCCTTTTGCGTTTGTTTTTCCTCTTTTCTACTGTCGACGATGATCGTGGCCGTAGTGGAAGTTGTATGGTTATGGTAGTTTAGGTTAGACAAGGGACGACTTGTTTTGTTTGCTAAATTTTGCTGCTCACTTTTAGATACTTTTGTGTTTGTTTGTATGCATAAGGTTTTGCTCTCGCTCTCGGGATTTTTATTTTATTTTTTTTTTTGCGGGGATTGCTCTAACGATATTTGCACAGTGTGTTGTGTTTTTTTTTTCCTCTTGATTCTCCTCATCATCATCATCATCATCTTCATTGTAGTCGTTGTCGTCTTCTTTTTCTTTTCTCGTTGAAACCGATGTTGTCTTCTTCTTTGCTGAGTCGTCTCTCTTGGTAGATACTTTTATTTATTTACTTTATTTTTTCCCTCCGTTCTTGTACGGTTTGGCCAATGTTGTTGTTGTTGGTGTAATTTTTCGCGAATTCAAGCTCTAGAATTCGACTTTACTAATAGTGTATGCACGCGGTTACCATTAGTAGTTAGCCGACTCTTTATTAGATATAGTGTGTCATAACAGTTCGTTTGGATGCGAACGATTTTTCTCGTCGCCTAACGCTCGATCAATAGACTTGACAAAAAACCAAGCTGTTAAACATAATTTTAAAAATGAAAAATATTTAAATCGTTTGTTTTACTAAACTTACAAGTGCAATAAGTGCTCAGTGCTGCAATATTGAAAATAAGGCAATTTCAACATTTTGGCGACAGCTTAATTTGAAATAAAATGTGTGCGAGAACCCTAAAGGATGAGATCAGCACTTGAGACAGCTTGCCGTTTATGGTCGCGTTGCCTTTCAATTAATTGAGTGCACCAATAAAAACTGAAATTAAAAGGAGAAAAAAAAACACTAGAAGAATCCGGGGCAAAAGACCTAACTAAACTTACCTACTGTCAAATTAATAATCGGCCCCATATCTGTGCACCTATATCTATGAAATATAAAAACACGACTTTGCTATAACTTCTTCTATACCAACCAACATTTGTGCAAATGACGACGTGTCCAATTCGCCCTTGATATTTTTTTTCGCGTTAGTGTTTCTTTTTTTTGATTGTTCAGCCGCACATGTAAAAAATTCGCAAACGAAATTCGCGAGCAAACTAGCCTGACGCAAGTAAGAAGCTTTAGCTTAGTTTGTCTGATGGAGCAATTGAGGGACAGACGTTAGCGGCCGCGGTTTTTTGGAAACTTTTTCAAAGGATCTCACCCCTTGCGAAGTGAAACAGTTGAAAATTAAACAAACCGTTGTAGTATGTACTGTATGATACATAATATGTAAAACAAAAATAAAACAGAAACGCAATAAAAAAAAAAAACAAAAAACCATTTGTATAGTGGGTGGCTCGACAACGAACGCTGTTTGACGTTAGTTTTGTTGTGTTAATTTTTTGCCCACTTGAATGTGTGTTAGTAAGTGATCTCGCGCAAAGTTCCTTATATATTTTTTGGCAAAAAAAAAGATCGATTTTTTTTTGTTGTAGTTCAGACAGACAACAACAAGCTCCCCATCACCAATACCCCAAAACTAATACACGATCATAATTCGAGTGGACTTATTATAATTTTTTTGTTGGTTTGCAGTAGCACGTCTTCAGTGTATAAAGAGTGTGTGGAGTGATAATGGTCTTAAGGAGCTGCGCTTGTTAGTGGCACTAACGCGTTGTAACGATCTAATGCGTCTTTTCTGAGACTGTGTGTTTAGTTTTTTGGGAGTTGTGTATTGTGGCATCCTTAAGGTGCACTTAGTGTCATTTGGTTGATGCCTACTTATCGGTCGTATAGTGAACGGAGAACGAATTTCGAAAAAAAAATCAATAAATTGAATATACATTACAAAAAGGTGAACTTGCAAAAGTTGAAGACTTTTTGACTGAAATTTGTAATATGCTTGGTGGGCTTGTGTACAGTTTGTGACTCTAGTTATGAAATTGAAGTGAACCTTTTTTCCAAAGAGCAACACACGAAAAATAGTCTCTAAAGTTATATTTATTAAGTTTTTCGCGTTGGTAAACTGCCGAACTTTGAAACTGATGGTTACTTTGGATTATATTATTCGCTTGAAATGACAAGGTTGGTTATTATGTCCTACACATTATTATTTTTAATTTTTCTTTTTTACATTATTAAACTATGTTGTTAAGGTATTCCTAGGTATTAAGATTATGAATTTATTTTCGCGCCAAATTTCAAATAGAATTTATTCCATCTGTCATCTATCTGTTCTCTGCTTTTGAAGCTAAGGAAAAATGCTTATGTTTTTTCTCTTAAAACTATATTTTTTTTTTTGGTTAAAGTTGCGTCTTTAGTTTTTAAGCTAAAAATTAAGCTGAAAACATCATTTCCTTAATTGGAGGATATCAACCAGTCTTTCATAGCGAGATTTAACAAATTTGAAGTTTTACTTTAGTTTTATCCATAAATGAGTTGCTTAGTCAAAGTCGGGCTAACTTGAAATCGTCGCACTCTTTTTAACTTGGGTTAACTCCGCAATAAGCTCAGGAGAATAATTAAAAATTTTTTCCTTTTTTGTGACATTGCAATCTTTGGCGTGATTTTGTGAAAAATAACATTTGAGTAGTCTGTTAAATCAATAACGTATCGACAAACTTAAGACATGCAACAAAAAACCATTCCCAGGGTTTACCCCAGATCATTTTTTTTATTCCGGAGTCTTATAAAGGTCTTGGTTTGACCGGGGCAAACTCTGCACTGAAAAACTGGCCTTTTGGAAAAAAAAACTATCAGCGTATCGATCCGCTTAGGCAGATCGTTTTATACCCCAACCCAACTGACCCCTGTCAACCTCCGAATCGCCAAATGTCAAAAGTGACATTAAAACAAAATACCTTACAAAAAAAAAATACCTTACACATAAACTATTGCTAATTTATGTGCAAGTATTTTAGTGGAGGTTTTTGATTTTCATCAATGATTTTTAAAGAGTGGTCTTTCCTCCAAAAATTTGCATGTTTCGCTCCTGAGATCGTAGCTGAGCTCGTCAGAGGGCGACTACGATCTCATGCCTTCACATGCAATTTGATCGATGCTTATCGTTGTTTTAACATATAGTATTGCACATACCTAAATACCGTTTGTAGGGTGCCGTGGCGTAGTGGCTAGTGTGTGTGCTTACTGCGCTGGAGGACTTGGTTTCGAATCCTGCCATCGTCACCTGAAAAAAAAACTTGTACTTTTTCACCGTCCCCAGCTCCGCGAGGGTCTGACAAGCCCTCCGAGAGTATCATTTGTCTTGAAAAAACTTCTCAAAGTGCCGTTCGGATTCGTCAAAAAATTGTAGGTTCCCTTGTATGTGAGAAAATTAAGACACCACCATACATTGTTTAGAAGTTGGCCATGGTTCACCTCGAGCTGTTGCGCCACTCTATTTATAAATACCGTTTGTAAAACTGCAAATGAAATGCGTCTACGGCCAAATTGGGCCGTTTTTCCTTTTTTTGGCCCGTTTGCTGATAAGTGCTGCCATATCCTTGCGAGTAAGCTATCATAGGTACATTTTGCTGTTTTCTATCCTACTAGGCAGAAAATAATCTTAAGCCAAAAATATTTTATTTCTAAGGAATGTGCCAACGATTATCATGAAATTCTTTTGCGTTACGTTTTATTTTTACCTATTTTTTGCATTACCTACAATTTGCGTTTATGTTGCCATTCCCTAAAGAACTTTACTTTTCTTCGGCAAGTTTAGTGACTCTTCAGAGAGTTTTTCTTTTGCACACTTTTTTCACCACTATTCTAATTGTAAAAAGTGCACATATCACACTAAAAAAAAAGTTTTTACAAAATATTTATCTGAATATTTGTGTATTTATTTTGCGACTTGCAACTAGAAATGTTTGAAAAAATGTAACTGATTCACAATGTTGTCCAAAACTCATTTTTCCAAAAACGCCATAAAACCTTTGGTGTTTGAGAGATTTGGTATTTGAGAAACAGTTTTCTTGTTTCAAGTAAGTATTTAACCTTATTCTAACAAGTTATCGCCAGCTGAAAACTTGTTTTAGAGTGCAGGTTTTCCAATAAGGTCTTCCGAGCTTCAACGGATGATAGTGGCCATATTGTTGAAGCTATATCTGTGAAATTAGCTGACTTTCATTTAGTATATTTGCCAAATGATGAGTCAAAATAGGTTTTCTGTACGGGCAAAGTTCAGCGTAGTGTGTATTCGCAGTGTGGTGGAAAAATTTGAGTCCACTTGTTCACTTAACGATCAACTTACATCCTAACTTGGATGAAACCCAAGATCTACCGAGAAAACCAAGCCTTTTTTAGCGTGTGTTAGAGAATCCGGAAGTCGTTTCCGCCCTTGCGTCCGTAACGTCGAAATACACCTCTGACAACTTACAAAATCTTTTGATTATTTTTACCATCATCTAAGATTATTTCAAAGAGAAGCTAGTTAGGGTATTACGTAGTAATTTGTTAACGTTGTTTAGTAAATGTCCGAATATGTTGGCAATTATTTTTGACTTTTCAAATATTTTTGACATTAAACCGGACCTACATTTATTTTACAAGTAGCATAATTATCATACGGTTGGCAGCCCTCCTGATACCGCCTATGTGGAACTTAATGATTTTCGGTTGCTCAAAATCAACAATAATAAAAAATAAAAGTTTCTATGTTCTACTTAATATTTACGACCTACTATTTTTGGTCCTTGAGTAAGTTGTTTTTATTTAAGTTAGTTTTTTTTTGACAGCTTTTTATGTTGAACATAGTCTCAAAGTAGAACTTAGCTAGTTGTTATGATTATCAGCTTGTCATTGCGCGGATTTCACCTCTACTGCTTCGGGGCCCAAAAAGCTCTTATACGAAGTTTCTAGATCAAAATATAAGGCCTAAAAACTACCAAAAGACAGACGGACGGATGGACATGTCTAATTTGACTCACAAATCGTTCTCGATCATATGCCTTTAAGGTCTTGGGAGCTTACAATGATTTTGTCTTTATGTTATGCTATGCTATGCCTTGTCTTAGAACCGGTCAAGGCGCTGAATAATTTACCTAATAGGTAATAGAAGACTATTTTATAGCGTGATAAACCGAGTTTTGCCAAAGAAATTCTTATTATTTCATAGGGCTTAAAAAAAAAATCGTTGCTTAAAAAAAATCAATTTTTTACCAAAGGCCGGCCAGCGTATGTGTCGAAGAGACACCCGGAGTCCTTTTTCCGGGTGTTCTAAAGAGCAACATAAAAAAAAATTGCTCTATTGTAGCCAAATCTCAAATTGGACATACCTATTTCCAGTCATCCTTTATTATACACTTTTGTTAGGTATACTTATAGCCAAATCAGTTTTCGAGCATTCATAGAGTCTCGCCTTTGGCGGCCTTATATATTTTATTTTTCGGTCTCGAAAATATGTATTTTATCAGAATGATTTGACCAACATTTTTTACTTACCTTGAGAGAAATTGAATGAATACCAATTTCCATGCAAAAACTGGGGGTCCTTTTAGGCCTAACAATGATAAACCATGTGGACGAGTGAGTGGACATTCGTATAACGGAAAGGATCTGGAAGTGGCTTAACTTTATTTCAGAACTTGAACTGTAAAAATTGGCTAGTTGCCCCAAGAAGTCAAACTTTGCTTTTTAATCTTAAAACGTTTGAATTAATCGTTTAACATGCAGACAGACGGGGGGACATACTTCCATTAAGGCATTTTTCCGTCATCGTAGTGCGGAATAATGATAAAAATTCCTTTTTTATTTGACAGACTCATCTTTGCCATCTTTCATTACACCTATATGGAATACGAATATGATTCTCGGGTTCTTACTGTATAGCAAGGATCCGAGTGCACCAATTTTTAGTGACTCTTACGCATAGATCCGGTTAATCTTTGGCGATGGCTTGTGGTATGTTTACCTTACGGTCATCGGTCAATTGTGGTTTATTACAGACCTGCGAGTTCACGAAACAATTTTAAAGAGGTAAAATCGCATGATCGCATGATAGTGCCAATATACGTCTTTCTTTTCACTTAAGATTATCTTTCACAAAGTTGACTTAAATTCGCAGAATATAAATTGTTGCATCCGCTGTAGAACGCAACGCCGGCCGCCGCCCGTTCTGCTGGCACCACATGTCCTACACATGGTTCAATTTTGGCCATAAGGACTAGGTTATTTCGTTCTGCAGTGCTCGCCATTTATGGTGAATAACGCATCCCCGATTTTGAAATGCATGGTCCAATGGCCACGCCAAACGATGATTTTTAAGAATGCATTCCCATTTCCCACCTAGTGAAGTTCGTGTAAGTTGGTATCATCCAATATACGAAAACGCAGCCATTCATCCAAAAATGCGCCTCGTCGTAAAAGATGATCTTTCAGTCAAAATAGTCTTTTTAAATGTTATTTCGTTGATAATTTTTTTTGAAAAATGAAGTAAATATTCCCAATTATCTTAAATTATACTCTTTAAAATGGCTTATACCACATGAGAAGCACGCTACCCAAACTCCATGATGCGTTCAGTGGAGAAGCTCACATAATAAATTTTTATCGTTTGGGCGCTCTATTCAATCGTGTAATTTGACATCGTAATTTGGCGTCGGTGTCTAAATAATGGGCAGCAAATTTGACAGATCTCGAATCACGAAAACTCCTTAATGACCGGCAATATAGTTTTCGTAGCAAAAGGTCCACTGGTGATCTGATGGCATATTTCACCGAAAGGTGGAACCATTCCTTGCATCTTCTTGGTGAAAGCAAGATTGTTGCGCTAGATATTTCTTTCAAAAGCATTTGACAAAGTTTGGCATCAAGCTCTCTTGTCGAAAATGCATGCATTTGGAATCGACGAATCTCTTATTCAATGAATTAGTAATCACCTTCCGAACCGTTCAATTCAAGTTGTTTTGGATGGGTTCAAGTCTGCAGTTCACAAAATAAACGCTGGGGTTCGCCAGGGCTCTGTTTTGTCCCCGACTCTCTTCCTCGTTTTCATAAACGATCTCTTGTCTGCTACTAACCCCAAACCACTGATTTTGGAAAAACTTCAATAATTTTACTGCTTTGGTCATTTTTTTTTAATGCTGTTCAACATTTACATACCGACATAAATGATGGTGCACCCTCCAGTTGATTACTTTTATATATTTCCTTGAATATCGTATCATGGTTTTTGTAATAATGAAGTTTGCTTTTAATTTCAAAGTTGACAACACAGTCTTAACCTCTCTATAAAAATATACATTTAACCTATATCCATTGGCATCTATTGAATGACGTATGCTAAGGGTCCATCCGCGACCATCTCTGCCTAACATCCACCACTCAGGAGGGTAAAACACAACCAGTGAACAACTTAAACTCTGCATTAATGTCACCCTTAAGCTTTAAATTTCGATTAAATATGCACTGAGCAGCAAGCTAATGTGAATAAAAAAAAGCCAATAAACTCTTTATCGCTCCGTTAGTAGCAGCTTGCACTAGGTCGCTTCAAAAACCACCACTCAATGGGTATTCATATTGATCTAACTATAAATATCTGTTTACAAGTTGCAATTTAAATGCAAATTAATAATGACTAAGGCGGTCAGGCGTTTGAAAACTATTCACACACACCCACAAAGTGCAACCTCATTCTATAAATTTGTGCATTATTAAATAAAGTCCACCTACTTTTCCTCCATACCGCTTTTATTTATGCACAGTTTTTTTTCCTATCGGTCTATAGAGCCGTGAATTTTATTTTATCACGCATAATAAAATATTTAGTGAAAATCCCAGTTGTATACACAAAACTTTTTCTCGATTGACAATTGTTCAAACGTTAAACAAATGAACCTTTTAATGGTAAAAAAGAATGTAACAACATGCGACTCTTTTTTTTTTAAATTGGATGACAATTTACTGCATGCATTTGATTTTACGTGTAATTAACACTTAGGTGTTAAATGAATGCGAGCAAACACTCGGATTGGAATGCTGAGCTGTTATTATAGCACACGTTAAAGTAATCTTTCTATTGCAGATAAAACCAGTGTACGCTAAAAAAAAACTGAAAAAGCGTGTGAGAAATAAAAGTTCATTTTTTTATCAGTTGTTTATAATCATTTTTTTTTTACAAATTGCATCACAAATTACAATTGTTTGCACACTTGTCGCCGAACGAAAGGAAAAGTGGAGATATCTCCTATGTTCGAGTGTGTGTGCGAGTTATATAATTTTATATTTATAGGGTGGCGTTTCAAGAATTAGTAAATCTATTAAAATAAAAAAAAAATCAAATTAAAACGATTAGCAATGATTTGTAAAAAATATAACTAATTAATTTGGGCATTACAAATGTTATGGGAATCAAATTTATCGGGCGTATGATAAAAGTCATTGGTGTGTGGAAACTAAAGTTTCGAAACAGGAACGTGACAAGATGTTCCGTGAGTATGAGTGAGCCCTGTTGAAGCTAGGCAGCTACGAAAATTCGCAAACTAATTTTTTTTAATGAAACAAGTCAAGTTTTCTTATACTGGACATGTAGTTTTCTTCCAAATGTATTTTATTTCCAAGCACATTAAAAATTTAAGTACAAAATCTGTAACAGGAAACTCTTTTATTTGAAAATTTAAAATTAGAACTGGAGCACAATTTTAAACGCAGGTGCTGCGAGCACTCGTCCTGTAGAATGAAAGAATAAAAGATCGTGAAAACTTATTTGAGACAGAACATAGCGCAAAATAATTGTTGCTGTCTTGATTTTATTGTTGGGGTGTGACAGGAAACAGAGAATGTTTAATATTCGGCCGACCTTAAACTGGATAACAGACGCCGACGTAGTGCTCCTAGTTTTTTTTCGTTGCTGATTTTGGTCCGCTTCAGGTATTTTCTGCTGGTACGAACTATTTTCGCTGATCGTTTCCCTATCCGTCACATAGGGAGGTGTCCAGGTAGGGATTTGCAACTCCAGAAGAAACTTATTTGAAAAGCAGTGCTTTAATGCTTCAAGCTTATCAGTATTTTATTGTTTCTTCTTCAAAAAACACGTCCCACGTTAGATTTCCAACCGGGGCAATACACATTTTTTCACGGTACCACTTCCACGATTGTCTTACGGGAGTATATTTTGTCATGGGACTTCTCTCATTTCGCCGTTCGGAATTGGCAAATAACTACAGCTCCCCTCCATGCGTATAAGATCACCTTAAAGCTGCAACGCACACAACTTGCGTGGCTGGGAGAGACCATGGATCGAGTCGGCTAAGGTGATGTGTGATAAATGATGTAACAAATCACAAAAATTCATCTTTGAAAACTCTGATCGTCACAATTTTCTTGTGACGGCTCTCGATCAATCATCGTCAAAATCAGCGGGTTCCCAGTTTTCAAACTCTCTGGTTTGTTGGTTTTTATACCCCATCCCATATGATAGGGGTATATTAAGTTTGATTCATAGTTCGTAACATAGAGAAATAATCACCGTAGACCCCCAAGACCTTAAGGGCTTATGATCGAGACCGAATTGTAGGTTAGGTTAGGTTAGGTTAAACAGAGGTGTGGTGAAAAGGGCCACACAGACACTAGGCACCGATCGAATTGTAAGTCAAATGAGCCATGTCCGTCCGTCCGTCTGTCGGTAGTTTTTAGGCCTTAGATTTTGAGCTAGGAACTTGAAACTTAATATCTGTTCTTTCTAGGTCCCGGAGCAGTACAAGTGTAAAATTTGTTGAAATCTGCCCACTGACATGCCCACTTTTATTATTGGCATGAAAAATCAAAGTTGTTGTAGTAAGCTGAAATTTGGTATCCAATATCCTCACTTAAGTGTATTGTGATTGACATTTCAAAAATAAGCGAAAACCACCCCTTGTAGGCGTGGTCATATTTAATATGCATTCTAAAAAATGGTTTTTATACCCCATCCCATAGGATAGGAGGTATATTAAGTTTGTCACATAGTTTGTAACACGGTGAAATAATAATGGTAGACCCCCAAGAACTTAAGGGCATATGATCGAGACCGAATTCTGAATCGAATGAGCCATGCCCGTCCGTCCGTCTGTATGTCACATGTTCTTAGACCTTACATTTTGAGGTCTACGTCATGCAAAGCAGTTTAGTTGTAAAAATATTTGAAATCCGCCCAAAGGCACGCCCACAATCGGTCTAAATGTGCAATTACCTCCAGAGTTTTCAAACTTGTAAGACATTCTAAAAGGCTGCAATTTGACATTTAGCATCTCCTAACACAAAAAAGACAAATTTAATTGTTAAACCTCCTCTAGTGGGCGTGACATCTAGTTTAAGGTAAAGTTCCAAATGCAGCTTACTCAATATTTTTGCTCGAAATTAAAAAGACTTTGCTTAATATTTTATGTAGAAAACGCTTAGTTTCACATTTTGTTCATACAAGACTTTGGGCCACGCCCACATTTGGAGGCAGAATTGAAGAAAAACATAAAATTTTCTAGAAAAACTTAATTTCGACTGGCCTTGAGCCTAATTTAGGAAAGCATGAAAAAAAAAGTAGCAGGTTAGGTAAACGAGACTTTGTTCCAGATTTCGTTCATACGCCCGTGCCACGCCCCCTTTTAGGGGTCGATTTTTGAAAAATATTGAATTTAAACCAAAAAATTTAAGTGTAACTTGGAAATATGTAACATATAATTAATAGTTTGTAATTAGGGCCGGTTGGACCACACCCTTTTTCGAAGTTTGCATTAATTGTAAAATGTCAAAAAAAAACTATGCCATCAGCATTTTACAATGCGGGATAGGATGGGGTATTCAACGGTCCGTTTTACGGCTGTTACTTCTGCGTACACACTGTAGCACTTACTCACTGGTTAACTAAAGAAATCACTTTTTTTTTAACGCCACGCCTACAAAAGTGGACGGAGGCACATACTTTATATACATGAAAGTTAGGAAATGCTAATATCTACAATTTTTGTCAAATAATTTTTAATCAAATTTCATATATTTTTATTGAAAAAAAAGTCTTTTTGAGCTAAAATCCCTAAAAAAGTGGGCGTAGTGAATGAAAAGGCCAAGCTTTTTTGGCTACTTCAAAGACAATTACAAGGCGATGTTCCATACCAAAAATTAATGCGCTAGCACCATTTTAACTAAAAGCTAAAATTTAGAAAAAGTATTTTTTTAAATTAGAGATGGTCGCACATACAGGCCTGTATAGGGTCTGTGGGCGGATTCAACTAGTTTTCAAACTTCATCTGGTCCAATGGATTTGAAGCCAACACAGCAAATTTCAGCTCTCGACTTTAAAATTTAAGGCCTAAAAGTTGTTTACATACGGACGGAAAGACATGAGTTAATCGATTCTCCTGTCGGTCACATTCATATCTCTAAAAGGTCTTAGGGGTCTACGGTGATTATTTCACTGCGTTACAAACTATGCATCAAACTTAATATACCCTGGGTCGGGTATAAACAATAAAACACCATAAGAAGATTTTTAGGGCGTTGTACGAATACTAGAGTAGACTGTTAAATGCCTCCGGAAGAATCAGGGAGAGATTTAGAACAGTCTAGCCTAGCTGATTGATCGTGCGTGTCTTGCATGAGCCCAAGCCAGTCGCATAGACTACTGTCTGGGTGAGCATTTCTCATGCTTCGCAGTATTGCGTCTGCTTCAAAATTGATTCTTTGCTCAGACAAGTTTACCTAAAAGAATCTAAGTTTACAGACAAGTATACCTAATCGCAATGTCCGCAAAAAATATGATTTATGAGACTGAACCTTTTTCAAAAGATTTTACCTTCAGCACCTACGTATTTAATTTACGATTATTATTGAAATATTTGAATGGTTTAATGAGCATATCGAAAATGACTTTGGGAACACCCAACAAACATCCATGATACGTTCAGTGGACTTTACATTTGGCTTCTCAATTCATTTCGGTAGCACTGTAAAAAGCTAGAATGGCACATGTCTTTAAAACTGCCCAAAAAGAGGTACCTACCAAAACCATAGAAAATCAAAATCAAATTTTATAAGGTACATTTTCCTTTAGGATGGGGCTGAATTTTATTTAGTTATCGGGACTACCCTTACAAAATTATAATCTGTAGTGTGTATCATCTGTGTGTAGTATTATACACATTATATTTATGTATCTATCGTAGGTTAAATCTTTTCATTTAATTAAAATTCCCATTCACCATCAAACAAAGGATGACCTCATTCATATTGCATACACATGAAAGTTAACAACACTCAACATTGTTGTTGTCCGTTGCCCTTTTGTGTCAACCTCTATCAAACTAGCCTCACCCAATAGATTTGTATCTATAGAGGTTTTATATACATTCATTCAAGTATCATACATTTTTTTCCGTCTCCCACCTACTGACATTGCGAATTCAATGAGCGCACATGCACAAACCAATAGAATCGAACCTATTAACTATGCTCGATGACTTTGTTTGATTTGAAGAGACTTGCAGCAACAAAAACAACACCAACGTTTGCTTAGATTGTCCTTCAAAAATAGCCAAAAAAAATAGTAAAAAAAAACCAGCGCTAAAATGACCAAAAACAACAATGAATATATCGACCATCACTAATTTATATGCACTGGAGTTGGTTCGCGAATTCGATTGTCGCATGCCAACATGTGTGTGCAAAAATTATCGAAAAAAAAACAGAAAAAAAACCTTCCTGGAGAAAAATAAAAGTCAAACACAGAACAGAACTTCAGTTCTTTTTATAAATTATTTTTTTTTACTTGATCAATTGGCTGTATCTTACCGCACCTATTCACCGAACCTCCTTACCCGGGGGATTGGTAAACTTCTGTTTCGACTTTTGGGTGCTAAACCGAACTAAGCAACTTTATACCTGCATTTCGCGTATTATGTTCGCTTTTGTAGCTCTGCACACTGTTGACTATTGTTAAACCAAAAAAAAAGGAAGAAATACAAATCCACATAAAAAGAAACAAGTATCTTTGCCTTGATAGATAAATTGTGCTTGTATGTCACGTAGGTATGAGAATAAGGTAAAAACGATGTTTTTTTTTTATTTTATTTTACGTTGTTCCCTTGCCAATTTTTTTTTTTTTTGTATTCGCGATGCAAAAAATAGCTTTTTTTAGATACTTTTCGAAATATGTATATGATGCGGTGTATTTCCAAAATGAAAAGCAAACACACTGAATCTAAGCTTGTTGGTGGCGCACAAAAAAATTTAATTTGTAAATTCTTATACCCGCTTCTCTGTCGTTGCCGTCGTCCGTCGCCTGCACATTTTTTTTATTGTGTCATCTGTTCGAGGAGCATCAGCGTTCTATATGCTTTGTTGACGATTAATTTTTTATTTTTTTTGAATTAACCACACGTGTAGCGCGGAGACTTTTGCAAGTGTATGCAAATTGGTTGTGTATCTATTACGTTTTGGCCGAAAAAAAAAATTACAAAGGTCACATGTGTTTTGCAGTGCCTAATTGCAAAAACCTTTCAAGGCCACATAAGCGAAAACGCACCGCCATAGATATACCCACACCAGATTACAGATACTTTGTGTATTTCAAGTAGTTGTCCGTAGCGAGTGGCGAAAATTTTGGGTGCAAAAGCAAGACAGATAGTCGCATGAAAAAAAAAAAACTAACAAGTTGCAAAACTTTGCAAAATTTAACGAACAAATTTCGCACAAGGTCTCCTCGACGCTTTGATGGGTTGCGTTGAGTGTCTTGACTCCAGTTGAATGGTTGTTACCCAGCGGCAGCAGTAATGGGCTGTATAGTGGATGTCGTACTAGGGGTGAAGAGGCAGAGAGTGGTGGTTATCGCCAAAAGCGAATAGTTTGACCTACAACAACCACATCTATCATCAAAGCCGTTCCATGTATACAGATACTTGGTTTAGTCTTTCTCTTTGGAATGCAAAAATTCGCCCATTTGTTTAGACGAATTATTTTGCGAGGCTTGTTAATGTGTTGGATTTGTAATTTTTTGGACACATGATAATGTGTAGAGAGATACGGAACCTATGACAGTATGGGTCTGCAAGGTGGTAAGGTAGGGCAACTTGTATGTATTTGACCGTGAATTGAATTAATTTGATGGGTCTCCCTTTTTTCTGTTTACACATGTATTGTTTTTTAGTTTTTTTTTTGTATTTTAAAAGAATTTACTTCACGCGCGGTGTTGCAAATTTTTTTGTTGTTGGCTGCATATAATCGCGTAAACATGACCTTGATGTGTTGGTAGATATTTTCTGCTTTCGTTTGTTTTGGATTTTTATTGTTGGGTCGATTGCTTTGTGTAGGTTAAATTTTAAAGTCTGAGGATTAAAGCAGGCCTTTCATTTTCGTTTAGAAATGTAAAATCTTTTAGAGAATTTTTAGAAACTTACAGACAGCAACCCTCTTCCTGAAGAGGAACTGAAGGATACCGTTAAATATCTCTTTGGTTAAATATTATCTCTACGGTTAAAAAATATCTCTACGGTTAAATAAGAAAACATTATTATGAAGGCAAGAAACTGTGCCTAGATCGTATTGGCTAAGTTCTTAATATTTCAATGTTTTCTACTGAATAATAATTTTAAAATTTTCGTCTTTTGAAGATGCTGAATAACTTTATATGAAAAATAAAAACGACTGCGCCAAATGATTGTTGTGAGCAGTGAAATAAGATATATATCTGGCCTGTTGTATGTTCCAGTAGGGGGTCACCCTATTCGCTAGACCCAGAACTTCCATAATCTAGAATGGACAAAATCCTTAAAATCGGTTTTGAAAATCTCAAATTTTGGAAAGCTAAGGTGCTCATTTTTTGGACACATGATAACCGTTTATTAGAATGCGAATTAAATATGACCACGCCCACATGGGGGCGGTTTTCGTCTTTTTTTTAATGCCAATCACGATACACTTAAGCGAGGATATCGCATACCAAATTTCAGCATCCTACGATAACTTTGATTGTTCATGCTAATAATTAAAAGGGGCGTGTCAGTGGGCAAATTACGAACATTTTTATACTTGTACTGCTTTGGAACCTGGAAAGAAGAGATATCAAGTTTCAAGTTCCTAGCTCAAAATTTAAAGCGTAAGAACTACCGACACACGGACGGACGGACATGGCTCATTCGACTTACATTTCGGTCTCGATCATATGCCCTTAAGATCTTGGGGGTCTACGGTGATTATTTCTTTATGTTACACACTTTGATTCAAACTTAATATACCTCCTATCTTTTAAGTTGGGTTATAAAAACAGTTTTTTTTTCCCAAAAAACGCCCCCTAAAAGTGGGCGAAGCTCATTGCTTTGTATGTAACAAACTTAGCAAATGGTTATAGCTTCAATATTCGCCATAAAATGTTTGTTTTTTTCGATTTAGAATGAATTTCCCGCGAAATCAGGTTTTTTAAGGTTTAACATGTTAAAACTGGGCATGGTGTCGGCGGTCGAATTTTGGTCGAATTACAGGTTTCTGGACGCTTTTACTTTGCACCAAAATTTGAGTTCTTATGCCTTGTCTAACTTCACCAAAAGGCATTTTGAAATAAAATGTAAATTTGAAGTTGTCTGACTTTCAAATCAATTGTGGGCGGATCTTCTCAATTTTCATATTTTGTCAGTAAAAAACGAGCAACCAAGCAACACTGCAAGTTTCAGTTTCCTAGCTTGATTTCACCTGCTTCAATTCACCTGTCGGTCTCGATTATATCTCAGAGGTCTACGGCAATTTTTCACTGTGTTACAATTTATGCATCAAAATTAATATACCCTGGGTTGGGTATAAAAACGGCGCAGTCGCATATCATCGATACGGTTAATATTGTCTAGAAGATTACGTTCCTCGATAACAGAGTTTTTAAGCATTCTTTTATAAAAATCTTAAAAAAGAAGCCAACGTTACTCCTTACATTCTTATGTCGCACTTGTGAGTACCTACGGTGTGGGTTGGTGTTTGCAAAAAGTACAAATATGCTCTGCTGGTTTCACGTCCACTTGAGCCCAGTTTTTCAAAGGCTAAGCAACACACTTCAATGTATGAGACAGATGTTTCAGAACCAGGATTTTTTTCTATGCTTCTTTCTATGCAAAATACCAATGAATAAAAATAAAACAGAAACCATAAAAACATTACGGGCCTTTTTTGAGAAACCATATTGAGTATTTTAAAAGAGTTCTACATTCCTCTGACTTTGTTATATGTTATGAGTTATGACTTAATTTCTCACTGAGATTGAGGGATTTCGCTTATTATCTTTGCAGTCTTCCAAACAACCCTTTCTCCATAGATCACAAACTGGTGCCTTGAATTATCTTAACTTGCACATTCTAACATAATTGAATGATTATTGAAATCTGAGACTATCTACCATTTTCAATACATCACATGACTAACCTTTCACCGTTTCCATGCTATCGGTTCCATTAAGTCATATACAAAATATATGTCTCACCAAAAACATCGCATCACACTCCATGCATGCGCCAAAAATCACTTCCCGACGGAAATGATACAAAAAAAAACTAGCTTATAACCATTTTTGCAAAATGTAAGTTGCAAGTCCGGTTTATTAGCAAAAAAAAAAAAACATTTAAACCCATTAACATTTCGGATAAACTTAATTCTTTCAATAAATCGAATGCAAATTTCAACTAGCAGACGAAACCCATAAAAGTCCATTTATGTACATAATTTCGTGATAAAAAAATTATATAAGTTTTGGTATATTATTTTTTCAAAAAGGTATAGTCTTTTTTGTAATTACCATAATTTAGGTGTTATGTAAAACTAATGAGATAGCCACAAATCACGAGGAACCTTTTGGAACAAAAATGCAAAAAAATAATATCCATAATACTTGGATACAATAAATTATGTTATAAAACGACAAAACACAACAACTGCAATGTATCAGAGCTCAGAGGATGCAAAAAAAAAATCAAAGAAAAAAGAACTTAAAATATTTGTATAACGTTGGAGGAGGTAAAAAACGAAAGATCGAAACATGAAAACCAGCTTTAAGAATGTTTGCGCTAATGCTTTTAATTTTTTGGCAATCTATGTCTGACCATGTAAAGGTCTCTCGAAACACGTGTATGTTGTTTTTTTCTTTGGCCAGACCTTGGAAATATTTAAAATTCTTTGGCACAAAGTAATCCTTTATTGTGACTAGACATCAAAACCGGTTGATTGCGAATTTATCCTTTGTGTTATGTTGTGTATATTTGAAAGTCAAATTTAATAAATTTAAACTTCCAAAGTGTCGCTGGTGGGAGAAGTTGAAGATAAAAAATGAAATTATATCTGACGTAAGGAGGAAAACAAATGTTACGCATACGCCACCGATTGTTTTTTTTTTTTGTTTTTTTCGTTTAACCAAAACTCGTTTTTTAGGTAAAATTTGTCCTTCCTTTATTAAACCGCTTTCTTTTTTTTATTTAAAGAAGAGTGAAGGCACATTTTTTCTCGATAACTTATCCTTTGTGGCTAAAACACATCGATCTAAAAACACCATAATAGGATACACTTGAAAAAATTCACTACTCGATAAGCCTGATGCTTCAGAAATTGAGCACTAACCATGGCCACCATGACAAGTTAAAAAAAATTTTAAAACTTCAATTAGCACCTGCTAAATATAATATAGCTTTAAATGTGCGCCTTTTTCGGCAAGCAAAGCTTCTATTAAAAGGTGCCAGTCGTTCATAAAGTCCATTTTTTTCCTTATTATTATTAAAAATTATCATTCATCCCTGCATTGCTGAACAGGTGTATCATAGTTTCTATTCAACATCCTCAGTTTGGGGCCAACCTAGGTCAGGCCGGTAGTACTTACTGATCGTAAAAATAATTACTGCCAAGTAGTACGTCCACTCATTACACGGTGTGCATATTGCACTGCACGTAACAGAATGAATAGAATCTAAATACTGCAAAAAATAATGACTTCTTTGAGTGAATCACACTTGACATGATTGGTAGTCATGAGCAAGAGGAAAACGCCTCATAGAATGGTTATTAATTTTTTTTATATGAAAGTGTTATAATTAATTTACTTCAATTAGTGTGTAACTAATGCGTTATGTCATAATTTAAAACATACGAGAGACAACATTTTCTTAGTAATAAACTGAAACTAAATAATGTCATTGGAAACGCTTTTATAAGGATTTTTCCTGGATTTTTGCATCTAGGTTTAGTTTGTAGGGAACAATTTCCATCAATGTTTCATGATCGGTCAGCGCCGCACGATCGGATCGAGTGGCTCCAAGTTCCCAATTTCGAATATTAAGCTCAACTTGATGGCAGTAAACGTCAGGGTACCTGGGCCATAAGATAGATAAGAGTTTGAGAGACTTTTTTTTCAAATCTTTTTTTGTTATTAATTATTTTTTAAACCAACTAGTAACTTTTTTAATGCAGTTAAGAATTAACAATTAACCAGCTATTTAAGACGTAAGGAAGCAGGTTTTTTTATGCTAAATCGGCATAATTAAGTCCAAATTACTAATAAAAAAATAAAAAGCCATTTAATGCAAAAAAAAATACAAAACTACAAGTTTTAGGTCACGAAGCTGTTGGTCTTTGAAACACTTGCCCAGACATTGAAGAAATGCTCTGGATCACGAATGAATTATCGACAATCATCGATTGAGCAAAAACCGTTTTATATCGATTCTTTTTGAAATTTCTAAAATTTTAACAGTGTCATTACCCGACCAAGCAAAAAGTCCTCTTTAATCATGAAACAAATTTTTAATCAAAAGATCTTGTTTTTAACTATTGTGGAGTTCATAAAATTTAGTTCAACCAAAGGGAAGGTAAACGAAAAGCTAAGCAAGGGGTTTTGGGGACCGGCATATCCTTTTGGGCATAAGATCCATGTCGCTCATGGACAATCATACGCTTGCCTACCCTATTTTCTGAAGAAATATTTGATGAAATTTCATTCCAGCTCTTAAAAAGTTGTCTTACAAAAATCTCGACTCAAAATGTCGTTATTGTCGATATTTTGACAGTCGATCTTCTACTAGTTCGTTGCATACAATGTTTTCATGCATGAGTTAAGTAGTCGAGTCGTCATCTGAACATCTGTTATTTCGTCGACATTTTAAAGAATCGATTTGGTTTTTTCTATAGACTCTCATGTGTTTTTCGGTTTTTATAATCGGAATTTTTAAAATCGACTTATCTAACCGCCTCAAATGCTCCATCTCACATACTGAATGCCAATTATTTGTATTGGTCTAGCCCCCAAAAATTGGCTAGGCTGAAAATTAAAATCATTCAATTCTCATATTGTTAGAGTCACGACAAAATGCATCAAAAGCGAAAATCATTTCTTTAAAAATAAAACAAAAAAACAGATTTTTTCTTAAAACGCTCCCTAAAAGTGGGCGGAGCTCACAGCTTTGCATGTAACACAATGGTAACACCTTCAATATTTGTCACAGATTTTTTTTTGGTTTGGAATGAATTTCCCGAATAATCTGGTCGATGGCCAATTTTTGTCTAACTTAGAACTTCTGGCCACTATTGCTCTGCACCAAAATTGGAGCTCCTACGACTTGTCAAACTTGACCAAAATGCTTGATGACCATCTTAGGCATAAAGGCCCAAACATAATAGACTTGAGCGGGATTAATCTTATGTCGAAATATGTACATACAACGAAAATCCCACTCAAGTTCTGTCAAAAGATTGTGTTGCCCATAATTGACTTAAGCAAACGATTTAAAAATCTTATGGGATTTTACTGTGAACGTCTCGAGTATCACATTGCCTTGAAAATTAAAAATCAAATTTGGAAATTATGTCACTTTTTCTTCAACTTTGGATGCTAATATTAGATCTTAAATGTGTTTAAACTTTTGAGGTCAGCGTACAATTCTTGGTGTATTCCCTTCTTTGACGGATTTTTTGAAGCACGTTTAAAAATAAATATGGGCTTAAACATGACAATGAGTGAACTTATGACAAGCAAAAACAAAAATTTAAGCCAACACAAGTTAACGAAAACCTTACGAAACCCAGCATAAGGCTATTATGGTCGTCGGCATACGAATCGCTTGTAATGGGACATTTCGGAAAGCCGACTTAAGCTCATCAAAGTCTATTATGGTTGGGCCTTAAGTCTAAGCAAGTTTACTTCTAGAACGCGACAGCTCCTATGAACCCTTGACCTATAAGTTCACACAAATATTCTTCATATCACAGAGGAGACCTCAAAGTTGTTCACTGACTCCGAATGTTGTCTGCAAATTCCTATTTTAATACTTTACCCAGGGTAAATTTAGTTTGCTGCAAAGTTTTAAACGCTTAGCAATAATCACTTTCGATCCGTGATACCTCTACAGATATTATCGATACCGATTGAAGAACCGATCAACCCACATCTATCCGCGGTACGTCTGTCCATATGTAAATATAATATACCCAGTATTGAATAGTCCTTTTTCATTAGTTAAAATATTTTAAGCGCAAAGTCGAATCTGACTTGCATCTTTTCCAACATAACTGGTTCTCCCCTTAAACTGTTTTCAACTTTAAGGTAATCTTTGGATACAATTTTTTCAGTAAAGTTTCGTCTGAACACCTGAAATCTCGCCAGTGCTCAGAGACAATTTTCTCTGCAACTTTAAAAGATAGTTGGGCCATTGTCTGGTAGGTCACGCCAGAAAACTTGGTGCTCCCTTCAACGAATTTTGTAGAAACTGCGAAGATGAGGAGGACGAAGAAACAATTCTCCATCTAATGTGTAACTATCCCGGCCTATCGAACTTAAGAAGGAAAACACCCGGTCAATACTTTTTCGAATATCTGAATGATCTAACAAGACTTGACTTAAAGAAATTATCTCTGGGTCTATTTGATTTAACGCCTCGGAAACTTAATCGCACAGCACCTACAGCAAACCTCCAGCACGCCCCAAGGTTTTCTTTGCAGGACTGGTCTGGTACGAGCTCATAGCGTTTCGGTTACCCTCACTTCCCCGCCCTTACGGGAACACCGGTATATATCGGAAGCAAGGTTAGTACTGACTTGAGTCTCCTGAAGTACGGGCTTGCACTAAAAACTGTTACCCTGAAATTCTGAAATGGGCAACGCCTTCACTCTTTCATACTTGAGGCTTATTCTTACTTGAGGGGCAAGTACTGACTTAGAGACTTGTCTTCAGAGACTTGTCTTGTAGTCTCTGAATACTCCTCATTGATGTCCCATTGCCTTGTTGACGCGGGTTCACACCGAATCGGTTACCCCCAGCCTCAAGTCATTCTCTCCAATTTATACCAACGCCACCCCTCCCATCTTCAAGGCGATTTCCTATCTGGGTCCCGAATTCACGAAACCCTAGTTTTCTGAAAATTCCCTTACTGGCCCCCACAGCTAGGCTGACAGTGGTTCACACCGAAACGGTAACCCCAGCCTTCATTACCCTTTTCGCGCAAGTCCCCTCTGGGATTGCTGGTCCGCGATTAGGCGCCTCTCCAGGTGGCGGATGGGGAACCGCTCATCAGATATGGTGTGAACAGGCATGCAAAATTTTCGGGCGGAGTAAAGCCAGCAAGAAACGAAAAATCCAGGAGCGTCGTGTCTCAAAATAAGCGGCTTTCTTGCCGGCGTCTGGTGTCCAGGTAAAGGTCAGCCGAATATTAAACACCTTTTTCTCTTCCAACATGCACACAAAATGGACAATAGTTAGATGTATGCCAGATGCTTTTATTGAATTTACTCGTTATTGTCTTCATCCACAAAGGCATAACCGTTGCGGGGGTAAGCTTTGGTGGTTCTGTGCAGTTTTTATGTTCCATACTAGCTCATCAGCGCTTGTGTAGGACTGAGAATTTCCTCCTCTCGTTTTAGGGTGTCCCCGTCGCGACACTCTTCTTGTCCCGCAGGCGACAGTTACCGAACGGGAACAGTCTAACCTTACTTTGGATATGTCGCCGGAGTAGCAAATAATATCATCCACTATAAGCTACAGGCTTCCCGAAATATTTTTCGTTTCGACTGAAAGAAACTTCAAAAAAAGTTTCCTTGTGAAGTTATTTGAAATCTTTTAAACCTTGTTCCGACTGAAAGGTTCCAGGTAGCTTACCTTTAATCAGTAAATTTACTGACTAAACCAACCGTCAGCAATACATAACTTCCTTAGGCATTAGTCCCTGATATACCCTTTGGATCAAAATAAACTTTTTATTTTCGAAAACTTGTCAACAATTTAAATCCCCAGCAATTACACACATGGTCTCCTTCTGTAAATTTCCTTCCTTTAAGACATGTCATACACACGAACACTCCCATCGATGAAGTTCCCCCGCCCAAACTCTACGAAGCCATTCAAAGCCTCAAAGCACTCAACAAGCAATTAAAACACACAAATTGAGCAACCAACCACTCGACTGAGCGTAATAATAATTTTCGAAACCGAAACTCTCAGTTTTCCTTACAGTAATGTCATAAACTAAGAGAGTTGTCAACCACCCTCGCTTCGTTTATCCTGCAGCAACAGAGGAGGCCACAGACAAATTTAAACTTTTACTTGATTCTCCATATTTCCAATATTCAAGTCCGGAGGTCCTACTGCCTTTTCGGATATGCATCCCTGCTTTCCTAAGCGGTGTGTTTGTACACACACAGTAAAAGTTGGCCTCAAACAAATTAACGTTTTGCACAAAACTTAAAGTGATACGGAAGCTGTGTGCAAAACCAACCAAATAAAAAAAAATACAAGATCCTATTTGTTTTGCTATAAATTTTGAAAACATTTTACTATTTATGGATTTTATAAAGTTTTCCTTGTTTTCTTCTGCTACCTGCTATTGGGTGTCATCCTCTATCCAGTTGGGTCGTTATGGTTACATTTAACTCTAACAAATATGCACAGAAAATGTGTTAAAGATAAAGGTGCCATCAGTGTAAGAAAACGTCAGAGCCACACTGTTTCTTCGGCCAAAAGCTAACTACTTTGACCTGAAATATTGTTCCACTTGTGAAAATATCCTTGAAGACGTACACTTTCCGAACTTCCCTTTCTGATGGCTGTTTTCTTCTTGGCCAAAAAGGAAACTGAATGGTGCTGGGTTGTGGTGTTGCTGCGCTTGTTAACATTTTGTGTGCCGGCCGAATTTGTGCAGTCTTGGTTTGTATTCATCTTAATTGGGGCTGTGTTGTCCTTTGTTTACGTGGGAGTAGTATGAAATTTATCAGCAAATGGACTTTCGTTTAAAATTCCAGCAAAATATGCAAACGATTTTACAATTCATTGGATATTTCTGCTTGCAGAATTACCCTACTTTTGGTTACTGTTAAACTTACTGATCGGAACTAATGACCAACATTAGGTTGTACACATCCCTGAACTTTGTTATTTTGGTTTCCTTGCTCTGGAACGTAAGAGTCCCAACATATTACTTCTGAGATTTTTGTGCTTTGACTCTGTTGGTATGCTTTCGGGTAATTGAATAGAAATAAGTGATGATTTTATATTTACTAAGCAAAAATGAATTTCAACAAATGATAATTGCTTCAACCATCATTAAACCTTTTTTGTTTTGCTTTTATATTTTAGTAAATGGAAAAGAATAAAGGGCCTATGACACAACCCTGTGGTACTATAGTTTTGCATTTATCTAGGTTCGAAAGATATTCTCTCTGAAAACAAATTGTACTGCAAGGCAGGGCAGTGGGCAATTCTCTTGGTCATTATACTAAAACTCATGCTCTTGTTTTCATATGGACAGTTCAAAATGTCCTTAAATGTGCGTTCCAATTTTGAATTGAAAACGAAACACCACAAACTCATGAAAAGTGGAAATTCCGTAGGGTCAGTAACTTAAATTCTCACCTCTGAATTTTCGAAGGCACTTCCTCTTGTTACTGACTTTGTAATTTCTGTTTTTCCTTATCTCAACAGTTCTTACTTTCAGCCTGTGACATAATGGAATTTTTTTTCCAGCAAAGCGATAAGGTAACCATTCTAAATCGACTGCGGTAAAACCCTTCGTGCACACAAACTACACCTACGTTGCTGTTGTAATCAAAATCTAAAGATATCTCATTTTGAAACTAACGCAAGGTGTGTCACTTTCTTTAACGTATACAAATACTAAAATTTTGAGATAAGATAAGGAAACTAACAAAAAATCCGCCATTCATTAAAAATGCTTGATTGATCGCATTTTGTTAATTTTGCTAGACAAAAAAAAATATTGCAAACTAAAACAAATGTCACAATCTTGATTTAATAGTCTTAATTTATTTATATAAAATTATGATTTATTTTTAGAAACAATCACGCGCGGACATGCCATTTTGATTTTCTCCCCAGAAATGATAAGACAGTGTCTGCGTTGTCCACTCTGTTGGATGATTTGGCCGACCCAAATACAAAGCAATTAATACATTTTGTATGTATCGTTTTGTGCTAATTTTATTTAAAAAAAAAAGAAAATAAAAAAATGTCTCTAAACACACTATGCGAGAGATTCCCGGATTAGTTGAAAAATAACCCAACACACTGTCATCTTTCAGGACACTAACGGTCCAAGTATTTGGGACCATTCATCATTTAAGTGCGATTTGAAAAATTAACTTATAACAAATGGCAGACGGAACGAGTTCAGTTCATGGAGGTGACAGTCGCAGAATGTTTGACAAATAGAAAAACTCATTCCGAAAAGCGACATCGCGGTGTGTTGCCTCATTTTTTGCGTACAAAATATTTTAATAGTGTTGCTATTGCACTTCCTTTTTTCCTTTTGCTATAACTGCGGAGGATGTAAATTAACTGCAGACATGTACATGACATCTTTTTTCGGTGCCTCAAATCATTTTACACTGCTCTCTGGCTTGAGGAAAAAGGAATTCACTAAAAAATTTCTTGGTCTTTCTTTCGTTGGGACGAGAGCTGTGTTGTCCGTTGTTCGATGTCCGCTAGTGTCCTATTTTTGCTGGAAAATTTTATTTTCTATTAAAGTTGCACTGGGGCCTAGTATTAGGTTGTGGTAACCAAATGCTGTATCCAATGTTGACACATTGTGACACCCACACTGGAAGTGGTACGTACTTGATCAAATGGTATACGATGTGTGCGTTTGCATTTTTTTTTTTTGTTTTCAGAAATTGTAAATTTATTTTAATAAAATTGTGTCGCTTGGTGATTTCTGTTCCTCGTTATTTGTTGTTTCCATTGCGTCCAAGAGTACAAAGTGGCGACAAGCAGAAGAACATAGTCCTCGAGATTCCAAAAATACCAAAGCATTTGTGTAGTTTCGGAATTTCTTCGGGTTGCAGAACTTCCTTGAAACAAATTGTTTGCATTTAAACAGGTTTCGGACAGGTTGAAAGGAGAAGATTTAGTTTGACAATTATTTTTGATTGCCTAACGTTGGCTGCTTAAATGTAACTCAAGGTTTGAGATTCATTTGCATGGAAGGAATCTAGGGGACAAGTGCCACAAAAGTGATTATTAACATATGGAATTTTTTTTCCACATTAAATAAGCAAATAAACCAAATTATAATTCAGTGGCTTGTGGTATTTCTATGCCTTGGGAGATTTAATTTTTATGCTAAGTAAAAATGAAGTAAGTGATTTTGTTTGTACCTTAAGGGAGTAGGAAAAAATTTAATAGCTGGAAAGAAATAAAATGAACTTTTGTAACGTTTTTTTATGCAACATTAAGCAATATTGGGTGCCTTACTTAAGTATCCTTCTTTATTTTGAAAGTTATTCCAGTAACTTTATTAAATAAAAATAAATAAAATGGATCCAATGGGAAAAATAAATTGTTTCCGCTGTTTGTCTTCGACAATCGGAAGACCACACCGACTTTAGCCCTGATCTAGATCTAGGTCTAGGTCTAGCCCTGTATAGATCCGCTCAGCGTGTAGACCCACAGCGCAGTGCCCCGTGAGTACTCGGATATCCTTGCAGCCTAATACGATCATAAAAAATGATCTCTTTTTGCCTACTTTTGTCTTTATGTATGATAGCTTAAGCTCACAGCTGTAGCTGACAATATTCGACTTCAAGCCTGATCTTTTGCAAACATTGAAAATTTTTCAAAAGTGACAAACTTCAAAAAAGAACAGGCGCTATTTTTGCTTTTTTCGCCTTGTTGAAACGGCTACAGGTTTCTACGTCTTTTGATGGATTTAGGCGGCACGCTACACTGCAAGCTTTAGCTTCAGCTACAAATACAGATTCAGTTATGCATTCTGATCAGGCCTTTTAATCACTGTTCAGTTTCTTTAGTTCGCTATACACGCGCTCGCTTAAAACGGTCACTATTCTACTTCCTTGAAAAACTGGTTCCCCATTTTGTAATCGACAAAACCTTAAACTTGTCTAGCATTTTGAGAATTTCAAGCCGCGCTGTCCAATCCAGCATCATATCTATTTTAGTACTACCCTGCAATTTTTATACTTTTATCTCTTAATAAGACAGAATATCTCAAAACAGACTTTTAAGATTCACAATCCAAGTCCTTCGAGATAAAACCAATAATGGGTGATGATAAAGGAAAAATAATCATTTTTTTTTATGTTTAGCCCCACTTGGTCATCACTACGTCACACCAACAAAAAGTCTCTACTTTAATTTAAAAAGATCAATTACAGGAATATTCTTAGGCCTATGAAAAAGTTTGGCGTCTGGGAAAAAATGGAATGATGGAAGACAGAGCTTGTAGAAATTTAAGCGACCAGATCTGTGCTAAAAAAAATTAAATAAAGTGTGCGCTCGATATGCTGGTCTGGGCTCGTTTCAAGGCTGTTGAACCTTTTGTAAGAACAGACGATAGAAGACTTAGAAATGTAAGCCACCAGTTGCGTGTTAGAGAAATATAAAAGTGTGCTTGTTCAAGTATGCTGACCTTCAAAGTGAAACTTTGCCCAGTCGGAATCTCTGCTGGACTTTACAATATTCGCCATCGGTACACCTGCAAATTCGTTCAGCATCTCGAAGAATAATGTTCTTTGAAGTTGAAGTCATTGTCGCTGGTGCCACTTGGACACTGACAGAGGAGGTTACACATCGTCTTCCGCTTTGGAATCATTATAGCCCTTGCAAATTTAGTTGGTGTTAATGATTCCTAATTTTGCTGAGTGTTTTCCCAACAGGTGGTGTAGCTTTTAGCTTGTGATCTCTCTTCTGGCTACGACCAGGCCAGTGATGGATTTTGAGTGCTTTAAGCTTTATTGGCTCGCTCCTGCTTTCTTAAGATGCCCATAACGCCCCTGCATGGCCGCAAGTCCGCAAATTTTCCCATGCGTTTTGGGTTATATTCTGAATGGTTGTAGTCATTTTAGTTATTTCAAAGGAAGTAACCAGAAGGTAAGAAAGTTTTGGGTTATATTTCGAATGGTTTTAGCCATTTTGGTTATCTCATAAAGGAGTGCAGAGGGTGAGCCCTTTTGTCCGCTGTAGACCTGAGTCATATTTCGATTGCTCGTCAGTCTTTTTATTTCCGGTAGTCACTATGGCCTGGTTGGTACCCACACAATGCGGAGTCCCAGAGTCTTTACACGAGATTTTACTGTTGGTGTTGCCAGAGCCTTAATGGCTGCTTGGCAATCTACGAAAATGAAAATATACTTCTGTGATAGTTTCAATACTCGGCGCTTTTTGGATGCAATAAATATTGGTAGAACTACGACTTGGAAAGTTCTCCAAGAGTTCAGGAGTCTTCTAACAAAATAAGGATTTATAAATTTGGTCTGTTTGTCCTATACAGCATTTTAGCGTGTGTTGGATTGAAACATGTGTGTTGCATCTTGTAGAATGCAATTGCCTGTACAATGAAGACAGGTTTCTTTTAAGCGTAAGGATTAGGATTGTCTCTAGTCCCATCAGGCCACCTGTTATGACGATACAAGATATTCTTCGTACCTTAGTTAAGGCTTAGAGATTATTCTTTGCTCTCTAGGATTGAGTCGAACCAATATGCGTATGCTGGTATAAATCACCCCAAAACACCCCATTCTACTAACAAATTTCCAATTATCTTTGAAATGGCTCGGTCTAAAAATGTTGAATAAATCATAACCCTGAGGTATTCCAGCAAAAAGCAAATACACTAATTCACGATTAATGCCAGAGTGGCACTGTGGAAATAGTTCGTATTGTTTCCCGTTATAATGTAGCGAGGTGGATGTGGCAAAGTGGACTTAAAAAGCGACGCTGTAGCACGCCAGAAGTAAGAGGCTTAAAACGTTTTCATTTCCACATTGTAAATTAAACCAAATTTGTAAAAAGATAAAAACCCTCTTAATGGCACTTGGTTTAAATTTACAGCGTGCACGAATCTAACCAGATCCTGTTAAACAATTTTTCAACCATCTACGACCGTTTTGAAATATCACTCTTATAAGTTAAATGATAAAATTTTAACTTTTTAATATATATTCGAAAAGTTTTATACTTACTTACTGCTTCGGGAACTAGAAATTTCAGGTATGAAGATTCAAAATCGTAGCTTGAAGTTTAAGACTAAAAAAAATCGTAACAAATAAGAATACAGACGAACATGGCAACCTTTTTCCTTACAGAGGTTTAAGTCGGGTGAAATGGCACCGCCGGCGGATACGGCACATTAATATGATAAATTTAGTAGTTAATCTGCCAAGGGATGGGTTGAAAAAAAAAATACTTGTGCACAACCTCAATAAAAATATCGACTAGCAACTTAGACTTTTTAAAACGCTACGAAAGCATGGAGACAAGTTTACTGCTAGTTCAAAGCCAAGTTTTGGAAAACTTGAAATTGTAAATCTTAATTTTGCAAGGATTTGTCTATCTGCCGCAGGAAATGGTTGTTTTAGTGAACCTATTACAATGTAGCGATGCATCGGGTTAGAGACTTGCAAAACTGTAACTGTAACTGTAAACTGTAACAACTGCGCATCATATTAACACAACTACGGAAAGAATTATCAAGTCTAGGATGGTCACAATTCCATTAAAACCGTCTTAAATAAGGATCCTTAAAACAGCTTTTCCATAAATTGATGACAAAAGCTTTTGCACTCTTCTCCTTACACACATGTGTATGTTTTCTTTTTTAAACAATTTACACATTCACGTGAGGTCATCAGTGACTATTTCGACAAGCACTCGAAACGTGAATTGTGTGGATTCAATCGCATAATTTATTGTCATTGCAAAAAAAAAGTGGGAGGAGGAATCACGAAGCCGAAAAAATATTTACCATAAAATGTATGTCAGCAAGGTAAAGGGCGCTAAATAATTTATTTATTTCTCTCTCTCGCTCTTACGTTGTCTACATTTCGTTTTGTTAATTTTTTTTTATTGTTTATTTCCGACGATGAAGGCAACCTTGGCTTCCATTCCCAACATTTGATTTTTTGCTAATTTACATCGCCTATGGGTTAGGATTTTTGTATGTGAGTTTTTCTTTTTGCCAATTTACACATATTCGTTACGCTGTGTGAAACATTTTTACAGCACACAACCCTTGAGCAGATTTCATAGGTTTATTTCAGTATCTAGCAGATATTAACCTCGAGTTACTTTGATGACCAGGTTTCAGATCTTTTGTCTTTTTCCGCGAAGATCTATTCATTAGTCATGAAGCGATCTTTTGTAAAGGTGGCCGAGTATTTATCTGTTTTTCATACCGTAGGGTTATTGACTTGTTTGCATGCGAATACGATTAATTAAATTTCAAGAATAGGCGAGTGTTCTGATTTATGAAGTCTGTCGAGTACTGTTTTTGGAGAAATGGGACACGCCAGCAATCGTTAATCATTTCGGCGAGAGAAAAAAAAAACCGAATATGGAGCAGAATGTAAAAGGTGACACAGAGAGCCCAGCGTTATATGCTCCTAACGTTCAAACAAATAGATGTAATATGTCTAGGAGCTAAAAGCCTAAGCCAAGACTTGCTAAATGCATTGCCTCGTATTTTATCATACTTCCAAAGAGGTCATGCCACCACCACACACTGATTGTGAACTCCACGACACTCAATCTATCTTCGCAAAAGCCCAGGCGTTTCGAAATGAAAACCAGTGTGCGATCATCTTGAAAAATGTCTTCGTGTAACCTACAGTTAACTCTGTCCGTAGCCAAAGCAAGAAAAATAGAAAAATTAATAAACGAAAACTGGCCACCGATAAATGCCCAACCACGGGCAATGTTTGCCAGAGTTTACACTCATTGCGCGCATAGGCTTCATGGCAGCCACGATCGCCATCGCCATCGCCGCCAACCACCATGCATGAGCATGGCGCAGAAGCCCACGACGACTTTGATCATGATGATGATGGTAATGCTGGTTGGTGGTGCCCTGTTATACCGCAAGGCAAATAGATAAAGGTGCAACTAACTTCCTTGGTTGCAGGTTGTTTGGGCGGTTAGTTGCTTGGTTAGAGATGGTATAAGATCCTCGCCTATGTGCTGCGCATGCGTCCAGTTTGTCAATTATGTGCGCTTGTTGTTGGTATTCTCCCGAGCCTAGAGATCTTAACGTCGGCCGTCGATCGGTTGGTTAGTTGAAGTGTTTTTTTTTTTTTTCAATTTTCCTTCATTTTCTAGCTCGCATGAATCTCGCAGAATGTAACTGTATCTTGCATGTTGCATGGTGGCTTTTTCACGTTCAACTTATCGCAATGGATGGATGGACAACGACGATGGACCAGAGTGTGGTGGATGCCTAGCTACTACTATGGAAGAAACCAACGGAACGGAGAGTCATGTGGCACGCTTGAGTCTCTGTCTTTTTTTTTTCTTCTATTTAATAATCCGATTAAGTGCAACCGGTTGTATGTAGGTTGATAAACCCTTTGCGCATGTGAAGTTATTTTCTAGTAACTAGGGAAATACCTCGGTGCGATGGAAACGTTCTCAGGTGTTTGCCCCGGCCGTTTTGTGAGTGGAATGTACTCCTCGGTTTTGAGGTATAACCATCTACGGACGACAGCGAAGATGGAACTTTAATTGCTCCATGACAGTCACTGGTACTATTTTGAGTGTGCGAGTAGTTCATTGGAAATTATCGCCTATATTGACAATTTTGTATCTGACCTCAATTAGATAGGGGGAATAACATGTCTTTTATCTGTTTGTGCCGCATTGCATGTTGTGTGTAGGCAATCAAATACCCAGATTCAATGGATGACAGGTGGCACACGCCGAAATCCATTCGAATTCGACTGAGGAAATTATTGGATGGCATAGATGGTTGGTGGATGGAGATGTTAAGAAAGCATCAGAGGCTGTTTGGTGACACGGCAATTATCCTACTTTGCAGATCCAAGTGTTGGATTTTTCCAATAAATTTTAGCACTTAACTGGGTGGCGTCGCATTTTAAATGGTTGTGTTTATGCTATTTACGTTCAGGCGATTACGGACAGCAGCAAGTTGCGTTTGAATTTGATTGAACATAAGATTTTTATGATGGCTGTTAATTCTTAGTAGGTACACTCGACATGTTGATTAGAACAGGATTTTAAAATACATTTAATAACAACTAAAAATATGCCGTGTAGCAAGAAAGGCATCCGTTGTGTGGGAAAATCTTTGGTCAGATTATTGCTGTTTCGTAATGAAAAAGACAACAATCTGTGATCATTTCCTGCTACTTTAAGAGCTAATAGGTACATAAAATATGGCGCAGTCGGTAGTTCGCGCTTATTTTTATCCTCTTAAGGAAAGTTTATCATCTCAACTACAGTTTCGGCAGATTCACACTGGTTATTAATTCCTATTGGTCTGCTTATGATGTTTGCTGAATGTAACGGCTGGTCAACTGGTTTCAATAGTTCTATTTAGCTGGTATAACTCATTCCTGGACTTAAGTTATTTTTGTCGGATAGGTAGGTCAAAAAGTTTCAGTATTCCTGTATTTTCAATAAAAAATTGCACTGTTTATTCCGCGTAAATAATAAATATAAATAGAGAAAGATGCAGCGCACTTGTGTACATAATTTCCCGATTTCCCCGCCCTTGTTTAGCGTATACAACACAAAACTTCAAAAATATACTTGTTTTAAAAAAAAGTAGTATGATAAAGCATATGAACTAACGGGTGATTTTTTAAGAGGTTGAGAACTTTTTTTAAAAAAAAAAAAAACACAAAAAATTCGAAAAAATTAATGAAATATTTATTTGAATCGATAGTTTGAACCTTGCAATTTAATGTTTAAAGATAATTTCATGCAAATGTTGACCGCGGCTGCGTCTCAGGTAGCCCATCCGCTGAGTCCAATTTTGGCACACTCTTTCACACATATCGGCCGGTATCTCACGAATGAATGCATGGATGTTGGCTTCCAGTGCGTCAATCGAAGCGGGCTTGTCCCTATAGACATTAGCCTTGACATACCCCCACAAAAAATAATCTAATGGTGTCAAATCGCACGATCTAGGCGGCCAATTGACCGGCCCGAAACGTGAAATTGAAAAAAACGTCGAGAATGCCGACCATAAAATGGAAGCAGCGCGCGAATGAACATTTCGAACCGAGCACGAATTTTGATAGTAAAATTCAATAATTTGCAAGCGTTGTTCATTTGTAAGACGATCCATGGTTAAATTGCAAACCAAACTGAAGCTGTTTGACAGTGACACAAGGTACTTAACACACGTCAGCTGTCAAAACCAGTGTTGCCAAAACCAAACCAGCTAAAAAATCACCCGTTAGTTGGGGTTAAAAGAACACTAAACTTTTAGCCCATTTAAGTTTTTGTTTATATTAATTTGACCCAGGGAGAGGTTGACCCAAATTTGACTAATCTTGACCGAATGTAGCTACTCGAGTCTAGGTCTATAACAGTTTTGGGTAACGTCCTATTACTTGACAAAGACTGTACTTTTCCCTCATTGGACGATGCTTTCTTTTACTGGTGTTAGAAACCTCAAAATGCAATTTTTTTGGCAGTTGGAAAAAGTCATTGGAAAATATTTTAGGTAAATACGTAAGTGCTCCATACACAGTCAAGTGGGGTTTAAATTTAAAAAAAAAATGCACTACTTTTCTTGGCGGTGTCCATAAAATTTTTATGTTTTTTGTTTAAATTTGGTTAAGTTTAATTTTTGTTTGACCGCTGAAGAATAACGTTTACATGGTGATTCGCATAAGACACACCGAAAAGCTAAAGTTGGAAATGAAATGAAAAAGTCAAGTGGAAATTATACTTATCCGACGCGTCCTATCATACACCTCTCAAGCGTGTTGGTCAAATTAAAAAAAAAATTATTCCAAAAAACTTACAAACCCTAAACCTTCAGTAGATGTAGGTTTGATGAAAAAGTTTTCTTCAAGTTAATGGTCCATTATTTTGAGTTCTTTTGAGTTATTTTTGAGGAACACCATTTCCATATAAAAATTTTCACAAAAACTATTTTTATGTCTGAACCCTGGGTCAGTATGTATTTTAATGTAAGACCCCAAGACCTTTAAGAGATATGATCGAGACCGATAGGTGAATTGATTAAGTCATGTCCGTCCGTCTGTATGTGAGACGGCTTAAGGTCTTCAAAATCAAGCTAGAGAACTTGGCTCTTCTTAACACAGACAAAGTGCGAAAATTTGTCAATTTCGCCAACGGCCACGCTACTGGCTTTAATAAGAGATAACATCTGTTTCACATTGTCATTCGAAATGCCTTTTGGTCAAGTTAGACAAGGCGCTGAAATTCAAATTTTTGTACAGAGCAAGATGTTAAGGCAAACATTGGACGGCCCACACCATTGACCAGGACCACTTTTAACATGTTAGATTTTTAAAAACCCGATTTCTCGGAAAATTTACTCCAATTCGAAAAAACATTTTTTGACAAATATTAAAGGTATCACTATTTGCTAACTTTGTTTCATAAGAAGTCTTGAGCTCCGTCCACTTTAAGGGGGCGTTGTAAGGAAAAAAAAACTGTATTTTTTTCAAAAGTAGTTTTTGCTTTTCACGCTTTTTTCAGTCATGATTCTAAAGAAATAACAATCAATTGAATTTGATTTACAGCTGAAGCTCATTTTTGGGGGCGTGGCCAATACAAATAATTGACATGCAGCATAATGAATCAGGTAAAACAACTTTTAAATTTGGTGCTACTGGA
The DNA here is from genome assembly GCA_947623515.1 of Neoascia interrupta. Classification (NCBI taxonomy): domain Eukaryota; kingdom Metazoa; phylum Arthropoda; class Insecta; order Diptera; family Syrphidae; genus Neoascia; species Neoascia interrupta. The sequence goes on along the minus strand of OX392464.1, from coordinate 31,436,209 downwards.
TATAGAGGGTCGGGTATTTATAAGTTCTTTACAGACGAACACTTGCACTTACTCACTTTTACTTTGCTTTAATAAAAAATGAACCTGTAAGAGTTAAAACAAAAGTTAAATTACGCATCCCATTCAACATTGTTAATCAGATAAACAGCTTTTAAATAAATTTGGCGTTATTTGGAGAAAAGTTTATTGAATTAAGTTTGTAAATAACTTTTCTAAAAGGGTATTTCAATAAAAGCTGATTCATGTGACTCAAGCACAGTCACTTCTTTATTCTGTAAAACTTTTCTTCAAAAGAAAATTTCAACAAAAGGCGCTTGATTGACCTATAGTTAAAATACTGTCAAAGTGGTCATTTCGATTTGTTCGAGTATTTTAAGGGTGTGTCTAGTGGTCTTCTTAAAAAGGAAACCTCTTCAACAACGAAGAGTTACCTTCGAGTTTTATTGCAACCAAAACAGTCACATCACAATGACCTGATTCTTGCTCACGAAATAAATCACTCTCACCTGATTCCCAATTCGCTAGCAATTGACACTCATGATGTCAGCTTAATCTTCTCCCCACACACTAGTGCAAAATGCACAATAAGGTCACTCGAACAATTGCCTGTAAAGACTCCCAAATAAAGGCATGCACCGCTGGGGTGCTCCTACTAAACCAACTGCATCACAATGGTGACAATATCGCACAACCATAAAATCGCATTAGCGCCCACCCAATTGTCCTGGATAAATTCTATAAATAATCAAACGCTGACAAAATATGCTAATCACGATCACGTTGCGCGCGTTATATAGTATAGTACGTGTTGGGCAATATTGTCGACCACGTCCATTGGAAGAATTCAAACACGAACACTGTAGCTGTTGTCCTTCGAGGCAAAAAAAAAAACACTTTAGTCGCACAGATGTAAGATACTCTGCGCCCAAAAGGCCGTCGAGATATTATGATATGTTCCACTTGCAGTACGACCAGCATACACACCAAATGTGGGCATGCACAAGCAGTCCCATGGCGTCAAGTCGACGAACAACAGTAAAGCGGAAAAGGGAGCACCATCAGCCAGCATCCAGCAATTGGACATATTGTTATTCTTTTCCTGCTACACCACCATCATGGGCATGGTGGAGCAGCAATCGCTGGCACAGTTGGTGCCAAGAAAATCCCAATAGATTGGGTCGCCCGACACGGTGAAAAAAAAAAAGAAATACCTGTTGCAACATCGGATCATATAAGAAATCCGTTAAACGTAAATTTTCCGACAAGGAGTATTTCCATACAAATTTCCTGTTACCATACGGCACAAATGCACAAATGTGTTGTGTATCTTTTTCGGCGCTGATTGCACAAGTGTGTGTATCTATCCCACAAAGTTTTGGTGCTGGCTTAAACAAGTACACCACTTTCAAGTGGGCACGTGAAGAGCCCTTTCCATAAGACACCAGAAAGGCTCACAGTCGGCATACGACAACCTGGGCTGTGAGCCGTTAGAAGAAAAGTCTTGTTGTGTATTAGCGAGCGACGATATATTCCATCGTGCATTCGCAGAGACTCGCAAATAACCTGTGTAATAACCTATTTTGGCGGAGAATTATTAAAAATCGTGTAGCTTGTTGCCTGCAGCAGTATCAGGCATACCTGCAGATAGCAGTAACTCTCAACGTCCTACCCTAGGCCCCTACAGTGTTACATAGGTACTCATGATGGTGTTTGCTTTTTTTTGTACCTTGTGTCGTTTTTATTGCAAAACTAGTGTTACTTGCTTGCGATTTGGTTGGTCTCTACGTATCTCGTTTGGCTAAGGCAAGTGCATAGCAGTAGTGCTGGTTTCTTACAAAGAACCGTTTTCCACTTCCAGCAGATAGATACATTTGAGTTGGAGGAATCCACAAAAAAGGAACATGCTGAGAAGGTTGGCCTTCTTTGGAATGCTGAATGCTCACCAAAACTAAAGCGTTGGCGAATTGTTATGTCATGAGCTGAAATTACGATTAGGGCTTAAAAGACGTCAAGTCTTAAAACATGCCAAAAATGTATAGGACAACTGATGGACAATTTAAAATTCAAAAACTGCTCTTCATGAACTTAATGAACTCAACATCCTTTATTGTTGGATGGGCAAAGAGTTTGTCATTTAAAATACCTGGATTGTTCGCTAATGTTGGCTGTCCTTGGATCAGTCCATTTGTATACGAACTGTCCAAAAGGGCACGGTACCTTGCAATATGAATTTACCAGCCCTTGTGGAGCTATCTTTTGCATTGTGTACATCTGATGCAATTGGCTCGTCTGCAAATTCAAAAATACCTCGTTGGCCTTTGTGTGTCAATTGAGAAACAAAAACAAAGTGCTTGTCTCCTTAAAATATCCAATGATCCGTACATACATTGTGCTGGACTCAATTTCCGCGATGTATTTTGGAAAAAAAACATTGGCAGCTCACTTTTAGCTCACAGGATAGGAAGTAGCCAATATTAAGGTTACACACTTACACAATGGGATGTCCGTTGTCATACCACTATTTGAAAACCGGAATACAAGCACCAGAAGATCTATATTATAAATTCCAATTTGGCGAAAAGGGAAAAGGGAGGGATGAATTTCCCTAGAGTGAATCTATCATTGTCCAAAACGCAACACATTGTTCCTGTGTGGACAGCCTTGATAGTAGGCTATTCGGCCAACAAAAGCCTCTTTGAAAACTTCTCCAAAACTCCTGCTCCAATCAAACGATCAAAAATAATTTTTGCTAGACAAAAATCTCTTTTTTATATTTCTTTTGCATGATTCGCTAAAAAAAAAAACGGTCATCAGTTCAATCTAAACCTTGAAACACGTCGCATATCAATATTTCAAAATACTTATTCCGAAAGAACAAGTATTCTTTGGAACTCACTTCTCACAAGATTCTTAAAGAAACTATTTAAAGTAGGATCAGCAAATAAACATATTTTATCGTATCGGGGTAATCGCTCAGTGTAATAGGAAAGGTCTTTCAAAAGAGTAATATTCAAAAATATGAATTAATTATCAATAAAGTTGCTTCAATGTCAAAATTATTAGTAATTTTTATTATTAATCGAAATTACTATTAAAGTTCTAAGTTAATATCTACGACTTTGGGTTTTAAACAAAATTACTTCTACGTAACGTAACGTAATTTTTAAACTAGATTAAACGTTATCAACGAGTTCAATGTTGAATCTACCATGTAAAAATTACTATGTTCCACTTTAAATCTACTTCGAAACAATTTTGAAATAAAAAACAACATAGCTTCAACGTCAAAATAAGCGCGTTCACCTTTGACACTACTTCACAACTACAAAGCATTGTTAAATCAAGTACTCTATCGATTATTATTATTTAGTAAGTAATCGGCGTTTTAGTATTAAGTTTTACGCTGCGTTTTCTCCCAGCTGTTGCTCCTGTTCATTTTTGAAGTCACTCTTACTCAGGAATCCTTCTTCAGTTCTCCCGAGTGTTTTAAGCTACATAGCTACACATACCCTCTATCAACTGATGGGAGGTCAGTATCAGCTAAACTCTCTATCAACAGGAAAATCTACTGCTTCCAATGCTCGCTCAATGCAAATGTAATGAAAGAATACAAACCTTTCGCAGGTTAAGGCCGGCGGCGATTTAAGGCAGAGGGTATTCGGGGTATAAATTTATTTCACGTACATCTCGGTTTGGCTTTGGAACCCCTCCATCATCATTGAAAGGACTGCAGCTAAGTCTTTGTAAAAAACTTCTTCTTACCTCTGAGCCGGTGCTCATCAGAACTAAGCACGGAACCATCTCAATACTTAGTCAGATATTGGCTAGAGCCTTGACTTCCTATAGCAGCTCTTTTGTCATTTTATATTCCTATGTTCTTCTACCGTATCTAGTTCCTCCCTTCTTTTGAAGTAACAACCATTGGAATTTTTTTTATTCAAACGTTCCTCGAACTTCCTCTGGATATCCACCACCTGCGCCTCCATTATGCTCTCTTCCGTCTTATTCGTTCAGTTCATGTTGGTAGAATATTTTCAAATGCAACCCAAAGGTCTTCATATGTCTTCTCTTTTCTCTAATATGTCCCTTTTCTCTCCAGACTTAATAATAGTCGCAGTAACTGTCGGTTTTTTTTTTTTGATCTTACCTGTTCTGGATATTATGTATTGACACATGGCTGTGCAATGTCGTCTTGAAAAGTTCGGTGAAAGTCGGTGAAAAGTTTCAGAAAGTCATGATTGTTGTACGAAACACACATCGGTCAAGTAACGGCGGCTTAGGACCAAAATGATCCTTTGATAAAATCAATCAAAGGGGGCAATTTGATCGCACAAGTGAATTTTCTAAAAATATTTGGTGTACACAAAAAACGCCCCCAAATATGGGCGTGGGCTGAAAATTAATATCAATTGATTGTTATATCTTAAGAATCATTAGAAAAAGCGTGAAAGGCAAAAAGTATTTTCAAAAATATGTTTTTTCTCCAAAAAACATGCCCCCTTAAAGTTGGCAGAGCTTAAAACTTTGTATGAAATAAACTTAGCAAATAGTAAAATGTTTAATATTTATAATTTCTTTCGATTTGGAGTAAATTTTCCAAGAAATCGGGTTTTTAAAAATCTAACATGTTAAAAGTGGGCATGGTTTATGATGTGGGTAATCCAGTTTTTGCCGTAATAAAGGTTTCTTGCCAATATTTTTCTATACCAAAATTTGAGTTCCTACGCCCTGTCTAACTTGACCAAAAGGCATTTTGAAATAAAATGTGAAATAGAGGTTGTCTCACATTAAAGCCAGAAGTAGGCGTGGCCGTTTTCTGACTTAACCAATTTTAACACTTTGTTTGTGCAGAAGAATTTCAGCCCTTTAGCTTGAATTTCAAGACCTAAAACCTTCACACATGCAGACGTACGGACGGATATACCTTCTCTCGATCATGTCTCGTAAAGGCTTTAGGGGTCTGCAGTGATTATTTCACTGTGGTACAAACTATGCTTTTATTAATTAAATTTTTTTTTAATTTAAATTAGAGTTTTAATTTAAATTTTAAACCCTGAGTCGAGTATAAAAACTTTAAAGCGAATATATGATCCTGATTGCGAATAGAGCGAGAAAGTACAACTTCAAGCTTTATTCGCTGTACTAAGGTATGGATTTAGTTAAAAAATTCAAAACACGACGACTGCATTGGCCGCATCGAGTATCTAGAGAAACATTCATTGGCTACATGGAGACAGTCAAGAAATTCTTCGAATCCATACTCCATTTTCTGAGATGACCGGGAAGGGCGAACCTCTGTTTCATGGAACAATTCATTGCAGATACAATTGGTCTCGACAACCGGGAGCATAGTCCTAAAGACGGCAGAAAATAGAAGGTTATTTTGAACTCGCTCTTCCCACAGACCGGAAGCAGCTTAGTAAGCAAGGATATAAGTAGAATGATAATTTGAATTTTTTAACGCAACCGAGATGATTAAACATGGCTTTTAAATGTACCAACCGACAGCAGTGTGTCCCAAGGTTGTGAGAATATTGAAATTATGTACTCAAGTTTAACGTGAAAAAAGTTCAAAGCAAAATTTTTTTACATAAAACTGCTTAAAACACCAAAAACATTTATTAAAACACACTGGAATCGAATGAAAAAAATCACTCATACGCCACAGTGTACCGGAAAAAAATTAAATTCCAATCAAAGTCAACAGTCAATCTTTAACTGAATTGGCACAGAAGTTTGTAATAATCCCCTGTACAATAACCTACATCTCTGCCCTTAAGTGAGGTATTAGGTATACCTGTCTGATAGAATCTCTAACTCTCCCTTCCTTGTTAGGAGGAATGCAAAAGTAATATCATCAGTTAAACTACACAAAAAAAAAATTAGAATTGCCACATTGTCGCGCACCGAGCTGCTTGTAAATCCCAAAAATCGCCCACCTTAAACACCAACACATTCTCAGCTCATAGTTAAATGATCTATGATAAAGTAGTCCTTTCCTCGTGCAACAAGTTGCTTAAAGCACATACCAGCAAGCCTCTTCCATCTAGGGTAGAATGTAGTGCCGGGACTTACTAGGCTCGTCGTCCACCAGCAGCAACAATGTAAAATTTGAATAAATGCACTGAGGAGCAAGTATAGTATCAAAGATGGCGATGATGACGACGATGATGATGATGTTGATGATGTTGATGAGGACAATAGAGCTGCAGCAGTTCTCCTCGTGTTGTTGGTGAAGGAAGTGGAAGTGTTTCACTTTTTTCCTTTTACTTGTCGTGCATGAAATCTCGTCCATCGAGTAGAAGCGAGGATTGAATTCTTCATAATTTCTCCTTTCTATCCATCTGCCTAGCTACCACGCTATGCAAGGGCATACGTGTGGAACTAAAGGGCTTGGGAATAGTTCAGTCATAAAGACCAGAGGTGGTTTCCATGGCGCTGGAAAAATAGCATTATGCCAAATTGAATTTCAAGAATGCGAGCGGCGAACAACGATGGACTCGAGCTAGATGAATGTAGTTCTATATGTTTGCGTTTGTAGGTTGGTAGGGCTGCATTACACAATGGACTGTGAACGGTAATGTAACAGGGTGGGTTTTATTGTTCTGACATAAAGTGGAGCAAATGATTCGGTTTTCTTGTTTTTTATTTGCCTCTCATGATAATTCGAATGGTTGTGAAATTTTAGTGGCAGATAGCAGAGATCAACGGTTCTGAACTTCTGGTTAAAATTTTTTACCTTTTTCAGGAGTAATTCTTCGTTTTTGGGCGAACTTATTTGATTGCGGGATTCCAAAAATGTCTTTTTGTACTTGATCTGGCTTTTGCCTTCTAATAAATTGTGTCCTAGAATAAGGTTAGGTAGGGTTACTAGCAGCCAAAGTCACGAGCTCGCATATGCCCACGAGGGCCCTAAGCGTCACCCTTTGGGGACAACCTGTAAGGAATAAAAAATGTTCGTATATATATGATACTTGGTAAGTTGAAGTATCCTGAGCTTCAAAGAGCAAATTTGCCCAGCCGGAGTCCCTGCTGAACTTCACGATATTTGTGTCCTAGAATTAGGAAGAGGACCGTTATATTGACAACTTCTGACATTTTAAGCTCACGCGGTTTGTATGTTAATATCCAGTTGACATAAATGGTAAAATAATTGTGATTATACATGTGATTAACATGTGATTATTGCCTCTAACAAACCAGACTTTCCAAAGTGATCGTTAATAATCCAGCAAACCTTTTTTTCAGCTTAACTATGAGCAAATATTTTCCCAGGGTTCTTAGGCTGGACTTAGGTAGATGAAATTTGACAGACATGACCCTACAATAGAGGCCTGAATTTCTCATGTGTTTTTTTTTTTGCATTCGATAAAAAGAGAAAAGCAATAAATTGAGGTCAGGTAGGTAGAGTATTTTATTAGTAATACCCTTTCCCCTTTCACTTTCCTTACCAACGACAGCATCTAATGGTTACACAAATGTTTTTTCTGCGTTACCAATTTCCTGACAATCTTAAAACAAAATAAATATAAAACAAAACTACTTGGGAATCAAATACACACTCACACCCATAAACAACAGCGGCAACGATATGATCTAATGAAGTTTTGTCGGTTACAATATTCAATTGGAAAAAATCTGGGTCAGTGCCAACCTTTTTGCCCCGTTTGATTTCTCTCATTCTTGGCCCGAAAAAAAGGCAAAAATTTGTTTGCCTTTATCAAAAAAATTCGCTTGGTAAATGATGAATGTTGCTGAATGTTTGTACACATGTGAAGTATCTATCATATACCCAAATGCCCAAGTGAATTTATTTTAATTTTTTTTTTTTCGAAAAAAAAAATTTCATGTGCAAATCAACACATGATTCGTGGCCCTAAAATTGTTCTCAATTGGCAAACGCTTGAAAACCTGCAACATGTGTTTGGGGGCGAGTGGCTGCTTTTAGAAATTTTTTATTTGCGAATGACGTCATGTCGAATCGACGCAGAAGCCAAGTGCGCCGAGTTACGCACGGGGGACAGAAAGCAGCACGAAAATTGTGACTTGCGCTGCCAAATGTAAAAAATAGTAAATTTGCGCTACTATCGAGGTCAGTTGGCTCGGAATTGAGTAATAAGCGTTAAGGTTAGGTTTTATGGCAATAAATGCATGATACCATCACTATCACCGCAGTAGCGCCATATTACCAGTTCGTGCAGAGAGGTATACCGCCTGTATCTGTAGTATGGTGTAGTTTACAATTTTACCCAAGCAGGCTGTTTAAAGTTTTGTATTTATTTGTTATTGTTGCGAATTGAAAAAAAAAGTGCACGAAAATAAACTAAACGGTCGGTGTGGAGATCGTTCAACGACTTTTATGGTCATCAGAGCGGAAAATGGCGTGTCTCATACAGACTAACAAGCATGTGTACTACATATACACGGCTTGTGCAGATATCTGAAATGAATTCTCTTATTCCAGTTTGTTGGGCAGTTTTTGCAATGACACTTTTAGCTGTTTCGCTAATGAGGGAAGGTCGATTACAAAATCGTGTTTTTTTTTTGCAAAACTAAACCGAATAGACCAGTATAAGAAAAATGTGTATTTTTTTCTGTCTCACAGGCGTAGGAGTGGACACAAATGGTCAGGGTTCTACTTTATTAGGACAACGATTGACAGCTTTTGTAATCACGATACAAACTGTCTTATTGCTTCTTTGTCCTTACAGCCTACCAAATGGGAATACCATCTCATGGTGATACTTTTTTTGTCAAAGAACAGATTATGCTTTTGTGCTTATAGGGATGAGGATAATTAATCCCAGGGTAGAAGAGGTGGCCAAGCACTTTGATTTTAAGTAGAAATTTTTGTTGAAGGTTTAAAGCAAAGCTAAAATATCAAGAACATGAAATTTTTGGTAATCTACATGTCCCAAGAATTTTAAAAATTTCAAAAAATAAAAAACAAATGCTAATTGGCCTGATATATCTATTTATACAGGGTGTCCTAAAACTCCACGTCAAGCGGATACCGGGTCATAGCGGAGGTTATACTCGTGCTGGGAAATAATAATGATTTTTTTTTATTTTTTTTTCCAATATGGGTATAACCTCGCCTATCACCCGGTATCCTTTTGTCGCTCAGTTCCGGGACACCCTGTAAATTTTATTTACTTTCTTGAACTTTATTTTGAAGCGACGTTTTTGATCAAAGTGCGACTTTTTATTTTTATTCAGTAATAATATCTTTTAATAAACACAGAAATTATAATTCCCTGAAAAAGTCGTAAAAAAACGACGAAACGTTGGAAAAAAATAGTTATTTTTTTGCACATCAAATGCAGGCGTGCCACTGTTGCAACATATAACAACCCATTGAAACAAGCATCTTTTAATTCCCCAAACTGAAATGCCTTTATTGTAAGCTTTTTGTGCTTAACCTTAACCGAAAATCCTTCTAATTTCGTTTTTGTGGTGTACGGGTCAATACTAAATTGCACTTTTCTTTTGCAGTTCACTTTTCTAAGTCGGTAACGTTTCAGTAGAAAGATTTGAATGATAGTATCTGAAATCTCTGTATTGTAAATTGTGCCACAAAAAATATTTTAGACGTATAAAAAAATCTATCGCCCTTCGGAAGATATCGAAAATATTGAAGACCTCGGGGTTGCAGCTAGAAATTATCTGCATAGTGCATGCATATCACCTCCTTATAAAAAGACCTCCGCAGTTAAGCCATCATAACGGTCGACGGCTTTGCGTTCTTTAGTCGTTCATAGCTAAGGTAACTTTTTCGATGTTGGGTTGTGGAATTTGGCTAAATGGACGTCAGTTCTCTTCATGCTCTGTCACTCTTTCCACGTGATTCCCAATATTCTTTCTTTTATAATTTCCAAAAATTCCCTCTCAAGGGCTTATGGCTATACCCTTATGATATGATGAGTTAGCAAAGCGCTAGTGAAAGGGATCATAGGAGGGAGAGGAGAGGTACTGGTGCACTTTTGTTTTGAATTACTGCGGACTGTAATGAAGAGGAAAGAGTTCGCGTCGAAGCCCATTCCACATATGTGTTTTTCTGCTAAGGAACGAATTCCTGTACACTGCATACGACCAAAGCTAGCCTCAAGGTTGAAATCATGAGTCCTAGAAGTGTATTGCGGTTGAATTCTTTCATAGGTGGGATACAGCTATTTCAATAGAATAGTCATTGTAAAAGAATCTATAAAACAGAGAGAGGCAATAAAGATTACGACGGTGATTGCTTTGTTTTGGTCCTCTATAAGTTTAATCGCTCGTTTCGGGATCCTACCGAGAAAGCGCAGTTAGGTTTTCAATGCACCTATCCAGCCATGGGAGTTATACGTTATTCCATATTCCTTTAGAGATCTGCGTATTGTGCTGGTCGACTTTGGAAAAGCTTTTGATAGACTACCACGAGATCTGACATGGGTGGGGTAAGAAAACAAGAAGTTCCAGAAGCCTACGTACGGATGATCATGGACATGTATGATGGAGCAAAGACAAGAGAAAGATGTCCTTCCGGAGTCACTGATTAGTTCCCAATTAAAGTCGGTGTACACCAGGGAAGCGTCCTAATTCCTTTGCTTTTCACTGTATTTCTTGATTATCTGCTAGAAGGAAAACTGACGGACCCGAAAGTACATCAGTTATTCTTCGCTGACGATGGGGCCATCATAAGTGAAGATCATACATTTCTGCAGCGAGCACTTGAAATATGGAGGGCTTAGAAAGGTAACTTCTAATCCATTCAATAAGAGTCGAATCACTTTCATATGCACTGAGTTTTGAAAGAAGCGCCTGATGTCAAACTGTATCAAATACCTTTGAAATATCGAGTGGAATTGCCTTACTTACTTTCGGTAACGTTACAGTCCAGGATGGATATGGGTCTCAACAAACAAGCTTCACCGGCCAGCTCTGCCTCTAGATATCTGCCTTCTGTTTTTCACGCGCAGTTGCAAAGGCCTATGCGCTCGCGAAGTTGCATGGTGCCTTTTCGATCTAGATGGCTCAGTCATCGCAGCCTTTGTATACTGATTCTTCTGAACAAACTCTTCTGGCTGTACAGCCAAATATCATAATGTATCTCTTCCTCCGAAAATCACCTGAAAGTTTTTCATCGCACAGCAGCCTAAAGTCGGGGACAACAAAGAAGCCTTGGCTTCGCGTCGGCCTGGCGTTTATAAGTTCAGCCATACGATTTCAGTCTTTCCTAACACAATGAAGCTCGGCTTCAAAGTTTCGTTTGGCAAAGAGAAAGGGTGCTTTAAGAGAAAACGTGATGCTACGTAATGAGGTCCCGAAGACCAGCCCGATTTCAAGTGTGTTGAACTTTTGCTTCGTGTGAAGGAAATGGAGGTGGGTTGATTTCGAGCGCACACACGAAGTAATCAGTCTGCCTACAGTATAAGGTTCTGTAGTATGTTCCTAACGTACGGATATTAGAAGAATTTCTGAGTGAGTCTACATTTAAGGGGAAAATTGCGAATTTTAGTCATTATTATTTATTTGTTTGACATGAATGCTCCACATAATTATGTACACAGTACTAGCTAGCAGCGCTTTCGTCTGAGTGTGCGTACCGTTTAACTCATCGTGGCGTACTTAGTGAACATAGTAATTGCACTAATAAAAACTCTCTCTCCATGAGCGCAATGTCATTGCAAAGCAACCGGTTCAAAGCCGACTTATCGTAACGAGCGAAGCCGAAGCCAAGGCTGCTTTGTGGTCCCCGCTTAAAGCGTTTTCATCCGCCTTTGACAGGATCCATGCATCGTGAAGTAGGACTAGGATGATGAGGGTCTTATGAATACACTCTTCCTATGTTTAAAAAAAGGCATTGTTAGACACGGCCTTGGAACTGTCTTTAATGGGTTCAAAACAAATTTAGCCAAAGTTTTACTACGCCTACTTTTTACGAGTTTTATTTAAAAATTCATTTTTTTTTTGTAAACTTATTAGGAATGTATTAGGAATAGCTACATTTTTCTGTCTCCGCCCATTTTTGTTAGCGTGCTTTACCAAAAAAAGTGTTTTTTTTAGTCAAAAAGGAGGGCTTTCAGTGCAAACTTTATGTAACCACGTGAAGCATATAAGAGTTACATTTCTCATATCGCCCACTTTTGGAGTCGTGGCAATTTCTTTTGTAGGTTGGGCGGGGTATTTTGGAATACATGGCAGACGGACTGAAGCTTCAACATATGCTCAGCTGCAATTTCTCCTACCTTCTTATAGCTTTTTAGTCTTCATTTCGGTTTTTTAGATGATCACTGTTGCCTTTTTGCATATTTTGAGGGGCCTTTTTTCGTTATGAAATTTGGCTCAAAATCGTTGGGTCATTTCGCATTTTTCGGCCAAGGGTTCCCATCACTAATTTTTGATGGCAGTTTCTTTTCGATGAACAGTTGGCAGTTTCAGCGTTAGTCCGGGAAATATGCGGGTCACACTTTTTTTTCGAAAAAAAAAGATTCCAATCTGATGGTCTGATTCGAAATCTTATTTTTAAGTATTGGGATGTTATTACTGTCCGATGGAGCACCAGAGACAACTACTGTAGTGTTATTTGTTGTCGCAAATGGCTGCAAATATCCACAGTACTCCCTTAAATATTCACTTGCCGGCTCTAATTGCAAAGTGTCTGCTCGGAAATCTCCACTTTATCTAAATTTTTACGCTGTCATTTAATTGCCAATGCAATTAAATTGATATGCCACCCGGTGAATTCAGAATGTAAACAAATCATTATACAATTCAATAAACATCTCAAACGACATGTGCATTTCTTCTTATTGACACAGTCACTCGTCATAAAAAAAAAAAAAATTGGACTACAACATAAGGCTGACTCTGCACTGCAGTATCCGATTGAAGTCATCGCTGACTACACGATGTAATTAGACCTGCAGATACACACTTTTTTTTTATTTATATAAACAAAAATGTTTTAAAAGTGAAACACCAGCATAAATTATTACCGCGCGGAATATGCCACCGCGCGCCGGCCGCGCTGCCCGCCATGACGAAGGTTGTTCGGGGTCAAGGTAGACACTTGATAATGATTAAATTTTTTATACCACTTCTCCTCATTTCCTTTCTCTCATTTATAGTCTTTCTTTGGATTTTCTTTTGACATATCTATATGCTCGGCTGTAAAAGAAGACAAAACAACGAAACGAAAAAAAAAAAAAAAATACGTCGAACGACTAAGAGAAAATGAAAATGTTGCGCCAAAGCCAAACCAACCGAACCATTGAGACGTGGAAGCAGTAACTCCACACCGGAGAAACGGTGTCTTGATACACAATAATAATAATTACTGTACGTCTGTGCAATGTTATGGTAGGTAACGGCAAACGGGTGCACTGTGTTTTGGTTCTCCTTTTTGTGTCTTTTTTTTCTTTCGCATACACCCTGTAGATATGTGTACATCTATAGCGTACCGAGGCGTTGCGCCGCTAAGTGTATACTGCACATTATGCAATTTCAATTAATTTCAAGAATGTGCATTCGTTCATTGATAAGATCGCAAAAAGGCTTCGCGTTGGCTGTGGCCAGCTCGGGGAAGTATGCCATCAGGGGAACTTATTTTGAAGCACTTGTCTGTTCTAACCATGACTTTAGGGCTAAGAGTGTTTTTTTTTCGCAGTGGAGAGAAGAGCATTTTTCGTGGTTAGGGAAGAAGGACGAGAAAACCAGTTTAAGTACTCAACAAGATTCTCATTAACAAGAATTTTCGCTGACTAAGTGGGATGCCATAAGTGTTGCCTAAGATGTTAGGTAATGAGATACCTTCTTAACTGATCTTCGTACAGCTAAGGATTAATCTAAGTATGTAAAACAAAAATTTATGCTTAGAGAGGAAATCTGCATTAACAGATATGAGCAGTAACACTATCGCCTATGGATGCATTGATCACCCTATTTTTAAGCAGATTTATAATCAGATTAATAAGGGGTTGGTCAACGTTTAGATTTTCTAAATTTCGTTTCATTGCACAGGTCTTAACATACAGCTTTAGAAGTCGTTCGCAAAGATTCCCATTCGCGTAGCCTGATGCATGTAACTGATGGTGTAGTGTTCTGTAACTATACGCCAAAAAGTGTTCTTATGTTATGATCTTTCTTAACTTAAAGGTGAAAGCGGTAATAAAGAGCACGAAATTATGCCCAGTTTGCTACCAGAGGCTTTTATGTCAATCCAAAGTTTAGTGTGTCGAAAAATTGTAATCCAAAGGTATCCTCACATGTCGAATAAATTTGCTTCACCAAAAGACTAAAGTCTTACATGTCTATCAACTTGGGCGGATCACAAGATTCTTCTGACAAATTGAGTTTAAATTCGAATGTTCAATGGACTGAGAGAGAAAAATGAAGCCAATCGAGCGCCTAAAATGTTGGGAGGATTTTATCAGTTTCATCACAGTCACAGAACCCGTTCCACTTCCATCTAGTGTGAAGCTTTGATGCCTTAGTACCTACTTATATAATCTTTATGCCCGAATTCAGTTCATATGCGCTGATTGATAAACTTTGTATTTTTTAACCGCATAATAAACTAAAACCGACTTACTATGATCCTCCTCTGTCGATGAGACACGCACATGTGCTTACATGTCACCAGCACTGTCAATCCTTTTTCATTTCACCCACATTTAAAAAAGTAAAATTGGTCCTAAATCATCTCAAACAGTCACATAAAAAAAATCTCCATAAGTATCTGTCGTCATTTGTTCTATTAATCCAAACAACAACTACCGCAAGGATCGTAAAACTTTGTGTATGCCTACAGATCAAAAGACCGCGCCGTTAAAGCATCATCGCAAAGTACACCGTTAAATTTATACATTCAATCATTAAATTAAAAATGACCCTGCAAATGACTTTTCTCTTTTGTCGCACAATGTATCTACAATTTAAGACGCACTGTGCCCGATGTGTATTTTATTGGACACAACATTTGTATCAATTTAAGTGTGCAATGCGGTGCTTTCTCCCAATATCCTTATTTTAATGCAAATCAAATTGACAACCTTAATTCAGTCCATTTTACTACTAAATGTATTCATGCATCAAGCTCTCAGTCGCAGACGTTTGGGATCCAAAATCGTTGACTTCATTATTGTGCAAGTACAACTTTGGCTTGAGAGCCCAATGAGGCGAACCAGTATTATTCTGAACAAAGTCAAAAATCATAGTTCCTAACTAGATTTTGACACAGAGCATCATACACTCCGTATATCCTTTTGCTGTGGTAAAATTGTTACAAATTTGGTTACCATATGACGATGTGGTTGCATCCAGGTGTGATGTTATCCGTCTATTATGGATTTCAGTGTTACACAATTTATCCAGCTCATGCAAACGGAAAACACTTGTGACGACGATGATGAAAAGGATAAAGGAAGTTATAGATGTTTAATGGAATCCTTCTTCACATAAAGCAGCCATGCGATATATAGATTTGGGTTTTGTTATGAATGCTAGTTAGTTGCTCCGCCTGAGTGCATATTACGAGTGGTGTAAACTTTTGCCTAGCTGCCAAGAGAGAAGAGATTTCAATTAAAATCTCATTTCCATGTCAAATACCTGGGTAGGAAGGATAGGTACCAGGATTAAATGTGCAACCACTCTTTGTTTCGGCAGTTGGATGTGCGTTTGCTCCCTGCACCACTTTGTGTTTTGTGTGTGTGTGGAGTGGAGGTAGAATGAATTGCCAAAGGTAAATTGTTGTGTACGGATGTGAAAGTTTTTTCTGTCAGATTTGTGAGGGCATGTGAGCACTTGGCGTTTTTTTTTAAGCAACTTTCGTGGTTTTTACTTGACGTATACACAGCAGTTTATGAATGAATGATGATTGTCTTGTTGAGGCAACAAGTGGTTTTGTTTTAAAATTTCTCACAGGAAAATTCAGGGATGCATGTGGGGATCTTGAGATGAATGTTAAATTGACTGTTTGTGTTGGTTTTCTCTTCGACAATTCTAAGTGTTGAGATTTCCTCGAGGCATACGAAAGTTAGCTGTGATGTATGAGGGTTGTTTTCGTGGTAAAATACCAAGTGTTTCTTGTTTCGCGGAAAATAGGGGCAAAAGTATACAACCCCATTATTCAACTTCCTTGGAAATGACGAGAGACATTCTAGCAATGTATATGTTTGGGGATTTTTTTCAAATCAGTTATGTGTGTCAAAGGTTCTTTTAGAATCTGGCAGAAGTTGAAAACAAAAAGAATTCTTTCGTAAACTTCTCATAATTTTTTTTTTCTGTGCATGAAACATTGAAATAAATTTATTGTTCCAGGAACCTACTTGACATTTTTCTTGTCAACAAAAGTTCGGCAAGAATTTAAGGATTTGTACTCCAATAGAGATTTTCAAATAAGCATGATAACTGTCGTCGTGAGCTAAATGAATAGCGTCATACTAAAAAATTATAATTTATTTACATAACCCTACTTTATGCGTAAAAAACGAGTCTAAAAAGTTGATTGAAGATAATAAAAGTGCCTACAATAACTCACCTCTCCTTATCCATTTACAAAAATAATTTTTTTCAGCATTTTCTAATAATTTTTCCCTTTTTTTTTTCTTTCACAGGTAAGTCAAGTGCAATCGAAGAGACAACCATGACTGTCACTAATAATCTTATGGTCAGGTAAAAATTTTGCGTAAGATATAAAATTGGTTGTTCTTCAAATAAGCTGCAAACAACTAAACATTTAGATTTAGACAAAATAGTGGACTGAATGATCTAATCGTAGCTTGGCCAACTTTTGCCTGTGACTGACTTGTTTTCTGAAATGAAATTTGCCTGTTTAGCAAAATCGTAGACAAACTTCCGATCAATAATGCTGTGGCTTGAAAAAAATATTCACCAAAATCTTCTGATTTTTAAAGATTAAAAAAAAAATCTTTCGGACCTACTGCTATATAAAATGTTTTGATTCGGAAATATTCTCATAAAACCGGTACAAGCGGTATGATTATTTTGAGCTGTACCTGATTTCAAAGAAATATATTGATACCTAAAGTTTCCCCAAAGTAAAAGAGATCCCAAACAAATGTAGCCATAAAAGCTGCAGTTGACTGACTCAAACCTGCAAACTATTAGCAGCAAGGATAAAAATAAATAAATAGAGTGGCGCAACAGCTTGAGGTGAACCAGGGCCAACTTCTCAACAATGTATGCTGTGTGTGTTAATTTCTTCACATACATATTAAAGGGACCTACAATTTTTTGCCGAACTTTAATTTGATACCCAAAATTAAGAGTCAGTCTGCGTGATCTTCATGGCTGAAGCGTGTTGATGAAGTTCATAGTTCGAAGTCCTATAATCACACTGTAATAAGTAACTCTGCTTATGGACATCTAGCAATGCTAAAAAAGTACATCAATTTTTCTGACGTCACTCAAGCACTATTTGTGTTTCCTGATTTGTAAAATTAATAGTAGGAAGCCTGCGTACGAAAGGAAAAACAAGCTATTAGGCTCGACCCAACAACCTGCGGATTACTTAGCGAACTTTTTGGCAGTGACCAAAAAGTCCTCATATAGTTTAAGCTGTCATTGTGCTATCCACGTTTGTAATATAGATCATCATCATTTGCCATACTTACTCGTACATACATGTAATAGTGCTTTATTATGTAGCGGAATTTTTTAGTTCTCGAAAATATTTTTTGTTTAGAAAGCATGAAAACTGTCTAACGGAAGAACTTGTGTTTAGGACTAAATAAAAAACTTACCATAGTTTTGCAAAGTTCTCGCATAGTGTTTTGACATCATTAATAAAAAAAAATATTTAGTTAAGGGATTTTGAAGACATTTTTGCACAACTTTGTTTCTCATTTTCTCTTATTTTTTTTTTTTGGAGCGAACATAAAGTGTTCCATTAGGCACTTTCCGTTCTTTTGAAAACACCCTGTATATATATTTATTAAGAATGCATGAACCTTAGTTTAAAATAAATTCGAATTTTGAAATATTAAAACTCAATCAACAGCGTTGCTGATTATAAAACAACTTGTTGGCACCCATTGAATGCATCCATATTTTTCTTTAGTTTTAGCAAGTTTAAGAGCACAGAGATCTTCCCCTAGAAGAAGGGGCCATTTTTAATACACTCGCAGGGAAGATTGCGGCTATAATTACATTTAGTAATATTGTAAGAAAGGACGACACATTGTGGTAGGACATTCCACATTCGTTTGTAATTCTTAAAAAAATAATCTATAAACCAAACCGCTCGCCCAAAACTTGGTTGTAGGGAGAGGCGCGTCGGATGTTTTACGCATATTTCGATTAAATCGGAAATTTATGGGAAAAATGTTTTAAAAGAATTGTTGTAGAAGGAGCGAACAAAAAAAAATGATTACTTTGCATGTCCTAGCCATCTTTAAACCCCAATTGCCAATGAAAATCCCGATTTATTATGTTCTCGGCGTTTGCATGTTGTTCTTATGGCTTTTAAAAATCTGTGCAACTGGTGTTGGCGTTTCACGAAATTTACATGACACCGCGTGGCTTTGCTGGAATAATCTATAAGCGTCAAAAGAATAGGTGTAATCGCTCTAAATAGTAATCTTTAACGACCGTTCTAAATTTTGATCCTACTCGAGGTACGTACTAGTTTTTCAGTATCCCAACTTCCAAGATCCTAGTTCGTCTCTGTAAATGCTGTCGTCTGCGGCCTTTAAATTAAAAAATAAGGTGGCCAGTAAAAAAGCTAGCTTCCTAAAAATCGTAAGTTTGTTCGTATAGTCGTTCCTTTCCTTTGTCGCGCCTACTCACCTTTCTTTTTAGAGCCAACTTTCGAGAGATCCACGTGGTATCAAATTGGAGGCTTATACTATGGTTTCCACCAAACACTAATCAGCGATTAACATAAATCAACAACAAATCCCCCTCAAATATATAGATTTATCATACAAAATCGGTTTCTCAAAAAAGATACCCTCATGAATCTCATTCACCCTTTTCACACACCTTTTTATGTCACTTATAACCCTATTCAGACACATTTTTTCAGTTTGATACAAGAAAAAACTAGTGGGAGGGCTACAATCCGCTTAGGCGAATCGTTGGATACCCCATCTTAATTGACCACTGTCAAGCTCCGAATTTTGTCATAAATCTTGGTTTAAATTTCAGTTTCATTTAACTTCAATTGTTTCTAGAATTTCTGAGTTAAGAATCTTCTCCCTAAGAAAGGGGCGTGGCATCCACCCCTTCTCAATAACATCGTATTTTTGTTTAATTTTTTTTTTCAGAAGTGGTATACACGTGTTTGGTTACAAATTTGGTTTATACTT
Organism: Neoascia interrupta; assembly: GCA_947623515.1. NCBI lineage: Eukaryota > Metazoa > Arthropoda > Insecta > Diptera > Syrphidae > Neoascia > Neoascia interrupta. Next base: position 31,416,899 of record OX392464.1, on the reverse strand, counting down.
AAAAACGACCCAAAAGTGGGCGTGGCGAAAATTTATTCACTTGATTTGATAGCTTACGCACATATCTGAGCATTTGATAATGCAAGTTTTTGGATTTAAAGCAAATATATCAAACAAAACCGTTTATTAGAATGCATATTAAGTATGACCACGCCTACAAGGGGGCGGTATTCGCTTTTTTTTAAATGCCAATCACAATACACTTAAGCGAGGATATCGCATACCAAATTTCAGCTTCCTGCGACAACTTTGATTTTTCATGCTTCTGAGTAAAGTGGGCGTGGCAGTGGGCGGATACCAAAAATTTTTACAGTTGTACTGCTTCGGGACCTAGAAAGAACAGATATCAAGTTTCAAGTTCCTAGCTCAAAATTTAAGGCCTAAAAACTACCGACAGACGGACGGACGGACGGACATGGCTCATTCGACTTACAATTCGGTCTCGATCATAGACCCTTAAGGTCTTGGGGGTCTACGGTGATTATTTCTCTATGTTACAAACTATGAATCAAACATAATATATACCTCCTATCCTATGGGATGGGGTGTAAAAATTAAATACTCACGCGGCAAGCGATTAAAAAAAATACGCTTATGAATCGCATTCACCCTTTTCACACGCCTTTTTTTGTCACTTATAACCCTATTCACACACATTTTTACAGTTTGAAACAAGAAAAATAAACTGAAACTGTTGACGTATGACAGATTTGTGACAAAAACGTTTTCTATTGGGATTTTTACAACGAAATTGTATTCTCGTTCCCCGGAAATGTCATCGCCTCTCTCTTTCGAAAGCCAAAAGACAAAAAAAAGTGCTCAGGTTAAATTAATCCTATATTTTTCCGGTGGAGACACTTTTGCATTTATTTTAAATCGTCTCCCGCTAATGGCAGTTTTATGGCCGACGGAGACAAAGCATAAATTGGTCTAAGCGTGTTAGTTTTCTAATATCCAACACCCACTTCAATCAAACCCAACCTAACTTGGAATGGACAATTTGAATAGGTGATATATGAAGTACACATTCTTTTTTATGGGACTAGGTATACGGCTATTGTTGCAACGACCAAATATTCCATTCCGGTAAGTCTTGTAATTTCTTATGCTTCAGGAGCTTTTGCTATATGACTTCTGAAAAACTCTAGAATATCTTTCCCCGCTTTATCAAAAGTCTTAAGGAGGTAGCCTTAGACTGCGGGTCGTGTCTAAAGGTGAGGTCTGGGCAGCTAAATATGTATGCCGGCTGGTCTCGCTAAACTGAAAACGTTCTACTGTCTAATATTGAACCTCAAAAAAATTTTCGTTTGTGACAGGTATACTAGGTTCCACATGGATAGAATAGAAAGCACAAACCTTAGGTCGACAGTAAGTTTTACTAAGCAGCTCCCGAAACAGAACTCAAACGCCCCAAGGTTTCTATCGCCCCTAGTTATCGGTGTCTCTACGCAACACTGTCAAGACAAGTTTTGCAACTCAACAAGCTTGGCGTTTATTCAAAAAACTTTTGAATAAGCTGCACGGGCAAGGATGAAAAAATACCAGTACTCAAAAGACCTCATCCATGGTATAATATTTGGCCATTAAACTGAATTACCGATCCGGATCGGGAGTTTGCCTTTAGTTGTCTGTAGTCATCATTTAAGTCAAAGTCCTACGATGTCTAACACACGCACTCAAGCTTCTTGATCTACGATCTCATGATCATACCTTATTTGTAGTTCCAAAAAACTTTGAAAAAAAAAAATAAAAAAAGATTTTTCAGTGCCCGAAACACAAGTATGTGGGTAGGTACACACACAGTTATAAAACAAACAGGAGAGCTTAAAAAAACAATTTTTACAATTACAACTTTCTCTCCGCCTGTGTAATAAATGTACCGCACATCTGCATGTACATCTTAAAAAAAAATGTATCTCCAATTCGTTCAGTAATCAAGGCACAATTTCAAACTCGATTGCTCATAAAAGTTTCTAAAAAAGCATACCAACAACAACACCGAGATAAAAACACCCACAAGCCCTTTTCAGTTCGTTGGCATTTCATACGTATGGGCGAACTGCGAATTCCAATTTGCCGTACTCATCGAAGCTGACGTGTCGGTCGGCGTCGTCGTTGACGGTAAGTATTGATGGTAGCCCTTACCCTTCACCGCCCAGCTCACCGTCTCTAATCCGCATTCTTTTCGCCTTAAATGGCATCGAATTGCTTTGGGAACGCCAAACGGCAAACAAACCAACAAAAACTTTAAGAAAAGAACCTAGTCATAGGTGAATGAACGTATGATACGCACTTGGAATAATTGTTCATTACAAATCAAATAGACAATTACAGCTTTGCTACTTTGTATTACAATACAAATAAAAAAAAAGGTATCGAACAATGGTAGGTCAGTAGTTCAATAACACACACAAGAGGTATGCGCGTGAAATGTGTTTTATTTTTTTTTTTAGTTTAAAGTTTTAACATGTTGTGTATTTGGTTTGGAACCACTTCCACTCGGGATTCAGTTGAATTACACACCCCCCCAATGAATGACCACAACAAAATAGATACTCTAGCTCGGGCGGCTGTCAAATCCAGAGTTCCTGTTGACCACCAATTTGATGGAAGGGAACTTACCACAAGGTGGCTTGCAAATACGAGTACATGCACCGTTCAAGGGCAGATGCTGTAAGGTAATAAAGTAGGTAAACTGAACAAAAAAAAAGAACTTTTTGTGGATTGCTGTAGATTTGTTAAACAATCGCTTTTAAAAATAAAACAACATGCATTAACCCCTAGGATCTGGATGCTGCATCATAAAGGTTGCATGGTCACTTATACACAATTTGCAATTACTAAAAATTTTCACTCAATGTTTCAAAGTAAAAATATCTGTTGTGCAAATAGATTTGAATGCCCGGCCCAGGCTCAATGAAGAAAGAACTTTCTTAACGACTACCATACCTACTTATAGAAATCGAAAAATGAGATTTAAGCCTGGGTCGTTTTTACTCAATTTCGAAGTTAATCTTTTTTGATTTTATGGAATCGCCAGCTGCATTTCACCACTTAAAAAGCTCAGCCGCAATACAAGCACAAGAACCAGTGCCCATTAGTTCATCCCCGAGGGCAATTTCGGGCGTACCGTGTTGGTCTTTTTTTAACAGAACATCAAGAATGTCGACCAGGCTATACCACACGAGATCTTTCCTCGTCGATTTAGCCCTGAACAATTTCAAACCGTAGTACTCTCAATATACCTCTCCTCTATATAATGCAACGTGCAGTACATACAAATTGGCCAAAGGCTGAATTTATGAAGACTCTTTTTTGAATTTACGAAATATAGCTTGGTTTTTAGCAATAAAATAAAATGTTGCTGTACCTGTTTGCTGTATCATCGAATGTACCGACACAAAAAAAGTTTAAGCTAGGTAATGGGCTTATTAGAACGAAATGATCCGCTCTTCACACACTAAGTGCCGACTTTAACAGGTGGCGCAAAATTAGCCATCTGATCTGGTTTTTGAAATACATTTTTACTAAATTAAAAAAAATATATTTTGAGTCTTTTTTTGGCTTATTGGGATAAACCTCCAGCGACTTCAAGAAGCCCGACATAATGTCAAATCAATGTATAATCACCAAAACAGGACATTCCGCGACCAGTAGACTCCATGAAATCCATTGCGGTCTTGTTTAAAACCACATCTTTATCAAGCTTAGCTCATATGTCCTAAAATTCCCTGCCAGCTTTCGCCAATAACAGTGACCTTATTGCCGATGGCGTCTTCAAAACATCACCGATCTCTACTCCCGCCTGAACACCCACAACACTGGCTTTGTAGTGCGAGTCTTAGGACTCTTCATCACAACCGAATTTTGAGTGTACAAGAAATGAAGTTTAAAAGGAAATGGGTCTCGTCGTCGTCGCTCATGATGATTGCCGACACAAAATAGAGTGTGAGTTGTAAGCAGTAATTCGCACGCAACTGACGGTCAGCAGACATTAACTGATGCACTGTTTGCACTTTGTACGGGAACATCGAAAGTCTTCACTAAAATTCCCTATAGGGTCCGACTGGAGATGCCTAGTTGCGTTGCCCGTCGTCATGTCAAATATTAATACATAATTGAAGTTTGATGCTATTTGTAGCGTCACCTTGTACTCATACTTTTATACTTTCATGTGCTTGTCTTTCTGTCTGTATGCCACATTTTACAAGCCTTAAGTTTTGAGCTAGGACGCTGAAATCTTGTGCATAAACTCTTTGCTATCGGAAGTAGTGGAAGTGTTGAAATTTTTTAAATCCGCCTTCAGACACGCCCAGTGCTATCAAAACTGAAAGACGTAAATTTGATATTGAGCACCTAATGTTAATTGTATGATAAACCAAAACAAAATCGCTAATGGGCGAGACATCGATTTTAAGGCTAATTTTTGAAATGCGTTTATTCCATATTTTTTGTTCCGAATATATATTCTGTTGAGAACACTTAGTTATACATTTTGATTATACACGGTTTTGGGCCATTCTGTCAGATTTGAAGGAAAACCTTAAATTTACCAGAAAAAGTGAATTTCGACTGGCCCTAAGCCTAATTTAAGAATGATAAACAAATACGAACGATAGCATGTAAAGTAAATCAGACTCTATTCTAGATTTCGTTTATACAAAGATTTCAACCACGCCAAATTTAAATTTTTTTTGGCCTGAATTCATATCTTGTATGTCAACTATTTGTATTTGCCACGCCCCTAAAATGGGTTTGGGCTAAAAATTCAAATAAATTAATTCTAATCTCGTTAAAATCTTGAGAAAATGCGTTAAAAGCGAAAATTATTTCTTAAAAAAACAGTATTTCTTAAAAACGGCCCCCAAAAGTGGGCGGAGCTCAATACTTTGTATGAAACAAACTAAGCAATTAGTAATATCTTTAATATTTGTTATAAATTTTTTTTTCAATTAAGAATGAATTTTCCGAGAAATTGAGAGTTGAAATTGAGTGTTGAAAGTGGGCATGGTGATGTTGTTGGCGTTACAATTTTTGTCTGATTAAATGCTTCGGTCCACTATTGCTCTGCACCAAAATTTGAAATTGTACGCCTTGTCTAACTTGTGAAAAAGGCTTTTTGAAATAAAATGAGAATTGGAGGTAGTCTCACATTGAAGTCAATTGCCGATTTTCATACCTTGTCTGTACAAAATAAGAACCAAAACACGCGCCAAGTTTCAGCTTTCAAGCTTAGTTTTAAAGACCTAAAAACTTCACACATACGGACAAACGAAAAGACGGACTTAGCTTAATCAATTCGACTGTCGGTCTCCATCATATTTCTAAAAGTTCTTAGGGGTCTACGGTGATTATTTCACTGTGTTACAAACTATGCACCAAAATTAATATACCCTGCGTATAAATATTTGGAACTTTATTTTCGCAAATATTTTTAACGTTTGCACTACCCAGAAATCGTTAAATGTGGGTTAGGATGGGGTACGTGTACTGTTGCCTACTCACTGTAGTACTTACTCACTAAGTTATGTGTAACGGTAGCGACATCTGACTGTGAAGCTTTAATATAAGTCAATGACTTGAGTCAACTGAACTGACTTTCAGATAATTGCCAATAAACTAATTGTTCTTTCGGGTTAATATACTTTTTGTCATTACGAAGACCAGTAGTTAGTAACCGTCTTTTAATCTTCCCTCCTGTCGAATATCATCGAGTATTTTTAGATATAGTCAATACTATTGTGTGTGGCTGCATTGCAAGTGTAAGCTATAAGTCTTTGTATGCACAAAAAAGTATAACATCCGTAAGTTAAATCCTATATTCTTCCAAATGAAACATAAGAATTTTACTTAAGCTAAGTAAAAATTTACGAAACGAACTGAAAATGATGACATTGTTACACTTTGACTTACCAATTGCGCGACTAAAAAGTGCAGCTCTAATTTAAGTTGTTAAATTAAGTTCTTTCATTTTATACATACATCTAATCAGTTTTCATCGACTACTTATGAATGTATTATTCCCCGACTACTTATGAATGTAGTATTTTATTTTTTTTAAAGCAGTAGGTCCCTTTGCCTCGGTCAAATGCCAATATGTTCCAATATGTCATTTTAGTTTAGGCGTTTTAATTTTTACTAAACTATATAGACGTTCACATAGATATTAAATCTATAGTAAATTTTATTTAGTGTTTTATAGCTGGAAATTTAAATTAAAGCCTGGAAACGCAAAGGGATCAAGGCAGAAAATAGGCCTTTAAAGACACAAAAAAAACATTAAAAGAGTTGAACAGAGATGTGCATATTATCAGGTCGTTTAAACCTGGCCGACTCTTTGTAATACAAAAACTTGACCATTTATTTTAAAGTTGCTGCCGTTGTCTCAAATGCAACAGTAAACAACGGATTAAATTCATTATGCGAAGAATGCCGACGCACTCGGAATCATAACGCCAAACCGTTTCTAGCTCCCATTGCACTTGACACTGTTTTGTAAAAAAGGAACAGTTTTTTTCACCCAACACATAACCACCGCTTTACAAGAGCAAACTTTTAAATCTGCTAAAATAAGCACTTATAAATTCAAACACATAATGGTGAAAAAGAATTAACTTCTATACCTACGTATATTAACCAAACTTTTGCTTGCGAATTTCCCAATACACATCCACTTAAAGGGTCATTAAGTCTAATACAATCGAAAAGCCAAAAGCTTCATCACCACATATTAAGTACAAGAAACTAAAACAACAACAATAAGAAATACGAAAATAAAACCACTTATCCAAATAAGGAATAGCCCAAAGAGGCAAAAAAAAGATAAACACGAAACTCAAATCCAACAGTTTGTTGAAGCGCCCCAAGCGCACACGGAGTCAGCTTACAGCCTTACTCGTACAGCAAGCGACGATAATTAGTCACACCCAGTATAAAGAGTGAGGATACGACGAGAAACGCTATGTGTATACCCTTCAGCCTTGTTCCCTTCGCCGACTCACTTGTTGGTGGCAATATTAGCACATATTTTATTCACAACTTAGCTTTGACAGAAGCAGCGGTACGGAGGGAGCTCAATCCACACGGAATTGCTATACACCCCCGCGTTTTGTATTGTGAGCTTATGCCACTCAGTCAATCGGTCATTTGTTGGCTGCACGTTTGGTCGTGATTTTTCAGCCCTACTCCATGGCATTTAATGATAGCCTCCAGTATATAGGGTATTGTTACACGGAGTAACTCCGGCCTCTGTGGGTTTAGAACGCCTATTAGAACGCCAAACCTCCGGCAATAATATAGGGTGTTGTATAGGATTACCCTGTATTGTTGATTTTTTTAACGTACTGACAAGGTCTTCACGACAATACCCACTGTTCTCGTTCCCTATTCATTCGATTTCGTTTCGCGGGCCGATTTAAGGTGCGCACTTAGCCTACACGCGATACCAACACAGCGACCAAGCACCAACCCATAACGTCGAATCAAAAGTTCATGGGTAAGCACACCCCTCAGGTGGGAACCAGCAAGAAAAAACGTAATTTTTGAAAATAAAATCCACCAATTAGGTGCAAAACTTTGGAACAGATGCTCGTACCTAGGGTTGTTGCGAAAGACAAGTACATGTACGGGCACCTACTGCCAAGTAGGTACGCAGCGTTTATAGCTGCAAGAGAGTGCGAAATCGCATATTGATGTCAGGGAGTTAGTTTAGCTGAATTTTTTTGCGCTTTTTTTTGTTGAAAAGATCCGCGCGTACCCTGTTAACGTCGCACCGTATGGTGCACTTCAAATGAGCTATTCAGACGGATAGTTTTACCCGATGGTGAAGGTGGTGGCAGATAGCCATACCAAACTGTATTCCAGTTGGTGTTTTATTTACCTACGATGTTTAACACCCTCTGCACTGTGGCGCTTGTTACTGCACACCGTGCGTTGTGCGGAGTTTACTTTCAAATTGCGGTGGCGGCATCGTTTGTCCGCGTTTGGTTGGCTTTTTACGGTGGCGTTTAGGACGACTTTACAACTAATTGAATGTGTTTGAAAGTTTTTCTGTCGCCAGCACTCATATGTGACAACGAATGCGTTGATAACAACAAATTTAATTGTAAAGTTGCAGGATGTGCACAGCAAAAAGGGCTTTGACACTTGTGCTGGAAGTGGGACTCGTGTAACCTTTCAGTACGTTCGGCAAATTTAAAACTTTTATTCGTGGCTGCGACAATTTTAAATTGCGGTTTACTAAAACATTTATTCTGTTTTGGATATGTGTTGAATGTTCTGCACATTTAATTGCTGCAAATTTGGCATGGAAGTTTTTATGAAATTTATAAATTCGTTTTATAAATTTTAATTTTTTTTTTATCTTTATATTGCTGTGTTACAGTTTTTGTCTATATTTTTCCATGTTTTAGTAAATGTATTAATTTCGCCTGTATGTATTGTAAAAAAAAAGATTCACGATTCACTTTTATAATCATTTTTCAAAATTAGTTGACTATAGTCTCAACCCGCTCAATTAACATGTGTAAACTGTATTTGTTCGCAAATTTCTCGAGCTAGTGTTCGCTAATATTTGATATTTCGTACTTTTAAGTTAGATTCATCATCATCATCATCAACATCATTTTTGCCTCTAATCGTCTTTTTCGCCTCTTTCGTCTGCGTAAAAGTTAATCTGCCATTACCCTTCTATTTAAGACTTCATATTTCCCCTTATTGTACTTAAAGAATAAAATTCGTTATTTTACGCACACTCCGCATAAGAGGTCGTCGCATATCACCTCTGGGTTGTAAGAGCCAAGAAGGTTTTTTTATAAAGCTTTACTCCGAAAATAGCTCTGCAGCAGTACAAGGTTTTCAGACTTTCTTAAAAAAATTTAGCGTCTCAGGCTCAAAAATATATTTGAAATATAGGTTAGGTTAGGTTGAAGTGGCTGTCGCGTTCGAAGAACCCAACTCACTTAGACCTGTCTAGGTCCATTGTGATACCACGTGGATTTGGAAAAATTGCCTACTCGTTGAACCATTTTGAGCTACAAATGAAGCGTAAGAGACGTTTTGGGTCAGTCATGCTAAGATCACCAAGATCGTTATAGAAGAAAGCTCCAAGGTGAAGATTTCGGTTCTTAGAGAGAGCGGGGCATGTGCAGAGAAGGTGGAGAGTGATTTCTTCTTCCTCCTCGTCCATGCAGCTCCTGCAAAAATAGTTAAAAAAAGACACCAAGCCTTGTCGCGTGCTTGCCTATCAGACAGTGTCCTGTAATAACACCGATTGTAGCACTCATGTGCGATCTATTAAGGGCTATCAAACTCCTAGAGCCAAATCTGTTTCATTACTACTACTTGTCCATCTGAGATTTGTTCTTGAAATATAACAATGACATATTTGTAACACCCAATTTATTATGTATTCTGGGATCAAAACGCGCCGTCCTTGCGGTGTGGATTCGAACATTTTCCAGGCCGGGGCGTTGGTGTCCATCCGCTCTAGTTGTGTTTTGACTCTTTTGGCTAGGTCGCTTTTGTAGCGCACGGATTATTTACTTTCTGCTATCTGGAAAATAAAATCCAACTGCCGCCGTTTTCTGTGTTTTCTTCAAAAATTTTAACTGGTACTCCAACTTTAATTCTTATTTCTTTTTGTTCTTTTTCCTATATTTTAAAATATCGCTTTGTCTCTCAACGTTTATGCCAATGGAAATCTCCTTTTATGAAAGTTCAAAAATTCGGTTGCCTGTTCAGAGGCAGCAACATAAAAGGTGTCTTGGCTTGGAAGAAATTGCAGGACTCCAACAGTCTTCGAGTTGTGAGGATACTGAGTTTCTCAGATCACTCACCTACTTTAGTACCTCTACTAAATTTGGATGGGTCTAACTCTAAACCTTTGTCTAGAAAACAAAAATCTACTACTATACTAATATCTCGAACACCGAAAATCCCGAATGATATTTTATCTTGATTATATAACGGTGCTGAGGATCACACATTCTGCTAGATGCTATAAAAATCTAGAATGGACAAAATTTCGAAACAGCATAAAAATCCGGAAGCAACTCAATGCAAATTTTTTTCAAGATTCTTAAAATTAGAAAAATTGACTTACAGTAATGCTGGAATCGCAATGTTGCGTTGCTGCGTGCGTACGTTAATGGCATTTGCCATGCGTTGCCAAAACTTTACGATACTTTACGTCAAACTACGCACACAGAAAATTTGCAAAACGAAATGCCGCTCGGCGTTTAGGAAATTGTAAAGTATCACCTCAAACACATTCAATTTCTGTTGAAAGATATTTGCAAAAGAACAAGCAGAAAAGATGCTTTTAAAAACGAACCAAGTTGCCCATGCAACGAAAATAAAATTATTTTTGTTTATTCCATCACAAATATATCCAAGGTGGCGCACTCGTGTCTTTGTGCATGCTAAAAACCAACAACTTGCGAGTTACCGCGACAAACTGCAAAAATACCGAAAAACATCACATTCTCTACGCAAACCTCTTTTTTTTGATTCTGACAAGAAACAGAAACAACCCTTTTTCGTCCCCACAACCTACTGACGACAAGAGAACTATACTCACTCACCACACAATGAATGAGCATGAGGTTGTTCAACGGACGCAAAAGCAGAAAAGAGCGTCTACGATATTTACGGTCAAACGTGGGGTGAAGTTTTGAAGTAACATTTCGTTTTGCCCCATATGCGCCCGTTGTTTCTACTCTGCTTGTCATCGAATGCATGCAGCAACGCAACATTGCGTTTTGGACTTGAGTTTTGCACACCCAAAGTTGCCCCTCCATACTTATTCAACTTTACATAATCGGAATCAAATGCCATTCGCAATCTTTTTTTTTTGTAGATTCAAGATTTTTTTAGGTCTTATTTTTCTAGATATCGGAGTAGATCTAATTTAAGGGATGAAAAGACGATAATAAATTTTGCATCTTTAAGTGAGTGGTTGTACTAAATTTAACTTATTTCGTTAGAACCTTACACACGTGAACGTGTTAAAAACAAAAACTAAAGCTAAAGTAAGATTAAAGTTTTTTTTTTTTAAATTAAAAAAACTAAATTGAGTGAGCAAAACTCAAAACTTTGTTTGGAACAAGCTTAGTAAATGCTAATGTCTTTAATATTTCTCATGTAATATTTTTTCAATTTGGAGTGAATTTTCGGAGAAATCAATTCTTTTTTAAATATATAACACTGTAAAAGTGGTTCAGTGTTAAGTTCAATTTACGTCGTGTTAAAGCTGCGATTTCTACACACCAAAAGATTTGAGTTCCTATGCCTTGTTTCACTTGGTCGAAAATTCTTTTGAAATAAAATGTCAATTAGAGGTTGTCTAACATTGAGCACAATAGTGGGCGTGGCCGCCGACGGACTTAACGAATTTTAAGTGCAACATAAAAACCAAGCGATGTACAAAGTTTCAGCTCTCTAGCTTGATTTTGAAGACCTAAAATCTTCATCATACTAAATCGATTAAACTGTCGGTGTCGATCATATCTCTAAAAGGTTTTGACGGTGATGATTTCACTGTGTTACAAACTATGCATTAATATACCTACTTCGGGTGGTTTTTATTGGTTGACGCTGAGGTCGAATGATCTGTTTAGTACTACTTAGGGCCGGTTTTTCAGTGCTGAGTAAAACCCAGTTTAAACCAAGATCTGTTAATACCGTAACAAAACGAATCTGGAGTAAGCTCATTGAGCAGTTTTTCAGTGCAGAGTTGACTCCGGCAACAAAGTTGACAAAATATTCGACTCTCGAAATTATTGACTCTGCCAGCTCTCACTTCACATAGAAAAACACAGGAAAAGAAGTTCGAGCTATTCTCAAATGTCATTTTTCATAGAAACGCGCAAATCAACTGCCATTCCACACAGAAAAAAACATTCAAAGAAGTTCATACCGTTCACACACCAAATTTGGCGAGCTAAGCCGAGATTAACCTCGGATCTTGGTTCTTTGAAAAACTCATTTCTAGGGTGGCCTTTAAGAGTTGAGTTTTCCCGTCAAGTTTGTTGTGAATGCGTTTTGATTTGGCCAAGAAAATTACTCGTACATAAGACAAATTTGTACTTAAATGCTCGTGCGGATGGAGATCTATTCTCATCTCAATAAAAGCAGCTGTATACAAACCACGAATTTCGCATGTTCACGTCTATGGCACGCAGCATTATCCAAATCACTTTACACTCGCCATAGTGTGCGTCACATGCCGCGTTACATAAGTCCCGACCATCTCGTGGAATAATGAACACATCACCCCATCTGATCCATTACAGTCACGCCAAAAAATGGCTTAAAAAAGGGCCTTATAGATATGGATAAAATACGTAGATCGCCGTCAAACCCAAAATATTATCCGCAAGCTCTGGGCTGTTTCTATGCCAATCTCTACCTACCCTTTTCAGCCAACCCTCCGCCATCAGAGGAGCTTCCGTGGCCCTCTGTATGGCTGCATGCGTAACCCACCCGTTACACACCCCATCTCCACCAAACCTATCTTAGTTGGTAGGTACCTGAAAAATGTTTACCCGAGCTTTTTTTTATCTTCCGCAAATAAACCATCTCATCTATACCTACAACAAACCAAAAAAAAAATTAAGTACAAACCTAAACACAAACAAAACTCGCAAAAAAAAAGTTAAAAACATTTTGCGCTCTCTCGGGGTCGAAATCGAATACAAAACCAACATATCTGATCTCTCGCGTGGCGCTCTCTTCTGTGCAAAAACGCGACCAGACTTTTTAGCTTTCAGCACTTTGTACCCGCGAAACAAAACGAACGTCGGAAAAAAAAAATTAAATAAAATAAAACCGCGATTTTTTTTTTCTAATGTTGTGTCCTAATTTTTCGTTACTACACTTACACTTGCAGATACTCATATACAGAAATGGTTAGCTTTTATTTTTTATTCATTTTTTTATACCTACTTTTTTTTGTTTAATTTCTCATTCTTGTTGCGATATTTTATTCGCCAAAAACGAGCTCCACATCTATTTAGTTGTAGACGACCAAGCGACGACGGTTCGCACACATTAGCTTCATTGTACGTTATTATTTTTTTATTGTAATTTTTTTTCGGTTTTTTGTTTTATTTTACTTTTTTGCAAAATAAAAAAGTTGCAGGTACCTACCCGCAACTTTAAATTCACATATCATATACATATGGTCGCATAGCGCCGAGCTTATTGGTGGGTCGGCGCGGAGAGTTGACCTTCAAAAAAATAATTAAGCAGCGAAAAAAAAAATTCGCAGAGTTGCTTGTGCGAATTTTTCGTTGTGCACAAGTTTGTGTGTTTGAAACCAAAAAAAAAAAACCGATCGTTGTATCTATTTTGCTTCTTCTTCATCTTTTCGCTCAGTTTCGAATACATAGAAAATAACAGAAAGACCTATCGTCGCCGCCAACCGCCTCCACCACCGTCGTCGTCGCGTTAATACTCTGCTGGCTGTGCCGTGCTACTACTATACCGCTTCTGCTGGGATATGGGATCCGCTGCGAAATGTGTGCCGTAGTTGATTATGATCAGTATCAAGGTTCGGTGTTTTTTTCGCTATTTCGCGATCGCGTAGTTTCATTTTAAGCGAACCCTTCGAATTGGTGAAAATTATTTGATGATCGTTAGTTACCACTACTCCCTTAATCTTTGAATTTTCAAGTTTCCACGTGTGCCTTCTGTTGAGGAAAATATAAAAAATATCCTTTGGTGGATCAGGATACAGTGCCAGCTGTGATACGATCGTAATTTAAGAAAAAAATCTAATTAAATTCTCGAAAAAAATTATAACTTGTCATATTTAATAACAACAAAATAAATTAAGTGCCAAAAATAGTTTCCTCCATATTAAATATTTAATATATACAAAAAAAAAGTGATCAGCAATATTTTACTTGCCAAAAAGAAAATATTTATGTAACCAACTACCACTAAGGAAGTGTGTAGGTAGGTACCTTCGCATTTGGATATTGAATAATGTAAAATGTCTGCAATTATCGCCTAAAAGTGTATCCGGGGGATTGGAAAAGATTCATTAACAAGGTATGTCAACAGTAGAAAATGGTTGCTATTAAAATAAAAGGGTGTGGGGGATAATATAACACACGGGGTATGTTCTACTCCAACTATCTAGCACCAACCCCCCCTTCAATAGCGAATCATCTTCATCATATCGTTGCGAATCAATCAATTGGAAAAAAGGGTGCGCGCGTGTGAGATAAGTTTTCTTTTCCGTCCGCATCTGAGAGAGCTTTTGAAATGGTTTTTGCGTGCTGAGATAATTCATACAACACGATCGGCATTTTCCTCGGTTCGAATTTTAAAAATAAAACTTTGTGCAAAGCTTTTCGCAACAAACACACAATTAGGGCCATTGTACTTTTTTGCTCACTTTTTTTTTCAATGCTATATGTTGTGTTGGTTTATTTATTGCCTCTCGCCCATATATAGTAGGTACTAGATAGATTGTTAGATACTTTTTTTTTTCAATGTATAGATTAAATGTAAATATAAGTGGAACAGTAGTGGATGGGGTTATTCGAACGAAGAGATTGTTACACAAAAACAAAAATGTGGTGATGTATGCTGGGCTAATCTAAGGCTACGAACTGGGTTAAATTAGCAGAAACGTTTTATTTTTCATCAAGGGCAACCAAATTTAATAGACTTAAACAAGACATGTTAAATTTTAATTGCTTCCATGTGTTGTTTGTAGTTAGATTGTTTGAATTACTATTACCAAGTCTATCTCGAAGAAGCTCGTGTTGGGTTTTTGTTTTTTTTTTTATTAAATAGTCGTTAACTCTTATCGAAGATTGAATTAACAACATAAAAGTCGATGTAAAGTAGCAATCTGACGTAATTAACTGCATTTACTATACTCATTAGGAGCTTAAGCTTCTGTTGTTGGTATAGGTACATATATTTGTACCTACGCATATAGGGCTACTTTATACATTTGTTTGCGCTAATTATAAATTAGATTTATTTTTATTTCGAGCAGATGATAGATGAAGCCTGTGGGAATTTATGCAAAACACCCTTCACTTGGCAAAATGACAAAAAATATCGGCACGTTTTACATTCTAAAATATTTATGGACATGTTCACAAATCTTTGACATTTTATATGTAAAGCAACGGAAATAGTAAAATTTCTTTATACATAATAAACTTTTGTTTGTTACATACACATTTTTTTTTGTGCTGCATTGTGTTTTTTAATGGATTGGGACTATTATTCTCAAAAACTGCTTTCATATTTTTATGTGTTAACATTTGTCTGTAGAATAAATTACGAACGATTTGGGTATGTTACGAATTACGCTTGCGAAAATTGGAGAAAAACTTTCCGGTGTTTGTTACAAAGCTTAAGTAGTTAGGTACCTAACTAAGCGATTTGCAGTTTAGCGATTTGGCAGCATCAGGAATCGCATTCGTAGATACTTATGCTGTCCAAAGTTGATATGATTTCAATTTTTATTTTCGCTATGGTGACCTTTACCACCTCAGGGCCCCATTCAATTGAATGCTCTTCAAGCTGACTTAACGCTCATACTATCTTGTGCTACCTATTTATTGTTTGCTAAATAAAGTGGGAATTTTGCCTAAAATTAAGTTGTTTTCAGGCTTACAACCCATGGAAAAGTTTCAGAAGTCAGAGACAGGGCCGATCCATAAGGGCTGAGATCACGCTTAGTATATAAAGATCTTCTGGGCGCATTGATGCAAACAGTTAACTTTTTTTTTTTGACTATGGTTCATGCTGACCCAATTAGAATCAAGGGATCTTGTTATCTTCTTGAGCTTGGCCCTAAAAGACGAAATTTTTAATTCACGCCAAGAGTTTTCATAGCCCCTCTGGAGATTTGTTTAATGTTTATTGACCGACTTCCAGGATGAAAAGATCAAGACTATGAACCACATAAGCGCCAAAGCAGTTTTTAGGTACATTGAGCCTTGCACGAGCTAGAGCTGTCGCTCTAATAAGACCCAGTTTTATCTCAACTGTCGACGGCGATTGTTCTTTCGCTCGAGATGGTCCAAGATGGCCTGGAGTCTCCTTGATTGAAATAATAATTGCAGAAAATATCAAGTTTATTTATATTTATCCTACAAAATTAAGGCAATTTATCTGTTGTTTTTTTTTTTTTTGGTAAAAAACATGTCACAAAACTTTTTGGCTTAAATTTCTATCTGGATTGGGCTCTTATATGATAATTTTATTTGCAGCATCATATTCTTTTCGGCTTATATATCGGGTGAGTCAATCCCACCGGCTTTGGCCCTTTCACCCTTCTCGATCTTTCGCTATCAACTTTAGTTTAAATCGAGTGCGATAGAGTTTTGTGTTTCGTTCAGCCGCCAAATTCTTGGGGTTCTTAGGCCGGATATCGTTTTGGGCACATGCGAACAACGTTTTTCAATCCTCGAGATTAATCGTTACACTACTCAACGGTAAGACCCTCACAAATATTGTCGTTTCTCACATCTTCGAATAGAGCGGGTTAGACCAGATCAGAAATGTCACTTATATGCCTCGCAACCGAGATCTAATTTAATTGGTGCTGCCTACGGTCTCCTTGCAAGATTTTCGTGGCAGTGCCCAAACCCAAGAATCGATAATCGTGTCGAAAATTCGGGCTATGTTTCGGGAGCGCATGGTAATTATGCTTTCCAAAATTTTCGTTTAAAAATTCGGCCCTTTGAAATTCGAGCAGAATTCTGAAACATTAAAATTCTGCTCATGCTGCTGGTTAAGCTAACTTTTTGACCTAAAATCAAAGTTAAATTTCGACAATTTTGTAAAGCAGAATTTTGTAAAAATAATGTTGGCCAATCCGGATTGTGAGCCAATGCATGTATACGGCGCGCGGCACTCCCCCATGTATTTCACTGTATCGCTTTGTAACAGCAATATTGAAATTTCTAAAAATTTGTTAAACAGTATTTTAAACAGTGAGTAAGTGCAACAGTGCGTATTTAATAGCTTCGGTTCATTCCGTTATACCCTATTCCTATTCTCCTTTCCATTCATATCTCCTTTCCATTCGTATATTTTCTTGTTTTTCATCCCCGTCCCGTTACCATTCATGTATCACTTTAAGTAGAAAAAAAAAATTTTATTCCTTATAAGGTTTTTTAATTTTTTTTTTAAAAAGGGGCGTGGCATGTTCAACTCTTTTAACAAAAAATCAATATAAGCATAGAAATATCCAAGTTTTCGGCTAAAATGTACGAAAAAATGTAACTTTTTGGTTCAAATTCAATAACTTTGTGAAATTGACCTCTAAAGATGGGCTGGCCAAAAACTTTATACGAACGAAATCTAAAATAGTGTCCGGTGTACTTTATGAGCTAAATTAAATTTCTTATTCTTTCCTTAGTAAAGCTAAAAAGCATTCGAAATCCATGTTTTTCTGGAAAATTATAGGTTTTTCTTGAATTCTGCTTTTTAAATGTGGGCGTAGCCCAAAATTTTGTATGAACCCAATGTAGAACCAAGTATTTTCTACATAAATATATTAAGCAAAAATTTTCCGATTTGGAAATGAAATATTGAATAAATTGCGTTTTAATGTTCACTCTTTAAAACGATGCCACGCCCACTAGGTCTGCCGATTTCGTTTTAACTTCTTATTTCTTATAATCATTAGGAGCATCTTCTGATTATAAGACATTATAAAAAATGTAAAAATTTTGAGAGCACTTGGAGGTAGTTGTACATTCAGACCGATTGTACTCGTGTCTGTGGGCGGATTTCAAAAATTTTAGCACTTACATTGCTTCGGATGACAGAGAGCTTACGTACAAAATTTCAAAATTAATGGCCTAAAAATTGGTGACATACGGACAGACGGACGAACGGACGGACATGGCTCATTCAACACAGAATTCGGTCTCGCTCATATGCCCTTAAGGTCTTGGGGGTATATCGTTATTATTTCTCTATGTTACATTTTCGCTTTTATCAAACTAAATATAATGCATTCCTGTGGAATAGAGTATAAAAACCAGAATTTTGAATTCAGAACTTTGAAAAGCAGAATTTTGTTAAAAAAAATGTTGACCCAACCAGACTTTTGAGCGCATTTGATCGTTCCAATTTTGGCGAATTTTCGCACCTTTTCTCGATAAAACAGATGTAGAAAGCTGAGTGCTTTATTCGAACCTACTCAAGTGTAACACAACAACAAGGGCCTGCTTAGTCCACAGTTCAAATAAGCTGGGATAACTTATACACACAGAAGAGAATGAAGCAGAAAGTAGTTGTTTCTCATGAAAGGACTAAACAAAGACTTAATGTACCTATATGCATGGATCGGACGACAAAGCTATTAAGCCGCTCATGTAATGCCAAGCTTAGTGGTCCTTGGATCAATCTTTTGTCAGATCCAAATGAATATTTTTTTTGCACTGAATGAAAAACCACTTTTACAACTTTATGATTGTTTGTTGGGTATATGCCATTTTCAAAACACCATGCTAATCAGCTTGCTGGTTGTCTGGCGTAGGCCATTTCATCAAGGCATCAAAAACTGGCATGGTACTGTAAGGGGCCGAACAGGGTTAGAAGAACTCACACCTCCGGCGAGCTGCGAAAGGGAACTTGCATGTCAGCAAATACCCTCGGCAAATAAAAGGCCTTGGCAAAAGAAATTAAATTCATTGAAAAGTTAGGATGTTTCCAACGTATTTTACGATGTCTCCAATTTTCGTTATTTACCTAAGTTTAATATTGGGTGCATCCTTAAGGGGTAACATTTTCGAAATGCGACGAAAATCCAACAAAAGTTCGGTGAAACGCTTGCGGCGTTCGTAAAAGAATTGAGTAAACGTTTAGGAAAACCTATGAGGGTCTTGTGTTGTTCATAACCTGTCTATACAAAAGTTAACGTAAATTTGACGGATTCGAGAATGGAATGGGACATTAGCTTAAGGCACACCGGCCGGGCCGTAGTCTCTTTTATTTCTATTCTGGTTAGCCGTGCGGTTTCAAGCGGTGACTTTTTGTTCGCTTTTAATTTTCTCTCGTCACAAAGTTTTGTTTAGATAAAATCCATGGTTCGCACCGCAACTTAACGCAACTAGTACCGACGTCATTAAAAGACTTTTGCCTTCACTGCTACAAGACTATTAATTGTTTTAGTACTATACTAACGTAACATAATGAGTTGAGTCTTGGATGTACCGGCTTGTAATTCTTAAGGCGACAATAAATGTAAAGTTCACTCAAAAAAATAAACTGAACGAGGCATCTTTAGTTTCTTTTTTATTTTAAATTTAATGTTAATCATCCTACCAGAGATGTGAGTTCTTGCAAAACCATGCTAGACCTTCCTTGTGTTTAGTATTATTATATACAGAAGCTGCCCTGGTAATACAGCATATCCTGAATACTCTTTATTGAAGAAAATTTTTATGGTCAACTTTTTTACGTACTCGTATGGAACCACTAAATTTCTTTTCGACACCGAATTTGTTTCGTAGGCAGCCTTCACACCGAATTTGAAAAATATTAAAGTTTTTTGACGGTGCCAAAAGTGGCATTTCAACATTATTTGTTTCGAAAATTAATTGAGTGGAGTCCTTTTTTGTAATTTAAATCTTATTTTAATAGGTCAGGATGTTTTTCCTTACGTTTTTTTTTTTTAATTTCAATGCCAGGGCTAAGGTATTAGTGTGGGTTGTTTCTCTATACAGCCTTCTCTATACATTCTTTTCCCTTATACTCTATATTTAAGCATCCGTATCCGTTATAATGATCTCATGACACAGAAACCTATATTCATTTACAAATCTAAGTGTGTATCCTCCAAATGAGATGACACAATTTTAACCTACTTTTTAATAAAAACTTAAAACAACTGTGCAAATAAATAGTTTGACTCACAAAAATAAGTGAAGTGCTTTAAAAAGTCGACATCTTGCATTTGTTCAAATTTTCCTGTAATAGCTCCTTAGCTGACGACGCGTTTAGAAGCGATGTCTCTAAGTATTATTACACACACAATTAATTGGCACTTTCAAAACTCATCATACGCATTGCATTTCTGAAATGTGCAAAATGATTTTTTTTTTCTCTCTCTTGTGTCTGTGGTTGGCTTGCAAAAAAAAAAAAAAAATTGGTCAATCCTTATGGCACATCTAATTTATTTAAGCAAATGACGTATTGACAGTTGGCACTCGCTTGCAAATTGTTTTATTTTAACTTTAGTGCACTCATGAATGAATGGGCTAAGTTCTTGCGAGCATGCGGTTGCATTTTGTTTTGAATATTTTACATAATTTTAATTTTCAAAAACAATAAAAAAGGCCTCTGAAATGTTTTTATTTTGGTGGCGTACATTTAGCAGATGGTGTTCTAATTTTTTGGTGACTTCGGCAAATGCTGCTTGGAGATTAAAATATTTTTTGGTGCTTAAGAAAGATATTTAACTTGATTTTTGAGTACTATTAGAATAAGGTAAATTAAATCAAATTGGTCTGTAGCAAATTTATAATGCAGCGAAACGGGACCATATGGGTAAGCAATTGTGGGCCAAGTTGAAGGTGTACGATGTGCGAGGACCAGCTAATCGGGTCAAAGATTGTTTTTTCTGCGATTTAAAACCGTTTCAGTTGGCAAGTATGATGGTTTGATGATAGGTTTTCGTAACACTCCTTTTACCTCATGGTTTCGTGGAATTTCCTTCATCTTGCTATTAAATATGGCACTTGTCATATTAAGGCGTCCAGGTTGATAGATAAAACAAGCCTTCATAATTTTGTTTGTATTATATTTTAATGTTGAAAATTTATTCTAATTATTTTAAAATTGAAAACAGCATTTTTAATAAAATTTTAAACTGCTTCTTAAAAAAAAAACATAAACAATGGTGACCAGATTTCAAAGGTGATGGCTTTTTCACATAAAGGGCGAGACAGCGAGCGAGGATCTCGGGCGAGCTGTCAAATGAATTTCAATCAATTACAATGTATGGGGTGGTTCCCAATACCGGCGTGATCGCTGTCTCGCTCGCCGGGTTTTTCGAAAAATTGAAAAACCCTCGCCGAGGTTGATGATTATTCTGTCAAACGGTGTTGTGAGCTATGACACGCTGTTGAATAAAATTTTTTTTTCTCGAAGCTAATACTTATTGTGAAATATAAACTATTTATGTGCAATAAAATCGAAAATTTTAGAAATATTTTATGTTTTGTCACTGTGCAGTCAAAACAGTCGTCGCGCTTTCTCGCTCTCATTGTGTATTAACAAACGATATCTCTGGTCTGGTATTGTCGCTGCCGCTCTGGTTTGACGCTCTCGCGCTGAATGTGAAACGGCAATGACTCTTATCGTTAGCCAATTAATAGAAAAATGGTTAATACTCGGGCTCCACGATTGGAATGGAGGTTCACAGATTCGATCGCTTCAAAGTGCACTACTTGTGTGTCGTTCTTTTCTGGAGTTAAGGAGCGTATATTAACACATTGACACTTTAATATTTGAAACGCAAATCAACATCTAGCTCAAAACGTCCGTAAACCATCAACGAGCCTGTGTAAGGCTTACACGACCATAGTAAAAATTGCAGTCAATGTTTCACACAATATTTTTGACGTCAATCTATTGAACAAGTGTCAACACATAGACAGCATAGAAAACAAGTGAGAAAGTGCAACAGTGCGTATGTAAAAACTTCATTCCATCTGTGACGGATTGCAAAATATTCTACCCTAACAAAAAAGGAAACTGCAACGCCTCCAAAAAGTGGGCGAGACATAAAAATATAACTCCTGGATGCTTTATATTAGATGTTTGCATACGTTTTGGCCTTAAACTCCGCCTTTTGAACTCAAAAAATCACTTTTTTTTAACGCCACGCCCACGGGCGGCGGCATATACTATATAGACAAAAAAGTCAGAAAATGCTAACATCTACATGGAATTTTTATTCAAATTTCATATATACTTATTCAAAAACAGCCATTTTAAGCTAAAATTCCTTAAAAAAGTGGGCGTGGTCAGGAAAGGGCCAAAAGGGCGTGGTCAGAAAGGCCAAATTTTGTCTGCTACCTCAAAGACAATCACAAGACACACCAGAAATGAATGCGCTAGCACCGATGTTACATAGCTAAAATTTGAAAAAAGTATTTTTTTAAATTAGAGATGGTCGCACATACAGGCCTGTATTGGGCGTGTCTGTGGGCGGATTCAGCTAATTTTCAAACTTGATCTGAAGGGCTGGACTTCCAGGCAACTCACCAGCATTTCAGCTCTTTAGCTTAAAGTTTAAGGCCTAAAAGTTGTTAGACGACGGATCGACGGATGGACGGACAGGCTTAATCGATTCTCCTGTCAGTCCCATTCATATCACTAAAAGATCTTAAGGCCGTAGACTACTAAGACCTCTTAGAGATATAATCGAGACCGACAGGTGAATCGATTAAGCCATGTCCGTCCGTCTGTCCGTATGTGTGAAGTTTTAAGGTCATTAAAATTGAGCGCAAACTTGAAGTGTATCTTGGTTCCCATTTTGTACAGACAACGGCCACGCCCACTACTGACTTCAATGTAACACGACCTCTATTTCAAATTTTCTTTCAAATGCCTTTTGGTCAAGTGTGACAAGGCGTAGAACCTCAAATTTTCGTACAGAGCTATTATGGCCCAAAACCTTTTAGAAGGGAAAAATTGTACCGCCCACAATATCGACCATGCCCCACTTTTAACATGTTAAATCTTTAAAAGCCCGATTTCTCGGGAAGTACTCCAAACCGAAAAAAAATCTACTACATTACAATTATTAAAGATATTACTATGTATTTGCTAAGTTTGCTCAGCAAAAATTTTTGAGCTCCGCCCACTTTTAGGGAGCGATTTTAAAAATCGGTTTTTTCCGAAAATAAATTCGGCTTTAACGCATGTTGTCATGATTCTTACGAAATTACAATTGACTGATTTCAATTTTCAGCCCAGACCCACTTTTGAGGGCGTGGCCTATACAAATAATACATGAATTCGGGACAAAAAACTTTAGGTTTGGTGTTACACGGTGTATAGGGTCGCGTATATAGAAGTTTGTCACGGGCGAACTCTTGCGCTTACTCCATGTTTTTAATACATTTTGTAAGCGTTGATTGAAGCGCACTCAAACTGAGTTATACTTAAGTATGCACTGTGAAATCGGACTAAAAAAATGGTAAAAATTGTCAAAAAAAAAAAAAAACAAATCGCAAAGCTTTGTTAGAATCTTCGAAACTATATTTAAAAGTCTCGGTGCTCAGCGGTGTAAAGCATGGTGGAGCTAAAAAAAACCTACCTGCTCGCATTTTAAGACTCGAACACTAGACTACACTTTGTTTTCTCGGCTTGCTGGGAATGATTTATAAGTCATAAGTATTTTGTGTTGTCCCACCTATGGGATGTTGCATCTTTAGATGATTGAAATCTCCAGCCAATGGGTCATAACGAACCCCGGGTTTAATTTTCAACACCAGCTCAGCTACAAGAGTAGGTACCGTCCAAGGGTACTTTCTACTTTAACCTACAAAATATGTATGGCTTTATAAGTAATCAATCCAATTGTGAACTTTTAACCTCTCCTGTTGCCAATTACAACAACGATCTAGGCCCACACATCACACTATACAAAACATGCTCCTTTTCTCCAGTCGGCCAAATTGAAACTTGTTTAATTAGTTGAAGCCCACGGGCGACAAATAGATTGTTTGCAATTGTACTTAGAACACATGAAGCTCTCATGAAAAAGTTTCACAGTATGGGCATGGCCATACTCTTACACAAATCGTGTATGCCATACAACGGCGTATAATGTACCATTAGTGCCATTACAACTAGAAACATGACATCATTCAGGCTTTGCCTTACAATTTTTCGGGGTTCGCTTGTAAAATTTAAAAAATAAAAAAATACCTACCTATCTAGAACTAAAAAAAAAATTGCTATCTTTTTGCATACAAGGAATTTTTGTCTAAATGTGCGATAAGAGAATATGGTGTAACCATATAGCCGGCAGCCCATGCCCCAAAGCTTTCCATTGAACACTTTATCCGCTGGGAGCTTGCCATACAAAAAATACGCACAAATGCGTCCGCATAGCAAGAAAAAAAAAACCCGCACGCACAATCGATGCTTCTTCATATTTTTAGATATAGAATTGAGTAGTCATGTTATTGTTGTTCCACGCACACCTACATTTTAGTGTTAATACGTGTAGAAGAAGTGTATCTACAAAACCGCTGCCTACCTCAACTAGGCCATTAGATACATTTTGCAAAGCGAGAGTTCATCGACCGTTGTTCGTTCTCCGCTATTCGCCGCATGTACCCCACTGGAGGAATGAAGAACAAAACGAAAAAAAAAGAAATTGAGAATGAAAAATAATTTTATTAAATTACTTCTTAATATTTTCATGTTATGAATGTGATTCGCATTTTGTTCATTTCGTTGATGTTGCTGTTATTGTTGTTGTTGGATGGTTTGCCTCTTTTCGTGTGTCAATTGTGCGTGCGTGCACCTGCTAGATCGACCACACCTCCCCCAGGCTGCCAGCAAGACTACTCGCAGTCGATAGAATCGTTTCAGCATTTATTTGTTTGATTAACAATCTTTAATTGCACTCGATATTGTACACGTGTTTTTTGTTTTTTTTTTTGTGCTGGGTATTGTTTGTGTACACATTGCGAAATCTTGGGGATATAAATGGAGGAGTACCTACCACAGAACGACGTGCAAAGTGTAAACGTATTTCGTTTCCCTGAGTTCCGCTTGTGGGTTAAACAAACAACAGAGGGAGAGATTGGACTTGAGTTAAGTCGATTTATCGTAAATTTTTGTTTCGTGCTATCGATGATTGATATCGTGACGAGATACGAGTGTGAAAAAGGCTCGAACGTCAAACACTTGAAAGAATAAGGGTGCGTGTGGAAAATCTCCAATCGTCTTAATTTTTTTTTCCCCAACCTTGTAGCCTTTGACTGTCCAAAACTATAAATTTTATCATTTTTTCTATTTGATAACATTATGCGATTTTTGAAAAAAGTTTGTCAGCCCCAGTGACAGTCGAATATGCCAAGAGGCCGGAAGTTCGTGGGCCAAATGAATGTCCCCGAAGCAAATATTTTCCCTGTTCTGACAAAGGATAAAATTTTCCCTCAAAACGGTAGATGGGTTGATTCTCTACAAATGAAGACGTTGCTTCTTCTCCATGAATCAGGGGAAGTACCTATGTCAAAGGTAATGTGGTGCCAGATGCCTTATTCGGCCACCAACCATCCGAATGTCTATCTTAGACCCTCGAAGCTAGTCTTACCCCTGGAAGACCGTTGTCCGTTTGCAGTTAGAGGTGCATTAAAGCACGTAACCTAAATATTTGAATTTCCATTGTATATATTTTGGTTGTAAGATTATTATTCTTCTCAAAGATGGTTGTGCTAAGCTCTTACCTATCTCGAAAGGTTACACTTAGCTATTCTTCGATCTTTGACCATATAAATTCATTAATACGTGATGTGGTACAATCTCATAAAGCCACTTATCAATGTTGTCCAAAGTTCAAATGGTTTTTTCTTTTCTTTTATTTTTATTAAAATATTTATTTACATACTTTTACTTTTGTTTATATAATTTTTTTCTATCAGTCATAATAAATTTCGGCTACTATTAATAATATTTTATAAACAAAAAACTTTTATGCAACTTGTCAAAGAAATGATACTGATAAGAGGAAGTTTTAATCTGTTTAAAAAAAATGTCAAAGGTTCAGTTCAGATAATAAACGAACTTATGCTTTGACCAGCGAAACAAATTTTATAATGTATGTAAGAAGAAGCTTGGTTATGGTGTGATCAGAGATCATGGAAAGACCTTACAACACAAAATTAATGGGGACAGAAACGATTACAATGAGTACTCCACATTATGGGTTTTAGACAATCGTATGATCTGGCTATACAACAGTACACATCATTCTTATAATTTTTGATATGAACACCAGAACAGAAGCCTTAATTAAATTTTGTCAAAATATTTCAAGCTCCCTGGCTCTGGCCTAAATTCTACACAAAAAAAAATCGACAATCTATACTTTCCATCCTAAGAAAATACTAAAGTTAGCTTAAACTCCTCTTAAACATTTTCGGGTTAGTTTCGAACAAAATTTATGTTCGAAGACCAGAAAAAAAATGTAAAGTTATATTGTCCAAACTACATAATTCGACTTAATTTTGCAAAGAAATTGATAAATTTGTTTTCCTTTTAATTTCTTGTGCTTATTATATATTATTGACGTTGGAAAAGCCGATCAAATTCGGCTTTCGAAATTTCAACACAAACGTCAAATGCGCATAATCTACGATCGATGCGTTTGTCTGTAAGTTATCGAATTGATTTGTGAATAAAAAAGTTCGTCGTTATATTAAAAGTAAAATATCTTTGGTAAAGAATACCTTTTCGTACTAGTTTGACAAATGAGATGAGATGACGTTCACGGATAACTGTCGAAAAAAAACAGTCGAACAAAATTGTCGTCCGCCAGGTATCGCATTCTGATGCAATCCTTCAATTCGCAATAATTGATAATTAAAGGCTTACCCCTGGCGGTCAATTTTGGAGTATGTGCAACTCCTACATATGTATGTCAAGAGCTGGCCCTTGACAAACAATGCGCCAGGTTACGCATCCTAACTTTTTCCATCATAAATTGACGATTGAAGGCTTATCCCTAGCGGTTAATTTTTGGAATATGTGAAGACCCATGCACGTCAACGGCCGATGACTGTTGTTGTCATCCTATTTGTCAGATGATTGCGACAACTATTTATTTAGGAAAGATATTTTCCTTCTTATAACTGATAACTCATGCGGAAAAAAACGAACTCGTTCATCAGAAAGCATTCAGAAAGCATATCAAACATTTGTACGTTTGGCAAATTAGACTTTTTTGTTGACAGCTTTTCGTTTCATATATATAATATTTATATATTATAATATTTTCACATATTCCAAATTTGACCACCAGGTATCGAATTCTGACTTTTCCAATTGACGATTGAAAGCTGGCGGTCAATTTTGGAATATGTGCAGAACTATTCGCGCCAACATCATTTGTTTGTTTTTTTCAGACTCATTTCATTACCCATTATGGGCGCTTTACTAAAACCAATTCCTTGTTTTGAAGCGAATCATTTCAATTCAAAGCACGTCACGAAATGTTACACTACACTGTATCATTTCGATTGTGTTGAAAGCATTTAACGAATCATTTGACATTTCAACCACAGACGGAGATGCCAACTCCTGTTATAGATAATGTTGGCGCTAACCACACACAACTTACATCCTTCACCTAGTGAACAAAACCCAACCCACCCATTCTTGCTCCACTCGATATGACAATGACAGGCAGTGGATTTGAATGATTTTGGCGTAAGTACTCAGGCACACACTCTCATATCTCTTCCGCTTTTGTATCTTTTTGTACACACGCTTGTTTACCTCGAATTTTAGTTCAACCAAATATAATAAGACTTGTATGTTTTTTTTGACCATTTTACCATGTTATTGGTATTTTTGTTGTAGGTACACGGGTAGTAGGGAAGGAAGTAACCTGTTCATGTGATTTTGAAGTGTTGCCACACACCAATGACAGCTGTCACTTAAGTTTTGATTTAAAATCATTGCCATTCGAGGGTTTAGAGAAACTTTGCTTTCGCACTGACTTTTATGTTTGACATGAACCGGGTTAATAAACCTCAAGCACATTCGAGTAAGTACCTAGTCCATTTTAGATAGCGTAGTAGTTGTGTGCTCAAAAAAACTAAGATAAGACAATGAGTTTATCCTTAAACAAACAGAGAGTCCCTTTACAAAAATAATGATAAGAACCCCAAAGTGACAGCTTGCTTCACATGGCACTAAAAGGGTGTGGAACCTGTCAAAGTTCGCACCTAACCATTACATAAGTTCCCAAAAACAATCGCGCACATTCATAAGAAAGCCTAAACGTCAAATGTGAACATAAGATAACCTGCCGAGTAATTTACTTCTGTTTGACAGTTGCGGCCATGGAAGAACTTACCAAACCATGTATAGATTACAACTGTGCCTGGGGCGTTGCTATCGCAAAGATCGTCCGGCAAAGCTCAAAAGTGCAAAAAATGTTTGCCGACTTTCGTGTCACCCCGGCTAACTGTGTTGTGTAAGCTCTGATAATTACATCAGCCTACACACGTACCCATATACCTAATAGTAGCTCGCATACAAACAAACCAAAATCTCAGTTCACTTTCGTTTGAAGTTCTCGCGATAACAGGGGCGTCCCGCTTTTTCACACAAAAAGCGAAAAAAAAAACGCCGGATGATAGAGCGAACTCAAGCTTTTTTCTTCGTCCGAGATAACATTCACGAATACACCTGCAGGTCGCGCATTTTTGCCGGTCAAATCTCACCGATACACGCGCACATCAAGGCATGGGGATAGAAAAGACTTTCGCCGATAGTTCGGGTACGCTTGTATATGTATGAACGTGCGAAAATCTAAATTTAAAAAAACATCCACATGTTATACAATGTTGGCTTTATTATTATTTATTTGGTTAGTATAGCGATTAATTTCTTGCTCAAGTATAGAGTAGTTTGTTGGCTGTGTGTTAGTGTGCGAAATGTGGTATCTGACGTATCTGACCAGAACACCCGAGATCGGTTTCACTTTCAATTGCAGTCAATGTGCATTGTTATAATGCATGCGAATGTGATTGAACTGATCAGCGGTGTTTACCAAGTTATCCGGATATTTATTAAATGAGGTCTTGTTGTTGTTTTGTGTTTTCTGTTTCTCGAGAATAAGGACGTTGAAAGGTTAATTAACGGAATTTATTTATTTCGAAAAAGTTGCAAGAAACATTAGTCTAGGTGTAGTTATCTGGGAGGTGATGCTGGATCTGCATATTTTGCTCTTCCTGATAGACGACAACTATTTGGCCATAAATGAATTGACATATGATATTTATCGATTTTTAAAATAAACAATTATTGACAAGTGTGATTTAAGACATGAGGAGTTAATTAATAAAATATTTCGTTGGATTCTCAGTCTTTTAATTAACATTAATTTCTTTCCAAATTTGGTTGGTTATGTGACCAACTTGTAATTAATGCATAAAACCGACGGTATTTTGGAATTTTGGGATTTCCAGCATTTAAATGTTAGCCTTTTTGATATAAGCAGTTTCAAAATTTATTGTTGAGTAATAAAAATCACAGCGATTATTAAAACAAATCTGCTTTTAGTCAAGGGTAATGCCAGAAAACCATTGATTTAGTCAAGTAAAGATTCGATAAAAGCATAATCGAATCGGAAAAAAGAGTGTCCTCATTTCTTATCGAGAATATTCGAAATATTAAAATTAAAGGAGCAAAAAGGAAGAAAGCAAAATTTCTTCCATAGTTGCTTTTGTGTCTTATGACAGTATCGTTTCAATCTGTCAAATGTGACAATATTCCTTCTAATTCACCTCTGCGCTGTGGTTGTAAAGACTAAACTTCAAGTAATGTCCAGAATGAATAGCAAAAAAAAAACGAAACGCCAAATCCATGTTACAGAAACGTACGAACAGTCTTTAGGGTTGGATACAATGCCCATGACTGGACAGGTGCCTTGAACACTTATGGCGTATTCTTTTCAACACCGAACTGTACAACTGGTGTGGAATACAGTAAAAAATGATCCTGAACAGAATCGTGTTCATGTTAATGTTCTTTTGAACTCCGAATTCGTTCGGTGTCGAACGCCCGCCCCCTTTATCCTGTAACACAAAATCTTAAAGACTTTTGGCCTGACTGCATATAATGTATGTGTATCATTTGAATTGGCCACGCTCCCAATAATGGGCGTGGGCTTCAAATTAAATCAATTAATTCTGATTTCGTTAGAATCATGGGAAAAAAGTGAAAAGCAAATATTAATGCTTAAAAAATAGTTCTTTCCTAAAAATACCCCCTTTAAGGTGGGCGGGGATCAATGCTTTGTGTGTAACACAATACTTAGCAAATAATAATGTGGTTTTTTTTTGGTATCGGGTAAATTAAAAACCAAGTTTTATTTTTTCGTGGTTGAATCAAACAAA
This sequence comes from Neoascia interrupta, assembly GCA_947623515.1. Lineage (NCBI taxonomy): Eukaryota > Metazoa > Arthropoda > Insecta > Diptera > Syrphidae > Neoascia > Neoascia interrupta. The sequence goes on along the minus strand of OX392464.1, from coordinate 31,386,756 downwards.
AAATTTAATTGAGATTTTTTGTAATAGTATAGGTGGGAATAGGTGAGACCTGCCATATCTTAGTTTTGTTTGAAGGGTGGGAAGGCCAATACAATTGTACTGGGTCGGGCTAAGCAAAAAAGTACAATCGGAGTAAAAGTACAATGTTTTGTAAAAACTATGTTTTCTTCAAGGTAAAATGGTAATTTATTTAACCATAATGTTTTTATTTCAGCAATATGTTTACGGCACTATGCAACAATAACCATAAGTGACTGTTTTAAAAACAATGACAATGCGGCGTTAGCGTAAATAAATCGTTACGCATAAGTTAGCGCAACAAAAAGAGAGACTTCGATGTGAAATGGTGTTACATTTTTACTTTGATTTACATTCGCCAAAAATATCTAAGGTATTGAAATCATACTACGCCGAAATACTCTGTTAATGAACGTTTAAAATAGTACTTTGTAGGCGTTTCGATAAAAAACTTCTTATGCTTTAATTAAAGTTGCTGCCGTTTTACTACGAAATTATGACAAATATTTTTTTTGCTCAATGTGATATATTTACGAGCAAAGAGCTGAATGTCTTGAAATTCATTTTCAAGATGAAAATGAGGTTCAAAACATTCAAGGTTTCAAAAAATTCATTGAAGATGTCTATATACCATACCATACCAGCCTAGCTTGAAATGCACTTTTTACTTTACCGAAAATTCAAGCTATATTCTGCTTAGGAATTGAAAGTGCTATATATATTTCCCATTAAAAAACGTTTATTTTAATTGGCAAATTATTTTTTTTAACGCAAAATTAATCTGAGTACATTGGCTCCGTTTTAGCACTAATTGAAAAAAGTGTTTTCCATCCCTAGTTTGTTTATATTTTTCTGTGGCCTAATTGCGCGAAATTTTCTGTTCTTGTTTGTGACGAAACTAGAAACAAAATAAGCCATTGCTATGTTTTTACATTAAAAAACCTCAACTTTATTTTTTGCTACAATATTTGTGCACCAAGTCCCTTATAATATACGCAATTTGAAGCCTGCTTGATTTAATTTAACATTCGGCAAAGTCGTGGGTGCTTCTTCGCCTAAAAATATACGAATACCGCGTCCTGTGGCTGTCGAAGAACATGATTAGGATGAATACAGTTTTTCCATTTCAAGCCCATGTTGAAATTGAAGTTTTTGCACTAGTCAATTAAATGCAAACATTTTATGAAACAAAACAAAATTATTTCTGTAGAAAGGCCAACCCGTTCCAAATTTATACGAAGTAAACAAACGAACTGTCAACACAGTCTGTTGGTATTGGTAAATCTGAAAATGAATCTTGCTAAAATACGAGATTTTATTCTGCGATTTCAGATTCGAGAAATGGCAGTTTTCCCCTTAATTTCCCCTCATTTTTGCCGCCAAAGAAACGTTTTCAAATTAAGATCTGTCAGTTTTGACATACCCATACCCACTTCAAATTTTTTTTGACTCCAAACGAATCGCACATAATATATTTAATATTTGTCATATAAATTTTTTTTCGATGAAGAACATATTTTCCGAAAAATCAGCTTTTTAAAATTTTAAAATGTTTAAAGTGGGCATGGTCGACGGTGTGGGCAGTCCAATCATAGCCTAATTAAAAACTTCTGCCCGCTATTGATGCGCACCAAAATTTGAGTTCCTATGCATTGTCAAACTTGACCAAAAGGCATTTTGAAAATAAATCCTAATTTCAGGCTGTCTGACATCCAAGTCTGTCTGACATCCAAGTGGGCGTGGCTGTGGGCGGTTCTCAAAACTTTTCAGACATTTTCTGTACAAAATTAGAACCAAACAACTCTCTATATTTTAGTTTTCTATCTCAATTACAAGAACCTAAAAACTGCGTACTTACGGACAGACCGACAAAACTTAATTAATTCACGTGTCGATATCGATCATATCTCGAAGTGTATGAGGGTCTACGCTGATTATTTCACTGTGTTACAAACTATGCATTAAAATTAATATACCGGTCGGGTATTAAAATGTGTGCATGTATGTATGTAAAGCCTCCTGTCTGGATTTCTACTAATATCCAAAGCTTACTTACTTAACGCACGTCAGACCCATGGAGGGCCCCTCCCTGGTCCACAGTAGCCTTCAATTTTTCGGTACCCTAAGACACGTCGAGACCAAGCGCTCTGGCCTGATCTTTAATCGAAGGCTCGGTCTTCCTGGTCGTGCCGATCCTGGGGGCTAAGGTACGGATATCTCCCTGGATGCAGCTTTATTGTCCACTTGCTGGTTGTGATTGAGCCAAGAAGTCGTCATCTTTTGTTTTTTTCTAATTCCATCTACATCGTCTGCATAAAATTCAGAACCATTCGGTCGCCAAATTTTTCTCTTGAAAGAAACTTGTATAATATATTCTTCTCTGCTTATCGTCCAACTCTCGTCATCAGGCACCGTCCAACACTCGGATGGAAGACAGGCAGAATAAGGCGTTAAGAATGACAAGCAAGAATGACAGAGGTACGATTTGAACAGAGACCTCCCTCGTAGTAAATAAGAATAGTCTTCCATTTATAATTGAAGACTTTTCAATAATTTTCTTCAATTACTGCAGACTTTAACGGTAATTTAGATTTTCAATCCTAAATCTAATCTTTTACTCTATCTCTATAGCTGCAAGAGATTGTACAACTTGAAAGTTTTAAACCCTTTATTTAACAAAGTTAAGTTAATGCTATTACCATTTCCTTAAGACCCAACTACTTCTTGTATTGTATTCAATCTCACTAACTTTACCATAATCAAAGTTAAAAACTAAAAAAAAAAAAATGTATAAAAAAAGTTCTTGCAAGTAGGTCAAATCGTTCTCACTTCTAGCTCGTAAAATTCAATTATTCATTCAACAAATAAACACACAATTAAAATCAATTTAGCGCCTCACTTGCTGTCACATTCTTTTCTGAAAAAAAAAACCTCTGTCTTCTGCTCCACTGCTAACGGGTTGTAGTCACGCGATCATTGAAGTGCTTCTAAGGATGATTAGACGGTGAACTTAGTTTCCAACTTGTTGATGCTTGTTGAACATAAATCATTGGAAAACTCTTTCTACTAAGTAGGTATGATTAAGGAGTTTTTATTAAGAGGCATTAATTGTATGATATCTAAGTAACCACTTCTTGTCCACCCAAACTGTCATGGATTAGGTCACTAATTTGTAGTTTTATTTTAGGATGATGAAATCGGAAGTTCATTATCATAATTAACCTTTCACCTGAAAATAAATAAATCGTTTCTTAACGTATACATTTTTTTGTATCTACGTGAGATGACATTGATTTGATCTGTGCAAAATTTTCGCTTCAAGGCAGCCTAACTGTGATATAATTTATTTATTTTACCTTAAACCTATCATTTCCGGTTTTATGTTATAATCCATTTTGATTGCGATAGTAACCTTCGGAAATTAGCTAAGGTGAAACAAGCAGTTGCATTTATTTTTTGACTATTTTTGTGCCTCGAGGTCCACTAAGGCACATCGCCACACACCGGAGGTTTAGCGAGCTACTGCACAGTTTTTATAGCGCATAAATCATTTGACAGTTACTCTTGAAACAGCTGAAGTAAAGGAACGTACTTCAGGCACAAGCGCCCTAAAAGTCTTTGATACTTAACATAAAATCAAAATTTAAACCCTACTGGTATAAGTGCTATCAACCTCTAATGGTTGATATTTTTTTTTGCAAGCAAATCGTCCCAGATCTATTTTCAATCACATTCACAAAAAAAAAATAACGAAAAAAATAGATTTAATCATCTGCCACAAGTTTGGCATGTGTACATTTGTTTGAGTTAACTTTTGCAGAGCCTTGACGAAATTAAAGCCACTTAAATTTTATTTTCCATTCACATATTTACGATCCATAAAACTCTTTTATATTGGATTCTTCTCCGCCACCGAAATGTTTAGTAACGTTTTCCTATAATATTTAAATTAGCTCGCTCTGGTGCTGATTAAAACAGCCCAGCTATCCATAGATAACCACGCAATCTGCACAATTAAGACACACTACTGTATCCTGTTACGTTGCCAAAAGTATCTAAATTACGAACCAGCCTGGATGTGTGTGTGTGTGTGTGTAGTTTGCAAATTTTAAATGTCAACGAACTTATAAATCTTACGCCAATGGCAAAATTTTAATTTCCCTGAACTATACAAATTTTTCGGATAAATGTATCAGATATTTTAGAGCTTATCATTAATAAGCATGTAAGCAAGGAAAGGTTTTGGGTCTTCTTTGTCTTTGCCGTTGTTGTCGACGACGACGACGCATGGTGCTGTGTCATCGTTACTTTTCCGTAAAAGTTTGCGATACCACTTGACAAACCTCATTGGGAAATTGCAAATGAAGGGAAGCTAGTCACATTTGACTTTCGAATTTGTTGCCAAAATGTTGGTAGAGTTTGTCGTGCAGAATTGGGTGCTCTATATGCGGGTTGTGCTGCTGCCTGGGAGCAGAGATCAGAG